>CM067173.1:97751564-97828602 GCA_034093135.1 Erigeron breviscapus | reverse complement strand
AATATATGCACTGAACTGGAGACGACCAGTTGCAGTGTGTATATACCAAGTTCTAGATAGATTACTTATATAAATAACAATAAGTAAAGAACAATGCAATAATACAAATAACTTGTAAGATAACTCAACAGTTTGAGCATTTTGTGGAAGATCAACCAAGCTCCAGACTTGATTGTCTTTCATGGATTTTATTTCCACCTTCGTAGCTTCAAGCCATTTGTCAGATTCCGGATCTGGTAATGCAGCTTTGAAATTTGGAGGCTCATCGAGATCTCCTAAAACGTTTTCTTCTACCATCAGACATAATCTGTCAGTAGGACGTCTTGTCCTTACGGACCTACGAAGTGGAATCGCTTCATCATCATCGACTTGAGGTTCATCACTTTGAACATTTCCCCCCCCCCCAAGTTGATGATTGCTGGGAGCTTCAGAAGGTGACACATCTTCTTCTTGAGTCTCATCAAGTTCTACAACCCTCCCACTGTTCTCTTGAGCTAATTTCTTTTCAAAGAATTCAGCATATCGAGCAACGCGAACAGTGTTTGTGACGGGATTATAGAAGTCGTAACCCATCGTTTCCTTAGGGTATCCGACAAAGATGCACTTAGTAGTTCTGGGTCCAAGTTTGTCAGGCGTATCGCGCTTCACAAGTGCCTCACATCCCCAGACTCTTAAGTAAGACAGATTAGGGATATCTCCATGCCATAATTCATATGGTGTCTTGTCAACCTTCTTGGTTGGAACCATATTGAGAATGCGTACAACAGTCTCTAGAGCATAATCCCAAAACGAAATTGGGAGAGTCGTAAGGTTCATCATAGATCTCACCATGTCTAGCAAGGTTCGATTTCTCCTTTCAAACACTCCATTATGTTGAGGAGTGTATGGAGGAGTAAGCTGTTGGACAATTCCACACGCTTTCAGAAAATCCTTAAACTCTTGGCTTAAGTATTCACCACCTCGATCTGAACGAAGAATCTTGATGGTTTTGCCGAGTTGATTTTCTACTTCATTTTTAAACTTTGAATGTTTCAAACACTTCATGTTTATGTTTAAGCAAGTAAACATAACCATAACGACTGAAATCATCCGTAAACGTTATGAAGTAGCTAGCTCCTTTTCTTGACACATGTCTAAATGGGCCGCAAACATCGGTATGAATGAGTCCAAGAAGATCTTTAGCCCTCTCCGGTTTATGCAGAAAAGGTTTTCTAGTCATTTTTCCGGAAACACATGACTCGCATTTATCAAACGATTCATCATTTAATTGTAAGATCCCCTCACGTTGGAGTCTTTCAATGCGATTTTTGCCAATGTGTGCAAGACGACAGTGCCAAGATAGGTAGAGTCCAAGTTAGTCTTGGCTCTTTTGCTAACATTATACATTGAATTATCATTTAGTGAATCACAACCACGCATATCAATTTCATAAATACCATTATTATCAATAGCATCAAAATAATGAACATTATTTTTAGAAACTGAAATACCATTATCATTAAAAACATTAATGAATCCGTTGTGTTTTAACACTGAAACTGAAATTACACCTCTAGTAATAGATGGCGCATAATGACAATTGTCTAAAACAATAATTAAACCGGAAGGAAGAACTAAATGATATTCTCCAATAGCTTCAACAGGTGCTGGTAGACCATTGCCCACGAACAGCTGCAAAGCTCCGGGCTTCAGCTTCCTCCTTTTCCTAAGTGCCTGTAATTCATTACAGATATGAGTTCCACAGCCAGTGTCAAAAACCCATGATTTACGCTTAGTAAAGGAAAATAATTCAATGGTGAAGATACCTGAAGTACTAGCATTGCTAGCTTGCTTCTTCTTCACATTCAACTCGGCAAGATACTTGGGACAGTTCCTCTTCCAGTGCCCGACTTCATTACAATGATGACAGGTCTGGTCTTTTGCCGGATGCTCTTTTTTAGCCGGAGGGGTTTTCTTTGGTTTGGGGGAATTAGCAGCTTGCTTACCCTTGCCCTTACCATCAAACTTGCCTTTAGCTTGGTGCGATTTCTTAGCTTTCTGGATCCGACCCCCCTTTATCATAAGAACATTTGGGTCATTGACCTTCTTTGGAATCGTCTTCTCATATTCAATGAGCATAGCATGAAGTTCAGTGACGCTCTTTTTCATAGAGTGCATGGTATAGTTTTGCACAAAGCCCTCAAATTCCTTAGTAAGGGATTTGAGAATCATGCCAACTTTTACCTCTTTATGATAAGAGTACTCCATCGAATCCAATTTGTCAAAAATGCTCTTCATCTTGAGCACATGACTGCTAACCGATTTTCCAGATTCAAGTTTCATGTCATGGAGTTCCAAGACTAAGTCGAATAGTTCCACTCCAGCTTGTTTTCATACAAGGATCTAAGTTCTCTGATCATATCATATGGAGTGTAATTCTCGAATTGTTTCTGAAGCTCGGGAGACATGCTCGCAAGCATCAAACAACAAACTTCATTGAATCTAGTGTATTGAACTCTATATTCAGTTCTTTCAGCTGCTGTTGATTCAGCACCTGGTTCGGTTGGCCATTGCCTTTCAATGACATCCATGCGTTCTACAACTCTTAGAACAATTCTCAGTTGACGATAACAGTCATTGAAATTTGATCCATTAAGCTTTTCTTTCAAACATTTGCCGAAAAGCATTGGTGTTTGTAGGAGGATTCATTGCCATCTACAAAACAGATTAAGTTCAAAAATCAGTATTTTCGATAATAAATCCTTAAAAATCAATTACCCAATGTTTATAAAATAAACAATTAATTTCATTAAGGCTAGGATCCAATTGACATACACTCATTTCATCAGTTGATCTGCTAGAAATGATTGTACTCAAAAGGTAAGTGACGAGCAGTAATTGCATTACATGTGCAATTCCTAGTAAGAATGGGACCTACAAAGGACACTTGATTCATCAAGTGATTTGTAGTCATGTTTTGTCCCATATTTTGCCACGGGTTAAGGTCTCACCGCTTAACTCGCTTTAAGTCGTCCAACCAAGAACGCGCAAATTTTTCCACCACTGTGTACCAGTGAGTGGGATTTGCCATGCAACTGCCATTTCACCACTGTGTACCAGTGAGTAAAACAACAGCCACAAGTGTCCTTTACAAGTTGGATGGCAATGAATTAAGTTTATTGGGTCAATCAATTTGATGTGTGATCAAAAAGTTATGTTTGAAGATTCATGCATATCTTCTAAACATATATGTTTATAAAACTCATTTTTATTGCCTTTAAATACAAAAGAGCTCGGTATCTCCATTTGAACGCACAAAGAAGCGCAAGGGCAAAGGTTTGCGATGGACGCAATTAAAAACCCGCCCTTTTAGGAGGCTAACGCACTTGCTCGCACTTCTTTCCTCCCTCTCTCCCCCCCCCCCTACTTCACCTCTTCTTAGAGTGTGGTTCTACAAACTATTGTGGTAGCGAGAGTTGCCCGGGTAGCTGTCTTCGATGTTTAGCCGGCCACACCCACAATTTTATAAACTAACAATAATAATTTTTACAATGTTTTTAGATCTCTTTTTCCTTTCCCTTTTTCCCCTTTTCCTTTTTTCCATTGTCGTCAGCCTTATTATTTTCGAATAAAACCAATTTGCACCACAATTTTTCTTAAAGGGCAAAACTAAACATACTAAATATAAACACGTAACAATTAGGTATCCATCCTCGGTTAGGCCACTATGGTTTAAGATGGCTCCCCTTTCTCAAGGAAAAGGACCACATACATCAAGTAAACTTGATTGCGTAAGCCAAAATTTAATAACAAATTTATCACATAAACACATAATGTGCTGATTTGAAAAATCCATGTCAGTATGTCACGACCCATGTTATTAGATACCGAGGAGTGCGCCCGCACATGGATTAGTTAGACACATAACCTAAAAAAGTTGTTAGCCCTGTATGAGTCAGTATTATCTACCTGTGTCAAACGGATGACCCCTTCTAACTCCTTTTTTACGCACGATTACCATTTCAGCTATGGATGCCGTGTAGGTGTGACTGTGCCTGTGTCAACATCAAACACCTTAATATTATTTACCTTATTGCACTATTGTGCATCAACAATTGTATATTTTTTTGACATCGATATCACTAAAAGACCTCTTGATCAAGTAATTTTATCATTATAACTAAGTAATAATCATGAATCAATTGCATGTAAAAACTCATGATTATTACTTCTTTTTAACAATTAAAATAGAGGTAATCCATAAACGCATACAATTAACACATTAATCATGCAATAAATCAAAACTTGCAATTTGGGTTTCCTAAAAATATTTTTTTTTTTTTATTTCCAGATTTTCGAATGGGTTCTGAACAATACAACACATGTTATTGTTGTATTTCATTATTTTTATACAATTAAACACAATTAAGTTAAAACATTTAATCAAGAAAATTACATAAAAAATGTTCCGGAAAATAGATGTCAACGAACCCCCCTTCAAGTTCGTGATCTTTTGACCGTGTAACTCTAAACCATTTATCCCCCTCCCATGGGTGGCTGCCTGAGACATTCGTTGTGTGTAATGACTATAATACTAATCTCCATGATTCCAACGAGTACGCAACGGAAGCAAATCAAACCATATGTAATCAAATAATTAACCTTGAAATAGGATTAAGGAATACCTCTTAATGTAGATGATAAAGTAAAGAAACTTTAAAAGGATTTGAAGTAAATCCTTCTACGATTGCACACACGATCCACCGATATAGGTGTGTGAGTCCCAAATATATAGATGATTAACAAACCCGACTGGCAAGTACAACTGATCTTGAATGGACAAGTTCAGTTTACGATCCAGATGTGGATAACAAGAAACAATTGACACTATAAATAAATGCAAGAACAAATGGCAGAAACTATATAAAGATATATATAAATATAATCAAGTATGTAGCATTGAGACACGTTGTTTTCTAATGTATTTGATTTATTGATGTATAAACAAATACAAGGATTGTTGCGGAACAAAGATAAACACCCAAGTGTAAGTATCTAACAATCCTGAAATACAAGTGATCTAATTTGACTTGGAAATACTCGTAAGTTTTACTTAGAGTATATCTCACAAGTTGCAATGCAAGTTTCAAGCATTTTGCAAGTTGTGAGAAGACTTTGTATTTATAGACCAAGTCCATGATGATGTGGACAAGATCGTACAAATGGTGGTTGTGAGCATTTAAGGAATTAAACCATAATTCCTTACATGCTGCACTTGGAAGAGTATATAAGTCACTTGATGTGACTTATAGTACTAGGTTCCAAGCCTATACTTTGTACCTTTTGTTATAGATAAATCTATTAACCGGATAAAGGTGTAAAGTAAAAGTCTTCCTCGTAATCAGTGTAAAGTGTTGTAAATACTTTACACTGAGATGCCTCAGTCTTCGATCTGGTAGAATCACTCTGATGCTCGCTTCTGAGAGTGATTCTCTTCTTCATACTTCAGTCTTTGACTTCAGAATGAATGCTTCAGATTTGTCTTGATCTGAACTGAAGTGAAGCTTCAGTGAAGGAATTATGAGACATCTCAGAATTCTGATAAAACGTCTTCACTAAACTTCAAGCTATTTCTGAACAAATTATACTTGGTCGATTTCGACCTAACAAATTCCCCCTATTTGTTCTGAAATAGTGCATGCATCTCAGACTTCTATTTATACATGTTTGTAAGTCTGAAATGCAAGTTTTTGTTTAAGTTGTAAAAATTTTCTAAGTACATCTTATAGATCATTGATGTCTCAGAATTTTACTTGTGGTTTTCTAACTTAAACTTATCATCTACTTATTTGTTACAATTGCAACATATATATACAAACTGAAATGATAGTTACAAATGCAAATATTTTACAAGTACATGATAATCTGAAAAGAAAAACTACTTCTTGGCAGGCCTTGAACCAGAAGGTGCCTCAGTAGGTTTTCTCTTCAGTGGAGAGTGATCCTTTTTGCCAAACAACCTGCTTTCAATTTCTACCTTGGCTTGCATCTTTTGTTGAATTCTTGCTAACCATGCACCAGTCAAGGCAGACTTTGGCTTTCCTTTCAGATCTGGATCATCTCCCTATGCTCAGAAATCCCAAATTCATGCACTGAAACCTGACTATATTCTTCAGTTGCCTTACCTTCTCTTTTCACAACCAAATCAAACAGCTTCAATCCATCAGCCTTTGCAACTACCATATCAATGATTTTGGCTGGATGCGATCGATGGTTCATATAGTGATCATACTGAACCTTTTCATGGTTTCTTTGGAGCTCAGCAGGATCATCAGAAATTGGTTTGATTGAAGTATGGACAACATCACGAGAATCTTTCTTTGCAGTCCTTGTTCCAGTTCTGGGCTTCGTTGGTGGTCTGAACAACTCTTTCTCTACCTGCAGAACTCCAGCCAGAACCTCTTTCTTCTTTCTGGCCATTTCATTTTCTCTATTCTTCACTAAGTCATCAATGGACATCTTGAAGGTGAGATGGTCCAGCTTTTGTTCCAAAGGAGAGTAGTTCACCCCATATTCATAATCGAGCATTTCTTTAATTGCCTTCTGCACTCTTGGATCATGTTTGATTTTCTGAAATCTTTCCAGTGAGAGACCAAGAGATGCAGCATCAATGTGATCCAGGGTTCCCATACTCTGGTGTTGAACCCTTTCCCTTTCTTATTCTCACTCCACATGATAAATTGGTTAGAGACTTGCTTCTGCAGAGTCTCTAACTTCTTGCTGTCAGCATTCAGATCATGAAGTGGATAGCCTTGTTCATCAACATCTTCTCCAATAACCAGACCAGAACCCTTAACTTTTCTTTGGTTCTTCTACTTGAACCTTGCCTTTTCCCTTATCCTTTTTCTGAAGTTGTTCCCCCTGAACTGAGGCACTACCAGAAGGTACCTCAGTTTTCTTCTTGGTTGCTTGAATTAATTCTTGAGTGCTAGCTAGCAAACCAATAGGCACACCACTTCCCCCTTTGGGAATCTCTGAAGGCAATTTAGCATAAGGTCAATTGAGATTTAATGCCTTCAGTGGTTCCCAACTTTGTTGTTCTAGGCACTCACAAATACCTTTTGCCATTGTAGCAAACTGAGCCTTTAGTCTGAATGATGAACTAAGGTTCAGTGCTTCTTGATCTAAATCCTTCAACATCTTTCTGTCTTCTTCAGTGAAAGAAGCAGGGGGAGGAGGAGCAACAACAGTATCTTTCTTCAGAAGTGTTAGAATATCATCTAACTGCTTTGACTGATTCTGAACTGCACCTTCAAGCGTGGAAACTGAATTTTTAACTTCATGTACAGCTTTTTCCACCTTGTCATTTGTATCTTTGGTCAGTTCAGCAATCATCTTTCTGACCTCTTCTCCAACTTTCTGAGATACAGACTCTGAAATCTGAGCAGCAAGATTCTGAGATAGCTCAGACTTCAGATCTTCCACAATACCAGTACTGATAGAAGCCCCAAGTTCTTTCTCATTAACACTTGGCTTCTGAACCAGCTCACGAACTTCATTTCCAACTACCATAACCTCTTGCTTCAAAAGCTCAACACCAGATGTCAAGTTCGCAACCACTGAAGCTTGCACATCTCTCTTTGTCAATCTGAAGGCTTCTCTGATTGCAGAGCTTACCTTATTGCACGTCATAACCAACTCATTCAATTTTCCAACCACTAGTCCTTCATTCCCAGCAACTTTGGTCAACTCAGTTCCAAGGAACATCTGAGCACCTTTCATATCAGCCAAGGAACTAGTGTTGGCAGTTAGAGATTTGGTTAAGTCCTCCACCCTAAGAATAAGGCCTTGGACTTCGGTTTGGGTTTTCTCTAACTGGGCTTCCACATTGAAAGGAGGTGGGGGTTGTGCAGAAGCAGGAGCCACAAAAGGTAAACTACCAAGCCCTTTTAATACTTTGTTCATTTGAACATCTGTTGGACTCTCAGATTCTGTCTCAGAATCTAAGTCTTTTTCTGATGGGGCATCATAGTTAATCGGTGGTGGTATGTTGTGAATTTGTGGGTGTAGAATTCTCTTTAATTCTTTCTCCGCCGTCACCACCCTTCTATACTCTCGTCGACCTCTGCGCTCTTCGCCGTTCTCCTCCGGGGGTACTCTGTACTTTTTCATTGTAGAATGTCAGTTGGACTCTCAGATTTTGTCTCAGAATCCAAGTCCTTCTCTGAAGGGGCATCATAGTTAATTGGTGGTGGTATGTTGTGAATTTGTGGGTGTAGAAATTGAAGTGAAGGAGTGAAAGAAGGATCGGTTACATATGCGGGAGTGGTGCCTGGTGGAAAGATAGGATTTTGGTGAGATGGTGGTGGTGGAACATAAGGCGCATTATCTTGAATTTCTGGGGGAGGAGGGGCGTTTGCGAGGATGGGGGCTGGCTCAGAATCAGATTGATTCGCCTCCAATAACCCCTCGTCAAACTCAAAGTCAGCAAGAGAATCGAGATTCTCCTGAGGTAGCTCATCGTCATCCCAGAAAGCATTCACTTTTGCAATCTGGTCAGATATGCCCTGGTTTGGGTCACTAGTACCCTCACCAGATTCTGGTTCAACAGCTGCAGAAGCAGTTGCATCGTCACCAGATTCAATGATTTCAACCGTAGGTACACTAACGGGTCCCACATTCTTTTGTGGCCCACTTAGTAACCTTTCTGAACCAGCTAGTGTGGCTGAGACAGTTTTAGTAAATACCTGAATCATAGCAGAGGAGAGTTCAGGCTCATTTTCAGTGATTGTTGCCTTTGAGAAATCTCTACTATATTCTGGTACCGAAGCTTTAGGTCCAGCTTGATCATAAGCTTCTCCAAGTATATCTTTAAAACACAAGCTCAGAAATCTTGGGAAGGCAACATGTAGACTTCTCTTCCCTTTTAACTTTGTAATCAACTGAGAGAAGAGGATCTCAGCAAAGTCCACTTGCATCCCATTCCAGATATAATACCCCATCTCCACTTGGGGTAGTGAAAGTTGGTCCAACCCTCCATGGGTGCCACCAAGACTTTCCACGATTTGAGTCCAGAAGAACCTCCAACAAATACCAAAACCAGACATAAAGATGTGTCCAGAGGTCTTCAAATTTCCATCAGCATCCTCCATATCACCATGACCAGTGGCGACTAGAACCTCCCTAAAATTGACTCCTTTGAGTCTTTTCACAAACGCCTGGGGAGGTTCGAGGTAGTTCAGATGAAGGGAAGTTCTGAACCCCTCAAGAGTGATGACACATTTCTTGGTGCCTTCATTGAGAGTAAAGAGATGGATTGTTCATCCACATTCACCACTGCTGTATACCAGAATTCAAGCAAGTATCGATGATACATTGCCTGCGGATTAGCGGTCAGCGCATAATGGAAAGGGGATTGCTCCCAAAAACTGTTTAACCTTCCCATTAAGGTTTCAGATTTTACATTCAATTGAGCCAAAAAGTTGCTCATATTGAATCGGATTTGTGGTGGAGTGAAGTTCTTTGGCCATTGAGCAGATGTTTTCACATCATTAGAAGGAGTATATTCAAAGTTAATAAGCGACTTATGAGACATTTTAGATTTTGAGAGTGAAAATGAAAAGGAAATATGAGGAGTTAATGAATTTGAAAGTAAAGAAGAGAGAAATTGATGATTAGAGAGTAAATGAAAAAACGAAGTAAATGAAAGAATGAATAAGGAATTTGTATTTAAGATGGAACAAAAAGGATTTTTCCAATTAAAAACAATTTCTGGGGTCACGTCCGCATTTAATGCAGAGACGTTTGAGGGACCCCACCCTGTACACTTTTTCAGTAAAAGTACTCATTTTCTTCTCTTTTTACGGCACCACTTGTGTGATACATAAGCATGACCAATCTTAAGTTTAAAACCTAGTATGCAGTATGCCACGTGTACACACAATTGACCAAGTATCAAAGATATTTTGAAAAGATTTTTGTATTTCAGAGATGACTAAACAGATTATGAGCATGGTCAGTTCCAAGGAGATCTGAACCATCTCAGTCATTAAAATTCAACTGAAATATTTTGATATTCTGAAGTGCTTCAGTTAAATACATTTTTCTGAGCAAAAAAGGTTCCCCCTCAAAAAAATGAAGGTTTATTTATAATTTGAAAAATGTTTAACATTCCCCCTGAAGTGATGATCCATGAATTAATAAGTGCCAAGATAGTATCACTAAGGCGTTCGATAGCTAGGCGAGCAAAAATTACATGGATCGCTCAGACTGGTGAACAAGATCAGTGTCACTGAGGCGTTCATAACAAGATTACCAGTCTAAGGATTTAACATACCCAACTCACTGACTAGATGTTTAAAGGTTTTGACATCTAAAAGTTTTGTAAAAACATCAGCGAGTTGCTTATCAGTGGGAAGAAAGTGCAATTCAATATCTCCTTTCAGAATATGATCACGAATGAAATGATACCTGAGATCGATGTGCTTGGTTTTCGAGTGCATCACAGGATTGTGAGATATGGCAATGGCACTAGTGTTATCACAAAAGATTGGAGTCTTTGTGTAAGTAACACCATAATCAGTAAGCTGGTTTTTCATCCATAGAATCTGAGCACAACAACTTGCTGCAGAAATGTACTCAGCTTCTGCAGTGGATAGTGATACTGCAGTCTACTTCTTACTAGTCCAGCTTACTAATTTGCCACCAAGGAAATGACACCCACCAGTGGTACTTTTCCTGTCTATCTTGCAACCTGTATGATCAGAATCTGAATAACCCATTAGATCTAGACTGGAGCCTTTGGGATACCAAAGACCCAATCTGGGGACACCCTTAAGGTATCTGAAGATCCTTTTAACAGCATTTGCATGTGCTTCTCTGGGATCAGACTGAAATCTAGCACAAAGGCATGTTGCAACATTATGTCTGGTCTACTTGCAGTTAAAAACATCAGTGAACCAACCATACCACGATATTTTGTATGGTCCACTGGTTTTCCATGTGGATCAGAATCCAAAGTTAATGGAGCAGAAATAGGAGTATCTTTTGATGAGACTGAATCAAATTGATATTTCTTTAATAAATCTCTGACATATTTTTCTTGGTTAATGAAATACCATCTTCATTTTGTTTTACTTGAAGTCCCAGAAAATATGTCAGTTCTCCCATCATACTCATTTTATACTCAGAAGACATGATTTTTGAAAATTTTTCACACATCTTCTCATTAGTAGAACCAAACACAATGTCATCAACATAAACTTGTACTAAAAGGATATCACTTTTATCATGCAATATGAATAAAGTTTTATCAATTGCACCACGTTTAAAACCATTTTTAAGAAAATGTTTAGTGAGAGTATCATACCAGGCTCTGGGTGCTTGTCTCAGACCATATAAGGCTTTGTTCAGTCTGTACACCCAATGTGGTTTTTCTTCATTGATGAACCCTGGTGGTTGATGCACATACACTACTTCTTCTAGTTCGCCATTCAAAAAAGGCACTTTTGACATCCATTTGATAGACTTTAAATTGATGATGAGCTGCAAAAGCTAAGAATATTCTGATAGCTTCAAGTCTAGCAACTGGTGCAAAAGTTTCATCAAAATCTATTCCCTCTTCTTGTGCATATCCTTTGCAACAAGTCTTGCTTTGTTTCTTATGATGTGACCATCTTCATCCATCTTGTTTCTGAAGACCCATCTTGTCCCAATTGGTTCCTTCTCAGGTTACTGGGACAAGGAACGAGTTCCCATACATCGTTTCTTTTAAACTGGTGAGCTCATCTTGCATGGCTTCAACCCAGCTTGGGTCTTGCATAGCCTCGTCAATCTTCTTGGGTTCAATTAGAGATAAGAAGCTGACGTATAAGCATTGATCGCTTGTGGCTCTTCTGGTCTGAACCCCTCTACTGGACTCTCCAATAATTTGCTCGATCGGATGTGCCTTTGTCCATTTAGAGTATTGACCAGGATGAGAAATGATATCAGTGCAAGAACTTCTCTGAGTAACTTCAGGAGGAGTTCAGAAAATACATTTTCAGCTTCTTCTTCTTCCTGCAGATCATGACTTGCATCATGAAATTCTTCAGATTGAGGTTGCTCAGTGGAGTCTGATATCATTGGAGAAACAGCATATACATCTGATCCAATAGTTAGTTCAGAAGGTAGTTTGAAACTAACTGGAGGATAAAATGGAATGTTGCTTGGCTTGTTTATTTCTGGTTCTGAACGGAGATGTTCAGAAGCATGTTCAGGTGACTTATCAGTTTCAGCAATGGGATCAGAATCACCAAAACTAATTGGACTTTCTGAGGGTGGTACAGGGATGGAATTTTTAAAGATTGCAGAATTTGATTCATCAAAGGTAACATGAATTGACTCGTCAACCTTTTCAAGTCTCTTGTTAAAGACTCTAAAGGCCTTGCGATTTGATGAATATCCTAAGAAGTACCCTTCATCAGCTTTTGCATCGAATTTTCCAAGCTGATTAGAGTTATTCAGAATGTATACTGGACACCCAAATACATGGAAGTATCCAATATTAGGCTTTCTATTTCTGAGTACTTCATAGGAGGTCTTCTTATGTCTTTTGACATAAATAGATCTGTTCTGAGTGTAGCAAGTAGTTGCAACAGCTTCAGCCCAGAAATTCTTGGGAAGACCAGATTCATTCAACATACTTCTAGCAGCTTCAATCAGCGTACGATTCTTTCTTTCTACAACACCATTCTGCTCTGGCGTGTGTGGCTGAGGAGAAGTTCTGAGATATGCCAGTTTCAGTGCAGAAGGACTCCAGAGTGGCATTTCTGAATTCAGTGCCATTGTCACTTCTGAGCTGACAAACTTTTCGCTTTTCTTGAGTTCAATTTGTTTGATGAGAGCAATGATTTCAGCAGCAGCTTCACTTTTAGATTGAGGAAAATCACCCAGCAATATCTTGAATATTCATCAACGATAACAAGGGTGTACTTCTTTCCTGCTCTGGTCTGAACATTCACTGGTCCAAAAAAGGTCCATGTGAAGCATGTGAAGAGGTTCAGTTATACTAAAGCTTTGCTTAGTTTTGAATGAAGCTCTTTTCTGCTTACCCATTTCACAACCTGGACATGGCTTGTCTTTATTGAAAGACATAGAGGGGATCCCATCAACAAGTTGTTTTCTTGACAACTTATTAATGTTCTTGAAGTTCAGATGGGATAATCTCTTATGCCACAACCAATTTGTGTCTTCATCAGCCTTTGTGTAGAAACATTGTTCAGAGATAGACGGATTCATATCAATGACATAAATGTTTCCCTTCCTTGGTGCAATCAGTACCACCTTTCCATCTCTGTTGAATATGGTGCCTTGTGAAATCAAATAAAACCTTGAAGCCATCATCACATAGTTGACTGACACTGATCAGGTTATATTTCAAACCGTTCACATATGCAACTCATGTGAATTTGACTTGACCATTATTCACAACACCATATCCCTCAGTTTTTCCATTACCATCATTCCCAAAAACAATTGAGGGCCCTTCTTGCACCCTATATTCCTCTAGCAGGGTCTGATAACCAGTCATGGTTCGGCCAGCAGCACTGTCCAGAAACCATATGTTCTTCTTTCGGTCTCCCTGCACATAAACAAAGATTAGTTCTTTTTGGGAACCCATCTTTGGATGGGTTCACTGGACTCTCCCTTAGCAGTCTCAGATTTCTTTGGTTTATGTGGAATTGATGGGTCAAAGGGGATTTCAGTCATAATTTCAGATGACAAAAAAATTGTTGGTTTGATGGGGTGCTCAACCTTTTTCTGCTCAGATTTTTGCTTGATTTGCTTAGAAAAAGGTTTTGCATTTTGTTTAGGTTGAAGAGGTGTGTTTTCAACATTTTTTAAACGTGCATTACAACTCTGCACTTGTCTAGCCAATAGTTGAAATTGACTTTCTAACCTTAACAAAATAGATTCTTCATTAGACACCTGAGTACCAGAATCTGAGGTAGAAGGCTCAGTGGGGGAGATGGTTTTCTTCTTCTTTTGGCCTTTTGGAACCTTAGAAGAAGTCTGGGGGGATGGCTTATTGGATTTAGCCTTCTTTTCTGAAACAGTTGTCTGAGCTGTTTCAGATTTTCCCTCAGAATGTTTCTTGACCTTATTAGTCACAATTTTTTGTTTGCCAACTTTAGGAAAAATAATTTCCGGTTTCATTTCTTTTGGAAGTGCATCTAAATCAGTGATTATAGATGCCATGTGAAGATCACCAGATTCATATGCTGTTTTTTGATTTGCAAAAGTGTTTTTGATTGCAGCATCTGGTTTTGGTGCACTCATCCAAGATTTAATTATTTTTTGTTCCTTTTCAAGGATGGTTTTTAGCTCTTCTTTTTCCAACTCTAAAGTGGCAACCATAGATTGAACTTTTTAGGGCCAGATGAACATCTTTCAGTTCCTTTAGTCTGGTCTGACTGGCGTTCAGTTCAGAAGTATTGTTTTCAAACATTTTTATGCTTTCTGAACGCACTGTCTCAACAAATGAGATGTCAGCCTCTAAAAGAACCAAAAGGTCCAGTTTGTGTTCCTCATCTTCTTCATAGACCAAAATTACTGACCTTTTTCATCACTATATCCACCCAGCAACCAGATTCAACATCGGATTTGACCAAATGACCTTGGTCTTCTTGTGCCATGAAGCACATGTCCCTAACTTCTTCCTCATCATCAGATGATTCATCAGAATCTTCCCACTTTTTAGTTTTGGCAATCATACAACTGTTGCTTGAGTTGTCTTGTGCCAAAAGAGCCTAAGAGCCATATGTGCCTTCAACTTCTTGTATTTGGCCTTATAGCTGTCATCGGACTTCTGAAAAATAGAATGGTTAGGAGCAGATTGTGATGATGAAGGTTGACTAGATCTGCATTCCTTCATGAAATGTCCTTTCTTGCCGCATTTAAAGCATTCAAGATTGGACTTGTCAATAGAAGCACTGGAAGCAAAAGGTTTGCCAGATCGATTTGATTTGGCCTTAAAACGATTGAACGTTTTAGCCAGCATGGCAACCAGATCATCATTGTCATTCTCATCACAATCATGAGTGACATTAGCAGAGACACCAGTTTTTAACATTTGAGAAACCATCTTCTTCATTGAGTCATAAATATCACTCTCAGAAGATAGTAGAGCAGTGCTATGTGGTTCAGAATACTGAACCGTACCAGAACTGGTAGACACATGGTTCTTGGCATCCTGCTCAGCCAAAGCTCTTTCAGCTTTGTTCTCTTCAGTATACCTAAATGCTCCATAAAGAGAAGCAAGAGTATGACTGTGCAATGTTTTGCCTTGTCTCAAGACCAAGATAAGGTTTTCCCATTTTGAAGGTAAAATGTCACAAAATTTTTCTAACAAAATTTCTTTGTCTTTGGTTACACCCTAGGGCTTTCAGTTGGTTGACCAGATTTGTAAATCTGATGTAAGTTTGCGTTAAAGACTCCCCAGGGATAGCAAAGAAAGACTCATATCTTTTGTTTAAAGCAACTTTTCTTGTGACAACTGTGTCATAAGTTCCTCCCACATTAATTTGGAGTTATCAAGTAAAACAAGAGTGGGCATTAGGGTTTCTGGAACTGCGTATAAAATCATATTTTGTAACTTGGTATCCAAGTCAACAAGTCTATGATCTTCCTCAGACCAATGATCCTTCTCCTTAGGTGACAGCCTAGGAGTCCCATCGGCATTTCTGACAACAGTAGAAGCATTCATAGGGACAAAGGGTCCTTCTCTTAGGATATATGGTAAATGTCTCTCAACACCAGCAATATACTTAAGCATGCACGCTTTCCATGTTTGAAAGTTTTCACTGTTCCCATCAAACTTGGGAACAGGATTATTTGGAAAGTGTACGTGAACATTGTGTGAGGGTATATTGTTGTTGATGATAGGGGGTGGGGTGGCATTATTAGGGTCAGGTCGTTCTTGTTCAAAGTCAGCCATCTATGCAGATCAAAGGTTAATGAATTGATATAAAATTCAACCTTGCTGCTCTGATACCAATTGTGAGTCCCAAAATATATAGATGATTAACAAACCCGACTGGCAAGTACAACTAATCTTGATGGACAAGTTCAGTTTACGATCCAGATATGGATAACAAGAAACAATTGACAATATGAATAATGCAAGAACAAATGGCAGAAACTATATAAAGATATATATAAATATAATCAAGTATGTAGCATTGAGACACGTTGTTTTCTAATGTATTTGATTTATTGATGTATAAACAAATACAAGGATTGTTGCGGAACAAAGATAAACACCAAAGTGTAAGTATCTAAACAATCCCGAAATACAAGTGATCTAATTGACTTGGAAATACTCGTAAGTTTACTTAGAGTATATCTCACAAGTTGCAATGCAAAGTTTCAAGCCATTTGCAAGTTGTGAGAAGACTTTGTATTTATAGACCAAGTCCATGATGATGTGGACAAGATCGTACAAATGGTGGTTGTGAGCATTTAAGGAATTAAACCATAATTCCTTACATGCTGCACTTGGAAGAGTATATAAGTCACTTGATGTGACTTATAGTACTAGGTTCCAAGCCTATACTTTGTACCTTTTGTTAATAGATAAATCTATTAACCGAATAAAGGTGTAAAGTAAAAGTCTTCCTCGTAATCAGTGTAAAGTGTTGTAAATACTTTACACTGAGATGCTTCAGTCTTCGATCTGGTAGAATCACTCTGATGCTCGCTTATGAGGTGATTCTCTTCTTCATACTTCAGTCTTTGACTTCAGAATGAATGCTTCAGATTTGTCTTGATCTGAACTGAAGTGAAGCTTCAGTGAAGGAATTCTGAGACATCTCAGAATTCTGATAAAACGTCTTCACTAAACTTCAAGCTATTTCTGAACAAATTATACTTGGTCGATTCTCGACCTAACAGTGTGCTAGCACTTGATCACGAACCGAACAACCTTTGGCTTGATCTCCTTCTTCAAAACCGAAAACCAAAAACCCAAAGGGTTTTCCCTTGGTTTGGCCGTCCAAAAGAATGAGAGGAGAGAAGGAGATGAAAGGTTTTAGGAGTTATAACTTTTTAGTTTTGTTGTAGAAAACCATAAGGCTACCTTTAGTATTTATAGGTAGGATTAAACTTGGCCATCAAGTTTAGGGTTTCACTAGGAAACCTAGTAGGGAGGCCGGCCCCCTATATGCTTTTCTAGAACCTTCCCTAATCGTTTTAATTACAATTATCTTCTTACTTTAACGACCGTTAGCTAGTAACCGTTAAATATTAACGACCGTTCGTTAACTTATTCGTGATCCATATTAATTAATAAATCAATTAATATTAACTATATTTGAATCGAGACGTGTGACCCCGTAGGCTCAAATCATTTCCAGACATACGTTCATTTTACGTGATCACATACTAACAGATTTGCCCGAACCAGAAGGACCCATGATAGCTAGAATCTCCCCTGGCCTAGCATAACCTGTTACACCTTCGAGTATGGACTGGCTTCTGATGCTGGGTTTTCCATCCATGACAGTAACCCACAGGTCTTTCCATGTTAAAGACACACCAGCATCATTAGTTATTGCTTCACCCTGAACTTGACTGCTAGTTAAAGCATTAGATTTTGCTAAGTTTGGACATGATGGTGCATGTAATGTGATCTGCACCTCCCGAGGATTCTGTATTGCTATTGACAACTAGAAAGCAGTAGGTTTCACACTCTAAGTACTAGACGGTTTTTAAATAATAACTATATAGTATGTATTGCGGGAATATCAGATCATAATTATACGACCATTTATTCAGTGTCTCTGAGGATTTATGGACCTCGACCGAGAAAAAAAAAGGGCCCGGAGGATAGGTGCAACAATTATAATTATATAAACTAAGATATAAAAACGATGATAAATGTTATAGCAAATTGGTTGATCAACTCTTGATAGTCTATATTATCTAATATTTCATTCTTAATCGCTATCATCGCCAATCCGCTAAGTCTTTCTTGACCCATTGTAGCAATCAAATCTAAATTCAAAACACCCAATTCTATTTCTAAATTATGTCCGATTAACATGATCCATATTCCTACTTTATATTATAGCTATATGTGTATATATATATATTAATAACATCAACAATTTAAAAATACATAAAAGATAAAAACTAAAACCTAAAAAATATAAATATATTATGCATTCCACATTATGACATTAGATAAATTAAATAAAAAATAAGTTCTTTCATAATAATGACTGTGTTGCTTGTTACCTTTTAGACTTTTGTGAATTGTGTCATTCTTGTTACCTTTTAGACTTTTGTGAATTGTGACAATGACACGTAGACTTTAGCAGACTGCACACACAGTAGGCGCATGTTTAGGTTTTCCTTTTAAGAGGTGTAATATTATTTTTTTATATATATACATAAAAAATATAAAATCGGGCCCCCTAAAAAATCAGACCTCGGCCGGTCATCCCCTCGTCCCATGCCTAAGCCCCCCTTGCATTTATTTATGAAACGTTTGGTTACACATGTACAACAGTGAGGCGCTAGTTAAACTCGGTTAACTATATAGTATGTATTGCTGGGAAATATCATAATTATACGACCATTTATTCAGTGTCTCTGAGGATTTATGGACCTCGACCGAGAAAAAAAAAGGGCCCGGAGGATAGGTGCAACAATTATTATATAAACTAAGATATAAAAACGATGATAAATGTTATAGCAAATTGGTTGATCAACTCTTGATAGTCTATATTATCTAATATTTCATTTTCAATCGCTATCATCGCCAATCCGCTAAGTCTTTCTTGACCCATTGTAGCAATCAAATCTAAATTCAAAACACCCAATTCTATTTCTAAATTATGTCCGATTAACATGATCCATATTCCTACTTTATATTATACTATATGTGTATATATATATATTTATAACATCAACAATTTAAAAATACATAAAGATAAAAACTAAAACCTAAAAAATATAAATATATTATGCATTCCACATTATGACATTAGATAAATTAAATAAAAAATAAGTTATTTCATAATAATGACTGTGTTGCTTGTTACCTTTTAGACTTTTGTGAATTGTGTCATTCTTGTTACCTTTTAGACTTTTGTGAATTGTGACAATGACACGTAGACTTTAGCAGACTGCACACACAGTAGGCGCATGTTTAAGTTTTCCTTTTAAGAGGTGTAATATTATTTTTTTTATCCATAAAAGATGTGTAAGTGAACTTTTTTTTTGTTAAGTACTATTGTTTAATTTTTGGATAATTGTTAAAATTTGTAATGAGCTTAGTTAATAATATATATATATTAATAACATCAACAATTTAAAAATACATAAAAGATAAAAACTAAAACCTAAAAAATATAAAATCGGGCCCCCTAAAAAATCAGACCTCGGCCGGTCATCCACTTCGTCCCATGCCTAAGCCCCCCTTGCATTTATTTATGAAACGTTTGGTTACACATGTACAACAGTGAGGCGCTAGTTAAACTCGGTTAATAATAGATTTTTGCTTGAAATAAAATAATTATACGCGTATAAAAAGACAAAAACGTCAAATCAAAACCGGACACCAAAGCACTAGGACAGTCGATTTGAGCAAGGGTCAAAAAGACTTGGTCCATGGGAGTCGTGGCGAACAAAGAGGTGGAAGGTAGAAAAGTTAGGGATTTTTTTTCCATCTCGCATTTCTTGAAGTAAAACCTAAAAGCATTCTTTATCCTATAAATAGAGGCCTACTTTGTGTTTGCACCAACATATTTCTTCTTGTGTAATATTCTAAAATCTTTTAATATAATAAAACACGGTTGCTCTAATAACTTATCGACCAATCATAACTCTCAAATTTTCATTTGACTTTTGTTTTCAGTTTTGACTTTAATTTACACTTTTTTGTTTTTCATCACAAATTTACACTTTTTAACCAATAATTTTAATATAATAAATCAAAAATAATATAATATATATCCAATAAAACAATAGCTAAACCACTGGGTAATAGCCCAGTGGCCACCGGCCGCCACTTTCCAGGAGAGGTCCTGGGTTCGAGTCTTGCCAAAGACAAACTTGAGATAATCAGGGGATTATTAAGTGGTTGAGATTCATCTGGACACTAGCCTGACTGTGGGATTAGTGGGTACCAAATGGTACATGAGATCAAGGGGTTTCCATCCAATTACCCTTTTTTAGAACAATAGCTAATATATATCCTAATATTATGTTTTATCTTATAAATACATAATTAATTAATTATAAATAAATAGAATTCAATGTAAATTTATTAAGATTTTAAAACAATTGTATTATTATCCTTTTTTAAGTTTTTTTTTATTAATAATTGTCATGACACATATAAGTAAAACAAAACATGTAAAAATATCATCTTTATAGAAAGACCTATAACATTATCATATTCTAATTGAAATATTTAGGATATATTTCATCTAAGAATAAGATGTTATTTCTTAATAGTGCAAAATAAGAAAGTAATACAGCATTTGTAACAATAACAAATTAACATCTAATCTTGATAATGTCGTAAGCTCTCGTGTATTGGACACGGGACTAAAATCTAGTTAAAGCACTATAAATAAGATAATATGAGACATGTATAAAAACACAATTTATCTTAAGTTTAATATAAATTGTTTTATCATAAGTTGTTATAAAAATATATCTATATATAAAATAGAAATAATTATTAATAACAATAAATTGGTCTAATGCTATGTTACGTACGTGAATAAAAATGATGACACATAGTTAGAAGTCAATGATAATAATAAAATAATTAACGGTGATAAGACCATTCTTAACCGTTCACATGTTCATCTATATTAATTTTTTTTGCCACATTAGCATCACTTTCTCATCACCTTTCCATTCTCTTTTTCTCTTTAACTATTCACCTTTAAATTTAATACCCCACTATACCTCAATATCATACAAAAACATCCAATAAAAATAAATTATCTAATATACAAACAAAAGGAATGGACCCACACTTTCCTTTTCACCCCAGGTGAAGAGTTTATCCTACCTCCTTTTACCTTAGAGGGTGCCCAACGCGTTCGTTCTTGGACTCGTTCGAGGTAGAGGGACGAGTCCACACCATTGGGTGGGACTCGTCCCACACTCGTCCGGGTGATTCGTCCGATGGGTTCGTTCCTGGAGGGACGAATAGCGAGCATGTTTTTTTGTTTTTTTTTTAATTGCAACGGCTATATTTGGAGGTAGAAGACAAACAATTGCAAGTTTGAAAAGTTGGCAAAACAGGCCCCTTTATCAGCCATTTTGATCAAAACAGGTTCCAAAAAGTGTCACTTTTAGTCCTTTTTGTAACAATCAAACACATTTTCTTTATCAAAACACATTACATGATTAAAACACATTACAAATAAAAAAGAAAACACATAATTAAAGAAGACATTACATGATTAAAACACGAAATACATAATAACGATTCGATTACTCGTCATCATCTTTGATTGACATTTTCCCTAAGCCACGGTGAGCGCTTTCGTCGAGCCACCACTTGTCGTGTTGCGGGCATTTGACTTCCCACGCACTTTTGTCTTCCCCGCAATTGTCGTGGTACGATTCGGCCCAAGTACATTGGTCACCCAATGTGTGACCGGCGTTAAAAACATTATCGACCACCCTCTTGACCTTCTTGATCTCATCCTGCAGAAACAAAGAATATGTCTCTTCGTGTTTCGAGACCTTGCGGCCTGGTGCTTGTATTGACACAACCTTTTGCTCGCATTGTCGCCTTTTCTCCCGTAGGTAACCCATGACCCCAGAGAGGTCAGTTTGAAGGAGGGTGTCCTCTTTGATATCAGCCATGATTCGTGTTTTCATCTCATCTTCGGTCATACGAGGTCGGTGGACATTCTTTTTTGATGATGAGGACGCCATTTGGTTAGGAAGAGTGAGTGAGTTTGTAGAAGAATGAAAATTGGAATGGTGATGAAACTGAATTGTGATCTGGGTTGGTCTTTATAGAGTGACAACTAAACTAGCCGTTCAGGGACTGGAAGTGTAAATGTTTTTGAATTTTTCGCCGTTTGAGGGACTCAAAGTGTAAATATTTTGAATTCGAACATTGGAGGGACTTAAAGTGTAAATATTTTGAATTCGAACGTTGGAGGGACTTAAAGTGTAAATATTTTGATTTTTGAACGTTGGAGGAGCGTCTTTTACTTTACCTATAAATACTGGCTTCTTATTAAACATTTCAGATCAAATCACAAACTTTTATACATCTTAAATGACTTCTTCATCAAATGTCCCTAACCGAGAACCACCAATGACTGTCGATCAAGTGCAGGAGAGTATCATGGCTGATATCCTCGACCACCAAAGGTTCAAAGAGGAACTTGTTGCAGTTGGTCGAAAACTAAATGCGAAGAAGCAATGGTGAGAACAAATCGATTATATACAAACCGGGTATTGTACTGATCTTGAGTGTCAATACTTTACTTATTTGCAGGGGAAGATCGACAAGATTCAAATTGCTGTGGAACAACTTGCTTGTGCGGTCATCGCCTTGGACCATTTGATCATAACTGCAAAAGCAGTTTATGAGATGAAGAAATAAGTTTTAAATATGTTGTAAGAACTATTATGTTGTAATGTTACCACCTTGTAATGTTTCTATTTTATGTGTGCTTTTTTTTAAAATAAATTGTGTAATGTTTTTATTTTTAATGAAGTGTGTTTTATTTGTGTATGTTTTAGTTTGTTACTAGATTTTAGACCCGTGTCCAACACTGGACACGGGGTTTACGATATTATCATTATTAGATTTTCATACATTTAAGTCATAAAAGCTTATAATTTTAAAGATATAAGGTTCTAAGTGTTATATTTTGCAAGTTGTAGTACAATAATCATAGGTTCGTCACTGTCATTATTAGCTGAGAGATATTGATGAAATTGTTTGTCGTAGTCATTCCACAAGGCACATGCTATAATAATTTCTCTATTATAGAATTTTTTGAAGCCAGCTGTACTTATAATGTGATATTATTATGAAAAATAATTAAGAATTAAAATATAAACATACTTGTGATCTTGTACTTGACATTCAAGTATATGTATTTGATCATGATGCGGGCCCATAACACGCATAAGTTTATTTTCAATCACCTGTCCTATGATAATTAGATAACAATTAGGATTGTTTTTATATTTTTTGATAACAATTAAGGACTCTTGATTTGAGTGACAATTGTAACTTTAAACATTAATACGCAAAACTAATATATAAAAAAGAAGAAAATTATGTACCTTTTTTATTGAGAGATAAAATGAATCTTGAATGGAGTTCATATTGATTTGGATTTAGTATTCAAGTAACCCTCTGTTGTAAATCGTGCTTTGTTCTGTGATCGTCTCATGTTCTGTGATTCCTATTGTGTTTAGGATAAGGATGTTGTATATTGTCATCTGTTATTATGTTTGGGATATGTATCTAGAGTTTAAATTGTGTTTCTATTAAATATTAAACTAAATATTAATATTTATAATTTATAAAAATCTAATATAATATTTGTTAATAAGTCATTAGGTTTTGAAATAATTTTTGTAGACAATATTTCATATGTTGAAATTTTTTTAGTTAATTAAATGATTATAAATTTTAATTTTTTTTCAAGTTGATGGCTAAAAATAAATATAAATTAAGTATTCAGGGATAAAAAGTGTAAATTATTGATGGAAAACAAAAAAGTGTAAATTAATGAGACTTTTTCTACAAATTAATATAAATACTAATATAATAATATATTTGGATAATGATTATTAGGATTTTTAATTTATAGTTAATCTAAATGATGACATAAGCGAGAGTCAATTTGATGAAATTGAACGATTTGATTGGTTAATAAGTCATTAGTTCAACTGTCTTATAGTATATATTAAGATAATTTTGAAGGGTTAAAAGTGTAAAGTTTGGATAAAATGGTAGAATTAAATAATTGGTGGGTCCAAGACTAGTCCTTGAGTGATGAGTGCATTGGGTGTGTTTTGGGGGAATTAGTCCTTAGAGTGTTTTTTGCTGATGTGGCGCTGACAGGGACTAGTCCTTGAGGGATGAGTCCCTGACATTGGGAAGCCTCTTAAGCTTTCACCTACCATCCACAACCATTCATCTTCTTGCTTAGTCATTTCACATATGGGTTTTCACTTATCCTTATTAATGCTCTAATAGAACAAAATCGAAAGCTAGTATACTTAAAGGTTGGAAAGTGAATAAAATAATTTTTAAAGTCCAATTCTTTTGGAGTGTTGTAATAGAACAAAATCGAAAGCTAGTATACTTAAAGGTTGGAAAGTGAATAAAATAATTTTTAAAGTCCAATTCTTTTGGAGTGTTGTAATAGAACAAAATCGAAAGCTAGTATACTTAAAGGTTGGAAAGTGAATAAAATAATTTTTAAAGTCCAATTCTTTTGGAGTGTTGTAATAGAACAAAATCAAAAGCTACTAAACTAAGGTGTTTGAGATTAGTTTTGAAGTGATTATTTGATTATTGCGTTTGTAAAACACTAATAATCTAAAAAAGTATTTGGATTAAAAAGTGATTATTAGCTATAAAAACACAGTTTTAAAGAAGCATATATCTACATGTTTTTGAAAAGTTAACATACTTAAACGCAAAATTAGTTTGAAAACGCAAATTTTAAACATCGGAAGGTCCAACTAAAATCTCAATAGAGGAAATCTCCACATACGAGTAATATATTTTGATTGATTTTATCTCAATGGAAAGGAAATTTCCATCTCCATATAATATATTTTGATTTTGATGTTTGTTGAGTCAAGGATTCGCTGACCAGACTTGGTCGCTGGCGTGAGTCGCCAGCAAGTGATCAGCGAGTCAATGACTCTTGTCAGCGGGTGGCTTACTTCCTAAGTTGTGTGTCAAGGCGGGAAGTTTTCAAACCATAAGAAGACAAGAAGTCACATGGTGGTTCTTCCAACTGAATACTACCGTATATGGCAAAGGTACAGTTGGGACCAAAACAAGGGTTTCTCTCTTTCATACCCGTTTTGGTAAAGAAGACAAAGGCTCCTGGATCAAAGTACAACGAGCCTATGAGAAGTCGACAACCACCATTCTATCACTATCATTGTAAGGCTGTGTTGCCCTAATTCCTCCCCTATATAAAGCAACACAGCCGCATCTTTTATACTTCGTGTTTATCACCACAAAGTGTGTGTCACTTTATTTTCTCTCTTGTAAATTGCTTAAGTTTATAGTGTGTCTAGACTTAGCAATTATTTAGTTCATTTGTATTCTTGTAAGACAAGTTGTAATATCGACCATGTATTCATTGTTTATTCAATGAAACATATGATTATACTTGCTTAGATATTTGCATTTGAACTTATTCTTGTTCATGTTCTTTACTTTCTGTTCTTAACTTTCTTGTCTAAGATAAAACAAATATAAGTGTGCAAATTGTGGACTGTCAAGTGGTATCAGAGCCAACGTTTCTAAATTATTGAAACAAAGATCCGTTTGCATACTTATTTTTCTTAAATCTCTGTTCTTTCTTATCTTTCTTAATCTTTTCTTAAAACAAGAACATGACTGCTGTTCCTACCCTCGTTAACACACGTGACTTCGGTTACGTATCTGTCCCTCCAAGATTCGAGCCCGATGACTTTGGGTCTTGGAAGGAAAGGATGTTACTTCACATTGTGGGTGTGGAACCCTACCTTATGTCAATTCTGACTGTTGGTCCATATATTCCCACTCTGGTGCAAAGAACACCAGGAGCAACTGTTGATGCTCCTGAGATTGTGATTGACATCGTCAAACCAGAGGTTCAATGGACTGACGATGAGAGGAGACTTGTAAATCTTGATGCAAGACTTAAGAACATGATAATCATCACTCTTCCTTCTGATATCATGAAAGTCGTCATCAGATATCCCTCTTCTAAAGAAGTGTGGGATAGGCTCTGTAGCATGTATGAAGGCTCTGCTGATACCATAGCCACTAAAAAGATAGACCTCAAAAGAGCCTATGAAAAATTCTTCTCTCTCCCCAACGAAGGTCTTAACGGCACTTATACCCGATTTAAAGGGTTGCTGAACGACATGACCACTGTTGGCATCACTCATGACAACTTTGAGGTATGCCACAAATTTCTTGATAGTTTACCTATCAAGTGGCAAGGTCTAAGACAAATCCTCAGGACCACAGAGCGTCTTAATGGGCTTGATCTTGAGTCTCTCTTTGGCATTCTTCAATTTGAAGAGAGAGCTCTTGCTCAAACTTTAAGAGCCGCTGCTGACGCACAACATCGTGCTGGTCCCTCCTCTTCCTCTTCTTCAACCTCTTCTGCTTACACCGCTACTGACCCCCTTGCCCTTGTCTCTGCTGAGCCCATTAATTTTAATAATGGTGCCAGCTCTTCTCATCTCCCACCTCCTATTCAGTCTCTTGTTAATGATCTCGACGCTGATGAGAAACAAGAGATGTTCAGCGACTTTATGGACTTTGCCTTAGTCGCTGGTAAGAGGTACTCTCGAAAATGGAACAACCGTAAGTCGGTTGCTCCATACAAGCCTCCTGTTGACAAAACTCAAGAGGAGTGCTGGAGATGTGGTAGAAAGGGACACTGCCAAAAGGAGTGCAGAGTTGCTTTACCAACTCCTGGTGCTCCTAAAACTAATCCTTCCAAACCTGCTGATGAGTACAGGAACAAATACTATCAGCTAAAAGCCAAGGTTGCTGAAATGGAAGATGCAAAAACTCCAGCTAAAGGGCTGGTAGCTGAAGAGCACGACTGGGCTGAATCAGATGATTCAGACAGTGAAGAATACGTCGATGCCATGTGTCTTATGGCACTCGCTGATGGTGATGCTCTGACTAAAGACCAAGTCTCTTCCAGTCAGTGGGTAAATGTCACCATTAAAAAGGTATGTGCTCACTCTTCTGCCTCTGACGAAGATAAACCTAAAATCTTCGAATCTCTTCTCTGTGATATCCAGTTCGTTGAATCAATACGAGCTGATATCCAATCCAAACTCGACTCTGTCTGTTCAGAGTTGAGTGAAAAATCTGAAAAACTCAATGAGTTGAGAAATGTTCACGTTGAACTTCAATCTCATGAGTTGTTGACACAAAAGGTTCAACTTGAGAATGAAAGACTCAAGCTTGAAGTTGCCAACCTTAAGAAGATTGTGACCTCCTGGTCAAAAGCTTCCAGGTTTCACCACCAGTGCCTAAACGAACAAGTCCCTGCCCAAGTACAGGCAGTAATAGGAGGTAACTTTAATGCCGCTGCCTCTCTCTCTGACTTGTTTAATGATGAGGTGAAGCCTGAAATTTCTATTCCTCCATCTGCTGTCATCTCTCCTGAAGAGATGAAGAAATGGTATTTTGTTAGGGGTCTTAACGATTACCACAATGAAATGGAAGCTGGTACTACCTCTTCTACTACCAGCGACCCATCTAATCCTGCTGAGGAAAATGGTGCTGGCTCCTCAGCAAGCACCAGCAACCCCTATCCTCATCTTCCCATTGTTGGCATGATGCCAAATGAAGGAAGAGTTCAATACTCTTCTGGGGAATCTTATGAAGGGGATATTGGTAGTGATGGTTTTAAACCCATCGCTCCTCAGTAGCTCACCATCAGACCTTCTGAACCATTCAGAAGAAGTAAGGTTGCTGTCCCCTATGACTATAGCAAACCTCAGCTAGCTAATGCTGTCAGTCAGCAACCTCAACCTATTGTTCAACCCTCTTCTTCTTCATCTTCTCAACAAGCTCCTACCCTTGCTGACTGCAAAACTGTGCAGGATGATCGTGTCATGCAGAGACGCGTCAGGTTTGGTGACGCTAGATTTCAGCAAGTTGGACCATCTAAGGTCCGACCTGCTGATAGACAAGTCCACCAGCATGTACCACAATCGATGCCTACTCCTATTTTGAGGCATAAAACTCCTCAAAAAGTGAGAATATCTAATACCCAAAATAGGTCTGTTACTCCTCAAAGAGGACACTTGCCTCATCAGCAAGTAAGACCTATCACTCCTCAAAGAGGACACTTGCCTCATCAGCAAGTAAGACCTATCACTCCTCAAAGAGGACACTTGCCTCATCAGCAAGTGAGATCTACTACCCCTAATAGGCAATACTTACCTCATAGGAAAATGAGGTCTGTAACACCTAATCAGCAACCTAGATCGATCACTCCCAAAAGAGTGCATCCATCTCAGCAGGGTCCTTCTTCTTCTTCTCACCCTGCTGTTAATCTAGCATGGAGTGTAGTCAAGGGATCAAAAATCCCCTCTACCTCTCAAACTGAGGATCCAAAAGGAAAATTCATTTTGGGTCCTGCTCCTAAGATGCCTCAGCTTAAACTTAAGCATAAGCAAAAGAAAAAGGCATCTTCCTCCGTTGAACCTAAAATTAACGAGCTGGCTCAGCAAGTTAATGATCTTTCCTCTCAACTGAAGGAATTCTTCCTTCAAAATCAAAAAGGCAGCACCTTTGTTAAAAAATGCTACATATGTGGCAGCAGAGGTCATGTTGCTTCTGATTGTGACAACTCCAGGGATGCTCCTGAAGTTGACATTCAACCTAATCCTTCTTCTTCAGCGGCTGCTTCCTCCTCCACTTTGGTCAGCGACAGCTCTGCTTCTGCTGATCACATGAATAGTGTAGGAGAGTCAACCGATCTCACTGAAGAGAACATTGCTGAATTCATTGCAGCTCAGCGAATCTCCTTTCCTCTCTCTCAAGAGATCATTACTAATGGTCACAGTAGCATTCTGGTTGAGTATGGGAACAACAATCAAGTCAGCAACTTGACTGTTCTAGATACTGGAGCCACTGTCACCTCTGCTGATCAATATCACACCTATGTGATTGATCGTGACATGCCTCCTGCTCATCAACTTGTTGATAACTCTCCAAGTAACGAGAATACTAACCTTAGTGCTCCTCTTCCTCTCTCTACTGATGACGCTGTCAGTAGAGAAGAATCCTCTGAGTCTCCCATCTTTAATCCTGCTGACATGTCCGTCAGTGAATTCAATAGTGAACCCATCTAAATCCTTCTGTTAAATCCATGCAGGGCTCGCTGGGAAAAGGTGTGTGGTACTTGGACAGTGGCTGTTCAAAACACATGACTGGCTCAAAGACCCTGCTGGATAACTACGTAGAGGCTGTTGGCCCTACTGTAGTGTTTGGTGACAACTCCACTGGACAAACTGAAGGTTATGGTCTTCTCTCCAATGGACTCATTAAGTTCTCCAAGGTCGCTTATGTAAATGGATTAAAACATAATCTCATCAGCATAAGTCAACTTTGTGATGCTGACTACAAAGTGATTCTTGATAAACATCAAGGCACTATGGTAAATATAAACAAGAAAGTAGTCTTGGTTGCTCCAAGAAAACGAGATGTATATCTGGTTGACTTCACTCCTATCAAGACTGATAGTGAAACTTGTTTCTTTGCTAAGTCGGCTGCTGAACTAAACTGGTTATGGCACAAGCGTATGTCGCATGTGAATTTCAAAACCATCAACTCTCTGGCCAAAAAGAACCTTGTTCGTGGCCTCCCTTATCTTTCATTTGAAAAGGATAGACTCTGTGGTGCTTGTGAAAAAGGTAAAAGCCACAGAGCAACTTTCAAAACCAAGCAGGCCAATTCTATCTCTGGCTGCTTTCATCTTCTTCACATGGACCTTTTTGGTCCAGTGAATGTCCAAAGTCTAAAGGGTAGCAGATACACTTTAGTAATCGTGGATGAATACTCACGATACACTTGGACTATCTTTCTTCATTCCAAGAGTGATGTTGCTGAAGAGATTATAAATTTCATCAAGAAAATGGAAAATCTCAACAGCATAAGGGTGAAAGAACTTAGGAGCGATCATGGTACTGAGTTCAGAAACCACACTCTTGAAGCTTTTTGTGCTGATCAAGGGATCTCACAAAATTTCTCTTCCACCAGAACTCCTGAGCAAAATGGTGTCGCTGAAAGGAGAAATAGAACTCTCATCGAAGCAGCATGCACCATGCTCAGTGAGTCTTCTTTGCCTAGTAAATTCTGGGCTGAAGCTGTCAACACTGCTTGTCATACTCAAAATAGATGTCTAATAGTTAAAAGACATGACAAGACAGCGTATGAGGTGTTGAAAGGTAAGAAACCTCAAATCAAATACTTCCATGTATTTGGATGTCCTGTCTTCATCTTAAACAACAAGGATCACCTAGGTAAATTTGATCCTAAAGCTGATGATGGATACTTTCTTGGGTATTCATCCATCAGCAAAGCATTCAGAGTATTCAATACTCGCCTTCAGAAGGTTGATGAATCCATTCATGTTACTTTTGATGAAAGTTCATCAGCACTAAAGGACATTCAATCTTCTTCATCTGAGGTCATTTTTAATGAGCTAGCTGACCCTCTTACTGAGGAAGCTGACTTATTTGTTGATGCTTCTTGCTCGCTGCCTGATACTATTCAGCATATCACAAAGGATAGTTCAGCTGATGCTGAACTAGAGCAAGTTGCTGCTCATATCTACTCGATTGAGCCAGTTGAGCCTATCTTAAGATCAATCCATGCAGCATCAGCCAATCCTAGATCACTGGCTGATGACTTGCATGCTGATGACTCTACTGAGGAGGAGTTTCATGATGCTTCAGCAAATGCTGAAGAAATGGAGTCTGCTGAAGACTCCACCATCAATGATAACTCAAATCAGTTGAATGGCTCTGCTGATCATTCTCCTGAACCCATTCTTACCATTGACCTCTCTACTTATAATACTCCTGCTGATCCCATCGCTCCAATTTCCGCTGCCACTCAACTTGGTGTCTCCAGTGCTCCTGCACTTAAGTGGACATCTAGTCATCCAGCTCACCAAATCATCGGTGATCCTCAGCAGGGGATTATTACTCGATCAGCGACAAGAAATACATGTCTGTATGTAAACTTCTTGTCTATGATCACTCCCAAAAATATAGGAGAAGCAATGGTTGATCCCTCATGGGTTGCTGCCATGCAAGAGGAACTCACCCAATTCAAAAGACAGAATGTCTGGTTTTTGGTTTCTCTACCTCCTGGAAAAGAACCCATTGGAACTAAATGGGTTTATAGGAATAAAATGGACGAAGATGGTGTTGTCACTCGTAACAAGGCTAGGCTGGTTGCACAAGGAGACCTTCAAGAAGAAGGTGTTGATTACGATGAAACCTTTGCACCAGTGGCCCGATTAGAAGCAATTCGCTTATTCTTGGCACATGCTGCTTACAGAAACTTCACAGTATATCAAATGGATGTAAAGAGTGCTTTCCTAAATGGAAAACTCGATGAGGAAGTTTATGTTGAGCAGCCACCTGGTTTTGAAGATCCAGCCAAGCCACACCATGTCTATCGCCTCTATAAGGCACTCTATGGTCTTAAACAAGCTCCCAGAGCTTGGTATGACACTCTCTCTGAATTTCTTCTCTCTAATAAGTTTCAGCGAGGATCCATTGACAGCACCCTCTTCATCTATAGAAAGGGTGCTGATGTCCTATATGTTCAGATATATGTAGATGACATCATTTTTGGGTCCTCCAGCAAGAAACTTTGTACCAAGTTCAGCTCACTGATGTCCTCTCATTTTGAGATGAGCATGATGGGTGAGCTGACCTTCTTTCTTGGTCTTCAAATTCATCAACTACCAAATGGGATTTTCCTTAATCAGGAAAAGTACATTCGAGACATGCTGGCCAAATTTGACATGTCCAATGTCACTACTAAGGCCACTCCCATGTCTCCTCCAAATAATCTTCATGCTGATCCTGATGGCAAGCATGTGAATCCCACACTCTATCGGGGAATGATTGGCTCGCTGATGTATCTCACAGCGAGTCGTCCTGATATCATGTTTGCTACTTGCTTATGTGCAAGATATCAAGCCTCTCCTAGGGAATCCCATCTTCTCGCTGTTAAGCGAATTTTCAAGTACCTAAAAGGTACTTCAACATTGGGTCTCTGGTATCCCAAAGACTCCAATTTTGACCTAGTTGCATATTCTGACTCTGACTATGCTAGTTGCATGTTAGATAGGAAAAGTACCAGTGGTGGATGTCAACTGTTGGGGGGGAAGCTGACTAGTTGGTCTAGTAAGAAACAACATACAATATCCATCTCCACTGCTGAAGCAGAATATGTATCAGCAGCGAGTTGTTGTGCACAAGTCCTATGGATGAAAAACCAACTCGCTGACTATGACTTAGAATTCTCTAAGATTCCCATTATGTGTGACAATACAAGTGCTATTGCAATCACACATAATCCTGTTCAGCATTCTAAAACCAAACACATAGACATTAGGTACCATTTCATTCGTGACCATGTCATGAAAGGGGATGTTGAAATCTACTTCATCCCCACTGATGACCAACTTGCTGACATTTTCACAAAACCCTTAGATGAATCCAGATTCAAGTATCTGGTCAGTAAGTTGGGAATGCTGAATGGTGAATCAGCAACATGACTTGTCATGTCTGCTGATGCTTCAACATACATCTCTCTTATATGTTGAAAAGTGACCTTATAGTCAAAAATATCCTTCAGCGAGCTCAAGAGTATCTTACTTGCTGAACCTAAAAAGCAATGGAGAGCTAAAAAGTCTCCATCTAGTCCAGCAGCAAACGGCTGCTGGTAAAGACTTCACAAAACTGTTGATCCCTGTTGCTTTGGGAAAAAGCAAAACAAAAGCAATAGAGAGCTAAAAGTCTCTATCTAGTCCAGCAGCAAACGGCTGCTGGTAAAGACTTCTCAAAACCGTTGATCCCTGTTGCTTTGGGAAAAAGCAAAACAAAAGCAATAGAGAGCTAAAAGTCTCTATCTAGTCCAGCAGCAAACGGCTGCTGGTAAAGACTTCTCAAAACCGTTGATCCCTTTTGCTTTGGGAAAAAGCAAAACAAAAGCAATAGAGAGCTAAAAGTCTCTATCTAGTCCAGCAGCAAACGGCTGCTGGTAAAGACTTTTTAAATCCGTTGATCCCTGTTGCTTTGGGAAAAAGCAAATAAAAGTTATAGAGAGCTAAAAGTCTCTATCTAGTCCAGCAGCAAACGGCTGCTGGTAAAGACATATCAAATCCGTTGATAGCTGACAATTTGCTAAAAATTGTACTCCTTAACTCATCAGCGACCAACGCTTAGACGAAAAGTCGCTGATTAAAATTTGCTTTCTTAAAGAGGTAACCAGATCTTCTAACTTTGTCAGCGGATATACTTAGATCTCAACTTTTCTTTCACTTAAGCATATCCGCTAAACCATTTATAATAATATTTTAATAAGAATATCAAACGGTTACCTCGATTTTCTCCCAAACAGACAACTTGTACATTGTATCCGCCGTAAAACTCGAGTACTTTTGAAATAAGGGTACAAGTTGTCACATCAACCCACTTTTATACGTTACTCAGATACGTATATGTAGATGTACATATTACGTATGAAAGAGAGTATTGGTGACAATCCACTATCATAGTTATGGGGCCCATATCCATGCTATATAAATTCAAATCTTTTTCTATCACCATTTTTCATACTCTCATAATTCTCCTTCTTTCTCTTACTCTCCAAATCTCTCAAACTTCTCAAAATTCTTCTATCTCTTCTCACTGTTCATCTTCCTCTTCCCATTTCTAAATCTCAAACTAAAATGGCTTCTTCATCAAAAAATCCACCTCAATCTCCAACACATGTTGAGTTGCCTGATGATCTGGCTACTCAAAAGGCTCTTAAAAATGTTCCCCTCTACATGCATTCGAAAACTTTTGATCCTGAAAAAATTGCTCCCTCTTCCAAAGCTAAGTTTCAAGCCCATACAATCTCAATCAAACCTAATAATTATTTGGGGTCCATTGAAGTTCCATCTGGTATCACTGGATATCAACAAATGCTGGACTTTATAAAGGCATGTCCTGCAAGCAGTGCTATTTATGCTGACCCAGAAGATATGTATGTCTATCTTCTTAGAGAATTTTGGTGGACGTGTGATTATCACGTAAGTATCGGTGCTATTTCTGGCACCATTAAAAGCATAGAGAGCTAAAAGTCTCTATCTAGTCCAGCAGCAAACGGCTGCTGGTAAAGACTTTTTAAATCCGTTGATCCCTGTTGCTTTGGGAAAAAGCAAATAAAAGTTATAGAGAGCTAAAAGTCTCTATCTAGTCCAGCAGCAAACGGCTGCTGGTAAAGACTTTTTAAATCCGTTGATCCCTGTTGCTTTGGGAAAAAGCAAATAAAAGTTATAGAGAGCTAAAAGTCTCTATCTAGTCCAGCAGCAAACGGCTGCTGGTAAAGACTTTTCAAATCCGTTGATCCCTGTTGCTTTGGGAAAAAGCAAATAAAAGTTATAGAGAGCTAAAAGTCTCTATCTAGTCCAGCAGCAAACGGCTGCTGGTAAAGACTTTTCAAATCCGTTGATCCCTGTTGCTTTGGGAAAAAGCAAATAAAAGTTATAGAGAGCTAAAAGTCTCTATCTAGTCCAGCAGCAAACGGCTGCTGGTAAAGACTTTTCAAATCCGTTGATCCCTGTTGCTTTGGGAAAAAGCAAATAAAAGTTATAGAGAGCTAAAAGTCTCTATCTAGTCCAGCAGCAAACGGCTGCTGGTAAAGACTTTTTAAATCCGTTGATCCCTGTTGCTTTGGGAAAAAGCAAATAAAAGTTATAGAGAGCTAAAAGTCTCTATCTAGTCCAGCAGCAAACGGCTGCTGGTAAAGACTTTTCAAATCCGTTGATCCCTGTTGCTTTGGGAAAAAGCAAATAAAAGTTATAGAGAGCTAAAAGTCTCTATCTAGTCCAGCAGCAAACGGCTGCTGGTAAAGACTTTTCAAATCCGTTGATCCCTGTTGCTTTGGGAAAAAGCAAATAAAAGTTATAGAGAGCTAAAAGTCTCTATCTAGTCCAGCAGCAAACGGCTGCTGGTAAAGACTTTTCAAATCCGTTGATCCCTGTTGCTTTGGGAAAAAGCAAATAAAAGTTATAGAGAGCTAAAAGTCTCTATCTAGTCCAGCAGCAAACGGCTGCTGGTAAAGACTTTTTAAATCCGTTGATCCCTGTTGCTTTGGGAAAAAGCAAATAAAAGTTATAGAGAGCTAAAAGTCTCTATCTAGTCCAGCAGCAAACGGCTGCTGGTAAAGACTTTTCAAATCCGTTGATCCCTGTTGCTTTGGGAAAAAGCAAATAAAAGTTATAGAGAGCTAAAAGTCTCTATCTAGTCCAGCAGCAAACGGCTGCTGGTAAAGACATATCAAATCCGTTGATAGCTGACAATTTGCTAAAAATTGTACTCCTTAACTCATCAGCGACCAACGCTTAGACGAAAAGTCGCTGATTAAAATTTGCTTTCTTAAAGAGGTAACCAGATCTTCTAACTTTGTCAGCGGATATACTTAGATCTCAACTTTTCTTTCACTTAAGCATATCCGCTAAACCATTTATAATAATATTTTAATAGAATATCAAACGGTTACCTCGATTTTCTCCCAAACAGACAACTTGTACATTGTATCCGCCGTAAAACTCGAGTACTTTTGAAATAAGGGTACAAGTTGTCACATCAACCCACTTTTATACGTTACTCAGATACGTATATGTAGATGTACATATTACGTATGAAAGAGAGTATTGGTGACAATCCACTATCATAGTTATGGGGCCCATATCCATGCTATATAAATTCAAATCTTTTTCTATCACCATTTTTCATACTCTCATAATTCTCCTTCTTTCTCTTACTCTCCAAATCTCTCAAACTTCTCAAAATTCTTCTATCTCTTCTCACTGTTCATCTTCCTCTTCCCATTTCTAAATCTCAAACTAAAATGGCTTCTTCATCAAAAAATCCACCTCAATCTCCAACACATGTTGAGTTGCCTGATGATCTGGCTACTCAAAAGGCTCTTAAAAATGTTCCCCTCTACATGCATTCGAAAACTTTTGATCCTGAAAAAATTGCTCCCTCTTCCAAAGCTAAGTTTCAAGCCCATACAATCTCAATCAAACCTAATAATTATTTGGGGTCCATTGAAGTTCCATCTGGTATCACTGGATATCAACAAATGCTGGACTTTATAAAGGCATGTCCTGCAAGCAGTGCTATTTATGCTGACCCAGAAGATATGTATGTCTATCTTCTTAGAGAATTTTGGTGGACGTGTGATTATCACGTAAGTATCGGTGCTATTTCTGGCACCATTAAAAAGAAGCAGGTACGCATATCTATAACACCCAAGATTCTTCGAACTGCTTTTGGTCTACCTGACCAGACAAAAGAAAAACATTTTGTAACTCCGGCAATAGTTGAACAATGGAAAGAGTGGTTGCCAACCATTGGGTATGGTACGAACTTGGAAAAACCAGAAGTTGTTCCCAGCAACCCCACCAAGAAAAATCTCCATGGTATATGGAGATTACTTTTTTCTCATGTTATACAATGCTTGGGAGGCAATTCTGGATCTCATGATCAAGCCACAGCTGCAAATATGCAAATTATTCATGCATTAGCCACGGGAAGGTTTATTGATTTTGCCTCGGTCATTTTTGAAGACATGAAGGCTAAAGTCCAAGCAAGCAATCGTTCCTATACAGTTCCATTCACAAGATTCTTTTCTCTAATATTCAAACAAGAGTTGAAAGAAAAGTACAATCAATTTGGTGCTACTATCTGCAGAGCACCAATGAAAATGATGTATGCTGCTGCTGGTGAAAATGCAGCAGCCACCAATGAAAATGTTGCTATTGATGCTGCTGCTGGTGAAAATGCAGCAGCCACCAATGAAAATGTTGCTATTATGCTGCTGCTGGTGAAAATGCAGCAGCCACCAATGAAAATGTTGCTATTGATGCTGCTGCTGGTGAAAATGCAGCAGCCACCAATGAAAATGTTGCTATTATGCTGCTGCTGGTGAAAATGCAGCAGCCACCAATGAAAATGTTGCTATTGATGCTGCTGCTGGTGAAAATGCAGCAGCCACCAATGAAAATGTTGCTATTGATGCTGCTGCTGGTGAAAATGCAGCAGCACCAATGAAAATGTTGCTATTATGCTGCTGCTGGTGAAAATGCAGCAGCCACCAATGAAAATGTTGCTATTGATGCTGCTGCTGGTGAAAATGCAGCAGCCACCAATGAAAATGTTGCTATTATGCTGCTGCTGGTGAAAATGCAGCAGCCACCAATGAAAATGTTGCTATTGATGCTGCTGCTGGTGAAAATGCAGCAGCCACCAATGAAAATGTTGCTATTGATGCTGCTGCTGGGTGAAAATGCAGCAGCCACCAATGAAAATGATGCTTTGCTGCCGCTGGTGAAAATGCAGCAGCCACCAATGAAAATGTTGCTATTGATGCTGCTGCTGGTGAAAATGCAGCAGCGACTGGCGAAAGTATTGTAGAAACTTCTGAGGCAGTTACTCTTACTGCAAGACCCAAAACTCCTCCAATGCGACCAGTGAACACCATGCTGTCTCTTGGCATGCCTTCTTCCTTCTCAAGTGTTCCTGCTGCTCCATCCTCATCCGCTGCCGATGCTCCAAAAAGGAAGAAGAAAACAGCGAAAGGTGTGTTGATTAAGGGGTTGGAATCCTCTCATCTGTCTCTCATTGATGAGGAGGAAACCCTTGCTGCTATTGAAAACATAGAGCAGCAACAAACTGAAACAGAAGCTCTTCAATCCCCCAACCCAATCAGCTTCTCTATTGCTGAAAGGGATGCAACTACTGCTGATATTTCTGAAGTGCAAGTAGCTGGGGGTGAAAATGTAACTGAATTGACTAAACATGATGGTGGTGATGTTGAAATTGAATGTGTTGAAGAAAGAAATGTGGAACTTGATGTTGGAGAAGAAGAAGTTGATGATGAAAGTGATCTTGACCTGGATGATTTTGTTGCTGACGATTTTCAGCTTGATTCTTACAATCATGCTGATGAAATTGAAGCAAGTGACATGGAGGCTGATGAAAATGATGATGCTGCTGCCGCTGGTGAAAATGCAGCAGCCACCAATGAAAATGTTGCTATTGATGCTGCTGCTGGTGAAAATGCAGCAGCGACTGGCGAAAGTATTGTAGAAACTTCTGAGGCAGTTACTCTTACTGCAAGACCCAAAACTCCTCCAATGCGACCAGTGAACACCATGCTGTCTCTTGGCATGCCTTCTTCCTTCTCAAGTGTTCCTAGCTGCTCATCCTCAATTCCCTCTGAAATCGAACCTCAAACTGCTAAAGATTTGGGCATTTCTTACTCCACCTACTCTGCTGATAGGTTGGAAAGGGTGGAGCATCAATTGAATGATCTCACCAAGTATGCAGAAATTGCTGTAGAAGTGAAGGAAAATGAGTCTGAAAGACTAATCTCTACTTTGACCAGCTGGTACAATAAGCAAATTGAAAACTGCTCAGAAGTAGAGATGCTTAAAGAAAAATTCATCTCCATGGCTGTTGATCAACACAAAATCAATGAATCCACCAAAGTTATCAAGCATGATCAGCAGATCCTTCGATCTAGTGGCTTGTCGCTACTAAAATGTGCCAACTCCACCAGCTACTCAGCAAAGAAGGCAGCGTCTACTAGCAAGTCTGCTGCTGCTGGTGTCAAGAAGCTAAGTGGTCTCATTCCTCTTCTGACCACTCAAGTAGAAAATAACACTAAGGCAATTCATGCCTTAGAAAAACAAGTGGTTGATCTTCCTATTCCTAAAGCTTCTTTCACTGAGGAGGATCGCCAGCGACAAGTTAAGCTGGAGAAGGAGATTGATGAAATTAAGAAATTGTTGGCGCAACTTGTGAACCAACAACCTAAACAGCCAGCAACTGTGGAAGTTGTTATTAACACTACAACTTCCAAGGGGGAGAAAGTTGATACTGCTGTTTTAGATCTGGTAACTGAAGCAGTTAACAAGGCAGTTGCCCAAATCTATGAAGACTCTGCTGAAGGGGTACTAGAAATGGATACTGCTGATGATGTTCCCCCTGCTGGTGTTGAGGGGGAGACTGAAAAAGAGGCGAATGTTGTAATTCCCCCTGCTGGTGTTGAGGGGGAGACTGAAAAAGAGGCGAATGTTGTAATTCCCCCTGCTGGTGTTGAGGGGGAGATTGAAAAAGATGGAAATGATGATGCTGCTGCCGCTGGTGAAAATGCAGCAGCCACCAATGAAAATGTTGCTATTGATGCTGCTGCTGGTGAAAATGCAGCAGCCACCAATGAAAATGTTGCTATTGATGCTGCTGCTGGTGAAAATGCAGCAGCGACTGGCGAAAGTATTGTAGAAACTTCTGAGGCAGTTACTCTTACTGCAAGACCCAAAACTCCTCCAATGCGACCAGTGAACACCATGCTGTCTCTTGGCATGCCTTCTTCCTTCTCAAGTGTTCCTAGCTGCTCATCCTCAATTCCCTCTGAAATCGAACCTCAAACTGCTAAAGATTTGGGCATTTCTTACTCCACCTACTCTGCTGATAGGTTGGAAAGGGTGGAGCATCAATTGAATGATCTCACCAAGTATGCAGAAATTGCTGTAGAAGTGAAGGAAAATGAGTCTGAAAGACTAATCTCTACTTTGACCAGCTGGTACAATAAGCAAATTGAAAACTGCTCAGAAGTAGAGATGCTTAAAGAAAAATTCATCTCCATGGCTGTTGATCAACACAAAATCAATGAATCCACCAAAGTTATCAAGCATGATCAGCAATCTATCCAACCTTCAGCAGGTCATCAACATCAAATGATTGATATTTTGGCACTGACTGCTGATGAAAAAACCAAAGAAGAAGCTATCAAAGAGTTGGATAGGATCAAGGAGAATCAAGAAAATGAAAGAAAGAATCTTGAATATATCAAGCAGCTACCTCTCCTTGAAAAAGATCAGCTGGATGGTGAGCAAAGGATGCTGCTGAAAACGGGTGGTGCTGAAGCTCTTTACAGGCAGAAGCATAAAGAAGTTGAGAAGCAACTCAGCGAGAAAAGAGCCAAGTTTGAGGAAGAAAAGGCTAAATGGTTGAAACTTATGAAGGACAGAAAGAGGCCCCAAAAGATTATTGCTGCTGAAGCCTTTCGTGCTGAAGGGGTACTAGAAATGGATACTGCTGATGATGTTCCCCCTGCTGGTGTTGAGGGGGAGACTGAAAAAGAGGCGAATGTTGTAATTCCCCCTGCTGGTGTTGAGGGGGAGACTGAAAAAGAGGCGAATGTTGTAATTCCCCCTGCTGGTGTTGAGGGGGAGATTGAGAAAGATGGAAATGATGAAGCTCCCCCAGCTGGTATTGAGGGGGAGACTGAAAAAGAGGTGAATGTTGTAATTCCCACTGCTGGTGTTGAGGGGGAGACTGAAAAAGAGGTGAATGTTGTAATTCCCCCTGCTGGTGTTGAGGGGGAGACTGAAAAAGAGGTGAATGTTGTAATTCCCCCTGCTGGTGTTGAGGGGGAGACTGAAAAAGAGGTGAATGTTGTAATTCCCCCTGCTGGTGTTGAGGGGGAGACTGAAAAAGAGGTGAATGTTGTAATTCCCCCTGCTGGTGTTGAGGGGGAGACTGAAAAAGAGGTGAATGTTGTAATTCCCCCTGCTGGTGTTGAGGGGGAGACTGAAAAAGAGGTGAATGTTGTAATTCCCCCTGCTGGTGTTGAGGGGGAGACTGAAAAAGAGGTGAATGTTGTAATTCCCCCTGCTGGTGTTGAGGGGGAGACTGAAAAAGAGGTGAATGTTGTAATTCCCCCTGCTGGTGTTGAGGGGGAGACTGAAAAAGAGGTGAATGTTGTAATTCCCCCTGCTGGTGTTGAGGGGGAGACTGAAAAAGAGGTGAATGTTGTAATTCCCCCTGCTGGTGTTGAGGGGGAGACTGAAAAAGAGGTGAATGTTGTAATTCCCCCTGCTGGTGTTGAGGGGGAGACTGAAAAAGAGGTGAATGTTGTAATTCCCCCTGCTGGTGTTGAGGGGGAGACTGAAAAAGAGGTGAATGTTGTAATTCCCCCTGCTGGTGTTGAGGGGGAGACTGAAAAAGAGGTGAATGTTGTAATTCCCCCTGCTGGTGTTGAGGGGGAGACTGAAAAAGAGGTGAATGTTGTAATTCCCCCTGCTGGTGTTGAGGGGGAGACTGAAAAAGAGGTGAATGTTGTAATTCCCCCTGCTGGTGTTGAGGGGGAGACTGAAAAAGAGGTGAATGTTGTAATTCCCCCTGCTGGTGTTGAGGGGGAGACTGAAAAAGAGGTGAATGTTGTAATTCCCCCTGCTGGTGTTGAGGGGGAGACTGAAAAAGAGGTGAATGTTGTAATTCCCCCTGCTGGTGTTGAGGGGGAGACTGAAAAAGAGGTGAATGTTGTAATTCCCCCTGCTGGTGTTGAGGGGGAGACTGAAAAAGAGGTGAATGTTGTAATTCCCCCTGCTGGTGTTGAGGGGGAGACTGAAAAAGAGGTGAATGTTGTAATTCCCCCTGCTGGTGTTGAGGGGGAGACTGAAAAAGAGGTGAATGTTGTAATTCCCCCTGCTGGTGTTGAGGGGGAGACTGAAAAAGAGGTGAATGTTGTAATTCCCCCTGCTGGTGTTGAGGGGGAGACTGAAAAAGAGGTGAATGTTGTAATTCCCCCTGCTGGTGTTGAGGGGGAGACTGAAAAAGAGGTGAATGTTGTAATTCCCCCTGCTGGTGTTGAGGGGGAGACTGAAAAAGAGGTGAATGTTGTAATTCCCCCTGCTGGTGTTGAGGGGGAGACTGAAAAAGAGGTGAATGTTGTAATTCCCCCTGCTGGTGTTGAGGGGGAGACTGAAAAAGAGGTGAATGTTGTAATTCCCCCTGCTGGTGTTGAGGGGGAGACTGAAAAAGAGGTGAATGTTGTAATTCCCCCTGCTGGTGTTGAGGGGGAGACTGAAAAAGAGGTGAATGTTGTAATTCCCCCTGCTGGTGTTGAGGGGGAGACTGAAAAAGAGGTGAATGTTGTAATTCCCCCTGCTGGTGTTGAGGGGGAGACTGAAAAAGAGGTGAATGTTGTAATTCCCCCTGCTGGTGTTGAGGGGGAGACTGAAAAAGAGGTGAATGTTGTAATTCCCCCTGCTGGTGTTGAGGGGGAGACTGAAAAAGAGGTGAATGTTGTAATTCCCCCTGCTGGTGTTGAGGGGGAGACTGAAAAAGAGGTGAATGTTGTAATTCCCCCTGCTGGTGTTGAGGGGGAGACTGAAAAAGAGGTGAATGTTGTAATTCCCCCTGCTGGTGTTGAGGGGGAGACTGAAAAAGAGGTGAATGTTGTAATTCCCCCTGCTGGTGTTGAGGGGGAGACTGAAAAAGAGGTGAATGTTGTAATTCCCCCTGCTGGTGTTGAGGGGGAGACTGAAAAAGAGGTGAATGTTGTAATTCCCCCTGCTGGTGTTGAGGGGGAGACTGAAAAAGAGGTGAATGTTGTAATTCCCCCTGCTGGTGTTGAGGGGGAGACTGAAAAAGAGGTGAATGTTGTAATTCCCCCTGCTGGTGTTGAGGGGGAGACTGAAAAAGAGGTGAATGTTGTAATTCCCCCTGCTGGTGTTGAGGGGGAGACTGAAAAAGAGGTGAATGTTGTAATTCCCCCTGCTGGTGTTGAGGGGGAGACTGAAAAAGAGGTGAATGTTGTAATTCCCCCTGCTGGTGTTGAGGGGGAGACTGAAAAAGAGGTGAATGTTGTAATTCCCCCTGCTGGTGTTGAGGGGGAGACTGAAAAAGAGGTGAATGTTGTAATTCCCCCTGCTGGTGTTGAGGGGGAGACTGAAAAAGAGGTGAATGTTGTAATTCCCCCTGCTGGTGTTGAGGGGGAGACTGAAAAAGAGGTGAATGTTGTAATTCCCCCTGCTGGTGTTGAGGGGGAGACTGAAAAAGAGGTGAATGTTGTAATTCCCCCTGCTGGTGTTGAGGGGGAGATTGTTGAGTCAAGGATTCGCTGACCAGACTTGGTCGCTGGCGTGAGTCGCCAACAAGTGATCAGCGAGTCAATGACTCTTGTCAGCGGGTGGCTTACTTCCCAAGTTGTGTGTCAAGGCGGGAAGTTTTCAAACCATAAGAAGACAAGAAGTCACATGGTGGTTCTTCCTCCTATCACTGGTGATGCCTCGCTGAACACCAGACTTCCTCCTAGAAGCTTATTTGAGGAAGGGAGAGTGATAGAAAGTCCTGCTGGCATCTTCTTCACAAACTTCCAGAACAATCAACTGTTCTTTCGCTTGGATGAACTTGAAAAGGCTACCACTGGGTTCATCTTAAGCATAAAGAAGTTGAGAAGCAACTCAGCGAGAAAAGAGCCAAGTTTGAGGAAGAAAAGGCTAAATGGTTGAAACTTATGAAGGACAGAAAGAGGCCCCAAAAGATTATTGCTGCTGAAGCCTTTCGTGCTGAAATGGGTCTTAAGACAAACTTGAAAATCTTAAGACAAGGTGCTGACAATCCCATCAAACTGGAAGGTGTCAAGCCAACCTCCTTGGGTGCCTCTGAGTGGGCTGAAGTTTACATGCTGGTGAAGGACAAAAAGGCTGCCAGTTATGAACAACTCCAAAATATGCTCAAAGATTATTTTGAAAAGGCCAGGGAGTTTGAAACCAAGTTCAAAGTAGATTTGCCCATGCTGAGGCAAGTGTTTGGTACTCCAGCAGCTATCTCCACCTCAGCAGGAAGAAAAGTTCAAAGGAAAAGAAAGATAGAGCATCGAACAGTGGGTGTTGAACTTCCTCCTATCACTGGTGATGCCTCGCTGAACACCAGACTTCCTCCTAGAAGCTTATTTGAGGAAGGGAGAGTGATAGAAAGTCCTGCTGGCATCTTCTTCACAAACTTCCAGAACAATCAACTGTTCTTTCGCTTGGATGAACTTGAAAAGGCTACCACTGGGTTCATCTTAAGCATAAGAAGAAGGTGTGCTGAAACATCCAACAACAGATGGTTCATCAGCAAGTTGGATGAAGGATTGATAAAGCCTCATAGAAGGGATGACCCAGCGATCAGAATGGCCAAGCAAGAGGAAGCTTGGGAATTTGAAGCTGCCAACTTATAGATGTCTTAAAATGTAATTGCTGAATATGCCAGCTTGTAATATTTAAAGATGATATATAAGACATCTTTTCATCATTCCTTATTCTTATCAAGTCTAGTCTACTCAGCAAGTCTTCTCAGCGAATAGGGGGAGATTGTTGAGTCAAGGATTCGCTGACCAGACTTGGTCGCTGGCGTGAGTCGCCAACAAGTGATCAGCGAGTCAATGACTCTTGTCAGCGGGTGGCTTACTTCCCAAGTTGTGTGTCAAGGCGGGAAGTTTTCAAATCATAAGAAGACAAGAAGTCACATGGTGGTTCTTCCAACTGAATACTACCGTATATGGCAAAGGTACAGTTGGGACCAAAACAAGGGTTTCTCTCTTTCATACCCGTTTTGGTAAAGAAGACAAAGGCTCCTGGATCAAAGTACAACGAGCCTACGAGAAGTCGACAACCACCATTCTATCACTATCATTGTAAGGCTGTGTTGCCCTAATTCCTCCCCTATATAAAGCAACACAGCCGCATCTTTTATACTTCGTGTTTATCACCACAAAGTGTGTGTCACTTTATTTTCTCTCTTGTAAATTGCTTAAGTTTATAGTGTGTCTAGACTTAGCAATTATTTAGTTCATTTGTATTCGTGTAAGACAAGTTGTAATATCGACCATGTATTCATCGTTTAATTCAATGAAACATATGATTATACTTGCTTAGATATTTGCATTTGAACTTATTCTTGTTCATGTTCTTTACTTTCTGTTCTTAACTTTCTTGTCTAAGATAAAACAAATATAAGTGTGCAAATTGTGGACTGTCAATGTTATTTCTCCTTGATGTGTGCTCGTCGATTAGTCAGAAAAATAAAATACTAACAATAATAATAATAATAATAATAATAATAATAACTAAATAAAATACATATATATCCTTTTTGAGTCTGCCGCAAGAAAACGAACTCCAACAAGAAAACTCTATAGCACAAAATATAATAATATTATAGACGTCGAAGTTTGTAAGATATATAGTATCAAATGTTAGTAATTTAGTGTAATTGAGGGAAATAGTTATGACACTTGGAAATGGGATTGGAGGTACGGAGTGTACGCCCATTAAGTGAATGATATCCCAGACCCATAAGCAGTTATATGTATAAACAAATAACATCACGATAATTTATTTTATCATGGAGTATAAAATAGTAATTAGTGATTTTATTCAAGTTATCTTTATATTGTAGTGGTTAAACTATTCTCTAAATTTTACTAATGAATTTGTTGTAAACAACTACACTTTTACAAATGTATTTGTTGTAAAACTACTACACTTTTACTAATGTGTTTGTTGTAAACTACTACACTTTTACTATTATGTAGTAGTTAAACCCATTCATGATATATACTTAATGAATTTGTTGTAGTAAATGACTATACTTTCCTTATGCTATATATAGACCATTACACATGAAATGAATGATACTAAGGAAAACACATAGTAAAACAAATAAAAGTTATTCATAGGAATTAATATAGGAATTATACGAATAAGGCAGTGTGCAGTTTAATACTCTTAGATTGCTTACTGGTTATATATGCAAGTGTGTTTGATGTGCATATGTTTGGGTGTCTCTAGATTATAGAGAAAAGATACATGAGAAGATAGTCAAAACACGAAGTGCTTTCTAGCAAACGGGTTCTTGATTTCTGCCAAAATCTTGAACATTACTCTTTGTATTATCCCAAAACAAAATTCGTGTAACCCAGGCAGATAGGGTCGAATTGTTGTTTTCGGAAAGTGATATCACGATAAAAAGAGATATCCAGTTATTGGTTTCTTACCCGTGTTACACGGCGATTTATTTCTAACCCTTGTTACAGGTTTCCCTTAAAGGATCACAGACACAAGAAGGAAGAATAGATCGAGGTCCCCCAACAATCGAAAACAACATTTTTTTGTGAAATCAATGGCGGCTTCAATAAAGCACATGATGGCTAGTTTCTTCAAACTTGATAAGTCTGAAAAAATGGATTTTCGTAGATGTCTGAAGAAGATGCATTTCTTCCTCACCAGCATGAACATGGTTTATGTGTTGAGCACTCCTTGTGCTGAAGCTAATAGGCGAACGGCGACTGTATTGCTCGAGGTTTAATCCTTAATGGTATGACTGATTCCCTTTTGATATTTATCAATACCATGAATATGCTAAAGAACTAGGGACTCTTTGAAGACTAGTTATATGTCTGAGAATGTCTCTAGTAAAAAGTTCCTAGTAAGTAATTTTAATAATTATAAGATGGTCTATTCTAGACCTGTCATGGAACAATACTATGAGTTCTATCGGATACTTGGTAAATTCACACCGTATAAAATGAACATGGACGAGACTATTCAAGTCTCTATTGTCATTGATGAACTCCCTCCCTGTTGGAAAGAATTTAAGTATTCTTTGAAAAACAATAATGAGGAGTTAACTCTTGTTGAGTTGGGCAGTCATTTGCGTAGTGAGGAATCCCTCAGGGCGCAAGATATTGACAAACCAAATAGCAACAATGTTGCTGGTACGTCTTCTGTCAATATGGTGGAACATAAAAGTCCATCGGATATAATGACAAGAAAGGAAACGTAAACATCAAGGAGCTCACTAAGCTGATCCCAATAAGAAGTCTAAATTGACTTGTTATAAGTGTGGTAAAATCAGACACTTGAAACGGGAATGCAGAGTTAATGTTGGTAATAAAAATACCAACAAATCTGGCACAAGCGGTTTAGGAAATGGTTTTAATTACCAAGACTTGAAAAGTCAGTATATATATGATGATTCGGTTTAGAATTATTATGTTTCATATATATTCGAGGTTTATTTTGTGCTAGATTATGATGTTGCGTGATGTGTTGACTCAGGTGCTAAGACCCATGTGTGTAAGGATAGTGTTGGTTAAAGACTTACGAGTTGATAACTAATGGATCAATTCTTCGTATGGGAAATGAGTCAACCGCATTGTTCATAGACGTGGAAGTGTGGATTTGAATTTTAGTTCTGAAAAATTGCTTATTTATTTGATGTTTTGCATGCACAACAAAATCGTAAAAACTTGATTTTAAGTAGTTTTTATAAACATATTATTAAAATGCGATAAGTTTGCATGTTTGTTAAATGTGCAAAGGAATGTTTATTAACATTGATCACATGATTGTCAACTTTGTTTTATCTTACATTTAAAATCGAGAACATAAGGTAATGAGGAAAATAATGTGTATGTAGTACTACATAGGGTTGTCACCATCACTAATTATTTGAGATATATTATGTTTGATGCATAGGAGTAGTGTTACTCTACTTGCTCATGTAGACATATACACTTTACAATATTGCATGATATGTCTAAAGATGAATTAATAATGGTCTTTGACATGAAAAATGAAAAAGTGTAAAACTTGTATGTTGACAAAGATCACTAAGGAAATGGACCATTTCGAAATATGAAATATGATTTTGAAATTTTAGAATTATATATAGTGATTTATGTGATTTGCATGCTACTTCTACTTTAATGAATAATAAATATTTTGTGAAATTTATTAATGATGCTTCTAGATTTTACTATTTTATTTGTCACAAACTAATGGTGAAACATTGGGTAAATTTAAAATATGTAAAGTTTAAAGTAGAATTGCAACTAAAGGCTTTGATAAAAAGACTTAGAACGGATAAGGGAGGTAATTATATTTATCAAATATATTTCCAATCCGTTGAGATTATCCATGTTGTCCTGTTCAGGTTTGAGTAAGGGATTTTAGGAGAAGTTGTGCTAACAGCTTGTTATTTGCTTTATAGGGTTCCTAATAAAATGGAACAAGATTACACCTTATGAATTTTGGAATAAAAGGAAACCTAATTTGAATTATCTTTGGGTATGGGGTTGTAGGGCTGTTGTAAAACTGCCTAATCCCAAGAAGATAAGTCTTGGTGAAAGAGGTATAATTGCATGTTATTGGATATGTTGAACATTCCATGGCCATGGCGTATAGGTTTTATCTTATAAAACATATTGAACTTGTATCAATTAGATTTACAATTGATTCAAGGGATGCAATTTTTGATAAGGATAATTTCTCATCTATACCTAGACCAAAGGATATGGTTCTTAGAACCAATGTAACCAATAAGGACTGTAATGATGAGTTCTCTGAAAAGGCCGTTGATCAGTCACTTGAGATTCGGAAAAGCAAAAGAGAAAGGAAGCCTAAGTCACTTGGACTAGTTTTTTCAATTATATTTAATTGAAGGTTCCAAGGATGATGTTTCTACCAATATTCCTATTGCCCCTGTGTTGTGGATTATTACGTATGTATGGTAGTTTTACTTATGCTCTAGGACGGGTTGGGCTGAGCGAGTTGTGTCTAGGAATAGTGCCTGGATATGTATTGTATTGGTTAATATATATTTTGATTAGGTAACATATATTCCTTGTTTACTCGCTCATACCTGTGACTTTATGTATGTGTAGATGTATTGATTTATTTGTATATAAAATAATAATACATCTTATTAATACACAAAAGAATATTAGACATAGTATGTATATAATAAATTTGACGATTCTGGTAAAGGAATTATCATTTGACTATATGTTGATAACATGATGATATTTGGAACTGACCAAAATCAGGTTGACATAACTTTGTCATCAAAGCTCTCCATAAAATATATGGGGAAGGCTGATGTTATCCTTGGTATAAGGATCAAACGTGAAAGCAATGGAATTTCTATTTCTCAATCTCATTACATTGAGAAGGTTCTAAAGAAATTCAACTGCTTTGATTGTACTCCGATGAGTACACCTATGGATCCAAGTATGAAGCTGATGCCTAACAAAGGTGAAGCTGTATCACAACTTGAATATTCCAAGGTGATTTGCTACTTGATGTATGCCATGATTTGTACAAGGCCTGACATTGCATTTTCTGTGGAAAATTGAGTAGGTATACTAGTAATCCTGGTACTCATCACTGGCAAGCAATTAGGCGGGTACTGATATATTTGAAGAAAACTATGGATTATAGTTTATCTTATACTGGGTTTCCTTCGATTCTAGAAGGGTATACTGATGCGAGTTGGATAACCAATGTTGATGATCATTCTTTGACATCTGGTTGGGTATTCTTGCTTGGGGGAGGTGCTATCTCATGGGCTTCCAAGAAGCAAACTTGTATAACCAACTCAACAATGGAATCTGAGTTTGTTGCATTAGCTGCTGCTGGTAAAGAAGCAGAATGGCTAATAAACTTGATTTATGAGGTTCCATTGTGGCATTGTGATCTAAACCTATAGCACTTAATTCTATCCATTGGGATAGTATTGTGACATTGGCAAAGGCTTATAGCCAGATGTGCAATGGGAAGTCTAGACACTTAAGTGTCAGACATAGCATGATTCGTGAACTTATCATGAATGGGGTGATTTCTATAGTGTTTGTAAGATCACAACAGAACTTAGCTGATCACTTGACGAAGTGATTGGCTAGAGACTTGGTTAATAAGTCTGCTCAAGGGATGGGTTTAAAGTCCACCTAAATTTCTAATTGTAAGATACCCAATTCCCTTTTGATATTAATCAGAAGCTGAATTCAATGGGGAAAACTTACACTTAGAAATTGGAGCACATAAGTTTACATATCATCCCAAGGTATGTGCTCGGACCTGCTGATGGTTAGGTTGAAGTATAACTTCTTAATAGTTCCTTTGAAAAAGTGCAATAGCAGGTGCATGAATAAAGTAGAACTACCTATATGAATGTGAAGTTTTGCCGCTTCAAGAAAGCTTTGGACTTTTAGCTTTGGATACATTCATGAATGGATATGGACGCATGGCTTGTATAGCGTCAGGATAGCTTTAAAGTATTTGAAAGCGTGTGTGTATATTATTTTCAGGTATTCAAATGGGTTGAAGGGTTCAATTCTTAGAACACCCTGATTCTCGAATATTTGGAATGTGTAATATACTAAAGTGAAAATTCAATCTTCAAGACATTTTCATTTACGCATAAGTTTTGTTATGGTTATTTTCTCATGTATAGGAATTACACTAAATTGGGGAGGATTGTTAGTAATTTAGTGTAATTGAGGGAAATAGTTATGACACTTGGAAATGAGATTGGAGGTACGGAGTGTACGTCCATTAAGTGAATGACATCCCAGGCCCATAAGCAGTTATATGTATAAACAAATAACATCACGATAATTTATTTTATCATGGAGTATAAAATAGTAATTAGTGATTTTATTCAAGTTATCTTTATATTGTAGTGGTTAAACTATTCTCTAAATTTTACTAATGAATTTGTTGTAAACAACTACACTTTTACAAATGTATTTGTTGTAAAACTACTACACTTTTACTAATGTGTTTGTTGTAAACTACTACACTTTTACTATTATGTAGTGGTTAACCCATTCATGATATATACTTAATGAATTTGTTGTAGTAAATGACTATACTTTCCTTATGCTATATATAGACCATTACACATGAAATGAATGATACTAAGGAAAACACATAGTAAAACAAATAAAAGTTATTCATAGGAATTAATATAGGAATTATACGAATAAGGCAGTGTGCAGTTTAATACTCTTAGATTGCTTACTGGTTATATATGCAAGTGTGTTTGATGTGCATATGTTTGGGTGTCTCTAGATTATAGAGAAAAGATACATGAGAAGATAGTCAAAACACGAAGTGCTTTCTAGCAAACGGGTTCTTGATTTCTGCCAAAATCTTGAACATTACTCTTTGTATTATCCCAAAACAAAATTCGTGTAACCCAGGCAGATAGGGTCGAATTGTTGTTTTCGGAAAGTGATATCACGATACAAAGAGATATCCAGTTATTGGTTTCTTACCCGTGTTACACGGCGATTTATTTCTAACCCTTGTTACAGGTTTCCCTTAAAGGATCACAGACACAAGAAGGAAGAATAGATCGAGGTCCCCCAACATCAAATTCGTTTATTAATTACTAGTATCGAGCTCATTTCAAGCTCAAACCACTTTCCAAAACTCGGTTGAAGCTCAAACACTAGTAATTCATCATGTTTGAGGTCCGTTTGTCCTTTTTAAGTTATTTTAGATAACTAAGTTTCAAGCTCGATTTACTTGTTTATGAGCTCGAGCTCAGAGAACCTATTTAAGAGTGTTCTCTTCGAGAATGTGAAAAAATTTCGAGCCCTGACTCGAGCATCAAAAGTGGGCCTCTAGAAAAACGATTCAATAATGAAATATAATAGCATAATATTACGACGGTAAATGTTTTCGACAATAACCCGGATATGTAAAGCCCCGGTTTGAGACTTTATAAACTCTTGTTCAAGTTTTTTGTTCTTTCGTTTTTGCCTGTCGAATAAATAATTTTTAGATAAAAGGCATATCTGAAAAGGTAAAATTTAACATACATGAAATTATTAGTTAAAATATTAATAAAATGTATGACAATGATATTCAACTATTAAAACATCAATCAAGAAATCTAAGTAAGGTATAAGTTTCCCTAAGGGCGCGTTTGGTAAGGAGAAATTCAGGGAAATGAAATGTAGAGAAATGAAATTAGTTGAGAAATGCACTAAATTTCCTTGTTTGGTATTGGTAGAGAAATCAGATGAGAAATCAGAAAGAAATTAATTCCTTTGTTTGATTGAGTAAAACTAGAGAAATGAAAAAAATGGGTTTCAATTACAAAAATTGTCGTTCTTTTCTTTTTATTTCATACAGCAATAACAAGTAACCAACTCCCACGTTTTACATAAACTAAAAAGCAAACCACTACCATAAAAATACCATATGACTCTTTCTATGCTCGAAGTTGTGCAGCACCCGTTACCATCAAATAAAATCCAGTAGATTATACCATACATTATGACATACATGACAATATCCTCTCATGACAACCACCAATTGATCCAACAAATACAAACATCAACAACATATATGTATCATGTATGTACGTTTAACAATCAACTTATACCACTAGAAAATAAAGATAACATTATACTAAGCAAACACAACATAAGTTCCGATTAGGAAAATACATCATTTACAACCCGTTTCATCGTCAATCTCTGATTTTGTGTGCACACAAAATCAGATAGTTTCATCATTTTGTTTGACAGGTTAACACAAGAATATACATACTATGAGCTTCCATTTTGTTAAACCCCAACATACAAAACATACAACATTATAACCCAACAACAATATGGAAGGCTGCAATATTAATAAAGAACCTATCTTGCGGCTTTCTTTGCGAGCATTTTCACCATTCGAACTTTTTTTTCCATCATACCTAAAAAATATTGCGGCTTTTTTTGGACATATTCCAATACCTTGAGATAATCATCCCATACTACTTTAGGGGCAGTGAGAACACACTTGACAGGATCCCATCCGAAGCCACTCGTATTTGTGCCAATTACCATGTCGTGAAAAATGCTAAAGTTGCCTTCCAAGTCTTCAGCCTAGACTTTATATTCGGCCTTTAACCCCGAATTTGGAAGACTTACATCCATCAAATTTTAAATTGCTTGAAAATAACCGAGTTTAAATCCATTATCTGCACCATACTTACCAGACGCATGTAATTCCATTAAAGCATTATCTTGATGGAATAACCGAGTTCTTTTGTTTCTTACACGACTAGGATCTGCCATGCCTATTTAAAAACTATGTCCTAGATGTACAAATAAATCAAAGTAAATTATCTTGATGGACATAAAAAGTCGATGTGTAGCTTAGATATCAAATTAATATTCATATATGATGACCCAATTCGTGCTTCAAGAATAACACCAAGGTGTCGATGAATAATAAACATAGTTGTTATGTTAGTCATCAAAGTGATGATAGATAGCATACACATAAACAAACAAAAAGTATTTAATAATTGTAAAACCCTAATTATTTTTATTATTAATATTTTCAATTTTGAAGAATCTCAATTGTAGAAATCCAAAAACAGAGCATGAATTGGAGGATAAATGATTAATCTTATGAAATAACGACTAAAGAAGAAGAAAAAAAAGTGCTTGCCTGAGTGAGATCCCCAATCGTCAAAGGCCAGGGTTTGAAAAAGTGATACAAAGCTTGTGGGAAAGAGAGAAGAAGAACTAGGCCCATATTAAAATGTGCAAAGCACGTGCATTTCCTTTTATACCTTTTTTACTTTTGAAACAACTGAATTTCTCAGTAAAATGGGCGGAGAAATTATAGTGAACAAAGTTCATTTCTCCTTAAAATGGATGGAAATCAGTTTGTGAAGGAACTAGTTTCTCGAGAAATTGCCATTTCTCCGTGTCAAGAATTCTCTGGCTTACCAAACAAAGGAAATGAACTCATTTCCATTTCTAAGGTTTCATTTCTTCTAACCAAACACACCCTAAATTAATTGATAATTAAATAATAAAATATAATTACATTTCTATTAGTGAATGAAAACGAAACATACCTGGCAACTGTTTGTTTGACGAAGGGCAAAAGAGGGTTTTAATTAATTTGTTAATATGTTATGAATTGTGAGTTTATGACCATGAGTATGTGAGTATGTGACTTTTCGAAAACAATGTATGAAGACATTTCAATAACACTAGGTAGAGGCTGTGTCAGCCTGTCAGGTTCAAAATTTTAAAAGTTATGAGTCCAAAACAACTGTAGGTCTAAAACAGTAGATATTATATATAACCGTATCAACTATCTAATACCACAAACCTGAGCTCCAATAAAATTATTTATGATTGCATACTACTCAGTTATCTTAATTTAATGTAGGAAAATGATAATTGCCGCCCTGGGTTGTCATTAACATGTATAAATAAATTGTATTTTTTATATCAAAAATCTATATTTTAAATTTTTATGGTTAAAAATACAACTGTTTTATGCACGTTATAGACCCTATGAAACACATATATACCCTTGTGTGCGTATGAGCGTATCCTATCAGTCATATCTTAGGACATCTTCAATGTATTTATCAAATTACTAAAATGGTAATATATATATATAGATTTTAGATCGTTGCTTTTGATATATGATGTTTGAATGAATGGATGCAATCATATTAGCTTTGTGAATTTTGGCTGTGCAGAAGGTGTTAAGGATTTGTATATATGATTCAGTAAAGTGTTAAGGATTTGTATATATGATTCAATATTGTTGACTGCGAGATACCTTAAATCATACACGGGTAATAACAAAACCTTGTCAAAATAGCTAACATTCAAACATGGTTTTTTTAACCGTGTTAAAAGTGACTTTTTACACGATTGTTTGACCGTGTCAAAAGGGGTAGGAATTAGTGACATTACCTTTTTACATGGAAAAAAACGTGTATAAAAATACATCTTAATCGCGTAAAAAACCTTTTTTTATAGTAGTGTTAACATTTGCAAGACCCTGTGAAACACATATATAACCTTGTGTGCATATCCTATCGATCTTCAGACATATTCAATGTATGTATCAAATTACTAAAATGGTAAAATATTTTGGTGCAATCCTTGTTCAACCAAGGCACCAAAATGACGTAACTTTATTCATTCACCAATTATACATCATATTTGGTGTCACACTATTCATCATTTATATAACTTGCTTATTTATCAAATAAATAGCGTAAGTTTATTAATTTCATATGTAAAAAGTGCTTAATTGGAACAAGTTTATTGAGTTCTTTAAAGTTTGCACCATATTGATTTTTCTATAAATTTTTTAAAAAATCATCTACTAACGTTTGTTAATTGTTAATTTTTTTTTTTGAACGGTTGTTAATTGTTAAAATTAACCATATTATTTGAATCTATATTAAAATAATCCAGTTGATATAATATGAATATAAAAATTTAATTCAATAAAGTTGATATAATACCTCTAAAATCACATTCAAATTTATAAAAAAAATTCAAAAAACTATTTATACCATGCATTGATGCATGTACAGAAATTATTTAAAAAATATTTTACATCAAAATATGTAAAACTTGATTCAAAGTTTTGCTTTATTGACACGTGCCCACAATATATCTTAGTCCTATTTCTAACTACAGAGTCTACAGGGATCAATAGTATCATCATCATGACCACAACAAATCATGGACTAAAACTTCAAAAATTTAAATGTTAAAGCTATTTCACCGCCATTTCACAATTTAAACTTTCTTGATTACACAAACACAGTGTATGTATGTATCATGTATGTATAGTCTCTTCTAGTTCCATCACATTACTAAAAGAGCTGGTATGAATTATGATCCATTCTAAAATGGTATAAAATGCACTCTAGAACATGCATATATACAGTAAAAACTCTACATTTTTTTATAGTTAATTTGGATTCTTTTTATTGAGTTTTATGCTTCAAAAACCCAAAAATTAATAAAAGGAAACATTTGTTGGTCAATTTATGGTAGTTTTATCATCATAAGCTTACTTGCTTTTTTAATTTCAAATTTTCGGCTAGATGATATGATCTTGTTATATAATAAAGTTATAAAACCCGAATTTCGGGTTTGTTAATCAAGTTATGTTAAGGGGCTTTACACATTTATTGTATGCTTAGTTTTGTGAATACGGTGAGCTTGTTGCTGTTGAGGTAGATTAGCATTTGAGCTAATTAACAAGTATACTTGGGGTACTCTAAATGTGTCGTTTTTATTTGAATGAATCGGGTTCTTTCCTAAAAATTTATACAACAAATTTCTTTATAGTCGTTTTGTCATAGCAACAGGTGATCTGATGGGTGAGGAGATCACATCCAACAGCTACGAAGAGGCTCGTAAGCGACAACTACTTGAGAACAAAAAGAGATTCGAGGTATTTGACCTTTATTCTTATAATAGTTGACCTCATGGATGATTTTGTAATACTGCTTTCTCAGGCACATATGTATTCATGCATGTCTACTTGTATAAATGGTGCTTGTCTATCCAAATTTTAAGTTGCTCATTAGTATGTTGACTTTCAGTTCGTGTAAATATGATCTTTTATGCTTATTGTTTTGAAGGATCTGGGAATCTTGAATATTTCTAAAAGCCTATCAGCTCTTTCAAAATCTGAGAAGAAATCCAAGGTTAGCTTATGTGTTTCATACACTTAGTGGACAACTTTCATGACAACGTACGTGCAAATAATGAGACACTTTTTGTTCATTTAAGCAGCAACGTGAAGCAAAACCAAAAATAAGGAATGCGCCAGTAACAGAACCAAGGCGTTCAACACGTACACGTAATCCCATTGTTACATATCAAGACGAGGCAAGTTTAGCAAATTAGCATCAATATGTATTGTCTCGTGAATACGTTTAGCATCAAGTTTGATAGGAAAGGGGTATGCACATTTTGATCTTCTTTGCAGGTATTCTAATATATAGGAAAGCATAGCACAACTTTAGTGAAATCTGATCATACTAATTGAATGAAATCTGCTATACTTAATAACATCACTCAATAAACTAGAGGATTCAACGACCACTGAAAAGTCCGTATTTAACCAATGCATCTTCGGTATGACTTGTTCTAAGCATTTTGTTTGTACAGGTTAATGTACGCTTTTCAACTGTGAGAAGGAGATCAAAATTCAAATCTTTGGGGGAAAGGTTTTGACAGTTTATAATGAACGTTACCTAAAGCACACAATGTTTTATGGTCCATAACAATGATATTCATTTTCAGTTATCTAGTAACACCAGTGGAAGAAGGCGGGTTGGCCTCATATGAAGATAGGGTTCAAGCAATAAATTCTGCAGAGAAACTTCGGAGAAATTTGCAGTCTGAACATCCCAGACCAGTGGAAGGAGTCAGATTGGCTTCATATGAAGACATGGTTCAAGCAATGGAGTCCGCAGAGAAACTTAGGATCAATTTGCAGTCTGAACATCCTTCTTTTGTTTTGTCAATGGACCGTTCTCATGTTTACAATTGCTTTTGGTTGGTAAGTGGCAAATATTAACGGATTTTTCATGTTTATAGTTGTAGAAAGTGGTAGATGTCTATTTATCCCTTACAAATTAAACACCCTTTTAGGACTGCAATTTTGTTAAAATGTGTAACAAAGTATAGAATGGGAATTTGGAAGTTGACATTCTTTTTGTCACAAGTCAAAATTAAAAAATGGACATTTATTTTGGGACGATGAAGTACAAGCTAATCAAACTATGTGTTCTTCTTTTTTGTTGATTTCACATTTCCGAAGGCGTTACCAGAGACATTCTGCAATATGCATCTTCCCAAGTCTACAGTAAGGATGATGTTAGAAAATGAAGATGGCGATGAATATGAATGTGTGTTTATTAGCCAGAGGGCGGGACTAAGTTCTGGATGGAGAGCATTTGTATTGGAGCATAAACTGGAAGACGGTGATGCTTTGGTTTTTGAATTGATTGAACAAACAAGATTCAAGGTACATCCTTTGCGTGTGCAAATACTTTTATGTTTGAATCAGTCAACCCGAAAGATATTCTAGGTATTGCTTTAATTCATGTCAATGATCCAGAGGATATCTTTCTTATGCATTTGCCAGAAATTTTAGTCAAGTTACTTCAAACTTCGATGGTTTGATATATTACATTTCTGAAGGGTTAAGCTGATAACATTTAAAGGTTTTGCTAAGAAACGGGTCAAGCTGATTGAATGGGTAAAAAGTTACCAAAAGCGTCTTACTAGTTATTTCATCCGTAATCAGCCAAATCTCAAGACGCTCTCAAAACCAATCATAGACTTCATTGAGATAGGTGTGATTCCCCATCTGAGAACCGTATATGAGACTTTCATTGCGTATAGCTCAAGGGAAAACACACAAATACTGGTTGGGGCAGATATTTACTATGAATTATTTCATTTAGATAAAGGCTCGAATATTTTAAGTTCTTGATGGGAAGGCAAAAGGCTTTTTTGCCACATTGACCTTCTTTTCAGGGTGACCTTAGACTAAAACTTTATGATGGTCGATGGTATGAGCTTGTGTAATGATATCACGTCTAATAATTTTTTAACTAGTCCCGTGTTTGATGCTACTGCAGGTTTACATAGTTAGAATATCAGGTGGTGGAAGCCAAGATGATGATGATGATATTATGACCAATGTTGACAAAGAAGCTATTGAAACCAAAAACAAGACTACAAGGCCAGCAAAGAAGCTCAAAAAGACCCCAGGAAATCAGAAGAAACTGACTGCAAAAAACAGGGGTGCTCATGTATCTAATGTCGACAAAGCAACTGCTGAAACCAAAAAGACTTCTAGGTCAACAAATAAGCTCAAAAAGAAACCAGGAACAGCGAAGCTGACTGCAAAAAACAGCAGTCCAGCAACAGATGGTCGAGATGATATGTCTAACGTCAACAAAGCGGTTGCTGAAATGAGAAAGACTTCAGGGCCAACTAAGCAGCTCAAAAAACAAACAATAGATGGTCCACCAGAAATTGGGAAGAAACCGATTGCAAAAAAATGTGCAGAAAGCAAAAAGCCAAACAAGTCAGTTGAAGTTGTGACAGGAACTCAGCGTTCTACCAGGATCCGACATTGAGAAATGAATTTGAAGGAGTCACAACTTTGGCATATGGAATTCGACCAATGAAGTTGGACTTCAAGTTCATTTAACTAATCCAACTAAAGGGAATTTATACCGCTTTTGTATAGTCTAGTAAGTCTAGTAAATGTTGTCAAGGAGGAAACAAGTTATGTTTCAACGTGACAACAAATTTTGGTTAACTATTTTGTGAAACAAGTTTGGCATTTGAATGTTTAACTAGGGGGTTTGTCGCACGATGCCGGAAAGTAAGAGCTAAAAGAGTAAATTACAATTTTCGTCCCTGTGGTTTATACCAAATTTCACGTTTCATCCCTAGGTTCACGAAATTACGTTTTTCATCCCCATCTTTGAACCTCTATCAACACTTTTGGTCCACGCTCTTAACAGACGCTAAAAATGAGGTCACATGACATGCACACCGAGGGTATAATAGTCATTTGTGACAAGACAAAAATGTAATTAACTTTTGAGTTAATTACAAGAATCGTCCCTGTGGTATTAATAAGACATTTATTTATTATTTATATAAAATACACAAATATATATTCATGGGAAAATAGTCAAATGCAGAACATAATACTCTCTCTCCTCTAGTCCTCTCTCTCTTAATCACCACTCCATAAACCAGCCACCACCACCGCCACGATTGCAACTATCATTATTTCCATGCATCGTATTCTGTCCCAAATTTCCAACCATCCATCTCCATCATCTTCCCATCTACCATTCTAGATCAGGATCCGAAAATCCATTAAAAATCCATTCCAGATCTGAAAATCCATTGAAGAACCGGATCCAAATTGAAGTACCCGGATGGGTCAGGTTCAAGTAATGGTGGTGGTGGTTGGTCGTTGATTTCCGAAAAAACAAGAAACGAAATCCAAACCTCAAATAATAATTGCTTTGGTGTTGACTGCCCATCCTCCAAAAAGTAAAAACAATAATAAATTGCTTGGTTCACTGCCGGACGAAAAAGAAAGTGAATGGCTAGATTTGTCATGTGGCAAGTGGGGAGTGGTTGTTCAAAAGTCAAACAACCATACGAAGTTGTTGATGGCTGTTGTGATGTGCGTGTAAGTGTAATGGTAGGTTCAAACAGAAAAAGGTTATTGAAGAGGGTCATATTTCATTATTTCGTATATGATATAGCAGTGGTGGTGATTGTGGTATGATGGTGGGGCTGATGATATATATTTGTGTTTATATATATAATGGATCAATGGTGTTAAGTTTTTAATATTTTTCTGATTATAGTGCTTTATATGATATTATATATATGTGTATATATACCGAAATAGATTTGTGATGGTGGTTGTGATTTAGAATAATGTTTTGAAGTTGAAGATCTGGAAAAGAAAGAAAGATTGTTGAGATGTGTTTTGTTTGAGTGAAAATATGGTTTGTTTGAGAGAAAGAGGAAGGGGGTGATGTTTTTAAGTAAAATTACAAGAACCAATAATATAATGACATGTGTAAATCTAAGAAAGAACTAATTACACTTTTGGTCCTGTAACGATGAAATGACTATTATACCCTCGTTGTGCAGGTCACGTGACCTCATTGTTAACGTCTGTTAAAGGCGTGGACCAAAAGTGTTGACGGTGTTCTAAAGCTAGGGATGAAAAACGTAATTTTTTAAACCCAGGGATGAAACCTGAAATTTGGTACAAACCACAGAGACGAAAATTGTAATTTACTCGATAAAATTAAATTTACATATTTACTAATAAAGAACGAAGTTTTTTAAGATAAAATAACATTTTGTTAAAAACTATAGCTAACTTTAAGTCAATAATTGAATTTGAAAAATAACGGAAAATATTTCAAAAAGAGCACTCTACCGATTTGATACAAATGCGCTGAATGCCCTCATAATTTTTAACACAAGCATAATTTAACTGAACCGATTATAAGGTTATAGATAAAATATAGATATATATATATATATATAAATATAAATGGGAAACAAGTAGTTTACCTGTATGTCGCTTACGAATAGTAGAAAACGACATTTTTAGACAAGTGAATGATTATGGAAGGGATATATATATATATATATAAATACATATATAAATATAAATGGGAAACAAGTAGTTTACCTGTATGTCGCTTACGAATAGTAGAAAACGACATTTTTAGACAAGTGAATGATTATGGAAGGGATATATATATATATATATAAATACTAGCATTGTACCCGCGCAATGCGGCGGCGGTGACGGTGGTTTAGTGGTGTCGGTGACGGATGGTGATGACATCGACAATTGGTGTCGAGTGATGTAACCGTGTAAGTTGATGTAATGGTGATAGTAGAAATATTTTAGAAGATAAGGACTTAGAGTGTAAATTAACAAGATAAGGGTTTAAAGTGTAAATTAATTCATTAAGGCAAATTTGATAATCTCTAATAACCCTTTCCATAAGGGGTGTTTATTAAAGGTAATTTAGTACTTTTCCATCTAACCATTTTCTAACACTTTTTAAAAGTAAGAGGTTAATAATTATTATAAAGGAGTATAGATATATGGGAAACAAGTATGGAGCTGAATACCCTCATAATTTTTAACACAAGCATAATTTTAACGGCTATCTGGTATTCTAGTTTATGAATACGAATTATATGACAAGGGCTTTAGAAACCAACATAATTACAAAAAGTGATTTGAAATGAATGCAGGATCAAAAAAATGTTAACTGAAAAAAAAAACTAATGAAAAGCAAAACCATAAATCGAGCACACAATGACAGAACAAACAATTGAAACAGAAATATTAAGTTTAATAACAAACGAGTCTTTCATTGCAATATCCAAACATAAAGGAATAAACGTCAATGCAGTGAACATACAAGACAGCAATGAATCTCCAACATCAACAAAACTGAGTTCAGAAATACTAAAAAGAGTGTAGCCCAAATATGTCTTCAACGAAAAAGTGCACTTAAGCAACAGCATCTAAGAAAGCTCTTCCAGGCTGACGGTTGGCAAGGGGTCCATGGCATCCAAGAAGCTGTAGCACAATACCAATTGAACAATGTTAGCTTCAAAGTTGCATAAACCAGAAACACATTATTTCATAATATTTTCAACTAAAATTTCATCAAAATAAGCAAGATTTACTCAACAATAACATGCAAAATTAACTAGTGACCATTGCAAAAAATTGAAAACATATAGGATAACTCTTTATTTTTGTACAAAGATCAGAAACTAAAGTAATGAAATTATCAAGTAACTAGAGATATATTGATTATCATAAGGTAAAAACCATTTGACGAGACAAGTTAAAGAAAATCTTTTTAGACATAAGAAGCATTTCATAAAAACTGCCAAACTCAAACAATTCCTATGATAAACCACTAAGCTAAACTTAAAACATACTAGTGTCAAACAACAATCACATAGAATATAGTTTCCATTTGTTGAAATAATGACATATTAATAATATACCTTAGCATTAACTCCATCATTCATGATACGGTTCTCAGATTTCCATTGCACATAATCTGTTCGGCTAAACTTGGTGAATCCCCTGAGATTAACATTACAAAGATTAAGCACTAGTTATACAAAAACAAATAATATGTATGAATACTAATATGTCAAAATAGATTACTAATATAGTGTTCAACAAGTTTTTATACCATTTCCTTGAGACAATGATCTTTTGACGACCAGGGAACTTGAACTTAGCACGACGTAGAGCCTCTTGTGCATGTGGGCTGTTGGTATCCTTGCAACGAACAGAAAGAAGGACTTGACCAATGCTAACACGAGCACACACACCTTGGGGTTTGCCAAAAGCACCCCTCATACCAGTTTGGAGCCTATCAGCCCCAGCACACGACAACATCTTGTTAATACGCAACACGTGGAAAGGATGAACTCTAACCCTCAAGTGGAAAGCATCTTTTCCAGCAAACTTGGTCATATATTTATTACAAGCAATACGTGCAGCCTCAAGTGCCTCACTCGACACATTCTCCTTCTCCCAACTAACCAAATGAACACAGAAAGGGAACTCATCAACTCCCTTCTTCTTCATGCCAACATCATAGATCCTAATTTTGGGATCGGGAACACCACGACAGTATCGAGACTTAGGATATGGCTTGTTCTTAATCTGACGATAACACCTAGCAGGTCCTATACAAATGCAAAATATCACATTTTAGCAACAAAACAAAAATCATAACTTTAACGCCAACTTAAAATTACAAAACCTTGAATATAACATACATACATACATACATACATACATACATACATACATACATACATACATACATACATACATACATACATACATACATACATACATACATACATACATACATACATACATACATACATACATACATACATACATACATACATACATACATACATACATACATACATACATACATACATACATACATACATACATACATACATACATACATACATACATACATACATACATACATACATACATACATACATACATACATACATACATACATACATACATACATACATACATACATACATACATACATACATACATACATACATACATACATACATACATACATACATACATACATACATACATACATACATACATACATACATACATACATACATACATACATACATACATACATACATACATACATACATACATACATACATACATACATACATACATACATACATACATACATACATACATACATACATACATACATACATACATACATACATACATACATACATACATACATACATACATACATACATACATACATACATACATACATACATACATACATACATACATACATACATACATACATACATACATACATACATACATACATACGTACATACATACATACATACATACATACATACATACATACATACATACATACATACATACATACATACATACATACATACATACATACATACATACATACATACATACATACATACATACATACATACATACATACATACATACATACATACATACATACATACATACATACATACATACATACATACATACATACATACATACATACATACATACATACATACATACATACATACATACATACATACATACATACATACATACATACATACATACATACATACATACATACATACATACATACATACATACATACATACATACATACATACATAGATACATACATACATACATACATACATACATACATACATACATACATACATACATACATACATACATACATACATACATACATACATACATACATACATACATACATACATACATACATACATACATACATACATACATACATACATACATACATACATACATACATACATACATACATACATACATACATACATACATACATACATACATACATACATACATACATACATACATACATACATACATACATACATACATACATACATACATACATACATACATACATACATACATACATACATACATACATACATACATACATACATACATACATAGATACACATATTGACATATACATACATACATACATACATACATAAATACATAGATTTAATAGCAAAACTGAAAGTCATAACGCAGCTATGGCATAAATCATCATCAATAGATAGATAATATGATAACAGATTTAGTCAACGAAAGTCAAATCGATAGATACAGAGATTATATATATATATACGCGTATCTTGATATATAAGGATAAAAGCGATTGAAAAGAAAACATACTTCTTCCCATTGTTGATTTTTTTTTTTGGCTGCTGCTGAAGTTTGTTGAATGAAAGAAAACCTAAATAGGAATTAGGGTAAGAAGAAATGGTGTTTATATAGTGATGGTTTGGGCTTTATGGGCTTACGTAAGGGTATGCGTCATTGACGTGTTTGATTTTGGGCCGTGTTTTGGGCTTCTAGAAGTAAAGTATAACCCATATTGCTTGGTAATGTCTGACTTTGAATTGGTGGTGTTTGTTTGACTGTTTTGGTGAGTAGATAAAGGGGAAGTTTGTCATTTTATAATTGTTTGGGGTATTTTTGTAAAAACGATTTGTAATGGTGTTTGTCCAATTACAACATCAAATTTGATTAGTGATGTAGACTTCATACTTATATACAAAAGTAATAACTAGGATTTATGTTCAATTTGGTCCGTTTAATTTGAAATAAAGATACAACTATCGTGGAATTAACTCGTCTATTTTTTCTTACGGTTGCAGATTAATAAAATTCATTAAAACAAATGTTGATTGATTAAGCGTTGCTTTTTGGGTTCAATCTCTATAAATAAATTGATTATGTATTCAGTTTGTATCCATTTCTCCATCAGGTTGTTCACTGGAAAGAAGCAGTTGGATCCAAAGGACCACAGGGTTAAAGTTTCTCGGCGATTTAAACTTTTTTTGGAGCATGAAGAGTCAGTATTTTTCTACCATATGCTTATAATTAAAAAGGGAACATTTAAATAAATTAAAACGAGACCAAGATAACCATACTTATCTTGATGTTTCATTTTGTCATTCTATCCATGCCAAATTAGTCATCAAATTTTGATAATGTTTCATTTGATATATTTTACAAGTTGTACTATGATCTCGAAAATTTAAGAAAAAATATTTTTATTATATGAGATTGAAAACGAGAAAAATGAAACACCTTAAGCAAGTTTAATGACTTAATTGGTATGAATCAAAATATAATAACTAATAATTCGAAACACCAACATTAGTGTTAACTAGTATGACAGCATAATTCTTAATATTAATTTCATGGTGAAGTTACAATCGATGGTAGAAACAAACAATCGCTCATGCGTCCATCGCTTAACTGAAGTCTTGGGTGTCTAAAAAGTCTTTCGCTCTAGCACTATGGAAGTAGTCTAAACTATTTCTCAAAAAAAGTAATCAATTAGTAGTCCAAATGAATGAATTCAGCATATACACAACTAGCAACCAATGATGCAAGGAAACTAGAAATTTGATTATTCATGAACTCACTTTTATAACTCTCAAACTGTACTTACAAACCCAAATTCCAACTTGTTATATATATACAGAAAATGAAAAATGCAGATGTAAAACATCATTGCAAGTGTACTACATGATATATACTTCAAAAGATATATACCCATACACGGTAAGTGTCTCTTGCATGTATATGGGGAGACATCTCCCATAACATTGTTCACTGTGTTATGTACTCTACACAAAAACCCGAATTCAACTATAGGAGCATAAACTGTATGCGGTTTTGTTCATCTAGGCGCTATAGTGGGAACAACACCACTAACAAGGTCACTTCCTGATATATCAGAGGAAATATAAGGGTTCTTTGTTGTAGATGATGATTGAGAAGACGCATTTTTCCCATGGTTAGTATCAATATCCATCGAGTCGTTGGTTCCTGAATCGGATACTGGCATCATCTGCCATATGTTTTCAAGTTCCCTGACCACTTCTGCCATCGAAGGTCGTTCATCTGTGTCCTCTTGACAACACTTGAGGGCTAAAGTCACAAACTTTTCCACACATTCAGATGGGTAAGATCCCATTTTTGAATCAATAACTGAGAATATCATGCCAGATCTATATGCAATATTAACCTGATGAATGTGTCATAAGAAAGAAAAGGTTTAGTAAAGAGTATTAAAACATACAATTCATAACATAAAATCGAAAATACACAAAGTTACTATGCAAACCTTTTCATTTGCCTATATTTATTCATCTGACATAATAGGCTAAAATGTCTCTTTATATTGTTCCAACTTCATTCATTTATTTACAATTGTAGTATCAACATCAATGATTTCAGTATTGCATCAAGATTTCCGATTTGACATCAAAAGGTAAATTATATATCTTCATTTCATATCATTCATTTGTTTGTATATCAGACAACTTTTGCGAGTCATCTGAACTATGGGCTTCCTAAGATGGCCTCTTAGCTTGCATTAGGGGTGTCACTTTACAATGATTATGGTGTTTATCAAGATTTCTTGACTTTGACCTTGCATGTGAAACACTGGAACTTTTTTTCTAAGTTGTAAGACAATACCTCTTGAACAATGTTCTTGCCATGTGTGATCGGGTGCATCCCCGTTAAGAGTTCAAGAAAAACAACCCCCAAACTATAAACGTCGCTTTTGTCCGTTAGTTTATGAGTCAGGAAATACTCCGGGTCAAGGTAACCCTGCAACAAAAAAATAGAAGTGAAATTTTGTACTCAATATGAGAAACTGAATGCAACATTTTTGTATAAGTGTAACTCTAAATTTAATGTCCATATTTGAAGCCTAACTTGCATTACATTGAGGGCGGCCGAGGTGCAAGGCACACTTTGACTTCTAAAGTCAAAGTCAAGACTCTTTATATCTAAAGTTCATACGAGTTTTGATACAAATTTAACACCATTTTTTCGAAATCTGTTCTCATACATTTAAAAATATGTCATCAAAATTCAAAAATCATTAAAATAATAAACATGATTGATGTCACTTTTGTAGTAGAAGATCTACTCCATTTCAACATAAAACTCAAAAATTATAAAAAATATAGTTACCGGAGTTCCCTTAACAACTGTTGATACATGACCAGGAACAATTCCTTCCAAGTCGGCAACTGGAGCAAGTCGTGAAAGTCCAAAATCAGCAACCTTTGCAATCATTTTGGAGTCCAACAAGATGTTCGTGGCCTTAATGTCTCGATGAAATATCGGCGGATTAGCTTCAGTATGTAGGTAGAGAATACCCTTGGCGGAACCCAAAGCAACTCTTAATCTCATAGCAAAACTCAAGGGTTGTTTATACTTCTCAGAAACTAGTCACCATAACACAAAAGCTCAGAAATCTTGAATGATTGCATACATAAGTAACATTAATGTAATAAAATCTGTGTATAGTGCAAAAAGTTATTTCTGAATTCCTTCTGAGTTGGTACATCAACTCCTTACTTAGATAGTACGAGCCAAACTTGCTTTTAGGCTATTAAGAGTAGGGTAACATAGTTTATTAAGACATACCTGACAAATGATCTCTGAGAGTGCCATTTGACATGAACTCATAAACCAACATCTGCATGCACACATCCAATGATTTAGCAAAATTCTATATTCTATGAAAATAAGTGCAAACTTCATATGGCCACGTAGTTTGATAAATAATGCCATATTTTACTTGTAATGATTACCAATGTGCAAGGGGCCCAAAAGGTAACTTAAGATTGAAATTTGTCAAAGGGTGGTGTCCTATCTATTTTAGGACTTCTTAAAAAGAGAACTGCAAGGGGAGTAATCTATCTGTTCCTGTATGGGAAAAAACTACCTCTGCTCCACCATAGGCTTCCCGTTTCATTTTATAAACTCACGGTATTTCTTTTATAGGTTGAACTTATTGCAAATTGCAAGTGTACATCATGAATATAATAAATCTATACCACTGAAGTTGATAAGTAGTTCGCTTATAATAATAATTCTGGTTGCCTATTTGGCATTATTGCTTTATAAACAGAACATTCTTATTGACTCCATGCCTTATTAGTGGTAATTATAAATTATTATCCGTTACCTTTAGATGGATTGGAAGCCATTTAAAGTGTATTCAAATGCGTAAAGCCTCCTAATCGCTAGTAATCATACTTAAATCATTAAATCTTAATAAAAAATTTAAAAATTTGTCATCAAAATTCAAAAATCATTAAAATAATAAACATGATTGATGTCACTTTTGTAGTAGAAGATCTACTCCATTTCAACATAAAACTCAAAAATTATAAAAAATATAGTTACCGGAGTTCCCTTAACAACTGTTGATACATGACCAGGAACAATTCCTTCCAAGTCGGCAACTGGAGCAAGTCGTGAAAGTCCAAAATCAGCAACCTTTGCAATCATTTTGGAGTCCAACAAGATGTTCGTGGCCTTAATGTCTCGATGAAATATCGGCGGATTAGCTTCAGTATGTAGGTAGAGAATACCCTTGGCGGAACCCAAAGCAACTCTTAATCTCATAGCAAAACTCAAGGGTTGTTTATACTTCTCAGAAACTAGTCACCATAACACAAAAGCTCAGAAATCTTGAATGATTGCATACATAAGTAACATTAATGTAATAAAATCTGTGTATAGTGCAAAAAGTTATTTCTGAATTCCTTCTGAGTTGGTACATCAACTCCTTACTTAGTATGAGCCAAACTTGCTTTTAGGTTTTATAAGAGTAGGGTTACATAGTTTATTAAGACATACCTGATAAATGATCTCTGAGAGTGCCATTTGACATGAACTCATAAACCAACATCTGCATGCACACATCCAATGATTTAGCAAAATTCTATATTCTATGAAAATAAGTGCAAACTTCATATGGCCACGTAGTTTGATAAATAATGCCATATTTTACTTGTAATGATTACCAATGTGCAAGGGGCCCAAAAGGTAACTTAAGATTGAAATTTGTCAAAGGGTGGTGTCCTATCTATTTTAGGACTTCTTAAAAAGAGAACTGCAAGGGGAGTAATCTATCTGTTCCTGTATGGGAAAAAACTACCTCTGCTCCACCATAGGCTTCCCGTTTCATTTTATAAACTCACGGTATTTCTTTTATAGGTTGAACTTATTGCAAATTGCAAGTGTACATCATGAATATAATAAATCTATACCACTGAAGTTGATAAGTAGTTCGCTTATAATAATAATTCTGGTTGTATTGGCATTATTGCCTAGTGGGGATATGATCGGGTGGTACCCTGGTGGCACGATGATACTCCAGTGGTCCGTCAGTGATCCAAATTTGCCGTTCAAAAAAAAAAAAATGAATATTGACCTTTTGAAACGCCACTGATAAGTGATAACTATAATATACTTTCACTAAAGCGTAGTTAATGTTCAATGCATGATATAATTTATATAAATTTGAAGTTTGATGGGGTAATAAACCTCAACCATGATAGTCAAATTTCAGATCTATTTAAGATCAGACAGTATATATGAAACTTAGAGGTGGCCCCTTACCCGTATACTAATGAACTGGTCAAATCAGGTTAATTGAAATCATTAAAAGAAGGCCAATGGGTCAAAGTGGTCAAACAGGTCGAAAGTCTGTATTTATAATGCATAATGCATACAACCTATTAAGTCGCTTGATTAAAAAAACTAGATGATTAATGTAATGATTTTCTATGCATATTTATAATGTAAATATTTCATAATGTAAATAAGTAAACAGAACCTGTAAGGCTGTACCAAAACTACTCATTCTGGTCTGAAAACATATTTTACCCGTTACTCAACATGTTTGACCCACCAATTTACGACCTCTTGTGAGAAGTGACAACAATAATTAAAATCCACAAGTTTTCTCACCATGACGTTTTCTTGAAATTGCACGGTACTTTTTCCGATTCAATCTCAAGATATAAAGTGAAACAAAAGCAGAGAATAAAACCGCGCCGACAATAGCCCCTACAATAATTCCTGCCAATGCACCCTTGCTTATACCAGAAGAGGAGGAGGGTGTGGGAATAACTGCAATTAAAATAAGTATCAATAACATTAAGAAATTACACAATGATATCAACCACCTATCATTTAGTAAAATTAGTATCCTCCATCCATGATAAAACCAAGTTTGAGAGTGTACCAAGAGTTATCAAAGAACAACTCATGAAATATCCCATTGTGGTTGTAGTTTTAGAAAAGGTGTATTATCTAACCAAAATCAAGAGCATAAGGTTTTGTAAATAAAAACTTTGGTCAAATAGGAAAGCAACCTAAAGATCTTCAAAATGGAGATGCTAAAATGTACATAGGACATCCGAAAGCAACATACTGGAAGAGATTTTATAGAGCCGTCAGAAACAGAGGGAGTCCTAAGTCCTAACTAGGGGATGTTTGGATGTGCGTTCTGAAAGCGATTATCTGATTTTGGATAATCAAAATCAGATAATCAGCTACAATCAGATATGCTTTTGCCAAGTGTTTAGTGAATTCTAACTGTTTTAGAAAGTAGTGGATATAATGACTCTAAAGGAGGAATCTTTGTGAATACAGTAGAAACGTTTTGTGAACTGAAAATAAATGTGTCTTGAACTAGGCTTTATTCAACTTTAACTATAAATTAATCAGCTTTGTTACAGCTGTGCATATTCTAAATATGCAAAACTGAAATATTCAGATAAAGAAGTAGAACCTGTTTTTCATCCAAGCATTAAGGACCGTTTATCATGATCTATACACAATAAGTGAGTGGAGGAAGAAGAACATTAATTAAATCATAAGATTACGGTTATAGGAGACTTACAATCTTTGTAAGGATCCAAAAGTGTGAAATTGAGAAGCTCGTAAGGTCCAAATATTTCACTATCTGGAATCTCCCATTGCGTGAACATGCTCCGAATCCTGAGAACTTCACTCCTATTGAAGGTATCAGAACCCAGTCCAGTAAATACAGGAAAAATCTTCAAATACATTTCTAGTCGAGGACCCTTTATCCATTCAAATGTAAGATCAAGTTGAAAATGATTTATTTTAAGACCAGAGGTTAGATACACCTCAAATGTATAGAAGTATGCTGGAAAATATGAAAACCCGGGGCTCTTTAATCGGTAGCCAATAAGCAGTGGTGCAGCACAAAAGCATGGTGTAGGAGACCCTGGTGCATATTCATAGCTTCTTGGGCATGATTGAACTTGACAATTGTCAGTCGAGTTTGATGGGATACTTTGCAAATGGCTGACTAATGCCGATGAAGGTTGACAGAATCGTGACATGCTTCCGTTTGAGTTTGAGCATGCAGGGTTCCCTTGAAGGCTGAAATTATATAAACACAGATAACTAAGTTTACATGATAAATCTATGATTATTAAACTAAGAAAAGTAACAAACCTAAGGGTGACATTTGGAGGGAGGTTGAGACTGCCTGAAATGCCTGAAATATCATTATTTTGCATATCCCTGCAATATCACAGCTGTGAGTTTAACTAGACACTTTCACTACAAATAAGACACCATTGTACAACAATTTCCACTTGCACGGTTTTCAATATTACCGTCCCGTCAAAATTGCAACATCTTTTGTGATTTTAGATATTACCTGTAACTTGATTGTCATCAATCGGTACACATAACCAGCTATTGAGCTTTCATTAGGGGTGGCAAAAAGGGCAGGTTGAATTGAGTAACAGTTTAAAACGAGTATGGGTTAAAATAGGGCTATTCTTTATACAAGTTGATGGACCCAAAACACTTTTTGCCCAAATACTTTACATACTTTTATAAAAAAGATGGTGTATTATATATGATTACAAAAAATTACTGCAACACTATCTAACATTATGGACTACTTAGCTATTTTATTTAACCATTTGGCCCCTTAAAGATAATGCATAATCCCAATCGACCAAAAATTCCGGCTCTGATGACATTGGCAGAGGGTATATAAACAGAGCTCATTGAGAAGAACATTCTTTACAAATATGAAATGGGTGGAGTGAATGATAACAGACATGCATAAAGAAGCACGGCACAAATGTGTATCCACGTGCAAACAGGAACACAAGTGTGTGCATACATATACACTCATTGTGTGTGTGTGATATATATACATACATATATATATATTATATATATATATATATATATTATATATATATATAGAGAGAGAGAGAGAGAGAGAGAGAGAGAGTTTTAGGCCTTACAAGGTAAGTTGTTCAGTTGAATTTAAGGTCCTGTTTTGCCATATATTGGACGAAATTGAGCCATTCAAGGAATTGTTGAAGAGAGACCTGCAATGAGAATAATTTCAGATAAGCATGTCTATCCATGATATTTGTAAACAGCATGCATAAATATGTCATGTTTCTTTTAGTGGTAATCTTAAAGAACACGTGAATATTATTGAAGTGAAAATTATATAGCATTTGAAAGAAGCAAAGGTGTAAGATTCCTCACAATTTTTGTAGATTAGAAAGGCCTGAAAAGCTGGGAGGAATAGGTCCAGTAAGCTGATTGTTTGACAGATCTCTGTACATGAAATTGTTCATATCATTAGAACCCAAAACAAAAACCCAGGGTAAATGATAGATAGACCCTCATAAAAATCAAGTAGTCATACATTGTTGTGATATCGTCAGAAAGATTCATGTCTGGTATGGATCCATTAAGATTGTTATTACTGAGGTCTCTGAAAAATACAATTCTCATAAAAAGGTCAAATGTCAACACCAACACGAATGAACACAGATGACAGATGCATCGCTAAAACATTAAAAACATCAAGGACTTTCGCGAAGTCCACTCAAAATTCGAAATAAATAATGCATTCTTACATATAAGCAAGATTCGGTATCCTGCTAAGATCAGGGATTGGTCCTTGCAAGGTGCAATTCCTCAAACTCCTGACAAAGGACAACATACAAAACCAAATGGGAAAAAAAAAAAAAGTCACAAGCCAGTAAAAAAAAAACTATTTTGCCTATAATTTAATCAATTCCCATTTATTTTAAACTTACAACTTCAACAACTGAAGCATGTTGCCGTAAGATGGAGGTATACTTCCATCAAAGTGGTTGTTGTCAAGTTGACTGCCAAAGAAAAGAAACAAAAGTGATGGATAGATTTTAGAGAACAATACACTAAAGATACAAATATGTATGAATAATGCTAAAAGATGTTGCTAACTGAAAAGATAACAAACAATACATGCGAAATTAAGTGACCCGAAATGAGTTAACTTTTGTCTCTAAATTCTCATGATTCTCATGCACAAAATTCAAAATTTAACTTCTTTGGTTAAGCAGTAAATGACCCATTAGTCTTATGGTTTGACCAAAACAATCTAGTCTTCCACATCAACCTAGTAAACAAGGAAAACATACAGGATAAGTAGGCTCGGCAGTTCACTAAGCTCAGGAGGAAGTGAGCCTGATAAATTATTGTTGTCAAGCAGCCTGAAAAAAATGTGCACGTCAGCAAATGCCAGGAAGCATTTAGTGCAATCAAAGTTACTCCTACGAAATATAAACGTACATATGAACAAGTGATGGCAATCTAGATAGCTCAGGAGGAATTTGCCCGCTAAGTGAGTTATTGTTCATATGGCTGACCAGAGGACCAAAAGAAACAACAAACCGACATAAGTCATAACGATTATTATAAAAATCAGGCAAAAGATTAAAAAAAGGAAAATAAAAAAACAAAATCACTACAAGTGCTTTGTCTTGTTCAAATTTGCAAATGAGTTTGGTATTGGTCCCGATATGTGGTTCTGATCAATCTGTATACGGTCCAGATTAGGAAGAAAACCAAGCTCTACTGGTAATGAACCTGTTAGCTCATTTCCATTCAGCAACCTGCACGTGCATAATCATGAACGAGGGAATCATGACACCGATAAATGACGACTCTTTTCACTTATCTTTTCATCTAGATGGCAACAGCTGTAAATTAACCAAGAAAAAAACTTACAAGAGCCTCAAATTTGTAAGTTCACCTATCTCTCTTGGTATACTCCCAGTTATCTTGTTCCACATGACATCCCTTTAATATGAAGAGTAAATAATCATAAAACTATCTATCATAATTATAACAGGAGTAAGAAGCTAAAATAGTAAATGCAAGTGACATTAGAAACTAGGCTCACAATATTTCCATATAAGATAATCGCCCTAGGGCTGGAGATAAAGTTCCTGAAAGATTGAGATGAAGTAGCTGCCTGCAAGATTTTATACATGAAAGTATTTATTCAACCAGTTAGACATAAAACATAACCCAAATCGATCCATTCACAAGTAAATGGGTCAAAATTGCAGCCTCTACTTACAGTTCTTGGACATGAAGATAGCTGTCGTCTAGGGTTGTGTTAAAGCACAAGACCCCAGTCCAATTTGATACACAGGGATCTCCACGTTTCCAGTTATCAAGACTGCTGTCTGGATCAACAAGACTATCCCTGATATCCTGCAGTGCTGTCACTGCACACCAATTGACAAGCTTATCATAAGTATTTAATAAAAAAATCCCTCTAACACAAAACTGACGATGATAATTATTATCTCATAACTAATCAGGAACCAAAGTTCTTTTGTTCGTAGGCATTACATATAACAACATATCGTAACCATCACCAACACGACCACACCCTTGAAATGCAAATACTAAGTTGAATATAGTAAGTATATAAATGGGTATGCATAGGCCTAAGAGCAACGTAGCAAAAGGTTCATACTCTACTATGACTTGATTTCTCAAACTCTTGGTTGATGGGTCACCTAGATACAGCCTAGACCTATTCGTAACTTTAAAATTCTAATCATGATCTTACAATAGCATTTTAAGAAAAGGGAAATCAAACTGCCAAAAAAAAAAATTCAGAATTTAAAATTATGATTTTTTATATGGAAGGCAAATTCACGCAACCATGGTCCATAATACTCTTATTACTTATATCTCCACTCAGACTTGAACTCAGGACCTCTTGGTTATAGGCCACCTGGATACAGCTAGGTCAAATGTATATCGCTAACTACATAATTCTAATCTAGGTCTTAAGATTAGAGTTTTATGGAAGGGGAAATCAAATGAAGAAAACAAAATTTGAAACTTCAAAATTCTGATTTTTTTTATGAAAGGCAAATCTCATCCAACCATGACACGCCTGGCCAAACGAATGTTGCTAACTTCAAAATTCTAATCCTAGCCTTATGAAATCAGTCCAAGTTATGTCATTATATAACATGTGCAATTGTATTCTAGCAACATGGATCATGTATATAAAGAAATAAATATACTAGTTATAACTATACATATTAACTACACATATGAAATTCCATTGGTCAACCCTCTAACTCGGAAACCGTAAATATATACATCTTGCTTCATAGCTAAATAACATAATAGTATCATATATACAAAAAAACACATAGATTTTTGTCACAATATAACGAAAAAGATGGCATCTTCTAACAGTAATACATAAAACAAACACCATAGAAACGAAGTAACTACTAATTAACTTACCTTCTGTAGGATGAGTAGATTGACTATCCACAACCACCACCAACAACAACAAACTCACAACACAAACAACCTTAAACCACAAAAACCTCAACTCAAACATCGCAAAAACTGTCACCTTTACACCAATCCTTAACTTTAAACTCAAACTAAACCACCTTCTACTTCTTGTCCTTATCGAAAAATCCGAAACCCAAACTAAACGCCAATAAAGTTCCAAACTTTCTAAAGGTTCTTCACAAAAATCCACAGATAATAACTCCAAACAGAAGGGTAAATAAATACAATCTCAAAACCAAAAAAGTTACCACTTTTCAACTCATTGAGACATTTTATCAAACACGTTGCGTGCATAAAATTTTAACTAAAGAAAAATGGTTTCTTTATAATGTGTTCACATGGGTTTTCATTGACATTAAAGAGGGTTGTGGTGGTTGTGTTTGATATGGTAAAAATCTTGAAATTGTCTTAAGTAATTTTTTGTGGGTGGTGTTTGAACTGGTCGTAAAAGTTAGGAAGCTGGAAATGGAGAAGAATTGAGTGACGATGGCAGCCATTTTTTTTATACAGTATACAATTATAAATTTATTTTTAATATAGCTGAAGGTTGTTGCCAACATTGACTTTCTGTGAAAGGGTTGAGTCTGTTGAATATTGTTTGTGGGTCCCATTGATTTGAAAATTGGCTGCTGCAGTGCTACTTTTATTTATAGGCCCGCACGATGATGGTAGCGACGAAGGTGTGGCCACGGCGGCAGTGATGGCGGCGATGTGCGACGGTGGCGGTGGTGGTGGCGTGGTGGTGAATGTAAATTAATTGATGTAAGAAGGGTTAATATGGTTATTTAAGAGTTGGAGGATCTATGTTGTAATTTATTTCATTAAGGGGGTATTATAGGTAAATATGTGAAGATGTTTAAATTAGTGAATAAAGAAGAGGGGTAATATGGTCATTTCAAAATCTTAATTATTTAAAGGGGGAATGATAGTTTGCTTTATAGAGTAGTATAGATAAGTAAATGTTACATTGTCTTGAAAAATATTACTAATAAGAAAGAGAATTATTGTAATCCACGTATGACTTATTCATCTTATGATTTTAAGATCATTTTTAGTCTAATTTTTAAGAAAACATATCATTTCTTTTCATATTTTTTTTAAAGTAAGATCCATCACTGTCCATTAACTTCAGTAATATTATGTATTTTTTGAACCCTCGAGTTTCAGGATTTTCTTTGTTTTGTTCGGTATATAGTGCCTATAAAAATCGTTGACAACCTTCATTCATAGGACGACTAGCAAATGATGAGCGTAGGTCTAGTTTATTCCAAAAAAAACGTAGCTATGCCCAGTTATTTAACAAAATTAATGCTTAAAATTTCGGTTGGCAACAATAAAACAAA
>CM067173.1:97706564-97749064 GCA_034093135.1 Erigeron breviscapus | reverse complement strand
TTTTTTAAATAGTAAATGTGTGGGGAACATCGGGTCCCATGTACCATCTTGATACCCAGAACGCATATCGCATAAAACTCATGTCCGGTTCAGCATCATTTCTCACACATGAAGCACAAGATATATTTCTCCACTTGCCTTTGGCAAGATTTGAATCTGTGACCCCGATTTTCATCTTGTGGGCCTATGTGGTTACTTGGTAACGGTACCAGTTGATGTATGATCAAATGGTAACCACTCCTTTTTTTTTCCTTGTTAAAGCCTTCTAAAAATGTTTTAGCCTGTTGAACGGCTTTATTGACTAAGGGCATGTTCATCCGTATCGACAACGAAAGTTAAAGAAACGATTCGGAGCAAATTTCATAATGTCTTTAAAAGCTAACTAGCTAGTTGTCCTGCATGTAAACATCACTAGTTCACTACCAACAAAAGATATTGTCATGGTTAACATACTTTCGAAGATTCATATGAAAGTTGAGATTAGAGCGCTAGAAACATCACTTTTTAATTCAACCTTTCTTTTGTAGCTGTTTAGTTCACTTTTTAAATTTTACTGTGAATTTGACATACAGTTTTAGAGAACTTATTATCAATTAATAAACTATTATCTTTACTGTTTTTATTAAAAAAAAAGTAGTTGGTTAAAAAACTAAAATTAAATAATATTTTAAGAGAAAAATAACCATTATATTAGATAGCCAAGAATAGAACGTAACATGTCTATTTATGTGTGTTACACTGTTATGTCAGCCAGCTTGAAGCTTGACCCACAGAGTGAGACCCATTTTGTTGCATCTAACAATCCAACCATACAAAATGAGTTGTATCCACACATTAGTAGTTAGCCCAATTTCCGGGCCCATTAGCCATCAGGGACCAGATTTTGACAAACTTTGCCTAATCGAATAATCGATATAATACACCCCCACCACAAATAAATGTATTTATTTATTTGATCAGTTAATTAACAAACACCCAACAATGACTTTTTGTTTTTGGATTAAATTGTTTTATCGTTTTTCAAATAAGTAAACTTGTTGAAATTTTTGTAGACAATGCATTTCATGTATAGAGTTGTATCTTGAATCTTATCCCTTTTATAATGTTGACATATTGCAAGTTTTGCTAACGTGATACCTTCTATGGTCAACAGATATACTAGTTGCTTGATTAGGGAGTAATTTGATACATGTGATAGTATGACAACAAGTGAAACTTCAATAAATATTCTAAAAGTCAATTACAAAATGCACATTATACAACTGTATAGACGTATAATCTGTGATGCATACATTGTTGTGGATAATGTAGAAGTTGAATGTGGGATCATTACTCTTCCTAGTTCCTACAACTGAAGTAATATAGGTACCAAAAGAAATTAATATAGCTATCATATATACATAAGCTTGATTTGTATAGTATTTTGAAAAAATTATACCGTATATAATGATAATATAATTAAAAAAACGATGCTATCTATGTCAATTCCTTCTCAAAAAGAATATTGTAGTTACTAGATAAAAATATTAAAATATATTATCCAATATCAGGTTAGATATGGCAATGATCCACGTGTGAAACTATCATTAGCTATAATTGGATACCATGTGGGGCCCTAAGTACATAATTTAATACCTCATCCGTCTCATATTAAATGTCCAATTTTGACTTGTCAAGTTTTTGCTTGAAACTTTGACCATATATATCTTTGTTTGTGTTATATAATAGTTGATGAAAGTTATATCAATGAAAAGTACATTGAAAACTCAATCCGTCCATATATTTTATATGAAGTGTTATATAATATAGACAAATATTTTACGGTCAAAGTTTTTAGGGAGAAGACTTGACAAGTCAAAATTGGACATTTAATATGAGACGGATGGAGTAATTTATAAATAATTATATTCGATAAAAGGCAACATTAATGGGGTCAAGTGACTTGTATAATGATATGGCCAAGATTTGAATCAAAGTTGGAGCCTGGAGGTGGCTTAACCACATATTTTGTGTGGTAGATAGAAATCCTGACCGCCATCACATGGTTTGCTCAAAGTTATTGGCACTTGATATTACATTCAACCAAAATGTTTCCAAGTTCCAACTTCAAATTGGCAAGTGCATAGATGAATACAAAAAGTCTTATATGTACAATGTACCAAATTTAATACAAAACTACCAACTATAAACTCTTATTTCATGAACTTTAGACGTGTCTAAAATCATGGTTAGCCGGGTAAGTTATCATTATCGGTTGATTAACGAATCTATGACTATGTTTGACAAAACATAGGAGAGATTTTGTTGAATAAAGTCTAAACATTGACATTGATTATAATTTTTGATCTTATAACATAGAAACAAAGTTAAGAAATTAATAGATTTTGATAAAGAGTTTGAGAACAAATCCCATCGAAGTAACTGAAAGATTGATATAGATAATAATATTCATGATTACAAATAGAGATAAATGGTTTTATAGATTATTACATAAAATAGAACAAACTCTGCCTGAAAATCATTACAACGACTACATCGAAAAGGAGATAAACTGATAACGGTAAAATAGGGCTGCAGAGAATGTTAGCCCTAAACTAGGTAGATGTCGATGTATATATAGGTATACAAAACTTGTATAACAGCCCCTGGTCTTTAGTTGTGATCATCTTCAGCCCATATCTTCATATTTCCATTTTAGCCAGCTTTAGTCCCTGGTACATCTACATTCTGCAGCAGTGGTTCTAAACACATAAAACATATTAAGTTAATGAATAATTAAGTTGTCTAACCAATACCCCCCTTCAACTTAATTGTGAAATACATTTGCAAGACCAAGCTTATCACAAAGGGACTTATGTTGCAGTTGTGAGAGACCTTTGGTAAACAAGTCAGCTATGTTGTTTTCAGAGCTAACTTTGATAACTTCAATGACTCCCAAATTAACCTTTTCTCTAGTGAAGAATAAATCCAATTCAAAATGTTTGGTTTTTTCATGAAACACAGGGTTGGCTGCAATTTTGATTGCAGCCTTGCTATCACACAAAATCTGAACAAGAGAGTTGTATTCAATACCAAGATCTCTAAGGATCTTTAAAACCTAAATAACCTCACAAGAAACTGCAGCAAGAGCCCTAAATTCTGCCTCAGCAGAGGACCTAGAGATGGTGGGCTGCTTTTTACTTTTCCAAGATATTGGAGAACTACCAAGGAAGAGATTGAAACCAGTTATGCTCTTCCTGACATTCTTGGCCCAATCAGAATCCACATAAGCTTTGAGAGAGAGATCAGTGTCCCTTTTAAAAAGGACACCTTTACCTGGTGATCCCTTCAGATATCTAATGACCCTAAAGGCCAATTTTAGATGTGACTCATAGGGATCATGCATAAATTGGCTAAGGATATGAACAACATAGGCTATGTCAGGCCTGGTGAGTGTAAGGTAAATTAGTTTACCAACAAGTTTCTGATAGCCATTCACATTATCAAGAGGTTTATCAGAATCATCTTTGGAAGAGAGTAACAAGGAAGTGTCAATAGGGGTTTGAGATGGCTTGCAGCCAAGAAGACCAAATTCAGAAATTAGGTCAAGACAATATTTCCTTTGGGTCATACAAAGGCCTTCATCAGTATCAATGACTTCTATCCCCAAGAAGTATCTTAATTTACCCAAATCCTTGATAGAAAATTTTGTGTTCAAAAATTGCTTACAGTTATCAATTTCTTTTGAACAGTTACCAGTGATGACAATGTCATCCACATACACAAGAAGGGTAATAAAAATGCTACCAGTTTTCTTAGTGAACAAAGAATAATCACTTCTACTTTGAGTGAAACCATACTCTATAAGGGCACAAGTTAATTTCTCATTCCATTTCCTAGGGGCTTGCTTCAATCCATACAAAGATTTAATCAGTTTTCATACCTTAGGATCAGAATCAGAATGATAGCCAGGAGATGGTGTCATATAGACATCCTCCTCAAGATCACCATACAAGAAAGCATTATTGATATCCATTTGATAAATGGGCCAATTATTTTACACATCAATTGTAACAAGACATCTAACAGTAACCATCTTGACAACAGAAGAGAAAGTCTCATCAAAGTCAATGCCAGCTCTTTGGGAATACCCTTTGGCAACCAGTCTGGCCTTGTACCTGTCCACCTCACCAGTGGACTTGTACTTAATCTTATACACCCATTTGCAACCAATAGGACTTCTATTTGGGGGTAAGTCAGTCATTTCCCAAGTCCCATTACTATGAAGGGCTTCAATTTCAGAGTTCATAGCATCAATCCATAAAGGATCTTTGCATGCCTCATTATAAGAAGTGGGTTCATGCAGTTTGTTTAAGTTGGTCACAAAACAACTAATTTCAGGGTTCAACTTAGAGTAACACACAAAATTAGCTATAGAGTGCTTGGTCTTATTGTTAAGAACATAGTCACTAAGATTCTTGGGAGTTCTAGTGATTCTGTTGGACCTTCTAAGTCCAACAGTGACAGGTTGATCATCCATATGAGTTTGAACAGGAGAAACATATTCAGTATTACCAGAAATTCCCTCAGAAGCAATGTTTTGAAAACCGGACCGGACACTGAACCGGTCTCACAATATTTTACTGGTCGGATCGGTCGGACCGTAATTGAACTATTTATATAATATATATACACACACACTAATGTATATAAATTACTAAATTATAACTTTTTTTAATATATCAATTGATAGTAGAGAAAAATTCCACTAAAAGTAATGATTTATAACTTTACCATCCATTCTTAATTTTCACTACACAATTTAAAAGTCAAATCACTGTCATATTGTTTTTTCGAGCAACACACCACCTGCCAATCTGCCATCCTTTAGATGGGACAACACCAACCACTCAATATTACTAGTATATTATTATGATGATTATTAATACAGTAAACATTTTACATCTTCTTACTTTACATCCATTCTCATCTTCTTCTTTCTCTACAAAATTCCGACGACATGATGTATGTGTATATGTCCAGCCAATATATAACACAACAACAAAACATGTATACATATATATCCAGCTAATATATAACACAACCATCGCCACTAACAAAACCATACCACCGTCACTCGTACAACATAAAACCACCACCATCACCGGAAAATCAAATCAGGCAAGAAGACGACGGGAGGTTTCAATGGTGACAAAGAATTCTGATGATTTCAAGGAAAGATTCGACTGTGCCAAAGGTTTCTGGCGAATTTTTCGACAGCTTGACCAACTTTGACCGGTTCAATACGGGTTTATAAACGGTCCGGTTCGATCCGAAATGAGCGGTTTGGGCGGTTTAACACGACTCAGTTTCATCAATCAGACCGGTAGATATTAAACCGGATTTCTTCAAAATTCCGGTCGGACCGCGGTCCGACCGTCCGAAACATTGCTCAGAAGTATTGATGTTGTCATCAATTGGTGTTGCAGAAGTAGCATGGTTCCTATAGGAACCAGCTGTGTCACTAGTAGTCATAGGACTACCAGAGTGACCACTGCCAACACCTTGTGATGTATCAAGTTGAACTCTCCCTTCATCATTAGGTATTGGGTGATTGGTGTTTAAATTTTCAAGAAAGATAGAATCAGAAGGTTGTAAAGAAGGTTCAAACATACCAAGATCATTGGAATCATTTACCATTTTTAAAGGAAATACATGTTCATAAAACTTGACATCTCTAGAATATAAAATAGTTTTAGTATCAAGACTAAAAAGTTTGTATCCCTTTTTTGAATATCCAACAAAAATGCATTTTTGAGACCTACTAGAGAACTTATCATTATTATTTAAAGTGGTTGCAAAACATAAACAGCCAAACACCCTTAAATGGGAGAGATTAGGTTGGGACTTAAAAATTAACTCATATGGAGATCTTCCAGACAGAACAAAGGATGGTAACCTGTTAATGAGATAGGTGGCAGTTAGAACACAATCAGACCAAAAATGTAAAGGCAACCCTCCTTGAAACATAAGAGCTCTTGCCACATTGAGCAAGTGTCTATGTTTCCTTTCAACCACCCCATTTTGTTGAGGTGTGTAAGCACAAGAAGTTTGATGATTTATACCATTTTGTTTTAGAAAAACATTAACTCTTTGATTGACAAACTCACTTCCATTATCACTTCTAAAAGTTTTAATTGACTTATTAAATTGATTTTCAAGTAGGTTGTGAAAAAGAACAATGTTTTCAAAGGTTTCATCCTTACTTTGTAGAAGAAAAACCCAAACAGCTCTGCTATAGTCATCAACTATAGTCAGAAAGTGTATAGTCCCCAGAGATCCAAGTGAACAAGTTCTCCCAATTCTTTACTCTTATGCATACTCAAAGGAAAGGGTTGTCTAGTCTGTTTGGCCTTATGGCAAACTTCACAAGGTGAAGTGTATGGTTGCAGATCCAGTTTCAGTTTGTTCTTAAGAGTAATCATAACTGGATCTGCAGGGTGTCCTAATCTGTTATGCCAAACATGTTTAGACAAATTACAAACAGCTTTCACATTATTACACATAGGTCTAGTACCTCTAAGATTTCTTTGAAACAAATATAAACCACCATTCTCACTACCACTCCCAATCAGAGTCTTTGACTTCAAGTCCTGTATGTAACACTTATGTTCATCAAAAGATATGCACAATTTACTATCTCTAGCCAAGCAGTGAACAGACAACAGATTAACACAATATTCAGGAACAAAGAGAACACCAAATAGATAAACATTTTCAGTGAGTCTTAGGTCTCCAATCTTAAGAATTTTGGCTTGGGTACCATTAGGATGTCCTACAGTAAGCCCAAGTCCAGATATATCCTCCACATTGATGAGATCTTTGTCATCACATGTGAGGTGCTGGTTAGCACCAGAATCAACAATCCAGCCAAGATACATAAGTGTATTCTTGATCATGGTATTGGAACAGAAAAATCTATTGAAATTAGCATTAAAGACCAGATTAGAATTGAAGCAAAAAATACCTGTCATATTGGCATGAGCACCCTTAGTCTGACCCTTTTCATTCAGGAGACTCATTAACTTAGCATATTGATTACTAGTGAGAGTCATAGATCCAGAAGTGTTGGGAGAAGGAGGTTCACTATTGGTGGGAGAAGCCACACTATAACTAGAGCCAAGAGAGTCAGTCAATATGACATTGTTATTAGCCATGTGCTTATGAAAGGGTTGAGAAACATTTCTCCTAGCAAAAGTATTCCTGTCATAACCAGGAGGATAACCAACAACCTCATAACATCTGTCAAGGGTATGTCCAAATTTGAAACATCCATCACACTTTAGATTTGTATTAGGGCCCCTTTTTGGTTCAAACCTCTTGTTATTTTCAAAATTTTTGTTAAAGTTTCTGTTACCAAAGGTTTTCTTCCCATTATCAGAAGTTTTGACAAAGAAAACACTGTTTTGAGTTTTGGAAGCAGTCTCCATAGAGGGACAATCTCTATGTGACTCTTCCCTGGAAATGAGAGCAAAAGCAGCCTTAACAGTAGGCAGAGGGTCCCTAGTCAAAATGTTGCTCCTAACAGGTAAATAGACATCATCTAAGCCCATAAGAAATTGCATTAATTTCAACAGTTGGTGGTGTTCTTGAATTTGTCTAGGAGCATTACAAGTACAAGTTGGTAAATTAACAAGAGCATCAAACTGTTTCCAGAGAGAGTTCAATTTATGATAATATTCAGATATAGGAGCACCATTTTGAGTTAAAGAGTGAATCTGATGATGTAAATTAAATGTAATTTACCCATCCACCTTATCATATGTTTCTTTCAATTCTTCCCAAACAGTTTTAGCATTTTTTGAGAAAATCTGACCAAGATACAATTCTTCAGTTACACAACTTAAAATCCAAGACAACACAACTGAATTACACCTATCCCACTGTTTAGCCAAAACATCATTATCCAGAGGTTTAACACAAGATCCCGTTACAAATTCCATTTTATTTTTAGTTTCAAGAGCCAATTCTATAGCACATGCCCACACTTTATAGTTTTCTGTCCCTTTTAGCTTAAAATTAATCAGAGGTGTGCCAACAGTGTCACTAGCATGTAAGTATAGTTCATCACCAAAATCCAGTTTACTAATTAGAGTTCCAAAACACATTAACAGTTTCATCATGTCCAAGTCCATCATTAACAGTTTCATCAATAACATCTTCATTAACAACATCAGCCATGGCAGCAATTAAACAAAGAACAGAGAGAACACACAACATCAAAGATAAACAACCCTAAAGAGCAACAAGATAAGGAACCAGATTCAGGAACACTGAAGTGCTCAAGACAAGTATTATCTATAGCTCTCTCTTCTACCAAGATAAAGGGTTAGAACAGCAAATCGACAAACAAGAGTAATAAAAAGAAACAAATAGCAAGTAAACAAATAAAGAGAGGTCCCAGTCTATAGGCCAAACCCTTAACACTCAGAGCCCTCCAAGTGTCAAGTAATTTGCTACTGAAAGGGTAGGTAAGAAGACTTACAGAGGGTAATCCAACAGTAATTCCACAGCAACCAATAAGGGTCAAATACCCAAGGATCCAGACTCAAGAATACCAGAATATAATATCCAAGATCCAGACCAGCAAGGGATATCCGCTCCAGTGGTAAGACAACAATCTTTAAGGAAAGAAGTGTCCCACAACACGAGCAGAAAGAGTATAATCAATCGATTTTGGTATAGATCTAAAAAGATAATACCCAAATCGAGATATACAAAAAAGATAAAGAGATTTTTGATCAAAAAAGGTACGATAAATAAGATATTTGAGAAATAAAGAAGATTTGATTAAAAAGGGAGTAAACCCTAAAATAATATATATATATATATAATAAAGACGATTTGATAAAATAGAATATAAACCCTAAAATATTTTGTGTATATATATAAGACTGATTAATCAAAGAATCAATCGAGACAAACCAAGGTTTGAAACGAGATAATCGCCAACAATGGCTCTGATACCATGAAGAAATTAATAGATTTTGATAAAGAGTTTGAGAACAAATCCCATCGAAGTAACTGAAAGATTGATATAGATAATACTCCCTCCGTCCCACTAGAAGTGTCATATTTTAAATTTTCAAAGTCTAATTTTTGCAACTTTGACCTTAAATAATTTTCTTTGTGTTAGATAATATTTGATGAAAGTTATATGGATTGATTGTGTTTTAGAAGTGTTTTCAATGATATAATTTTCATCAAATTTTATATAACACAAAAGATTATATTAAAGGTCAAAGTTTAAAAATTAAGACTTTGAATATTCAAAATAGGACACTTTTAATGGGACGGAGGGATTAATATTCATGATTACAAAAAGAGATAAAAGGTTTTATAGATTATTACATAAAATAGAACAAACTCAGCTTGAAAATCATTATAACGACTACATCGAAAAGGAGATAAACTAATAACGGTAAAATAAGGCTGCAGAGAAAACTTGTATAACAGCCCCTGGTCTTTAGTTGTGATCATCTTCAGCCCATATCTTCATATTTCCATTTTATCCAGCTTTAGTCCCTGGTACATCTACATTCTGCAGCAGTGGTCCTAAACACATAAAACAGATTAAGTTAATGAATAATTAAGTTGTCTAACCAACACAAAGTAGTATATGATCATCTAATTCATGAATCCTTGTACACATCTAATTTCGATTATATTTCTTGTTTTGTCAATATAATTGATGAATTCATTGAGTTAATGCATTGCTTAATTAATTTGGTAGAAAACAAGAGAAGAAAGAGCAACGAATGAAAAAGTTCAAAAAGTTGAGTTCATTGCACAATGTATAACTTTACATAGTACATAGCGAGTAGTGACCCAAAAAGACATTTCAGCTAACAATAAAAACAAATACAGTCCAATCGTGCTTGTTTCAAGCTACATCTACATGGGCCAAGTGTGATTATAGCTACATCTATAGTAGTCTAAAGTCACAAAAAGACCGGTCAGAAAGTGGTAGAAATGACAGGAATAAATCATTTAATTTAAAAACTAAAATCGTAAAATTTTAGTTGATAGATCACGGCCAAAGTGCCAAACACAACAATAATAACACAATGTTGTATACTTATATACAAGTTATAAATAAATTTCACACGAGCTAACTTATAGTAAAAAAGTTAATTAATCCGGCTCACTCCACAATTACACTATGATATCATTTTGTAATGGTTTTATCTTTGTTTAATCATAAAGTTGAATATTGGGATGTGGCTAAAAAAGTGACCACAAAGTAATTATAATTTTCTTCTTAATGTCCAAACAACAAACCCAATTAAAAGTGGATTATAAAAAGGCAACATGTAGGACGTCTATTCCATTACTATTCCATTATATAACCACATATAACACATATATCATCAACATCACCTTATCTTCCCAATTACGAGTATATCTTTAAGCCCATGGCTGCACACACCAATAGAGTTTCTCTTGCAATGGAGAGAACTGGCCAATGGTAATACCCACAATAATTACACTCTAATTACTATCTTTTTTCTTCTAATAATTTTCAACTAATCATATTTTTTCTTCAATCTTTAGGGTATTCTCTCAAGATATTCCAACTGATATTCTTATTCAAGTTGGTGAAGCAAAGTTCCCTCTTCACAAGGTATGGCAACCTTAATGCATGTATAATATTTTTCTGCTTGTTAATTATGAACTTAAGTGCTATGGTTAGCAAAATTTTAATAAAACTAACAAAGAAACAAACTTTAGAAATGTAACATGTTCATTTGTAACTTTATATGTAGTGACGAAGTCAGGATTTTAAATCTGTGACAAACTGTTTACAGTACTAAAAATATAGAGTTTTATACATACTTGTAGTTCCACCACTGTTTAGTAAGTACTAATATTAGATCATATATTGCTATAATAACTTACAATTATATATAATGATATGATATGATGTAACAGTTCATGTTAGTAGCAAAGAGCAACTACATAAGACGACTAATACTCGAAACAAAAGAAGCCGATATGGGAAGACTAGACCTATCAAATATCCCCGGAGGAGCTGAAATTTTTGAGAAAGCCGCAAAGTTTTGTTATGGAATAAATTTTGAAATAACGGTACATAACGTGGCAGCACTTCGTTGTGCTGCCGAGTATCTCGATATGACTGATCAATATTGTGATGGCAACCTTGCTGGCCGAACCGACGATTTTCTTGTTCAAGTTGCATTAACAAGCCTTTCTGGGGCTGTTGTTGTGTTGAAATCGTGTGAAGATCTTCTTCCCATTGCTGAACACATTAATATTGTTCAACGATGTGTTGAAGTTGCCAGTGCAAAGGTAAAACTTTTAATTTACACTTAATTAATTACATAGAATAAAAACATTTCTTTACATGTTAATACTGTATTAACATGTATAAAAAATTTGTACCATATGTATCAAAAACCTATGCTATAAAATTTATGATAAAAAATATAGTTATTTATGCACGTCCATGACATTAGGTTCATTAGCAAGATCCCCTAATTTTGAATGAGTTTTTAGAATTTTGATTGGTTTTCTAGATATGCAAAATCCCTTTAATTTTTCAAAAAAAAAAGAAAAAAAAAATTAAAAGATATTTTTTACAACTAAACACAACTTCGATTTTAATTTAATAATTAAATCTGATGGGATCATAACAAAATGCAAATTTTTTTGATTTGCAGGCATGTAACGAAGCGAATTTTCCAAGCCGATCACCCCCAAACTGGTGGACAGACGAGCTATCAATCATCCACATAAACTTCTTCGAAAAAATAATCGCCTCAATGAAAGCACGAGGCGCGAAAACACTCACACTCGCTAGCGCAATCATAACCTACACCGAACGTTCTTTACCCGACTTAGTCCGTGACCACTCGGGTAGTGGCATAAAAGCCTCAATCTCAATCTCTACCACAACCCGAAACCAACAAAAACAACTTCTAAACTCAATAGTTGCCTTACTCCCAGTAGAAAACCACCGGGCTTCATTTCCTATTAGCTTCTTATGTTGCCTCTTAAGGACCGCGATTTTTCTAGAAAACGACGATGTTTGCAAGAAGCAACTAGAAAAACGGATATCCGGGATGTTGGAACATGTGACTGTTGATGATTTGCTTGTGTTGTCATATACTTTTGATGGGGAAAGGTTGTTTGATTTGGAAAGTGTAAGAAAGATCATATCCGGGTTTGTTGAGAAAGAAAAGAGTGTCTCGGTTTTTAATGGTGGCGATTTTAGGGAAGTGTCGTCGACCGCGATGCTTAGAGTCGCAAAGACTGTTGATGCGTACCTTGGTGAGATCGCGACCGCGAGTGAATTGAGTATTTCTAAATTTAATGGTATTGCTAATTTGGTACCGAAAAATGCTAGGAAATTTGATGATGATCTTTATCGGGCTATTGATATATTCCTTAAGGTAATATTTTTTTTTACCTAAATTGAATGATACATTTTGCTAACAAAATTGATCATTTTCCCCAATTTCGTTTCATTTAGACATGATCATCAAATAAATTTCGACTTGTGATTTACAGGCTCATCCGAATTTGGATGAAATCGAGCGTGAGAAAGTTTGTAGTGTAATGGACCCATTCAAGCTCTCATACGAAGCAAGGGTACACGCCTCGCAAAATAAAAGATTGCCAGTACAAATAGTTTTGCACGCACTTTATTTTGATCAACTACAACTTAGAAGTGGCAAAAACGAAACAAACGTTCCGGATGCGTTGAGTATGCGGTCTCAAGTACAAGCGGACGTGTCATTAGCTAAAGAAAACGAAGCCTTAAGATCTGAGTTGTTGCAAATGAAAGCATTTATATCGGATTTACAACACAACAAGGGTCAAGTGGGTTCGACGTCTGCAAGAATAGGTAACCCGAAGAAGCCAACCTTCTTCTCGTCGATGTCTAAGAAATTCGGCAAGTTGAATCCTTTTAAACACGGATCAAAGGACACGTCTAATATCGAAGAGGGCGACGACCATGAACATACAAAGCCGAGAAGGAGACGTTTTTCCATCTCCTAAACGTACTCGAAAACTTCACTTTTGAATTACTCAAGATCGAACTAGATTAGTTGGTGTGAGGTGTGATTTTTTCTTACTAAAAGTTTTAAACAATTGTTAAAATCGTGATTGGTGTTTTATTCTTTGTTATATGTCAATGTATGTAATGTAATTATACAAGAGCCTTGAAAGTGTGTTTGTAGAAAATCAAAGAATTATTCTCGACCCGTGTGTACGTTTTCATATCACATGTCATAGTTTATATTTGTTCTATATTGCTTTAGCAACTACTGAACAATCATTCAACACCGCGCCATTCCGAAATCTGGACCTATATAATACTTTACTATACATACATACATAAGGCTATCCACATAGTTATAGGTTTTCCTTTTCACAAGCAACTTAACTAGTATGACACATCAATTTTCCACCTGTTTTTACCACAAACACTTTCTACTAAGAACATAATATATTCATTCTCTTATAAACAACCACATAATTTTCACATCACCAATAACTCTATTCCTCTAATTTTATTCATTATAAAAAAAACTTATTTAACAAACAGTTTTATAACATACACTACAAGAAAATAAGATTTAGCGATTCAAATCAAAAGTCGCTATTTTGCGAAGAAGTAGAGACTCGTTGAGCGACACGTACACTCATGGTCAACTTGAGTCGAAAACCGAGTCCCAAAATGTTTGTAGTTTACAAAGTCGCAAAATCTTTGTAGTTTATACTCTAGGTACATCCAATTTGGTTTGGCTAATCACAAGTTCCAAAATATAAAAAATTAAAAAGTGTAACAAACCGGCAAACCTAGCACAACTTTTTGTGTCCAACTTATAAAAACCGAAAAGCTATTGTGGCCAAACTCTAATACCACAATAAACCCCTACACAAGAAATCTTTTCTCTCTATATATATGATTATATATGATGATTTAGATTTATATATTATCCCTTACCCTTATTCCGCCGTTATCACAATTGTGACAATGGCATCAACAATGACTGTCGACCCAAAACCCATCCCGACCACCCAAACCCAACAACCCAAACCCGCAGAAGACAGTCTCTACGCACGTCTCACACGCAAGCTCTTGAGGTACCGAGAAGAGTTGAAAAGAAACCAATCGGTACCCCTTGATACAGAGATGATCGATACCAATAATGGAATTGTAGGATCGACTACTGGGCCTAATAATTTTGGCAAAAACGAGACAAACGTTTCTGATGCGTTGAGCATGCGGTCTCATCAAGTACAAGCGGACGTGTCATTAGCCAAACAAAACGAGTTGTTCTCGTCGATGTCTAAGAAATTTAGCAAGTTGAATCCTTTCAAACACGGATCAAATGACACATCTAATATCGAAGAAGGCGATGAGTTACGACCATGAACATATAAAGCCGAGACGGAGGTGGTTCTCCATCTCCTAAACGTCCCCGAAAACTTCACTTTTGAATTACTCAAAATTGTACTAGATTAGTTGGTGTGAAGTGTGATTTTTTCTTGTTTAATTCGTGATTGGTGATATATTCTTTATTTATGTTAATCTGTGTAATCAAAAAACTATGTGTTCGTTATGTCATACTTTATATTCGTTATCAAACAATGTACAACATTCGATGATAACTTACAATATTATACTCGTTTTCAGCTACTTACAAAATCATTGATCATGACAACTATAATTTACAACGTGATATTCAATTCGCCTATCCACAACATGAATATAGCTGAAAACTGTACATCTATACACAACATAAATTCAGCATTCTAATAAAGAAAATCTACATATAAAAATTTTGATACATAATCAATTGGTGTTGATTTTTTTCCACACAGCAACTATGGTTGATTGAATTATTGCATCTTTTCGAATTGAATACAAATTTGAATTTTAATCTAAGAAAGCTTTAATGCTGACAACTACTCGTAATAATCTCACCATGACTCATCTACATATTCACCCTAACACTTTACTTAGATCTATGACGTTTCATGTATCGTAGAATAGGCTCCTTCACCTGCAAATAGAAAATTGTCGACCCAAAACCCATCCCGACCACCCAAACCCAACAACCCAAACCCGCAGAAGACAGTCTCTACGCACGTCTCACACGCAAGCTCTTGAGGTACCGAGAAGAGTTGAAAAGAAACCAATCGGTACCCCTTGATACAGAGATGATCGATACCAATAATGGAATTGTAGGATCGACTACTGGGCCTAATAATTTTGGCAAAAACGAGACAAACGTTTCTGATGCGTTGAGCATGCGGTCTCATCAAGTACAAGCGGACGTGTCATTAGCCAAACAAAACGAGTTGTTCTCGTCGATGTCTAAGAAATTTAGCAAGTTGAATCCTTTCAAACACGGATCAAATGACACATCTAATATCGAAGAAGGCGATGAGTTACGACCATGAACATATAAAGCCGAGACGGAGGTGGTTCTCCATCTCCTAAACGTCCCCGAAAACTTCACTTTTGAATTACTCAAAATTGTACTAGATTAGTTGGTGTGAAGTGTGATTTTTTCTTGTTTAATTCGTGATTGGTGATATATTCTTTATTTATGTTAATCTGTGTAATCAAAAAACTATGTGTTCGTTATGTCATACTTTATATTCGTTATCAAACAATTGTGACAATGGCATCAACAATGACTGTCGACCCAAAACCCATCCCGACCACCCAAACCCAACAACCCAAACCCGCAGAAGACAGTCTCTACGCACGTCTCACACGCAAGCTCTTGAGGTACCGAGAAGAGTTGAAAAGAAACCAATCGGTACCCCTTGATACAGAGATGATCGATACCAATAATGGAATTGTAGGATCGACTACTGGGCCTAATAATTTTGGCAAAAACGAGACAAACGTTTCTGATGCGTTGAGCATGCGGTCTCATCAAGTACAAGCGGACGTGTCATTAGCCAAACAAAACGAGTTGTTCTCGTCGATGTCTAAGAAATTTAGCAAGTTGAATCCTTTCAAACACGGATCAAATGACACATCTAATATCGAAGAAGGCGATGAGTTACGACCATGAACATATAAAGCCGAGACGGAGGTGGTTCTCCATCTCCTAAACGTCCCCGAAAACTTCACTTTTGAATTACTCAAAATTGTACTAGATTAGTTGGTGTGAAGTGTGATTTTTTCTTGTTTAATTCGTGATTGGTGATATATTCTTTATTTATGTTAATCTGTGTAATCAAAAAACTATGTGTTCGTTATGTCATACTTTATATTCGTTATCAAACAATGAGACATTTGTTTAATCTAAGAAAGCTTTAATGCTGACAACTACTCGTAATAATCTCACCATGACTCATCTACATATTCACCCTAACACTTTACTTAGATCTATGACGTTTCATGTATCGTAGAATAGGCTCCTTCACCTGCAAATAGAACTGTTAGTTTTCAAATTAAGGCAATCTAAAAAGAACTATAGATCGTTGTTATGATGATTAACTGGCCGGATGAACGTATATACTGTGCTAGCTTTGCGGGAATGTTGTGAACGCTGGACTGGCCACTATAACGGATCAAATGAGTTTGGGTTGAGACGGGCCAGTTTTAGCATGGGCCAAACATGCTGAACTGGGCCTGCTTTACCCTCCTACAGTGATATAGTCCTACCCTTCATTCACTTTTATATCTTTGTGATTACAAAACCATACTAGTATGACTTATTCACTATGCTCAATTTAGTTTCATCAATCAAGAACCCCATTTTGTTTAACAATTGGTATCAAAGCAAATCGATCCTAGTTTCGATATGGCTGAGATGCAACTAGTTGGAGGCGTGAAGAAGCTTAGCACCACGAACTACAATACGTGGTCTACATGTTTAACATCCTACCTACAAGGACAAGACTTGTGGGAGGTTGTAAATGGTACAAATACCACACCTCCTACTCGAGAAGATCAAAATGGCAGTTTGAAGAAGTGGAAGGTGAAGTCGGGAAAAGCAATGTTCATCTTGAAGACAACTGTTGAAGAAGAAGTCTTGGAACATATCCGAGACGCGGAGACACCCAACGAAGCATGGAGCACTCTTAACACCTTGTTTTCAAAGAAAAATGATTCCAAGTTGCAACTTCTTGAAAACGAGTTGTTATCGGTGTCTCAACAAGACATGACGATTTCTCAGTACTTTCACAAGGTCAAGACGTTATGCCGAGAGATAGGAGAATTGGACCCGGATTCCAAGATCGGCAAGGAAAGGATGAAACGTATCATTATACACGGATTGAAATCAGAGTACCGAGGGTTTGTTGTGGCGGTTCAAGGCTGGCCTACACAACCGACCCTTGATGAGTTTGAAAACCTGTTGGCGAGTCAAGAGGCGTTGGCTAAGCAGCTCGGTGATATGAATGTTGGTACATCGGCTAAAGAAGTGGAAGCCATGTATGTCAATAAATCAAAAGAAAGGAACAGACCCAAATTTGGACCCAATAAGTTAAACAGGTCCAATAATAATAATAACAATAACAGTTATTATGGGTCTAAGAGATGGAAGTCATGGAACAAGGACGAGAGTTCAGAAAAAGAAAAAGGGGAAACGAGCGGTGACCGTGAAAATCAAAAAGGCAAAATTGGAAATCGCAAATTTCCTCTCAACTGCTACAGTTGTGGTCGTCGTGGTCATTTGGCTCGCAATTGTAGGTCCAAGCCATCTGATCAAGGCAACACGGCGGCGGTGGAAGACGAACCCGACTGGAATGTACAAGCCCTTGTCGCGAATGTTGTGGAAGATCAAAAAGCTCTTACAGTTACGACTGCAAATCAACCTCCTAATCGTCTCGACGATTGGATAATTGATTCCGGGTGTTCTAATCACCTCACTGGTGATAAGAAGAAGCTGAGCAGTCCAGTTAAATATAAAGGCAGCGGGGTAGTGATTATTGCGGATGATTCACGTCACCAAATCGCACACACTGGAAAGGTAATATTTCCCTCTGAAGATCGAAAATGCAACTTGCAACTGTCGGGTGTTTATCATGTACCAGGGATGAGGAAGAATCTTTTATCAGTTCCACAAATGACCGATGAAGGAAAATATGTACTCTTCGGTCCTGATGAAGTACTCGTGTTTAAAGAATTCAAAACAACGTCTGTTCCAATATTGAAGGGTCATAAAAAGGAGAAAGTTTATGTGTTATCGGCTGAACATGCGTATGTTGAAAAGATAAAGGATGTGCAAAATACAGATTTGTGGCATTGTCGTTTAGGTCATGTAGGTTTTGATAAGCTGAAGATGATGATGGATCAAGGCTTAGTAGCTGGGCTTCCAAAGCTTGATGTTAAAAAGGAAATAGTTTGTGCCGGATGTCAATATGGAAAGGCACACCAAGATGTATTTAAGTCATCAGATTACCAAGAAAGGGTACCATTAGCTTTGGTGCACTCGGATGTGTGGGAGCCTACAAGCAAGGCATCCATAAATGGACAAAGGTATGTGGTGACTTTCATCGATGATTTTTCAAGGTTCACTTGGATTTACTTTATGAAGGAAAAGTCAGTTGTTCTTGCTAAGTTCAAGGAGTTTGAAGCTGAAGCAGAAAGAGAAACAGGTTACAAAGTAAAGTGTCTTCGATGCGACAATGGTGGGGAGTACACGTTTTATGCGTTTGATCAATACTTGAAAGATCGACGAATAAGGCGTCCGTTTACATGCCCGAACACACCACAGCAGAATGGTGTGTCCGAGCGTAAAAATCGACACTTAGCTGAGGTGATGAGGAGTATGTTGCACGACAAAAACCTTCCAGGTCGTTTTTGGGAAGAGGCGATGAGAACAGCGTGCTATTTGATCAACCGAATGCCATCTCAGAACTTTCAGTATGTGTCTCCCTTCCAAAGGTTATTTAACACTAAACCTACTGTACACTATTTTCGTATTTTCGGGTGTGTGTGTTATGTTTTTGTGCCTAATCACTTGCGTGATAAGTTGGAAAAGAAGGCAACAAGATGCATATTTGTAGGGTATGATTCTGAAAGAAAGGGATGGAGGTGTATTGAGCCAAGCTCAGGCCGCATACACACTTCAAGAAATGTGGTTTTCGATGAAATGTCATCATGGTGGGGCCTGCAAGATGAGGTGCTAGGAGACTCGCAGAATTTGAAAGAAAAGGTTGACTCGTCATTGGCAAGGCTAAGTATGAAAACAGAGGAGAATGTTGAAGAAGATTCAAATGAAGAGCAGCCCGATCAAGTTGAGTTTAATGCTCAGCAAACCAATGAGCCTGTTGTTAGAAGATCTGAAAGAATGCCCAAGCCGAACTCAAGGTATGGTGATATGTATGCACGTGTAGCTGTTGTAGAAGATGCTTTATTTGAGCCTGAAACTTATGATCAGGCTGCTGCTAAAGAAGAATGGGTTGCAGCCATGAAAGCTGAAATGGATGCCTTGGTAAGTAATCAGACCTGGGAGCTTGTTTCAAAACCAGTTGATGTTAGCCCAATTTCGTGTAGATGGGTGTACAAAGTTAAACAACGAGCTGATGGGTCAATTGAAAGGTATAAGGCCCGTTTGGTGGCTCGTGGGTTTTCACAGCAGCAAGGACTTGACTACGAGGACACGTTTAGTCCCGTAGCCAAGATTACAACAGTTCGTGTTCTCATTGCATTAGCAGCCGCAAAGGGGTGGAAAATGTGGCAGATGGATGTTCATAATGCATTCTTGTATGGAGAGCTAGATCATGTTATTTACATGACCCAACCTACTGGTTTCGAGAGCTCTAATCATCCAGAATATGTGTGTAAGCTGAGGAAAGCAATTTACGGTTTGAAACAATCCCCGAGAGCGTGGTTCGGGAAAATTGCCGGGTTTCTGGAGCAATCTGGTTTCCAATTAACCTCAGCAGACTCGAGCTTGTTCGTGAAGAAAATTGGTGAGCAGGTTGTATTTATTTTAGTATATGTCGATGACTTGATAATTTCAGGAGATGTGGATGACGAGGTTGACTTGGTAAAGGAAAATCTCTCTATCCGATTCAAGATGAAGGATTTGGGAGAGCTTAAACATTTTCTTGGGCTCGAATTGAAGTACACTCGTGATGCTGTAGTTCTACATCAGCATAAGTTTACATGTGATTTGCTTCAAAGATTCGGGCAGGCTACATGTAAACCTGCTACTGTTCCGTTGGAGCGGAATATAAAGTTGTGTGCCAATGAGGGTAGAAAGCTTGAGGATCCATCAGAGTATAGAAGGATGATTGGCAGCCTCATTTACCTTACTTTAACAAGGCCAGACATCGCTTTTGCTGTTGGGCTATTGAGCCGCTTTATGCAGGATCCGAGGAAGCCCCATTTGGTAGCTGTTAAAGGTGTACTGAAGTATCTAAAGGCTACAGCAGGAAAAGGTTTAAGGTTTGAGAAACAAGCTGAGCAAAAGCTTGTTGGTTACTGCGATGCAGACTATGCTGGAGATCTGGACAGCAGGAGGTCAACTACCGGATATGTTTTTATGCTTGGTTCTGGTACGGTATCTTGGTGTAGTAAGAGACAACCAACAGTGTCATTATCGACAAGTGAAGCAGAATATCGGGCTGCTGCTATGGCAGCCCAGGAATGTGTCTGGTTAGTAGAGCTGCTAAGAAATTTGAACCAGAGTGTTAACTACCCTGTGAAGATATGGTGTGATAATATTTCTGCTATCAAGCTAGCTAAGAATCCGGTATTCCATGCACGCACTAAGCATATTGAGGTTCACTATCACTTTATTAGAGAAAAGGTCTTGAAGGGTGAAATTGACTTGGAGCATGTTGCATCAGAAGATCAAGCTGCAGACATATTAACAAAGGGGGTAGCAGAAGCTTATTTGCTGAAACATAGTTGCAGCATGGGCATGAAGGAGTGTGATGTTTAAAGGGGGTATTGAAAAGTAAACATCACTTTGGTCACATGGCATTGACGTGGCAGTAGAAGTCTAGTTAATTTATCATGTTTTATTTAAGTTGTTTACTTAGTTGTTGAGAATAAGAACTGGTCACCTGGTTGTCCTAGTATTACGGGTAGTTGGGTACATGGCGTTAGTAGTGGAGTCAGTTACTTAGTAGTGGAGTTAGACGTTAGTAGTGGATTTGTAGTTTGCTTATTTATAGTTCTTTGTATCTGCTCATTTTAATTTTTAAGTACTTCATATCACAACAAAAAGTTTCCCATATTCCCTCTGTTAGTTTTATTCATTTTCAATCATTTTCGTGTATACTCAATTTAGTTTCATCAATCAAGAACCCCATTTTGTTTAACAGTAACATGAACTAGCTACTTGTTGGAACGTCTTGTCCATTCTTTCTTAATAATGACATAAAGTAAAGTAAAGTAATTTCCAATGCCGTCTTTCACGGGTTTAGGGTCCCAATACCGTCTTCGACGGTGTATGGGGGAGGTTGAGATGTAGACAACTTTACCCCTACCAAATGTAAAGATGTTGCTTACAGGTTCTACTAAAGGTAGAAAAGGGCCTCCAACCTTGTTGGGCATGAGGATCGAACCCATGACCCCTGTCTCCAGAGGCAAGAGCTTTAACCACTGATCCAACCCAGCTGGGTTTTTTTTTAATAATGACATGTATTAACTAAATCAGATAAAAAATCTTTTAATATACTAAAAGACAATTGTTCTTTTTTAACTTAGTCCATTCTATCAGTGTAAGCTTTATCATGTTTCCCAATTTTTTCCAATTCAACCTTCATTAGAGTCTGCCTTGCGATAATGTATGAAGATTTCTATTTGGTGAAACCCCCCAACTCTTAAAAAAATGTTACAAAAAAAGAAATCATGAAATTTAGAAATAGAAAGGAAAATAAAACTGAGAAGGTGTCCGAGGCCGGAGAAGGTGGTGCCGATGGTGTTGGTGGCTATAAAAGGTGGCACAATTGGTGTGTGTTTGCGTGTGATCGCGGTGTGGTGATTGACAACGGGATTAGATTGAAAGGAAAAGTGGACATGGATAGAAAATGGATGCGTCGACAAAGAGAAAGGGTGGGTTTTGGTGTGTCTGTGTGTGTTTGTTGTGTGTGTATGGCAGTTTTAGTATTTTAAAGACCAAAAATTAAAAAAGGGATGAAAGCAGCCTTTTGTTTCTAATAAAGAGTAAAAGAAAAAGATAAATACAAAGATATTACTTTAGTAAAACTGATATTGAAACTATGTTGTTTTGAAAGAGTAATCAATTGCTCATTAGAGTATACATGTAAATATGTTATATAAATTTTACAACCAAGTAATGAAAGTGAAGGGCCCACGACAATCACTGACCGCCCTGAATAATCGACACGTTTAACAAAGCCAATAAAGTTTGCCGGTCATTGATAAGATATAATTGACCTTAAAAGGATCCACCTGGATTTTGACAATTGAATACACGCATTTGTTTAAAGCATAAGTAATGGCCCTACATAATACCTTAATATATTTATATAAGTACCCAATAACAAAAAATAAATAAATTAGTTAACCATCTTGTCTCTTCCCACGTCGAGTTCAACCACTCCGAACCACACCAGCTACTAGCGTATTTGACACTCACGACGCCGATGTGATACCCCCACTACAGATGTTGAGTTTTGTAGATACTAAAATTTACATATCTCATTAGGCGTGACTTAATTGACGATATGATATATCAAGAGCGGAACTATGTTGGGGCAGAGAGGGGTCCTGCCCCCCCCCCTGTTAGGTCGAAAATCGACCAAATATAATTTGTTCAGAAATAGCTGAAGCTCAGTGAAGAATACTTGTACAGAATTCTGAAGTCGTTCAGAATTAGTTCACTGAAGCTTCACTTCAGTTCAAATCAACGTATCAGAATACCATTCAGAATGAAGTCAAAGACTGAAGTCTGAAGAAAGAGAATCAAGCTCAGATGTGGAGCTCAGAAGTTGATTCTACCTGATCGAAGACTGAAGCATCTCAGTGTAAAAGTACTTACACACTTTTACACTGATTACGAGGAAGACTTTTTACTTTATATACCTTTACCCGGTTAATAGATTTATCTATTAATAAAAGTACAAGGTTAAAGTAAAGGTTGGGAATAAGGTATGATAAGTCACATCAATTGACTTATGTATTTAACCTTAAAAGTACGCATGTAAGGAATTAGCTTTAATTCCTTAAATGCTCCCAACCATATTTTGTACGAACTGGTCCACGTCATCATGGACTTGGTCTATAAATATAAGTCTTCTCACAACTTGCAAACGGCTTGAAACCTTAGCATTGCAACTTGTGAGATATACTCTAAGTAATCCTTACGAGTATTTCCAAGTTATTAGATCACTTGTATTTCTAGGTTGTTTAGATATTTACACTTGGGTGTTTATCTTTGTTCCGCAACAATCTTTGTATTTGTTTATATCAATAAATCAAATACATTGAAAAGTACATCGTGTCTCAATGCTATATACTTGATCTATACATATTATTTATATAGTTTCAGCCCTTATTGTTTCTTGCATTTACTTTCAGTACCTTTATTGTATTGTTTATCCATATCTGGATCGTATTCTGAACTGGTCAACTTCCAGTTAGAACTACTTGCCAGTCAGGTATTAACCATCTATATTTGGGACTCACAATTGGTATCAGAGCAGCAAGGTTGAATTATATTAATTCATTAACCTTTGATCTGAAAAGATGGTTGACCAAATGTTCAATACAGGCCCTGACCCTAATGCTAATGCTAATGCTAATACTACTCCACCTACTCCACCCCCTATCATCAACAACAATATACCATCGCATAATGTGCACGTACACTTTCCAAATAATCCTGTTCCCAAGTTTGATGGGAACAGTGAAAATTTTCAAACATGGAAAGCATGCATGCTCAAATATATTGCTGGTGTTGAAAGACATTTGACCGATATTCTTAAAGAAGGACCCTTTATCCCCATGAATGCCTCCACTGTTGTCAGAAATGTCCGATGGGACTCCTAGGGTATCACCAAAGGAGAAGGATCATTGGTCTGAGGAAGATCATAGGCTGGTAGACCTTGATACCAAGCTACAAATTTGATCTTGTATGCTGTTCCTGAAACTCTTATGCCCACCCTTGTTTTACTTGAAAATTCTGAATTAATGTGGGAGGAACTTATGACACAGTTTGAAGGCACTTCTGAGACAATTGTCACAAGAAAAGTTGCTTTAAATAAAAGATATGAGTCTTTTTTTGCTATCCCTGGTGAAACTTAACACAAACATACATCAGATTCACTAATCTGGTAAATCAATTGAAAGCCCTGGGTGTAACTAAAGACAAAGAAATTTTGTTAGAAAAGTTTTGTGACATCTTACCTTCTAAATGGGAAAACTTGATCTTGGTTTTAAGACAAGGAAAACCTTGCACAGTCACACTCTTACTTCCCTATATGGAGCCTTCAGATACACTGAAGAGAACAAAGCTGAGAGAGCTGTGGCTGAGCAAGATGCCAAAAATCATGCTTCTACCAGTTCAGTCATGGTTCAGCATTCTGAGCCACATGGGACTGCTCTACTATCTTTTGAGAGTGATCATTCTGACTCGATGAAGAAGATGGTCTCTGAAATGTTAAAAACTGGTATTTCTGGTAATGTTACTCATAGTTGTGATGAGGATGACAATGATGATCTGGTTGCCATGCTGGCTAAAACGTTCAATCGTTTTAAGGCCAAATCCAATCGATCTGGCAAACCATTTGCTTCCAGCGCTTCTATTGACAAGTCTAATCTTGAATGCTTTAAGTGTGGCAAGAAAGGACATTTCATGAAGGAATGCAGATCTAGTCAGCCTTCATCATCACAATCTGCCCCTAATCATTCTATTTTTCAGAAACCTGATAACAGCTATAAGGCTAAATACAAGAAGCTGAAAGCCCAAATAGCTCTCATGGCTCAAAACAACTCAAGCAATAATAGTTGTATGATTGCCAAGACTGAAAAATGGGAAGAATCTGATGAATCATCTGATGATGAGGAAGAAGTTAGGGATATGTGTTTCATGGCACGTGAAGATCAAGGTCATCTGGTCAAGTCTGATGTTGAATCTGGTCGATGGGTGGATATAGTCATGAAAAAGGTTAGTGACTTTGGTTTTGAAAGTAATGAGGAACAAAAACTGGACCTTTTGGTTCTTTTAGAGGCTGACATTTATTTTGTCGAAACTGTGCGTTCAGAAAGCCTAAAAATGTTTGAAAATAATACTTCTGAACTGAACGCCAGTCAGGCCAGACTAAAAGAGCTGAAAGATGTTCATTAAGATTTCATGAAGGAATGCTTTAAGTGTGGCAAGAAAGGACATTTCATGAAGGAATGCAGATCTAGTCAGCCTTCATCATCACAATCTGCCCCTAATCATTCTATTTTTCAGAAACCTGATAACAGCTATAAGGCTAAATACAAGAAGCTGAAAGCCCAAATAGCTCTCATGGCTCAAAACAACTCAAGCAATAATAGTTGTATGATTGCCAAGACTGAAAAATGGGAAGAATCTGATGATGAGGAAGAAGTTAGGGATATGTGTTTCATGGCACGTGAAGATCAAGGTCATCTGGTCAAGTCTGATGTTGAATCTGGTCGATGGGTGGATATAGTCATGAAAAAGGTTAGTGACTTTGGTTTTGAAAGTAATGAGGAACAAAAACTGGACCTTTTGGTTCTTTTAGAGGCTGACATTTATTTTGTCGAAACTGTGCGTTCAGAAAGCCTAAAAATGTTTGAAAATAATACTTCTGAACTGAACGCCAGTCAGGCCAGACTAAAAGAGCTGAAAGATGTTCATTTGGCTTTAAAAAGTTATCAGTCTATGGTTGCCACTTTAGAGTTGGAAAAAGAAGAATTAAAAACCATCCTTGAAAAGGAACAGAAAATAATTAAATCTTGGATGAAAGCTCCAAAACCAAATGCTGCAATTAAAAATACTTTTGCAACTCAAAGAACAGCATATGAATCTGGTGATCTTCATTTGGCATCTATAATCACTGATTTAGATGCACTTCCAAAGGAAATAAAACCAAAAATTATTTTTCCTAAAGTTGGCAAACAGAAAACTGTGACTGATAAGGCCCAGGAACAATCTGAGGGTAAGTCTGAAACAGCTCAGACAACTGTTTCAGAAAGGAAGGCTAAATCCAAAAAGCCATCCCCTCAGACTTCATCTAAGGTTCCAAAAGGACAAAAGAAGAAGAAAAGTATTCCCCCCACTGAGCCTTCTACCTCAGATTCAGGTAAGGCTCAGGTGTCTAATGAAGAATCAATTTTGTTAAGGTTAGAGAGTCAATTTCAGTTATTGGCTAGACAAGTGCAGAGTTGTAATGCACGTTTAAAAAATGTTGAAACCACTCCTCTTCAACCTAAACAAAATGCAAAAACCTTTTTCCAAACAAATCAAGCAAAAATCTGAGAAGAAAAAGGTTGAACCCCCCATCAAACCAACTGTTTTTGTGTCATCTGAGATTATGACTGAGATCCCCTTCGATCCTTCAGTTCCTTATGAACCAAAGAAATCTGAGAACTGCTAAGGGAGAGTCTAGCGAACCCATCACGAGATGGGTTCCCAAAAAGAACTAATCTTTGTGTATGTGCAGGGAGACCGAAAGAAGAATATATGGTATCTTGACAGCGCTGCTGGCAGAACCATGACTGGTTATCAAACCCTGCTGGAGGAATATAGGGTGCAAGAGGGGCCCTCAATAACATTTGGTAATGATGAAAATGGAAAAACTAAGGGATATGGTGTGGTGAATAATGGACAGGTCAAATTCATACGTGTTGCATATGTGAATGGTTTGAAATATAACCTGATCAGTGTCAGTCAACTGTGTGATGATGGCTTCAAGCAGTAGACTCCCCTCATAAGCTCTTTCGTTGCTGAACCTGTTGCCTATACCTATACCTACCTCCAGCGCCTATTCACCGATCGCATTCTCCGTAGTCCGATCCTACAGGCCCGTCCCCCGTACTATTCCCCGATTCCTCTCCTCCGTTTTCCGGCTCTCTTCTACACCCCCTTCCTGCCCCTACACCTCCCCTCCACCTTACACTCTCTTTTCAGAACCTACCCACACCCTACTTCTCTCCTTCTCTCTGTCCTCCCCCCATTTGCATATGTGAATGGTTTGACTGATCAGTGTCAGTCAACTATGTGATGATGGCTTCAAGGTACTATTTGATATTTCACAAGGCCCCATATTCAACAGAGATGGAAAGGTAGTATTGATTGCACCAAGAAAAGGAAACATTTATATCATTGATATGAATAGTTCACCCACTGAACAATGTTTCTACACAAAGGCAGATGAAGACACAAACTGGTTGTGGCACAAGAGATTATCCCATCTGAACTTCAAGAATATTAATAATGTTGAGTCCCAATGTTAATTGTAAATTTAATGATGACAAATCTGACCTATAAACACTTAGTAATCTTTGGTTCTTGTAATCTGATCTGGGTCAGACTAAGCTGACACAACTTACGATTTGTCTCTGACCCAGATCATGCTTCATACTTGTAATTGTAATATCTTATGGAAGCAAGTGTTATTCAAGCTGCATCAACAATGTATTAGCATTCAGTCCAAGTCGAAGAGGAGGATTGAAGATAGAAGACCAAGATGTTAGTGGAAGATAGCTTGGGATTAGCAGTCAGCTTGGAAACACTTAGGCAGATTGGTGCCTTGAAAAACGGCCCAATCTGTGTCTGACAATCAAGTGAAGATAACAACCTGGATTGAAGATAAGGACAAATGACGTGACTAGGAAGAATCCTAGGATCCAGGTTGGTGGTAGTTTTACATATGCGTGTCCATACTCCTATTGGTAGATGAAGAATGTGCATCAGTACGTGGGGGACCACAAGTACCATGAAAGGCACGATTGATTATTCCTTCATCAACCACTGAATGAAGAACACGTAGCTGCAACGGACACCTAATGAAGGAGCGCTTGTGCCTATAAAAGCCTCATTCATGGATTGCATATGTGTGGCATTTCCTGAGAATCATTCTTCACACAAGTTTCTCTGCTCTTAGACACAGCTTAGTCTGTACGAGATCAGCTTGGGCTGATTCTCTTGAGCTGAAACTTATTGATTGTTTGTCATTTCATAGGGTTGTTTAGATATCTATAGGCTATCTTTATTCCGCAACAACCCTGTAATTCTTTGTATAGATTATTTCTTAATAAAGGATTACATTTGAAAATAACAATTTGTGTTCAAGAATGTTCTTATGTCTTTACTGCTTTACTGTTTTAATGATTCCTGCTCTTTACTTACTTGCTTAATATTCATAAACTGAATCTTAAAACGTTTTGTGTTAAAAGTTTGTAAAGATTGGGGAAAGTTGTATTCACCCCCCTCTACAACTGTTCTGTGTTCAATATACTTTGGTATATTGATACACCGTGGGACGTATCAATTGGTATCAGAGCGGTGGTTGGTGGTTGAGAATTAACTTGACTTGATCCTTGCATATTTTCATTTATAGTAAAGCATTATGTCATCATATATTGATAATGGTTCTTCAACCCGACCACCCATGTTTGACAAAGATGATTTCAGTGGGTGGAAAGGTAGAATGTCTTTGTTCCTTGAATCCATCGATAACAATATGCCTGACATCCTTGCGGATGGTCCTTATGTTCCTACACAAACCATTGTGGTAGAAGCTATGGTCAGGGAAGGTCAACCAACCATTCCTGCCACAGTCAAATCTATTGTAAAGGACAAGGCAGATTGGGGGGATGAGGATAGGAGGTTGGCAAACTTGGATGTGAAGGCTAGAAATTTCATTGTCCAAGCTGTGCCCAAAGACCTTTACCATTCTATTAAAATGTGTTCAACAGCTAAGAAAATGTGGGGTACATTGACTGTTATGTTTGAGGGTTGCTCTACCTCCATGGAATCCACAATTACTACATTGACCAGGAGGTATGAGAGATTTTTCTCTTTGAGAAATGAATTCTTGACTGACACTCATACCCGCTTTAATGCTTTGGTAAATGATTTAGCTGCTGTTGGAATTAATAAGAAAAATGAGGTTTTAAAGAGCAAATTTCTTGATTCATTACCACCTAAATGGAACAACTATATTTCTTCTGTTAAATTAAGTTCTATTTATCATGATCTTGATCTCCCTGGACTTTTTGGTTTGCTTCATAACCAAGAATGTTCAGAGGCTGAAAGTTAATTGCTATGGGTGATTCTTATAGTCAGCCTGCTGCTGCACTTGTTGCTTCTATGACTGAACACCCTAGTTCAATTAGTAATGAGATCATTCCTTGTGTTAATGATGATATTCCTGTGATGTCTAATCCTAACTCTGTTTGTGCTGAATCTGAATGTGATGAATCTGATGGTGATGAACTAGCTAATGAAGTAGCTATGTTGGCTGAGAGGATCAGAAGGAGATCCTTTAATAAGTTTAAAGGAAAAGGAAGAGGTGGCCAAGCTGACAAGAACAAGAAGCCATTTGATATGTCCAAGGTCACTTGTTACAAGTGTGGCAAGACTGGACATATGGCTGGAGATTGCAGATCCAAAGAAACTGCTCAAGCTGTGCCAGCCAAAGGTGGAAGAGGTGAAAAATACTCTAAGCTCAAGACTAAGTACAAAGCCTTGAAAGCACAAGTAGCTGAGCTGACTTAGAAGGTGAACAAAAATGAAAAGAGTCTAGTAGCCAAAGACTGGGCTGAAAGTGCCACATCATCTGATGATGAGCTGTACAAAGATGCCAAGTGTTTCATGGCTAAAGAAGCTACTCAAAGATTTGCTGAAGATCTGGTGAAAATACAACAGCAATCTGAGTCAGCTCACCAGGCATCTACCAGTCAGACTGCTCCACCTGAGGTAACTTCTTTTTCCAATCTGTCTGATAATGAGAAACTGTCCAGACTGAATAAACTTGGTGATGAGGTTTTGCTACAAAAACACTTTAATCAAGAACTCAAAAAGGAAATACATATTTTGAAACTTGATAACAGCTCTAAGAGTCACACCATTGAAAAACTAGAATCTGAAGTTAAAGCTCAAAAGCAATTAAACTCAATTTTGATTAAAGAAGCTAAAACTGCAGAAGAAAAGTTTTTAAAGGTTAAACAGATTACTGAAACATGGTGTATAAGTTCAAAAAGAGTTGCTAAGTGTGTTAATGAACAAATACCTCATCAGATCCAAGCCATGTTTGATGGTGATTATGATAGGGCCATAGCCATTGCTGAAGTATGTGCTATGGAGCCTTGTTATCAGCCTCCTTCACCACCCAAAGTCCAAACCAAAGAAACAATTTCTAAACCAATTAAGTTGGCTCAGAAATCTGGTATTGGGTTTAAAGATCCTGAAACCATTGGTCAGACCATTGCTGAAGCTGATCAGGTTGTTGAGTTAAAACCTGAAGAAAGTCTTGACTTGTCCAAGCTGACCATTACCCAATCTGTATCAGATTCAAAGACTAAAACAAACAAGAGTAGTTTAAAGAGAAATAAAAGAAAGGATATAGATCACAGTGTTCCTAAAGAGAAAATAAAACTTTTAAAGAGTAAGAAGTCTGGTTCTCTAGGAAATGAGTCACAAGCAAAATCTGAGTCTGTTTCAGGTAACACCAAGTCTGAGTCTGACAAGTTGATTTTAAAATATGTTGAGTCCAAAACTGACAAGGTGTCAATAAAGGCAAATTTTCTTAAAGATGTGTCTGATCCAAAAATTGTTGATCAAAGAAAATTGAGAGCTGAATGTAAGAAAGCTGGAATAGGCAAAGGTTTTGTTCAGAAGGAAAACTCTAAATGTTGCTAGAAAGAACTTTGAATCTGGTAAAGGACAGACCAAGCAACAATGGGTTTCAAAATGTAATAAGAGTCTGTGTTTAGTTTCCCAATCTGAGTCAGACCAGAAGGTCAGCTCTGGTGAACCCATCTTTGGATGGGTTCCCAAAAAGAACTAATCTCTTATCATAATTGCAGGGCAGTCATGACGATAATACCTGGCACTTGGACAGTGGATGTTCCAAGCATATGACCGGATGTAAGTCCCTGTTATGTAGCTTTAGGATTCGCGCTGGTCCTAATGTTACTTTTGGAGATGATTCTCAAGGAAAGACTGAAGGGTTTGGTGTACTTTCAAATGGTCCTCTTACTTTCAGAAGAGTCTCATATGTTAATGGTTTGAAGCACAATCTGATCAGTGTGAGTCAGTTGTGTGATGCTGGTTATGAAGTGAGATTCAGGTATGATAAGGGTATTGTTCTTGATTTAGAAGGCAATGTGGTTCTTATTGCAAAGAGGGACGAGTCTTTGTATTCTTTTGACATGAGAAATCCAACTGTCACAAGAGAAGTCTGTTTCATGTCAAAGTCTCAAGATGAGCTGAATTGGTTGTGGCATAAAAGGCTGTCTCATATGAATTTCAAAGACATCAACAAGCTGTGTAAGAAAGAGTTGGTGTCTGGTCTTCAGTGATCAATTATGAGAAGGACAAGCTGTGTGGTGCTTGTGAGAAAGGCAAGCAACATAAAGCTACTTTTAAGTCTAAAACATGCTCAACCATTGATAATTGTTTGAATCTGCTTCATATGGACTTATTTGGACCAATCAGTACTCCATCATTCACTGGAATGAGGTACTCCTTGGTAATTGTTGATGAGTATTCAAGATACACCTGGGTTTTCTTTCTAAGACACAAGAGTGAAGCTGCTGACAGCATTATTCATTTCATCAAGCAAGCTGAAATTCTCTACAAAAGACCTGTTAGGCAATTAAGGAGTGACAATGGTACTGAATTCAAAAAATATCACTCTTAATTCTTTTTGCAGTGAAAAGGGAATTTCACAAGTCTACTCAGCTGCCAGAACTCCTCAACAAAATGGTGTTGCAGAAAGAAGAAACAGAACTCTTATTGAAGCTGCCAGATCCATGATGGCTCAAAACAATGTCAAGTCTCATTTCTGGGCTGAAGCAGTTCACACAGCTTGCTTTCCCCAGAACAGATCCCTTATTGTGAAAAGACACCAGAAGACTGCATATGAACTTCTTAGGGGGAGAAAACCTGAGATTGGTTTCCTAAGAATGTTTGGAAGTCCTTGCTATATTCTGAATCAGAAGGACCATCTTGGAAAGTTTGATGAGAAATCAGATGAAGGTATCCTACTTGGATATGCAACAATGATGAAGGCCTACAGAGTGTACAACAAGAGAACTAAAACAATTGAGAACTCTGTAAATGTAAGCATTGATGAAGGTTGTTCTAAGCCAGACTGCTCTCCTCTTGAAGATGAAGACTTCAATTTTGAAGAACTGGCTGTACCTGAGAATGAGCCTCCAATTAATCCTCCAGTTGGAGCTGATAATGCTTAAACTCAGGGGGAGCAACTTATAGAAGAAGAAGAAGGTGTTCCAATCTTTGAAAATGCACAAGCTGATCCTGCTCCTACTGAAGAAATTGTTCAGAATCCATTAAATGACTCTCCAACTGGTTCAGATTCCTCCATTCCTGTCCAAGCTGATCAGCCTCTTCCTCAAGCTGATCATGCTGAACCATCTAATCTGAATCAGTCCATTGTCCCAGTTACTAGATGGACAAAGAGTCATCCAATTAACCAAATCATTGATGATCCACTCTCTGGTGTGAAAACAAGAAGAAAGGCAACAGGCAACTTCTGCATGTTTGTCAATTTTGTAAGCAAGGTGGAACCAACTGAGGTTGATGAAGCTCTGGAAGATCCTTCTTGGGTAAATGCAATGCAAGATGAGTTAACACAGTTTGAAAGAAACAAGGTTTGGGAATTTGTTCCAAGACCTCATCACAAGACTGTGATTGGAACCAAGTGGGTCTACAGAAACAAAATGGATGAAAGGGGAGTTGTGACCAGAAACAAAGCAAGATTGGTAGCTCTTGGTTACAGACAAGAGGATGGAATTGATTATGATGAGACTTTTGCACCAGTGGCAAGATTAGAGGCAATCAGAATGTTCTTGGCTTCTCTGCTCACAAGGGTTTCAAAGTCTATCAAATGGATGTGAAGAGTGCATTTCTTAATGGAAAATTGGAAGAAGAAGTCTATGTTGAACAGCCTCCTGGTTTTGAAAACTCAAAGTTTCCTGACCATGTGTTCAAGCTTGACAAGGCTCTCTATGGGTTGAAGCAAGCTCCAAGGGCATGGTATGATACTTTGTCCAAATTCTTATTGGCTAATAACTTCAAAAGAGATAATGTTGACAATACTTTGTTTGTGAGAAAGTATAATGGTGATATTCTGCTTGTACAAATCTATGTAGATGATATAATATTTGGGTCTAGCAGTGAAAGACTTTACAAAAAGTTTTCAGAATTAATGTCTAAAAAGTATGAAATGAGCATGATGGGAGAACTAAACTATTTCTGGGTTTACAAGTTAAACAGACTAAAATGGAATTTTCATAAACCAAGGAAAATATGTTAAAGATCTCTTAAACAAATTTGGTTTTAGTGATTGCTCACCTATGAAAACTCCTATGGGAACTGGTGATAAGCTGGATGAAGATAAAAATGGCAAATCTTTGACATCACAGCTTATAGGGGTATGATAGGATCATTACTTTACTTGACTGCTAGTAGACCAGATATTATGTTTGCTATATGTCTTTGTGCAAGATATCAAGCTAGTCCTAAGGAATCTCATCTTAAGGCTGTGAAGAGAATCTTTAGATACCTTAAAGGTAGTCCCAATCTGGGTCTTTGGTATCCCAAAGACTCAGGATTTGATCTAATTGGCTATTCAGATTCTGACTTTGCAGGCTGTAAGATTGACAGAAAAAGTACTTCAGGAGCTTGTCAATTGCTTGGCAATAGACTTGTAAGCTGGTCCAGCAAGAAGCAGCATTCAGTTTCTATCTCCACTACAGAAGCTGAATATGTTGCTGCAGGAAGTTGTTGCTCTTAAATTCTTTGGATGCAATATCAGCTTCAAGACTATGGTGTCACTGCAACAAAAACTCCAATCTTTTGTGACAATACAAGTGCCATAGCAATTTCAAACAATCCTGTGCTTCATTCAAGGACAAAGCACATTGATATAAGATATCATTTCATCAGGGATCATGTAATGAAAGAAGATGTTGAACTCCACCTCATTCCAACAGACAATTAGCTTGCTGACTTGTTCACAAAGCCATTGGATGAATCAAGGTTCAACTACCTCATAAGTAAGCTAGGTATGCTTAATTTGTAAAATGTAGTGAGCTAAGTAATAGCAAATCTGACCCCTTAGAGTTATACTAAAATTTTGAGGGTAAGCTGTGTCAGACCCAGACTACCCTTTCACACTTGGTGCATTTCAAATGAAAGAGGGTAAGCTGAGTCTGACCCAGCTTCGTGGTTATTTTTGTTATTAAATATCTCAGTGCGTTTTATTACTTTCATTATTTTATTTAGTGTACTTGTTGATCCTATTGGAGTGTGACACGTGTAGTGGTCACAGCCGGTTACTGAAAAAGTACCACCACTACTTGTTGATCCTCCAATCAAAATCTTTCTCTCTCCAACTTTTTCAAACGGGATATTTTGAGTTTTGTATATAATATTAATTTAACCTAAATCCCAAATCACTTGTTCATATTTTTTTTAAATCAATTTTTTTCTCTAATCTGATTACTGTTTTATTAAATTTAATTTCTTCTAAAATTGTTTTCAAAATGGCATCAGCATCTGTTTCTATTCATACTAATGATTCTCAATCTAGTTCTTCTGAACCTGAAAGTCAATACCCAGCTCGATAAGCGCCAACAAGCTTTCACCTTATGTGGTGGGAAGTAATGTAGTAGTGGTTCCGGCTGATCTTGATACTGGTAAAATCAAGATTGGCAGTCTGGTTTATGCCAATATCTATCCTCCTTCATGGGCAAAAGGATACGATGAGATAGTGGCTTTCTTATGGCATCATCCATTCGGCAAAGTGATGATTGAGAAGCCAGACTGGGTGTTTCAAGATCTACTTTGTGAATTTTGGGCGAGCTATGTTGTGAAACAGAACAAGAAAGGAGATGCTGCAATCTATGGCTCAATCCTCAACGGTAAGAAAAAGGTATACATTTCTTATGAGAGGCTTAAGTCTGCTTTTGAGCTGTCTTATATGCCTGATGATGAATATGATAATGTTGTGTCTCATACTGAAGCCAAAAATGTTTTACAAGAAGTTGGATATACTGGTCCATTGGCTTCAGTAGTTAAAATGAAACATTTAACTAGAATTTGGAACTACTTATTGAGCACAATTTCTAAAACCTTACAAGTAAAGGCAGGCAGCTTTGATCAGCCTAATGTTCTAGAATTGCAGATTTTTCATGCAATGGTCACTATGACCAGAATAGATTTTGCTGGCTTAATCTTTAAGGACCTTGTTGACCGTGTTCATAAGAAGAGTCTTACCATACCTTATGGTAGGATTCTTGCTCTTATCATTGAAGCTATTCTTGACAATGATTACAGTCTGGAAACTGGTCAGACTGTGGAATGCAAGTCTATCAATAACAACATCTTCAATAGTCCCAAGGTATCTGTGCAGGGTCTGACCCGAGCAATGTAGATCTACCTTGATTTTTGCAGGCAAAGAGAAAGGGATCAAGAAGCACTTGGGGAAGTTGTCCCTTCTTCAACGCGATCTGAGTCTGACACTCAATCTGCTAATCAGGGGGACCCAGGTACACATGCTTCTGAACCCTAAAACTCTTCTGAATCTATTCAACATTCTACTCCTACAAAAGAGGGTGAAGGGTTGGCCAAAACATCAGCCACCCTAGCCACACCTTCGTCCACTCGTTCAAAATCCGATTCTAAAAGACCCCTTGTTGAGGACTTAGTACCTCACAAGGCCAAAAAGAAAAGATCGCAAAAGAAATCTGTGTCAGCTTCTGGGGTTGATAATGCAACATCTAATCTTGAGATCCCCCAAGGTGCAGTGGAAGCTAAGGAACGTTCCAAAGCTGTCCCTGTCACCAAAGCTGGCAAGCCGAAATCGCCACACCCATCTGCACTCTCCCAAAAGAGTGTAGACGAGTTAAAGGGAACATCTACTGCTACCCAACCCTCCAAACAGGGTGAAGGTATTGAAAGAAAGACCTCCTCCCAAGGTCATACTGTGTTTAAACCGAAATTCGCCATCATCAGCCTCCCAAAAGGTTGATGATATCATTAAAGGGGTAACAGAGGATCTAGCCCAGATCCAAAGTGAGTCAGAGTCAATGCACATCATTTCTGAGGATGGTCAGCCAAAGGAGAGAAGTATCGAACGCATTGGTGACACTACTTCTCCTCCCCAAGCTGATCAGACTCCTTCTCTCTTACACTCTAAGTCTGCACAGGCTGTCAATGCCCCTTCTATGTCACAAGGAGGGGTACAGGCCTCAATTCTCCTAAGGATACTTTGGTGCAACAACACACCTCTATTGAAGGGCAATCAAATGCACAAAACATTACACCTGCAAAGTCTGTGTCTGCATCTGTCCTTGGACAGAGGGATTCTGCAGGTTACTTGGCTGTCTTTAAGGCAGTCATGTCAGCCCCTTGTGCAGCAAAGGGAACCATTGATGGTCCTCTCGATGTCAATGAGAATATGATCACTATCTCCGGAAGTGATTCTTCATTCGATGATGAGTTTGCCCATCCATCCTCAAGGGATGCTCTGATGGAAGATGCCAGTGGAGGAGTTGATCAAAATCAAGATCAACACATTCCCAATGGCCCTCAGCCTGAATTAAACGTTAATCTTTCTCAGGCTGACCAACTCATCATCAATTCTGACAGATCCACTCATGAGACTCACTCTCATGAGCAAATGTTCCAAAACTCCTTAAACCTCCACCCCCTTCTAAATATGCCCAATGACCCTGATATTAAGGATTGCAGGCTGCTCTTTCCAGAGTTAGTGGCTTTTAAGCCAACTGCAAGTTCTTCCCAAGCTGCCACTATCTCATTTTCAGATGTGGTGGGTCAGCTCACTGAGTTCATTTCAACCTCTAAGGTTGAGAGCTCAAAGCTGACCAAATGCTTGGAAAAGATCCAAAAGGATCAGGATTTGACGGATAAGAAGGTGATAAGCTGAGTCAAGATCAGACTGCATTGGAAGAAATGTTAAGAAAGCAGTTGATTTGATGCAGCAGAACCAGAGCAAGCTGACAGAGTCTCTTGATAGTCTTACTAAGGCAGTCAATGAAGAGAATGAAAGAAACAAGAGTACTCTGATTCAGATTGAGAAAGCTGCAACCAGGTTTACTAGGGAAGTCACCATAGAACTTCGATCTGCAAACAAGTCACAAGCAGATTTTAAGAATGATCTGATTGAAGTTTCTAAGGGTGTTAAATCCAAGATAGAACTCCTCCATGAGGATTATGTTGAGCTAAGAAGAGCCTGCTGTCTCACCAATGTCAAAATTGACTGATCAACCAGGATCTCAAAGACTTCCTTGTTACTCCAGTGAGCTCTTTCCCTGCTGATGATGACAAAAAAGGGGAGAAGAATGCTACTAAGAGAAAGAGGAGTGCTATGAGTGAAGCTGAAATGGAGATAGAAATAGAAAGGCAAAAAGCTCAGGTTGACAAGGACATTGAAGAATACCTTGAAAGATTGAAAGAGAGACTGAATAAGGCCAGAGCTGAGGAGGCACTAAATGATAGAAGATTGGTTGTGCATGGTTCTAGGGTGGAAGCTGAGAAAGAAACAGTAGAGGAGATAAAAAGACCAGAATCTGAGTCTGGTGGTGAAAATGTTGGAAACACAAATGAAGAGGCTGAAAAGGAGAGTGATACAACCAAGGGGGAGACTGTTAATACTGAAATAGGAGATATAAGGAAGGATGTTGGAGTTGAAAAGAAAGTCCTCCCAAGCTGTTCCTGTACAAGTTGTGCCAACTCAAGCTGACCCAGGTCACAAAGAACAAATTGATGAATCATCTAGTGAAGACACAGCCACTCCGTCCCAGTTCATGATCAAGAAAAGAACTACAGAAGTTGGGTCAAGTGGTGTGAAGATCTTAACTGAGAAAGGAAAGGATTGGGAGATTGCAACTGAAACTGCTCCACAACTTGGGGTAACAGTTGAGGTGGCATACAAAATGATTAAGGAGGACAGACTAGAAAGAGAAAGAATTGCTGCAAATAAGTCTGATTCTGAAATTGCCAAGGCTGTTCAAGAACAATTAAATAAGGAAGATGAAGAAGATCTTGCAGCCATTGGTTCCAAAAAGAAAGTTGTGAGCAAAGGAAAAGAAAAGAAGAAAGTGGTGGTTCACTCTAAACCATCACAGAAGGTTAAAGATGTGAAAGAAAGTGTGAAAGCCCATAATTGGTTTGATGCTATGGAGAAAAGAAAAGTAACAGAAAAGATCAACTATAGAAAGCATCCAGAACCAATCCTACAGGTTCAACTCAAAAGAAGAAAGGGAAAGTCCATTCCAAGCATCAGATTCACAAGAAAATGATTTGAGACAAGCTGGGAAACTCATGATCTTGACAATCTGTATGAGTTAGGTTACACAGAGTGGGTTGAATTGCATGATATTATCACTGGTATGCCTGGAATTCATAGAGAGACTGTCTTGGAAGCCATTGAGAAAAAGTTGGCTGCAATTGTAAAATACAAGATTGATATCACTGGCCTTCCAAGACCAAAAGCATATGATTTGGATGATGAAGATGAGTCAGAAGAGCCACTCAAGAAGAAGAGGAGAAGAAATGTTAAGCTCAAAGCTCCTGAAGGTGATCACACAGACTTCCTCAGAAACTTGAACCCTTCAGAGTTTCTTGGGCTATTATCTCCTGATGCTCTAGACAGAATTCTAAGACATCTCAATCTGTCTCTTCCTGCTGGTGTGGCTAATGCAAAAAGTGGAATGCACATTACTGAACCTGAACATGGTATGTATTTTGTGGATGCAAGAGGGCAACTTGTATTCCAAAGGACTGCTGAGCTGAAAAAGGTACCAACTATGCACCTTTTTACCTTGTACAGATTTTGTGTTACTTTCAGTGAACAAGGTAATGGGTATGAGCAGTTCCTTATAGATGAAGGGTTAGATAAGAAAAGTAGATGTGAGATTGCTCCATCTTTTGAAGTTAAGCAAGAAACTGGTAGAGTTGATTGGGGAATAAAGTCTTATTGTAATACTTTGTATTTCTCAATATATACAAGTATTTGTACAAATTCAGTTGTCTTGTTAAAATTTCATATCAGATTGAAAAGAACCCAAAAGATTCAAAGGGTCACAAGCTGTTAGTCATATTTTCTTTGATTCCTTGTAAGCTGATAGTTAAAAGTGTTGTTGGGTTTGTCATCATCAAATAGGGGGAGATTGTTGAGTCCCAATGTTAATTGTAAATTTAATGATGACAAATCTGACCTATAAACACTTAGTAATCTTTGGTTCTTGTAATCTGATATGGGTCAGACTAAGCTGACACAGCTTACGATCTGTCTCTGACCCAGATCATGCTTCATACTTTAATTGTAATATCTTATGGAAGCAAGTGTTATTCAAGCTGCATCAAATGTATTAGCATTCAGTCCAAGTCGAAGAGAGGATTGAAGATAGAAGACCAAGATGTTAGTGGAAGACAGCTTGGGATTAGCAGTCAGCTTGGAAAACACTTAGGCAGATTGGTGCCTTGACAAACGGCCCAATCTGTGTCTGACAATCAAGTGAAGATAACAACCTGGATTGAAGATAAGGACAAATGACGTGACTAGGAAGAATCCTAGGATCCAGGTTGGTGGTAGTTTTACATATGCGTGTCCATACTCCTATTGGTAGATGAAGAATGTGCGTCAGTACGTGGGGACCACAAGTACCATGAAAGGCACGATTGATTATTCCTTCATCAACCACTGAATTGAAGAACACGTAGCTGCAACGGACACCTAATGAAGGAGCGCTTGTGCCTATAAAAGCCTCATTCATGGATTGCATATGTGTGGCATTTCCTGAGAATCATTCTTTACACAAGTTTCTCTGCTCTTACACACAGCTTAGTCTGTACGAGATCAGCTTGGGCTGATTCTCTTGAGCTGAAACTTATTGATTGTTGTTTGTCATTTCACAGGGTTGTTTAGATATCTATAGGCTATCTTTATTCCGCAACAACCATGTAATTCTTTGTATAGATTATTTCTTAATAAAGGATTACATTGAAAACCACAATCTGTGTTCAAGAATGTTTTTATTTACTGCTTTACTGTTTAATGATTCCTGCTCTTTACTTACTTGCTTGATATATATAAACTGAATCTTAAAACGTTTTGTGTTAAAAGTTTGTAAAGATTGAAGAAAGTTGTATTCACCCCCCTCTAAAACTGTTCTGTGTACAATATACTTTGGTATATTGATACACCGTGGGACATATCAAATAAGTTGTCAAGAAAACAACTTGTTGATGGGATACCCTCAATGTCTTTCAACAAAGACAAAGCCATGTCCAGGTTGTGAAATGGGTAAGCAGAAAAGAGCTTCATTCAAGACAAAGCAAAGCTTTAGTATAACTGAACCTCTTCACATGCTTCACATGGACCTTTTTGGACCAGTGAATGTTCAGACAAGAGCAGGAAAGAAGTATACCCTTGTTGTTGTTGATGAATATTCAAGATACTGTTGGGTAATCTTCCTCGGATCCAAGAGTGAAGCTGCTGCTGAAATCATTGCTCTCATCAAACAAATTGAACTCAAGCATAAGCGAAAAGTTTGTAAGCTCAGAAGTGACAATGGCACTGAATTCAGAAATGCCACTCTGGAGTCCTTCTGCACTGAAACTGGCATATCTCAGAACTTCTCCTCAGCTCCACACACCAGAGCAGAATGGTGTTGTAGAACGAAAGAATCGTACGCTGATTGAAGCTGCTAGAAGTATGCTAAATGAATCTGGTCTTCCCAAGAATTTCTGGGATGAAGCTGTTGCAACTGCTTGCTACACTCAGAACAGATCTGTCTATGTCAAAAGACACAAGAAGACAGCCTATGAAGTACTCAGAAATAGAAAGCCTAATATTGGATATTTCCATGTATTTGATGTCCAGTATACATTCTGAATGATTCAAGTCAGCTTGGAAAATTTGATGCAAAAGCTGATGAAGGATACTTCCTAGGATATTCATTAAATCGCAAAGCCTTTAGAGTCTTTAACAAGAGACTTGAAAAGGTTGATGAGTCAATTCATGTTACCTTTGATGAATCTAATTCTGCAATCTTTAAGAATTCCATTCCCGTACCACCCTCAGAAAGTCCAATAAGTTTCGGTGATTCTGATCCTATTGCTGAAATCTGATCAGTCACCTAAACCTGCTTCTGAACATCTCCGTTCAGAACCAATAATAACAACAAGCAACATTCCATTTTATCCTTCAGTCAGTTTTAAACTACCTTCTGAACTGACTATTGGATCAAATGTACATGCTGCTTCACCTAGATATCAGGTTCCACTGAATTACCCCAATCTGAACAGTTTCATGATGCAAATCATGATCTGCAGGAGGAAGATGATGAGACTGAGGTAGTCTTTTCTGAAGCACCTCCTGAAGTAATTCAGAGGAGTTCTTGCACTGATATCATTGTTCATCCTGGTCATTACACTAAGTGGACAAAGGCACATCCAATCGAGCAAATCATAGGAGAGTCCAGTATAGGGGTTCAGACCAGAAGAGCCACAAGCGATCAATGCTTAAATGTCAGCTTCTTATCACTGATAGAACGAAGAAGATTGACGAGGCTCTGAAAGACCCAAGCTGGATTGATGCCATGCAAGATGAGCTTAATCAGTTTAAAAGGAACGATGTTTGGGAACTTGTTCCTTGTCCCAGTGATCTAAAGAAAGAACCAATTGGGATAAGATGGGTCTTCAGAAACAAGATGGATGAAGATGGTCATGTGATTCGAAACAAGGCAAGACTTGTTGCAAAGGGTTACTCACAAGAAGAAGGAGTAGACTTTGATGAAACTTTTGCACCAGTTGCTAGACTAAAAGCTATCAGAATTTTCTTAGCTTTTGCAGCTCATCATGAGTTCAAAGTCTATCAGATGGATGTTAAAAGTGCATTTTGAATGGTGAATTGGAAGAAGTTGTGTATGTGCATCAGCCACCAGGGTTCATAAATAAAGAAAGACCTCATTGGGTGTACAGACTGAACAAAGCATTATATGGTCTGAGACAAGCACCTAGAGCCTGGTATGATACTCTTACTAAACATCTTCTGAAAATGGTTTTAAAAGGGGTGCAATAGATAACACTTTGTTCATATTGCATGATAAAAGTGATATCTTACTTGTACAAATTTATGTTGATGATATTGTGTTTGGGTCTACAAATCACAAAATGTGTGAACAGTGTTAGGACCAGTTCACCTGGAACTGGCCAGTCACCAGTTCACACTTGCCAGTCACCAGTTGCATCTGGAGACTAGTGATACTGGTGACCAAGATGATTTGTCGAGAAATATATTGAAGCCAG
>CM067173.1:97684839-97705564 GCA_034093135.1 Erigeron breviscapus | reverse complement strand
AGTCTATAATTATAAACTCTAAAGGCCTTTTGAATATCTGAATAACCTAAAAATACCCCTTCATCAGCTTTTGCATCAAACTTTCCAAGCTGACTGGAATCGTTTAAAATATAAACTGGACAACCAAATACATGAAAGTATCCAATATTTGGTTTACGATTCCTAAGTACTTCATAGGCAGTCTACTTATGTCTCTTGATGTAAACTGACCGGTTTTGGGTGTGACAAGCAGTTGCAACTGCTCCTCAGCCCAAAAACTGGTGGGAAGACCAGATCCAGATAGCATACTTCTGGCGGCTTCTATCAGTGTGCGATTCTTTCTTTCCACAACTCCATTTGGCTCTGGAGAGTGTGCTGATGAGAAGTTTTGAGAGATGCCAGTGTCATTGCAAAATGTTTCAAGTACCTTATTTCGAAATTCAGTACCATTATCACTTCGCAACTGACAGACTTTTCGAGTATACCTGAGTTCAATTCTCTTGATGAGAGAGATGATTTCAGCAGGTGCATCACTTTTGGATCTAAGGAATCCCACCCAACAGTATCTGGTGAATTCATCGACCACAACTAGAGTGTATTTCTTCCCAGCTCTAGTTTGAACATTCACTGGACCAAAGAGATCCATATGTAGCATGTGAAGAGGTTCAGTGATGCTAAAGTTTTGCCTAGTTTTGAAACTGCCCTTTTCTGCTTGCCCATCTCACACCCTGGACATGGCTTTTCTTTATTAAAAGAAATCTATGGTATCCCATCAACCAGTTGTTTGCGAGACAACTTGTTAATATTTTTGAAATTAAGATGGGATAATCTTTTATGCCACAGCCAGTTGGTGTCCTCATCAGCTTTGGTATAGAAGCACTGCTCTTTTGGAGCTGGTTCCATATCCATGATGTACACATTACCTTTTCTCGGTGCAACCATCACCACTTTCCAATCCTTGTTAAATATGGTGCCTTGAGCAATATCGAACAAAACTCTGAAGCCATCATCACAAGTTGGCTGACACTGATCAGGTTGTATTTCAAACCATTCACAAATGCAACTCTTTTGAATTCGACTTGTCCATTATTGAGCACACCATATCCTTCAGTCTTTCCACTTTGATCATTACCAAACGTCACTGTCGGTCCATCTTGGGCAGTGAACTCTTCAAGCAGGGGCTTACATCCGGTCATAGTCCGGCCAACAGCACTATCCAGATACCAGATATTCTTCTTTCGATCGCCCTGCACACCTACAAAAATCATCAGTTATTTTTGTGAACCCATCTTTTCTTGATGGGTTCACTGGACTTCTCTACAGAAGTCCAGTTGATTGTTGTGGAGGTAAACTGAAGACTACATCTAGACCTATTTCACCAGATCCAAGTGCAGGAGTAAAAACGATTGGTATTTGATACTTGCTCCCCTTATTTTTACCAGATTTAGTTCCAGATGGAACATTCTTTTGTTTAGGTTTTGAAAGGGGGTTTAATATTTTGTTTAAAAACTGGAGGTGATGAACCTCCTTCCAGATTTTTAATCCGGGCAGTACAACTTTGAACCTGTCGAGACAAAAGTTGGAGTTGACTTTCCAGTTTAAACAAAATATTGTTTTCATCAGGAAACTGAACCTTGGACCTTGGTTCAGCTGGAGTTTTAGTCTTTTGGGTCTTGGGCACCTTAGACTTTTGAGGTAAAGGCTTGTTACCAGTGGCCTTTTTAACTGGAGCACTAGCCTGTTTGGCTTCAGATTTAACCTCAATGGGGGTGGTCTCAATGGGTTCAGTTTTAACAACTTCAGGTTGATCATAAGAAGTTTCAACCCTGAGAGCTGGAGGCAATGCATGAAGATCTGGTATGAGAGCTGCCATCTCCAGATCTCCAGACTTCCATGCATTCTTCTGGGCATCAATAGTTCTAGAAAATGCATCATAGTTCTTTCCAGATGCTTTTACCCATGACTTGATAATCTTTTGTTCTTTTTCAAGATCAGAAAATAATTTTTGATTATCAAGTTCCAAAGCCTCAATTTTTAAATCTGACTCCTTGAGAGCCAACTGGACACTTTGTAAATCATTCAGTTGTGGTTTAACATTGTTCAGTTCAATTAAGATAGTGTCAAGATATCTTTCACTATCTGCTCTAACAGTTTCCACAAAAGCTAAATCACCACTTAATGATTCAGCCAGGTCCAGTTTCAGTTCTGGGTCAACTTGGTTGTCATAATCACATACCTTCTTCAAAATGATGTCCACCCATCTTCCAGTGATGACATCTTCTTTTACCACATGCTGCTGTTGATCTTCCAAGGCCATGAAACACATGTCCCTTTCCTCTTCTTAATCAGCTGATGAGTCATCAGAGTACTCCCATTTTCCCTCAGTTTGTGCCATTAAGCACTGATCCTTTTCTTTTTCCATGGACAGAGGGCAATCTGGGCCTTAAGCTTTTTATATTTAGCTTTGTAGCTATCATCAGGCCGATTGAAATTAGGGACAGGGGGGCCAGTTTGGTTGTTCATCTGACTAGATCTGCATTCCTTCATAAATGACCTTTCTTACCGCATTTATAGCAGGTAAGATTGGTTTTATCCAGAGAGCTGGAGCTGGAAGCATTGTTTGGGCCATTAAATCTTTTAGATTTATGCTTAAACCTGTTAAAGGTTTTAGCAATCATGGCTACCAGATCATCATCGTCAGTTTCATCACAACCATCACTGATCTCAGTGGTCAGGCTAGAGTTCAAGAAACTGTTTAACATCTCCTTCATTGAGTGTGCCTGGACACTCTCTGCAGACATTAAGGCAGCATAAGGTCGCTCAGGTACACTAGCAACCTTGGAACTCTGGGCATGGTTCATGGCATCCTGCTCAGCCACCAGTCTTGCAGCATTATTATCTTCAGTGAATCTGAAGCTCCATAGAGCGATGCAAGAGTATGGCTGTGCAAGGGTTTACCTTGTCTTAAGACAAGAACCATGTTTTCCCATTTGGAAGGAAGAATATCACAAAACTTATCAAGAAGAATATCCTTATCCTTCTCTACACCCAAGCCTCTCAGCTGATTAATGAGGCTAGAAAATCTGGTGTATGTACCAGTTAGACTTTCATTGGGTAGAGCAAAGAAGGATTCATACTTCTTGTTCAAGGCAACTTTCCTGGTGACAATAGTGTCATCACCTCCTTCAAACTTAATAACTAATTCATCCCACATTGACTTTGCACTGGGGAACAACACAAGTGTTGGAATTAGATCTTCAGGAACAGCTCCAAGGATCATGTTCTTGAGTCTGGTGTCCAGATCTACAAGTCTACGATCCTCATCAGACCAATGGTCTTCGAGCTTTTCTCTAAAACCGCTTCTTCCAGTTGGATCTAGAAGAGGACTTACCCCAAGAGACATGGGTATATATGGTCCATCCTTAAGGATTTTCAACATATACATCTCTATCCCACCGAAATGCAAAAGCATTCTGGCCTTCCATGTACCAAAGGTCTCACTGTTTCCATCAAATTTTGGAACAGGAGTGTTAGAATAATGTACATGGACGTGATTTGGGGCAGTAGGAGGAGGAGGGTTAGTATTAACATTTTGAAAAGGTGATGTATTAGTATTCAAAGGCTTTTCACCTTGACCAGAACCATCTCCACCTTCAGTAGTGTTCATCTAAGCAGATCTAGGCAAGTTTATTAGCCTTCTGCTCTGATACCACTTGTAAGTCCCAACTCAATAGATGGTACTACCTGAAGACACCTCAATGTCGATGGTGGAGTTACTTTGCAATATAAGCTCTGAACTGGAGACGACCAGTTGCAGAGAGTATATACCAAGTTCTAGATAGATTACTTATTAAGTGACAATAAGTAAAGAACAATGCAATAAAGTAAATACTCAAAGTAAATTGGTGAGACAATATGTAATTTTCAAGTGTAATTTATTTATTAACTTTAAATAAATTACAAGGTTGTTGCGGAACCAAGATAATATAAAGTATGTAAATATCCTAACAACCTATGAACTACAATTGATCTACACTTGGAATTTCTCTAAACAATCGAAACACTTAAAGTTGTGAAATGTTCCTTTTGTGATTGAGAGAATATTGCACAAGTTCACCAAGAATATTGCAGGTATGCAAAGTGTGAAATCTTTCGAAGTGTGTTCGAAGAGGTGATATTCTTGGTGTGCAATGACTTATAATTATAGGCAAAGTTAACATTGGGATGTTAACTTTGTCCGTACAAATGTGGTTGAGAGCATTTAAGGAATAACATTTAATTCCTTAAAATGTAGTGTAAAGTTGCAGTTTAAAACAACTTTATTCAACCAGCTTTATGTACCTTTTTGTACTTAAATAATAAGATAAATCTTATTATCCGGGTAAAAGCACATAAAGCACAAAAGTCAATTCCTCGTAATCAGTGTAAAGCTTTGTAAGAGTTTCCCACTGACGGTCTCCTGTTTGTAACTGACTAGAATGTCAACTGGGCTTCACTGCCATTGTCATTCTCTATCTTCCACTTGTTGTCTTCGACTTCAACCGGAAGGATTCTTCAACTGGTCAGTTCTCAACTGGAGGAAGTCCTCAGTTGCGTTGACTGTACGATGAAACTGGACTTCAATATATTTCTGGACAAATCTTCAGGGTCTCCAGTTTCACTGGGTATCCAGGTGCAACTGGAGATTGGCCAGTTTACCAGTAAACTGGTCCTAACACTCTTAAGCTAGAACTTATTGATTGTAGTTTGTCATTTCAGGGGTTGTTTAGATATCTATAGGCTATCTTTATTCCGCAACAACCCTGTAATTCTTTGTATAGATTATTTATTAATAAAGGATTTGTAAAGTCCCTCACTTGATGGTTTAACCCAATAGTGTAAAATACAACAAGTCTAATATGCACTAGATTTGGACTAGTATTACTTGAATATAAATGCAAGTATATAAACAAAGTAATACAAGACTTAAAGCAATAAAGTAAAGATGGAACACAATGTAATATTTTCAAGTGTATTTTATTTATGATGTTAAATAAAATACAAGGTTGTGCGGAATCAAGATATTACAAATATGTAAGTATCCTAACAACCTATGAATTACAAATGATCTATATTTGCTAAATAAACTCTTTAGATCGAAATACTTAAAGTTGTGAAGTATCCCTGTTATGATCGAGAGTATTTAGACAAATTCACCTAATTGCTAAAAAAGTAAATTTAACAAGGAAATGATTTTGTATTTATAGGCAAACAAATTCACCAGTGAATTTGTGCCGTACAAATATGGTTGCATGTATTTAATGAACCGACAAGGTCATTAAATGCATTGGTTAAGGTACAAGGATAAAGTCACATCAATATGACTAATTATCCTTTTAACCAACCACCTTTACATACGTAAGTACTTTTGTAAAGACAAGTGGAATGTTCTTTAAAAAGTGTGTAAAGACAAAAAGTCAATTCCTCGTAATCAGTGTTCAGACTTGTAAGGTCTAGAACACTGACAAAGCTCCAGTCGTAGATCTGGTAAGACTTCCAGTGGACTCCGCCATTTGTCAGTCTTCTTTATTCTAACTTCAGTCTTTGACTTTAGTGAGAATGTCTTCAGTAGAATAGATCTGGACTGGGGTGAAGTCCAGTGAGCTGAAATCTGGAAGACTCCAGATTTCCTATACAAGTATTTTGCTCACTGGTCTTCCGTTATTTCTGAACAAATCTTCAGTGCCGCTCCAGTCGTCAAGTCTGGAGCGAGTCCAGTAAATCTGGACCTAAAGCAGATCTAAACGTTTTGACTGGTGTTACTTACTTGCAGATCAAAAGAATCTACTCAAGCTGTGCCAGCCAAAGGTGGAAGAAGTGAAAAATACTCAAAGCTCAAGACTAAGTACAAAGCCTTGAAAGTACAAGTAGCTGAGCTGACTGAGAAGGTGAACAAAAGTGAAAAGAGTCTGGTAGCCAAAGACTGGGCTGAAAGTGCCACATCATCTGATGATGAGCTATATAAAGATGCCAAGTGTTTCATGGCTAAAGAAGCTACTCAAAGATTTACTGAAGATCTGGTGAAAATACAATAGCAATCTGATTCAGTACACCAGGCATCTACCAGTCAGACTGCTCCACCTGAGGTAATTTCTTTTTCCAATCTGTCTGATAATGAGAAACTGTCTAGACTGAATAGACTTTGTGATGAGGTTCTTTTACAAAAACACTTTAATCAAGAACTCAAAAAGGAAATACATGTTTTGAAACTTGATAACAGCTCTAAAAGTCACACCATTGAAAAACTAGAATCTGAAGTTAAAGCTAAAAAACAATTAAACTCCATTTTGGTTAAAGAAGCTAAAAATGCAGAAAAAAAGTTTTTAAAAGTTAAGCAAATTACTTAATCATGGTGTATATGTTCCAAAAGAGTTGCTAAGTGTGTAAATGACCAAATACCTCATCAGATCCAAGCTATTTTTGAAAGAATTTCAAGACATTGAACTGGCATTTCAAGCCCAGGTTCTGGTAACTGAACAATTGATTTAAGAAAAACAAGATCTTGAAATCATTTTAGAGAAAGAAAAACTGGTGATTAAATCATGGCTAGAAACCAGAAAGCCATATGATGCTGGAGTAAATCAATTTCCTACTCAAAAACGTGCATATTTAGATGGAAATACTCATGTAGCATCATTAATACCAGTAATCGATCGATTACCAGAGGGGTTCAGGCCCACCACTGTTTATGATGAGCCTGTAACTCCCAAGGCCAATATTTTCCCAGTTCAATCCCCAGAGGTTAAGACTGGAGCATTCCAGATGACTGCTCCAGTTAAAAAAGTTTATCGGAATAAACCTTTGCCTCAGACCAATCCCCTACCTAAGCCTAGGACTGGAAAGGCTAAGGTATCATCTGATGAAAATGTTTTGTCCAGGTTAGAGAGCCAGATTCAAATACTGACTAGTAAATTTCAAAGTTTTAATGCAAGATTAAACTTTATTGAGGGTACTTCATCTGGCCCTAGATAAAATACAAAACCTTTTGCAAAGAAAGTTAAATCTATTTCTCTAGTTGAGAAAAAGAAAAAGGTTTCAAAACTATCAACCCTAGTGGTCTTTTCAACTAAGACCACTGTTGAAGAAAGTAAACTAAACCAGATTGCCCTAGGGACCTATAAGGGAGGGTCCAGTGAACCCATCAGTCGATGGGTTCCCAAATCTAACTGATAATATCTGGTGGATGTGCAGGGCGATCGAAAGAAATATATCTGGAATCTTGACAGTGCTGCTGGCAGGACGATGACCGGATGTAAGACCCTGCAGGAGGAGTTCACCATTTCTGATGGACCCTCCATTACTTTTGGAAATGATGGTTGTGGAAAGACTGAGGGATACGGTGTTCTGAACAATGGACAAGTCAAGTTCAGACGTGTTGCATTTGTGAATGGTTTGAAATATAACCTGATCAGTGTAAGCCAACTGTGTGATGATGGCTATCAAGTTCTATTCAATATTGCTCAAGGTATCGTATTCAACAAGGACTGGAAGGTAGTGTTGATTGCTCCCAGAAAAGGGAATGTGTACGTGATGGATATGGAAAGCTCTCCTTCAGAGCAGTGTTTCTATACTCAAGCTGATGAAGACACAAACTGGTTATGGCACAAAAGGTTATCCCATTTAAATTTCAAGAATATTAATAAGTTGTCCAGAAAACAACTTGCAGATGGGATACCTTCAGTTTCCTTCAAAAAGGAAAGGCCATGTCCAGGATGTGAGATGGGTAAGCAGAAACGTACCAGTTTCAAGACCAGATAGAATTTCAGCATATCTGAACCTCTTCATATGCTTCATATGGACCTCTTTGGTCCAGTGAACGTTCAGACTCGTGCTGGTAAAAGATACACCCTGGTGATCATAGATGAATTCTCCAGATATTGTTGGGTGATCTTTCTGAGGTCTAAAAGTGAAGCTGCTGCTGAAATCATCAGTCTTATCAAGCAAATTGAGCTCAAGTACAGTCGAAAGGTGTGTCAGTTAAGAAGTGACAATGGAACAGAATTCCAGAATGCAACTCTGGAGTCATTCTGTACTGACACTGGCATCTCCCAGAATTTCTCATCAGCCCGCTCTCCAGAACAAAATGGAGTGGTGGAAAGGAAGAATCGAATGCTGATAGAAGCTGCCAGGAGTATGCTTGCTGAATCTGGTATGTCTACCAGTTTCTGGGCAGAAGCAATTGCTACTGCTTGCCATACCCAGAACAGGTCAGTGTATGTGAAGCGACACAAAAAGACAGCCTATGAAGTCTTAAGAAATAGAAAACCAAATATTAGTTATTTTCACGTTTTTGGATGTCTAGTTTACATCCTGAACGACTCCAGTCAGTTAGGCAAATTTGATGCCAAAGCTGATGAAGGGTATTTCTTAGGCTATTCAGCCATTCACAAGGCCTTCAGAGTCTACAACAAGAGACTGGAGAAGGTCCATGAGTCAATTCATGTAACATTTGATGAATCAAATGCTGCAATCAACAAGAAGCCAGCCCTTGACACTCCCCCAGTAACTCCAATTGTCTTTTGTGAATCTGATCCTATCAACTACAATAAAGAAGATTCAGAAGACACAGTTTCCAGTCATCATGATCTGGAACCTGTTCAGAAAAAGAAACGCTCCAGTGGTACTATATTCTATCCTTCTATTATTTTCAAACTACCCTCTGAAATTAATATTGGATCAGATGTTCGCACTGCTCCCCCAGTATCAGTGTCAGTTGAGAATATACCAGAAATGTCTTCTTATGAAGAATTCCAAACTGAACCAGTACTTCAAGAAATGCCTTCAAATGAAGAACTTCATGATGCAAATCGTGATTTAAATGACTCAGATGAAGATGAAGAATCTTTATTGTAGTTGATAGAATAGATTCACAGAAGACAATTGGAGTTACTGGGGGAGTATCAAGGGTTGGCTTTTTATTGATTGCTGCATTTGATTCATCAAATGTGACATGTTTTACCGGTAACTGGATCAATCGCTAGCTGGAAAGTTTCCGCTGTCAACTGCCGTAAGAGGTCCTTTTCCAAAATAGAGAATAGGGCATGGAAGCTTTCTGCTATTAGAGGAGAGTTTTTACTGCAAGGGAGGAAGGGGGATTACGCGACTTACAATTCATTTCCTTAACCCCGAAATAGCAACTTGGTTATAGCTGAAGAAAGTAGAAAGACTCTAAACAACATGGACCTTCTCCAGTCTCTTGTTATAGACTCTGAAGGCCTTGCGAATGGCTGAATAACCTAAGAAATATCCTTCATCAGCTTTGGCATCAAATTTGCCTAACTGACTGGAGTCGTTCAGGATGTACACTGGACATCCAAAAACGTGAAAATAACCAGTATTTGGTTTTCTATTTCTTAATACTTCATAGGCTGTCTTTTTGTGTCTTTTGATGTACACAGACCGGTTCTGGGTGTGACAAGCAGTAGCAATTGCTTCAGCCCAGAAACTGGTAGAAATACCAGATTCAGCAAGCATACTCCTGGCAGCTTCTATCAGCGTTCGATTCTTCCTTTCCACCACTCCATTCTGTTCTGGAGAGCGGGCTGATGAGAAATTCCGGGAGATGCCAGTGTCAGTATAGAATGACTCCAGAGTTGCATTCTGGAATTCTGTTCCATTGTCACTTCTTAACTGACAAACGTTTCGATTATACTTGAGCTCAATTTGCTTGATAAGACTGATGATTTCAGCAGCAGCTTCATTTTTAGACCTGAGAAAGATAACCCAGCAATATCTGGAGAATTCATCGACTATTACCAGAGTGTATCTTTTTCCAGCACGAGTCTGGACATTCACTGGACCAAAGAGGTCCATATGAAGCATATGAAGTGGTTCAGATATGCTAAAATTCTGCTTTGTCTTGAAACTGGTACGTTTCTGCTTACCCATCTCACATCCTGGACATGGCCTTTCCTTTTTGAAGGAAACTGAAGGTATCCCATCTTCCAGTTGTTTTCTAGACAACTTATTTATATTTTTGAAATTTAAATGGGATAACCTTTTATGCCATAACCAGTTTGTGTCTTCATCAGCTTGAGTATAGAAACACTGCTCTGAAGAAGAGCTTTCCATATCCATCACATACACATTCCCTCTTCTGGGAGCAATCAATACTACCTTCCAGTTCTTGTTAAATACAATGACCTGAGCAATATTCAACAGGACTTGATAGCCATTATCACACAGTTGACTGATACTGATCAGGTTATATTTCAAACCATTCACAAATGCAACTCGTCTGAATTTGACTTGTCCATTGTTCAGAACACCATACCCCTCAGTTTTTCCACAACCATCATTTCCAAAAGTAATGGAGGGTCCATCATAAATTATGAACTCCTCCAGCAGGGTCTTACATCCGGTCATTGTCCTGCCAGCTGCACTGTCAAGATACCAGATAAACTTCTTTCGATCGCCCTTTTTGATAACAATGTCCACCCATCTTCCAGATGTGACATCTTCCTTCACCAGATGCTCTTCGTCTGCCAGAGCCATGTAGCAGCAATCTCTTTCCTCTTCTTCATCAACAGATGAATCATCAGAAGGAACCCATTTCTCTTCAGTTGATGCAATCATGCATTTATTATTTTCCATTTGTTGTGCCATGAGAGCAATTTGAGCCTTAAGCTTTCTATATTGAGATTTATAGCTATCATCAGGCTTTTTATTAGAAGTAAATGGACCAGGCTGGGATACAAACTGACTGGACTTGCAATCCTTCATGAAATGACCTTTTCTACCACACTTAAAGCATGTCAGATTGGTCATATCAGTAGAAGTACTGGATGCAAATTGTCCAGATGGCCTATTTGCTCTTGCTTTGAAAGTTAAACGTTTTAGCAATCATTGCAACCATGTCATCATTTTCAGATTCATCACAGTCTGGAGAGATAAGACTAGATTCTCCAGATTCCATGAATTCAGACACCATCTTCTTCATAGAAAATACATTCTCAGAAGATATTAGTGTTGTACCTTGTGGTTCAGTATGACTAACCACACTGGAACTACTGGAGGCATGGTTATAGGCATCTTGTTCTGCCACAACTCTCTGAGCCTGATTTTCTTCAGTGTATCTGAAAGCTCCATATAAAGTTGAAAGAGTGTGAGAGTGCAGAGTTTTACCTTGTCTTAAGACCAGGATCATGTGAGACCATTTAGTGGGTAATATATCACAAAATTTCTCCAGAAGTATATCCTTGTCTTTCTCAACCCCCAGTCCTCTCAACTGGTCAATAATGCTCATAAATCTGGTGTAAGTACCAGTGAGAGACTCATTGGGCTGAGCAAAAAATGACTCATACCTCTTGTTTAAGGAGACCTTTCTGGTGACAATGGTGTTATCTCCTCCTTCATACTGGTTCACTAGTTCATCCCACATGGTTTTAGCACTGGGAAAAAGAACTAGTGTGGGAATTAGGGTTTCTGGAACAGCCCCGAGGATCATGTTTTTGAGAAGGGTATCTAAATTTACCAATCTCCTCTCCTCTTCAGACCAATGTTTCTCCCTCTTTTCCCTGCCTCTTCTAGATCCAGTTGGATCAAGAAGAGCATTGAGAGGTGATGTGGGGACGTAAGGTCCTTCATTTAAAATTTTCATCATATTTCTCTCAATTCCAGTGATATGCAATATCATCCTAGCTTTCCACGTACCAAATTCATCACTATTCCCACTGAATTTAGGAACAGGATTGTTTGAGTAGTGCACATGCACATGTGGAGAAGCAGGAGTAATGACAGGTGGTGGTTCATTATTTTGATCATTAATATTAGGATCAGGACCAAGATTAAAACCTCCTTGTGTATTTTCTGGGTTGGCCATCAAAGAAGCAGATCTAGGCAAGTTTGTTTAGCCTTCTGCTCTGATACCATCTGTAAAGTCCCTCACTTGATGGTTTAACCCAATAGTATAAAATACAACAAGTCTAATATGCACTAGATTTGGACTAGTATTACTTGAATATAAATGCAAGTATATAAACAAAGTAATACAAGACTTAAAGCAATAAAGTAAAGATGGAACACAATGTAATATTTTCAAGTGTATTTTATTTATGATGTTAAATAAAATACAAGGTTGTGCGGAATCAAGATATTACAAATATGTAAGTATCCTAACAACCTATGAATTACAAATATGTAAGTATCCTAACAGCCTATGAATTACAAATATGTAAGTATCCTAACAGCCTATGAATTACAAATATGTAAGTATCCTAACAGCCTATGAATTACAAATATGTAAGTATCCTAACAGCCTATGAATTACAAATATGTAAGTATCCTAACAGCCTATGAATTACAAATATGTAAGTATCCTAACAGCCTATGAATTACAAATATGTAAGTATCCTAACAACCTATGAATTACAAATGATCTATATTTGCTAAATAAACTCTTTAGATCGAAATACTTAAAGTTGTGAAGTATCCCTGTTATGATCGAGAGTATTTAGACAAATTCACCTAATTGCTAAAAAAGTAAATTTAACAAGGAAATGATTTTGTTTTTATAGGCAAACAAATTCACCAGTGAATTTGTGCCGTACAAATATGGTTGCATGTATTTAATGAACCGACAAGGTCATTAAATGCATTGGTTAAGGTACAAGGATAAAGTCACATCAATATGACTAATTATCCTTTTAACCAACCACCTTTACACACGTAAGTACTTTTGTAAAGACAAGTGGAATGTTCTTTAAAAAGTGTGTAAAGACAAAAAGTCAATTCCTCGTAATCAGTGTTCAGACTTGTAAGGTCTAGAACACTGACAAAGCTCCAGTCGTAGATCTGGTAAGACTTCCAGTGGACTCCGCCATTTGTCAGTCTTCTTTATTCTAACTTTAGTCTTTGACTTTAGTGAGAATGTCTTCAGTAGAATAGATCTGGACTGGGGTGAAGTCCAGTGAGCTGAAATCTGGAAGACTCCAGATTTCCTATACAAGTATTTTGCTCACTGGTCTTCCGTTATTTCTGAACAAATCTTCAGTGCCGCTCCAGTCGTCAATTCTGGAGCGAGTCCAGTAAATCTGGACCTAACAAATTCCCCTTATTTGTTTAGAAATAATGCAAGGTTTTTCAAGCTTCTATCTATACAATTTTGTATGCTTGAAAAACACTTGTTTTGATTTAGTCTAAAAGTTTTAAGTTACTGGAAAACACTTTATAGATCATCAGTGTTCCAGTTTCATCTTTTAATTCTAACTTAGACTAAATCTGATCACTTACTTTGTGAATCAAAAATTGCAACAATATTTACATACATCAACTGATAAACAGTTACAATTTTGATAGATAAATACAAGTACAAGTAAATGATAAAAGAGTCAGGCCCTTCTCTTTGACGCCTGTCCAGGAGCATCTTCAGTGACCTTTCTCTTTGGAGATGGTGAGGATGGTACAGAAACTGGTGGTCGCATACCTAGAGCAGCTTCCATCTGTTGTATTCTCTTCCAGACCTTCTCAATCCTCTTCATAAATGCTTTGACATCAGGAGTTAAATCAGTTTTCCCCTGAAAGTCAAGCCTATCTCCTTCAGTTCAGTCCATCCAAACGACTGGACTGAAGCATTCTTCCTTTCATCAGCAAAGTTACCCTCTCTGGTCAACTTTACTTCAAACCTGGTCATGCCTTCATGGTTTTCAGCTAATTTAATCTCTGCACCTATGATCCTTCTGGCATCAGCCCTGAACGTCATCAGTTCATTATACTTATCTTTCAATTTGGCAGCCTGGATCAATGCTTCAGTTTCCCTGGATACCTTCTCTTGTTCTAAGGCAGACTGGATTTCTTCACGATTTATTCTTTATGAAGTATCCAAGGGAATGAAAGTGCTCAGATCTGCATCCCTGATTGCTTTTAACTGTTTGGCAGTGCACCAGCATTCTTTCTGATCTTTTTCTGGAGGTTCACCAGTTCCTCCGTCCTTTGTCTGATCAGTTCAACTACACTGACACCATAGGTTACTGCATCATAAGTTTGTTCTTCTAAAGAGTACCTGGAGCGAATATAGACGTCATCCAATGCATCCAGACATTGATGAACTCTGGGGTCTTCCTTCATTGTAACACCCGACATTTAAAAATATGGATTTTCAAAAACTTTCACCTAACGGAGTCAAATTGCGGAAGAAAAGACTTTAAAAGTCAAAACCGATTAAAACCGTTCGGTTTCTACGTTTAAGTGGTGTTACATGTAATACCATCAAATAGTTTAAAATGAAAACCCAACGGTTTCCCAACACAAAACAACCGTTCAACAATACTACATAAATTCGACATCAAGTACGAAATGTAAATAAATGTCTAAAGAGACAATCGTCTATGGGTAGCTAAGTCCTCCTGCATGCATCTACCCCATTCTCACTCTTATTCCTGCATCAACTAGTCCTTCAAGCTAAACCCGAGGGAACAACCACGTTTAAGAAACAAGTGTTAGCTAACGAATTAGCTAAGTAAGATAACACTATGTTATTAAAGCATTTGTCCAATACAAACAATCTTCATTATTAGACAAGTTTATTCAGGTACAACACACATCACACGTTCACACATAACTGCATATCAACTTCATATCAATTAGGGTGAATCCCCTAAATGTGCCTATCCTTCATTTTATCCACACATTATCACACATATCTTCGTTAACTGCATATAAGTGTAACATAAGTCACACCCGACTAGATGCTTCACCAAAAGGCTAGTCATACTTCGTCGTTAAGGAATGGCAAGCCAATCCAAGAGTAATCCGTATGTGGAGGTTGGTCAAACCCCTCGTATTACTCGCCCTGCATTATAAAGACCATGTTGCAAGAAGCCACCCAAGCAACAACTACGTCAACGCACTCGTCCGGCTAAGACTAGTACGGGTTAAGCTTAACACTTTCCCTGCATTATATTTACGAGCTCGGTTTCACACATATGGTTTAGGTAACACACATTCCTAAACCGTCACACACATATAGTCTAGGTAACACACATCCCTAGACATTCACACACTTTATCTTCATTACGTTTGGATCCTTAAACGTGCAAGTGACATGGCAACCTACTAAGTCTAGTGAGCTAGGTGTACAAGCCATGTAAGCATGCATATATCACACATCAACTTCATTTCTACATTTCATGCATAATGAGATACTTCATAATACTACATAAACTGCATAACAATAAACTACATTAAACAATACTTCATTTCTCTACATTAGGGACTGCATTTCAGGTCTCATGGTCAACTACATAACCCATATTACCTCCCGTGTAACCCCATATGCCCACATGCAATATAAAGATACCAAATGGAAGTATTTATGATTTGAAACCAGCTTTTTGTTGAATCCCCAGCGTGTCAAAGTAGTGTATCTTACCTCGGCGTAGTTCACGACAATCAACAACTAGTCACTGTGTAAAGCAACTATGCTCGTCTACCTATAATTAGTAAACGATCATTAGACAACTACATACTCACGTCATTAAGGTCATTAACTAGACCCACACACGTTAACTACTCACTTTTGTTTCAGGTCTAATCTACATGACAAACGACGTTACGGTTCAAAACTAACTTTTCTGAAAACTGGTGAGTTGCGCCGCAGCTCAAGCCTCCAGTTGCGCCGCAACACAATAAGTTGCGCCATAACTTATCTTTCTGGAATTGAGTTGCGCCGCAAGTAAGAGTTGCGTCGCAACTCGATGCGATTCTGCACAAATTTGGTCGATTACACCCCAAACCAGATCCAAATGCCTCTAAATCAATTACATGACTTTCACACATCAAAATCCTTCATATACAAATCATTATAAATCAATTCAACCATTACTTACACCATACATGAATTTAATCCATCAAAACCACCATTAATCTTCGTTAAACGATTCCCCCATAATCCAATAATTAATCCTAATGACTCATAACATCAAAAGGACCTGAAAACAATGAAATATTACCTTCTATACACGAAGATCACACTAGAGATGCAAAACACTTGATTAAACGCACCTGAATCACACGTTGGAAGGCTTTTCGGCTTGCAATTAGATGGAGGAATGCTATGGGGCGGCTAGGGCTTGTTTAGGAGGAAGAAAATCTGCAATTGACAAGCTAATGACACCCCCTAACTCCCTAAACCCGTTTTTGACTTAACCCCTATGTCAAAACTAGCTCCTAAGCTTCCTAATGCTTCATTATTGGTCACAAACTACTTTATTGACCATATACATAATTAATCCTTCATTAAATGTCACTACATGAACATTAATCTTCATATTACACACATTTATACTACATTAACATTTAGGCTTTCAAGCCTCACGCATAACACACATTAACTACACATATGCATAAAATCTAAAATAGACTTAACGACACACACGATATTGACTTAACGGCATTAGTCAACTAGTAAAGAAAAGTTTGGGATGTTACAATTACCTCCCCCTTAAGAGGATTCCGTCCCCGGAATCTCATCATTAAGGAACAACTCGGGATATTTCTCTTTCATCACTGCTTCAGTTTCCCAAGTCAAGCTTTCTCCATGATTATGCTTCCACTTTATCAACACAAGGACAATCACTTTTTGGCGTAACGTCTTTCGCTTCCTTCCAAGTATCGCTACCGGTTCATCTACTATTCTCTTCATTGGGTCAATACTCACATCCTTAAAAACCAATAAACCCACAACCAACGCTACCGGTTCATCTACTATTCTCTTCATTGGGTCAATACTCACATCTTCAATGGGAATCACACTTGACTCGTCGGCTAAGCATTTCCTCAAGTAGGATACATGAAAGGTGTTGTGACTTCCATCCAATTCTGGAGGTAATTCCAACTGATATGCCACATCTTTAATGCGCTTCAGAACTTTAAAAGGTCTAATGAAACGTGGACTCAACTTTCCCTTCTTTCCAAATCTAATAACTCCTTTCCACGGTGACACTTTCAGCATCACTAAGTCACCAACATTAAACTCAATCGGTCTCCTTTTCTTATCTACATATGTTTTCTGTCTTTCTCTTGCCACACGTAAAGCTTCTTTAGCTATATTAACTTTCTCCGCTGAGATCTCTATAATTTCAGGACCCGTGATTTGCTTTTCACCGGGCTCCATCCAACAACTTGGAGTCCTACATCTCCTACCATAGAGCATTTCAAACGGTGGCATTCCAATACTTTCATGGTGACTATTGTTGTAAGCAAACTCTATCAACCTCAAATGATCATCCCATGCCCCACCATACTCTAATACACACGTCCTCAACATATCTTCCAATGTTTGAATAGTTCTCTCACTTTGCCCATCGGTTTGAGGATGATAGGCGATACTCAAATTTATTCTACTACCCAATTCCCGTTGAAGACCCTTCCAAAAGTTGGACACAAATCTAGAGTCTCTATCCGAAACAATAGACAAAGGAACTCCATGCTTCGACACTACTTCATCAATGTAAATCTTTGCCATCTTCGTTAAAGGCACATCTTGTCGGGTAGCTAGAAAATGAGCACTCTTCGTCAATCTATCTACAATCACCCATATCATATCATTCCTTTTCGGCGTTTTAGGTAGCTTCGTTACAAAGTCCATGGTAATATGATCCCATTTCCACTCGGGAATGTCTAATTGATGCAACAAACCATACGGCTTTTGATGGTCCGTTTTCACACGTGCACACGTCAAACACTTTGCTACAAAATGAGCTACTTCTCCTTTAATATCCGGCCACCAATAAATCGGCTTCAAATCTGCATACATTTTGGTGACACCGGATGAACCGAATATCTACTTCTATGGGCTTCCTCAAGGATCAATTCTCGGTTACCACCAAGCAATGGCACCCAAATTCGACCCTTGTATGTTTTGAACCCACGGCTATTAGTCTCCATCACAAGACGTTTCTTCTTCCCAATGCTTTCTTTGTCAATGTTATCCTTCATTAATGCCTCACTTGTGCTTCTTTAATTCGATCAAGTAGCCCCGACTTGGCTTGAACTTGCATGCTCATCAACTTACAAAAAGAACTTTGCACCTTCCTACTTAGTGCATCCGCCACTACATTGGCTTTACCCGGATGGTATTTGATTTCACAATCATAATCCTTAAGTAATTCCATCCACCTTCTTTGCCTCACGTTCATCTCCTTTTGATTAAAGACATACTGCAAACTTTTATGATCGGTAAACAAAGTGCATTTTGTACCATAAAGGTAATGTCTCCACAATTTCAATGCAAATACAACTGCTGCCAACTCAAGATCATGGGTAGGGTAATTCTTCTCATGTGGCTTCAACTGGCGTGAAGCATATGCGATCACCTTGTCCCTCTGCATCAGGACACAACCCAAACCCGTAATAGATGCATCACTATACACAACCAAATCATCGGTACCTTCAGGCAAGGCAAGATAGGAGCTTCACACAACTTCTTTTTCAATGTTCGAAATGCATTCTCCTGCTTATCGGTCCACTCAAACTTTACTCCTTTCTTCGTTAGTTCAGTCATAGGCTTGGCTATTCGGGAGAAATTCTGAATGAATCTTCTATAATATCCAGCCAAACCAAGAAAACTTTTAATCTCAGTAGGGGTCTTTGGCTGCTCCCACTTTGAAACAGCTTCAATCTTTGAAGGATCTACTTTAATACCTTCTGATGAAATAACATAACCAAGAAACTGCACTTCTCAAAGCCAAAACTTGCATTTAGAAAACTTGGCATACAACTTCTTCTCCATCAACACCTCCAAAACTGCTTTCAAGTGCTCACGGTGCTCATCTTCTGACTTAGAATAGATCAAAATATCGTCAATAAACGCAATAACAAAATGATCTAGAAAGGGACGGCATACCCGATTCATTAAATCCATAAACGCGGCTGGAGCATTAGTCAACCCAAATGGCATGACCAAGAACTCATAATGCCCATATCTAGTCCGAAAAGCTGTCTTTGCTACATCCTCCTTCTTAACCTTCAATTGATGATAACCGGACCGCAAATCTATCTTTGAAAAATATGAAGCACCATGTAGTTGATCAAAGAGATCATCAATTCGTGGAGAGGATATTTATTCTTAACCGTTCGCTTATTCAACTCACGGTAGTCTATGCACATGCGCATAGATCCATCCTTCTTTTTAACAAACAGAACCGGAGCTCCCCAAGGCGAGGAACTAGGTTGTATGAACCCTTTGTCAAGTAACTTCTGAAGTTGGGACATTAACTCTTTCATTTCTGTAGGAGCTAATCGGTAAGGTGCTTTAGCAACAGGTGTAGCACCGGGAATAAGATCTATCTGAAAAGTAACTTCACGATCGGGAGGAATACCGGGAAGATCATCGGGAAACACATCGGGAAAATCGGATACTACATCAACACTAGCAATAGAAGGCTTCTCATTTCTTACATCAATAACATAGCCAAGAAATGACTCTTATTCTTCCTTATACATTTAATAGCCTTCATCATACTAATGATCTTTATTCCCCCTCTCTTCTTATCTCCATAAACCGTTACCACATTACCATCGGGTGTAAAAAACCGAATAATCTTTTGTGAACACAAAATACTAGCTTCATTCTAGACAACCAATCCATACCAATCACTACATCGAAACCGGCTAAGGTAGTAGGCAATAACTGGACCGGAAATAAACGACCTTCAATCTCAATGTCACAATCATCATATCCCACACGTATATCACTAACCGTACCATTAGCAATCTCTACCTCTATCGAGCAATCTAAAGGGGTAGTGACTCTTCCTAGCTTAAGAGCAAATAAAGTAGACACAAACGACCTATTTGCACCCGAATCAAATAAAACAGAAGCAGGTTTTGAATTAACAAGGAAAGTACCACTTACCACCTCGTCGTTGTTCTTAGCATCATCAACAGTCATCTGCAAGGCTCTCACTTTTGTTGCTGAAGTGGCTGCTTTCTTTCCGTCATTCTTCATTTGTGGGCAATCGGCAATAAGATGACCCGTTTCTTGACACTTGTAGCAACGAGTCTTGTCCCTACATTCTGTTGCAAGATGTCCCGACTTCCCATACTTATGACACCTTCTTGTCTTGTTAGAACATTGACCTTCATGAACATTCTTGCAAAAAGTACACCAAGACCCATTCTTCTTTTTATCTTTGTCACCACTTGAGCTAGAATTCCCACGGAACTTATTATTATTATTGTTGTTGTTAGATGACCAATTTGACCTTCTTTTGAACCTCTGTTTCAAATAACACCAAATCTGACTCTGACAAAATGATTACAAAATATGTTGAGTCCAGAACTGGTAAGGTTTCAATTGATGCTAATTTTCTTAAAAATGTGTCTGATCCAAAAATTGTTGATCAAAGAAAATTGAGAGCTGAATGCAAGAAATCTGGAATAGGCAAAGGTTTTGTTAAAAAGGAAACTCTAAATGTTGCTAAAAAGAATTTCAAATCTGGTAAGGGACAGATCAAGCAACAATGGGTGTCCAAATGTGATAAGAATCTAAGTTCTGTTTCCCAATCTAAGTCAGACCAGAAGGTCAGCTCTGGTGAACCCATCTTTGGATGGGTTCCCAAAAAGAACTAATCTCTTATTAAATGCAGGGCAGTCATGACGATAATACCTGGCACTTGGACAGTGGTGTTCCAAGCATATGACCGGATGTAAGTCCCTGCTATGTAGCTTAGGATTCGCGCTGGTCCTAATGTTACTTTTGGAGATGACT
>CM067173.1:97617614-97683839 GCA_034093135.1 Erigeron breviscapus | reverse complement strand
TACAAATTAAGTAACGCTAAGAGTTAGCCAGTAGCCCAGTAGAGAGCTTCCAAGGTTTTTGACATCCGGCGATTCGAGGTGAGAATACCGAGACTGATGCAGCGTCCCAACTCCCAACCACAACCAACCTTCGACCTTTCGTTTAGACCGGTTCGCCACCACGTGCAACCATTTACACCGGTTACCGCCCCAATCACAACGACCGTCCTTTATTTCTCGGATGTCAACCCAACCGCACTGCAGTTGTGACGATGTTGCGATGTTCGAATCCGTCAACAACCAACCGAAAGAAGCTCAATCGCCACCAAGTGCAACCATTTACACCGGTTACCGCCCCAATCACAACGACCGTCCTTTATTTCTCGGATGTCAACCCAACCGCACTGCAGTTGTGACGATGTTGCGATGTTCGAATCCGTCAACCACCAACCGAAAGAAGCTCGATCTGGTGCTGCCCATAATTTTCTAGAGGTTATATTTTGTTTTTAATTCTTTAATATGGTCAAAAATTTGATGGTAATTAGAAATTTTTGCCGCAACAATATGTAATATGCTCGTGTGGAAGTGAAGTGAAGACCCAGATGTTTGTGCGTGTTTTAAAGCGGCTGCGGAACCTGGAAACAGTGGTCGCCGAACCTGGTGGTGGCTGGTTTTAGACTGTTGTTTATTCTTGTTGTACTTGTCCCTTGCCTGTTGGTAAAGAGGGGCAGTTTGGGGTAAAAATCAAAAGAACCACAAAAATGTGTGGTAAAAAGTAAAAAGATAAAAGTCTACTGTAGAAATCTCGACTTAAATTGTTATATATAATTGTTAGGAAAAAGGGGATAACCCAAACCAAACTGTTTGGTTGAGTTTTTGATCAAACACTTGTGTGGTGAGAAAAGATATTTGCCAAACCATGAAATCTACAAAGATATGTCCCTAAGACCCTTACTAATATGTTTGTTTTTTCTTTTCCTTTTAATCGTATCTACTATGTTTTGTTAATTTCAGTACTACATCATTATTGCTTAACTAACTACATTGATCTAAGTGAACCTTCACCTTTAGATGGTGGGAACGCTTGCTATTTGAAAATTGCTTATCTTAAAAAACTACATGTTTATTACAAAAATTATAACTATATCAAAGTTAAGCAAATCACGTCTAACAAAACAGTTTATATAGGCAAATACATAACATACGTACCGACTTATTGAGTTGTGTAATTTAATTTACAATCAATTATATTATTTATCTCAAAAAATAGATGTATCAAACTCAACATATAGATCGTCTACATACCAAGGCCACATGACCACTACGTGACACAGAAGAAACACAAGGGACAATTTAAAAAGAAAAAAAAAATTATAGAAGAAGAAGAAGCAAATTCTCAAACTTTTTGACATTGGTCCGAATCAATTTTAGCTAACAAATGAATGTGTTTTCACTGCAAGCGAAATGTTATTTAGTCCTGTATTAAAGTTAGATATTTATAAGCTCATTGAGTATGTTGTACCATTTTATTTGTTTGATCGTGCTAGTTTCTTATTTCTAGATAAGCAAATATAATTGATGTGAGATGTTATGGTGTTTGATGATATGTATTGTTTGTGTAGTGTTGATATGTATTCTTGCTACAAAATCCATTTCGTTTTATTGTCACCTCTTTTGCAATCCTAACAGCTAATGTCTTGGATAGTGTCTAGAATAGTTAATATTGTAAAACTCTAGAACTGTACTTTTTGATAACTAGCGTCTTGCTAGTTACATTCTATTTAATATAATATAATTTTGCTGTTTAAAAAAAACAAATGTTGTGGTGTTTGATGATTTTCTACATTAATGGTTTGATACGATTTTTTCTTTTGAACGACAACCGTCAAATAGAACATGTACCCCACCATTTAAAGCTGGGAATAGTTACATTCCAACGTTGAGTAGTCATACGAGGAGTGTAACACCACTAGGCAAAAAAGTGTAACCCCACCAGAGGCATTATTAGCGGCGACGTCGCCGCTAATACTCCACCAGAGAGAGTATTAGCGGCGACGTCGCCGCTAATACTGCGGGCCCCCATGTCTGTAATGGTAAATCTGGCAGAGAAATTAGCGGGGCCCCTGTCAGTGTCAGAGTATTAGCGGCGACGTCGCCGCTAATGCCTTGGTCGGGTTGACTTTTGCCTGGTGGTGTTACCCTGTGCCTATAATAATATCAAGAAACCACGAAGGCCCCACATGTCTTAAAATGTTTATGACTCCTTATCGTGATTTAAACTTCCGTCTATAGTATAAATCCCGATTAATCAACCATCTAAGTGAGTATTGTCAATCTAATACATTTGAACTAATGAATTCTGGTTATATGGAGAGTTAGAGTAGATGCTTTAAATTTTTTTGTGAACTTGAAGTAAACTTTTTTTTTTTGATAATCCAATACGCTTTCAACATATAACTCATATGTTACAAAAAAAAATTCTTTGGATAAAGATGAGACGAATCGAATGGTTTCGAGTACACTAAAAAAAACGAGACGAATTTTTCAAAAATAGTTTTTCAACCAAATTTTGGTTAACACCTACCTAAAATAATAAATGTAGAAGACCTGGATTGATATGTTAGGAAGTAGCACGTGAGAGGTATGGAGCCAACGGGAACAGCCTCGTGGGAATCAAAAGCCTGCCTGACACTCCTACTAATTGAGTACTCCCCTCCCCGTTTATGCTTTCTTACCCTTTCAATTTTGTTATGTACATATTTGGCCCCTTATTTCAATTAAGATATACTATAAAATAAACTTGGGTTATATGTAAAGGAATAAAGTTTTGCTTACGATAAAAAAAATGTATTTTCCGTAAAGAAAAAAACCCAACATATTAAAATTTTAACATGAACTCACACAACTATCAACATTCCTACAGTCAATATCATTTTGTAGTTAGATCATTTAACTTAGATGTTCTTAGAGAAAGTCTTTGTTTAAACCTCTATAGATAAATATATTATAAAACGACGACAAAAAAACCTTGATCACATTTACGATTTACCACAATGTATAGGCTAATTTTAAAGATATGATATCCGTATTATTATTTTTGATACATTTACCACAATGTAAAACTAATAAAGTAAACTACACAAACTATTAATGCAACAGTGTAGTGGATGTATTTAAAAGAAAAATACAAACTAGTGAATTTTGGATCCTGTGTTACGGTCTGATAAAATCTAAATAGTGACACAAAATGTGACATGAATGAAAAGTATGTAAGGAGTTACTATCTACAACCTATTACTTTAATATAGAACATAATATCACCACCCTAATTTTAATGGTATTTTGTTTATGAAAAGAGTTTCTTTTTGGAACGAAAAGATTAGCTACAAAAAGTATAGGGCATAAAACAAAAAAGTTCACTTCAAATATAAAAAAAAAATCAAAATCAAATAAAACAACACAAAAATTCAAAAAGCCTGCAACTATCCCCTGCATCCGTACAGATTCACCCCCCTCTCCTGCATCTATCTTCTTCACCCACTATACACACTTCCCAACCTTCACACATTCACTGTGTGCTTTTTTGATTACCTTTGAACCTGAAGTTATACATAACTGTATGCATTTTCTTTAACTTCAATTCTTTCATTTCTCTATTTTTGGTAAGCCCTTTTGTTTGTATACATTCTATATACATATACATATATATATATATATATATATATATATATATATATATATAGGTAGAGAATAGACAACCTGATCTGGATTTTTTAAGGTTAGGTTTAGTATTGTCAGCTTAGCTTAATTTTTATGTTATTTTTGGATTTAGGGTTATTTTTAGGGAGCAAATCTTGAAATAATGGAAGATACAATAAAACCCACATCAAACATATCAGAAATAGTATCAAGATTTTCTAAAGTTTGTAAATTTAGGTCTATTGGGGTATTTACTGAAACCCCAAATCAAGATATATGTAATGATGATGTATCTAATGATGTGAAAGAATGTGTTGAGGTGTGTAGTACTAATAGTAGTAGTAGTAACATATGGACTGGTCATGATGAGATATTGAAAGTTTTTGAAATATTGTCTGAACTTAAAATAGCATATGTTCAACTTCAACAAGCTCATCTTCCGTATGATTCGGAGAAAATCCGGGTTGCGGATGAGCTTGTTTTCGCGAATCTTGATGGTTTGTGTAAGGTTAGGCGAGCGTTTAAGGAAAATCAGTTTAAGTACTCTAAATCTCTTTCGGCTTGTCTGACTGTTTTACGAGGTGAGATTAAGGTTCAGGAAAGGTTGTTAGAGAGACTTAAAGGTCAGGCAAAGAAAAAAGATGTAGAAATAAGTTGTCTAAAGGGAGAACTTTGTGATTTGGAGGGTAAAAATAGGTTGTTAGTTGAAGAGATTAAGTGTAGGAAAAGGGAAGCGATAAAGCGGATGAATTTATCGTGTGTTGACAATGTTGTTAATGAGGTTGCAAGGAGCATTCATGATTTTGCTAAGCCGTTAATTGCTTTGATGAAGGCTTCGGGTTGGGATTTGGATGAAGCTGCAAACTCGATTCAAGATTCAGTCGTGTACTCTGTTAGGTCTCATAAGAAATATGCATTTGAAGCGTATATTTCTAGGAGAATGTTTAATGGATTTTCGTTGAAATCCCAGAATGTTGATGAGGTGTTAAGGTTTAATGATCCTGTTGATGTTTTAATAGATGACCCGAATGGTAGTTTTGCCGAATTTTGTAGAACAAAGTACCTGTTGATAGTTCATCCAAGGATAGAAGCTTCGTTTTTTGGAAATTTGGATCAGAGGAACTTCGTGTCTAGTGGAAGGCATCCAATGACACCGTTTTACCAATTGTTTGTTAAAATGGCAAGGTGGGTTTGGCTTCTACAAGGTATTGCAGCTTCACGACCAGAAAGTGAAATGTTTGTAGTCAATCGAGGAAGTGAATTCTCTGATTGTTATATGGAGAATATCGAAGGTGGAAAGGATGATATGGGCTCGTTAGATGGCCAGAATGGAAGGTACAAAGTCGAGCTGATGGTGATGCCCGGATTTAGAATTGGGGATAAGTTGTTTAAGTCTCGTGTTTATGTTTCTAAACTCAGTACTACTACCTAGCAAGATGGGTTGTGGCGTATCGGTAACTCATGAACCTTTTTCTTCTGTCCTCAATATATGTACAAGCTGCTGTAAGTTAAGATAGAGTTGGTAATGTAATTTTATGCTGAAAGTTAATCTTAAATTATGAAGTTGAACATGTGAAACTGAAGCATGTTCCTTAAAGTATATGCTTTTCAAATCTTGATCGCTTCGCTGCAAATTTAATTTAGACAAAAGTTAACATATTAAACTAGTTGAATGTTTATCTTTGTTCTAACTTCGTTAAACTGTGAAAAATGTTTAAACATATAGGAGATGTAGGAACTATTAGCATTAAAAAGTATTAGATAAAATGTTAAAATCTGGTTAATAGTGCACAGGGCCTGGATTTGAACTCCCGACCTCGCGTATTCCCCACCACTAGGTTACCATTGCAAGGACTAAGCTTCTATGTAACCTTCTTGTCCTTTCAGAAATCTACAACCTGCTAATGTATTAAATGCGACTAGAAAAACTACAGCTGTAAAATGATAACTTTTTAAGCATAAATTAGCTTAAATTTTGTAGGGATTTTACACTTTGGGAGCATTTTAATGTGTTTGACTTGTTGCATATATAGCAAAGTATTTAAGTTTAATCTGTGTGATTTGCTGGAGATAAATTATAACTTTAAAGTACTACAGTAATTTTTATGTAATCTGGTTGGGGCCTTTTGGGGGGGGGGGGGGGGGGGGGTGTGAGGAGGATGGGGTAAGCTTTGTGATCTATCGCTAGCACGAAAAGAATGTCAAGAAAAAAAACACTGGAAGCAAGTTAAGCTACAGAGGTAATAATTTCAACCCATTTACTTATGTGTGCTTCGCTCTGGGTTATTTCATTTTTACTGGTCGAAGTTGGTCAAAGCGATTTTAAGCGTACAACCTTCTAGATCATTTTCCTAAAACTCGCAAATATTAGAAGCTTGTAATTTTACATGATGATTATCAACTGTTTCAACAAGTCTTTTCAGTAATTACCACATTTGATACAAGAAATGTTGTTGCGCCAACTGCAACCAGATAGCGATAAGGATAAGTTTCCTTCGCAGATTTCACAATAATATCTGATAGTTTGATGCATCTCGATCTGCATGACTGCATCTGAAGCAGAACCTAGAGAAAAGTTGTTCACATAGATTACAATGCGTGATTCAAAAGGGAAGGGGGTATATTCCGGGTCTGTATCTGTACTTCTATATGTGTGTGGTGTTAGTCATATTTCTTGCAAGTTTTCGGCATTGCCAATCTTGATAATGGGCAAACCTTAAATTTCATGAAAGCCAAATAACGGTAAATCCAAATCTAACACAACTGCGGGCATAACAAGGAAAAATGACTACAAACTAGATTTCCGAGTCTAAAATTCCATACAGGCATTGGCCCTAAAACTCTGGCGCTTGGATGCTCTAGTGTTTGTGCTCCATCTGCGGTAACTGTGTTGTCCTACCAGTCAGACTCCTTGGTTCAAAAGATAAAAATCAAAATCAAAATATGGTAGGAATGAAGGGATCTCATTTAAGAGCTTAAATGCTTCTTCAATAATAATATACTTGGATGATGTGATTCATAAGCAATGAAAAAAGCAACCCATCGGTTTTGACAGATGGGTGCCCATTTGACAAAATATATGGGTCTCAACCCACATGCACGGTGCACCCAACTTTCCGAATGAATAACACTGATGTATTATAGTGATAACTGACCGGAAGTCTTTCTAGAAGTAGTTTCTCTACCTCGAGTAGGAATAAGAGTGTATATCTCACTTCTCTCATACATAATCCATCACGAGATTGATATTTAAATGATTTAGTTTTGTTTTGTAAAAAGTCGTCGTGGTGTAGTGGTTATCACGTTTGCTTTACACGCAAAAGGTCTCCGGCTCGAACCCGGGCAGCGACGTGTCCTTTTTTACTTTTCTTTTTGCCGTTAAAAAAAAACAAAAAATCATTTAGTTTTTAATGATTATTACAAGTGAGCATTTTCTGGCAACTTATTGGCGTTTGAATTTGTCAAAAATAGATGAAACTATGGTGTGGCAACTAATATGACACTAAATTTTAGTTATAAAAAGTGGCAACAGTTTAATATTAAAAAAATATAGACTTGGTAATTTTTTACAAAAAGTACAATAAGTGCACATAATCCTAATCAAAATACAAAGTTATGTTCATTTATAGAGCATTAAAAAAGTTATTATAAAACTAATAATGTAAGTGGTTGTAGACTTGTAGTGTTGTACTAAACCAACTTTATAAATATGCTAATGGCTTTAATGATTGTACTAATTATTAAAAGCTAAACCTGTGTAAAAACTATTTTTGCGTGAATGCTAACGTTTTGAGTTTTCACTTGAACACAAAAATAGGGACTATACTTAAAATTGTTTTTATTGCTAACGAGATATGTCACCCGGGCGTTGCCCCGGGAGACATGACGTTTGTGGATGTCTTTCTTTTTAAGAAAATTATCTAAATTTATTAAGATAATTGTATTAGAAGAAATGACAAAATGTGTTACGATCATAATACAAATAATAATAGAAAAATATGACGTTGATATATTAATTTCTTTCTACCATTTTCTAACCAAAATATTACATGTTCCCTTAAAAAGTTTGTGGGGAAATAAAAAGGGTTTAATGGGTGCCTACAATTTAAAATGGAATCCTTAGTACAAAATGTAAGAGATCAAAGTTTTTGATGTAAATGTATTTTAAAGAAATAAAATAAAAAGATTTACAAAAATAATAAATGTATAATGAGGAAAATAAGTTAAGCATATAAAAAATGTAAGTTAAAAGTAATAATTAGAAAATAATGGACATGTGGGCCTACAAAAAAATAAAAGAAAAAGTTACTATTCTTTGCACAAATCCCAATACTTTGTTTTTAATATATATATTAATTTGGTGGCATTAACACCGTCAAGCCACACTATCCCTTGGATTCACCAAGTAACTAGTTAATCTTTCAGTTGAATTGTTGGTTTAATACAATAACTAGATTTTAGATCCGTGTCAAATACATGGATTTTACAACATTATCAATATGAGAATTATTATATGAAACAAAAAAATATTTATACATTACAAATGTAAAATATACTTAAAAAATAATTGAGATATTCAAATGTAAATACCGAATGCTAAATCATATCAAGGCTAGATGAGCAGAGTTTCTTTTATACAAACTCTTCCAGAGAAGCAATATATTAACTGATGCGTAAATCTCACGCGAATCTAAGCACAACGGAATGTAACAACTTAAACAAAGAACTAGCACAGCGGAAATACTATTTTTGTGAAGATTTTCTGAATTTATGAAACAAATAAACAAACAAGACAATAAAGTAAAAGTATAGATAAAAGAATCCACCACCAAGATTCGTAAAGGACTGGCCACCGGAATCAAGGATAAAGGAAACACTCCAACCCATCACTATGTTTGATAAAGGTCTAGCCACCACAAACACAGATAAAGGAATCGAAGATTTAAAGACCTCACCACTATAATCGATAAAGGACGAACCACCACGACTATAGATAAAGGGGTCACTTCAAACCACCAAGATCAAAGATCCATAAAGGTAAATGAAGATTTTTGGATAAGAAATAGAGGTTGCTCTATTAATTTCATTCAATCAATCAAGTCTGCTTTACAATGGGAAATGAGCCTCTATTTATAGCCACTAATGCTATTTTCCTAGAATTAAAGAAATACAATAATAAAAGAAATAAAAGGCTGTCATAAACATCAAGGACCATCACTATTTTTAGACAACCAATAGAAAAAGGGCATGTGCAGCTTCTAGAATTATTCACTTAGAAATGGTCCCCACAATTGTCACATGCAAACCGTTAGAAAAGGGTGTCACATCCACATGTCCATTCTTACCCATAAGCTTCTAGAACATTCTGATGTGTCCGCTTCTTATTGGATGAAAGTAACTAGCTAGGTGACAAAATACTGAAGTGGATCTGGTGGCTTACTACTGGAACATCTTGACTGGAGTCGTTTACTGGTAAGCTCCACTGGAGTCTTAACTGGAACAAGAATCTGGAGTTGCTTCACTGGAGCCTTGACCTGGAGAACCTTCACTGGAGTATTCCATCTGGAGCATTTCAACTGAAGCAACTCACTGGAGTTATTCACTGAAGCTGTCCACTGAAATGGTTCACTGGAGTGTGACTGAAATAACTTTACTAAAGTAAAACTGAAACCCATTTCTGAAGCCTCGTGACTGGAGCAAGTTACTGGAGCTTTATCTGATGAGTCTTCACTGGAGTTGTTAGCTAAAAGGTTGCTGAAACAAGACTGATATGCTTTATGACTGATGGATACTTGCTAAGACAAGTTATTGCTGAAACTCAAAGTGAAATCGGCCACTAAAGTGAATGACTGAGAACTGATAACTGGCAACTGGTCACTGGTCAGTAGCATTACTGAAATGAAGTTACTGAAGACTTGTTGCTGAAGTGTTTTGCTTTCTGATCTGAGCAGTTGCTGGTCACATCTGGTGCTGACCAGTTTACTGAACGTGGTCGACTGAAGTTGTTTCAACGAGGTTTGTTCAGATGGCATTATCAGTTCAGAAACTCCTTTCAGTTCAGATGACTTATTCAGTTTAGTGGTATTAGTCAGTTCAATGAACCTGGACATTTCCGCATCATTAACCTTGATTACACAATTGACCTAGTCCCATTTTAATTGTCTTATTTTGATTGGTCAAGTCTTTTACTTCCGACTTTGACCGTAAATATCTTTGTTTGTGTTATATATTAGTCGATGAAAGTTAAATCAATGAAAAGTACATTTAAAACTCAATCAATTCATATATGTTATATCAAGTGTTATATAACACAAACAAAAATATTTACGGTCAAAGTTGAAAGAAAAAGACTCAAAAAGTCAAACTAAGACACTTAATATGGGACGGAGGGAGTATTATATAGCAAATTAATAGATATGGTAAGCTAAATGTGTTTTCTTTTATTTTTTATATACTAATACCAATATTGAGTATATATCTTAATATTATAAACCAAATTAATAGCTATTGACTTATAGTTTATCCAAATGGGCCGGTTCATAATAACTTCATATATAGTGTTTATAATATTAAATATAATAAATTAGATATTTATATTTATAATATATAGTTAATGGAATAGTTATCTTCAATTAGATAGATGGTCGACAGTTATAGGTTTTTTATATAATAAAAAGTCAAGAAAAGTCAAATTAAGAATTTAAAGAAATCGATAGATGTGATTGGTTAATAAGTTATTAAGCAATTGTGCTTTAGTATAATAAAAGATTTTGCGAATGTATCACGCTAAGTCACCTAAGGTAGTAAAGGAGTTCCGTCGAGTCGAATAACAAGGATTTTGGGCAAGAGTAACACAAAATTTTGCTAAATATTTTCTTGCAAATCTCGTGGTAATGTCAGTTTTTCTACAAAGTAAAATTTTTACCACTCTAAATCTGTAAAGAGCTTTAACTTATATTTTTATGAGTTAAAAAGCTTTTTGCTTGATTTGTTTTATTTTGTTCAACATCTACAATGTTATTATCATGTCGGTCCCTATCATACACTTTTGATAACAGAAATGCAACATAAATATAATTATATCGAGGATGATGAATAAATGATGTAGTGGGAAAAAAGGGATAAACAATTGAACCTGTTGATTCACAAGAATATCAGGAACAATTCTTCTAACTATCGTTGATTCAAAAAGAATACCGATAATCATGGTATTTCACACACACTAACACACACTTGTGTATAGGGAGGAAAAATATGAAATTTCACATATCAATAATCTGATTAATAACAAAACTTGAATCCCTATTTATAGAGGAAAATCTTAATAATGAAACTGAAGTAATTAACAAACTAAATGAGTTAATATTCGTTAACTCACCTCCCTAATTATTTAAAGATCCCCCAAAATTCTTTATGGGCAAGTAAACCGGATAGTCCCGCATCAATAATAGTATGCACAATTCATTAATTCACCAGTTGAGTTTGATTTTATAATTAATATATATTACTTAATTGTACACTGAAATACTTGTTATCCAATAGAAACCAAAACTTTATGTGACATTCAATTCTTTAAAGAAAATTGATCTCTGACGATAAGTTAACTTTCAAAAAACTTATTTTCTCCATACCTTTTCATTGGAACTTCATTTTTTTCATTGGAACGAAAAAATCCAATCCAAATAAAATCACATATATTACTCTACTCCAAAATAACATATAACCTAAATATCAGTTTTTTTCTAACAACAGAATTTATTATATAACAAAAATAGCCCATAACAAAACGCTAGAACCAAAGTATAAAATTACAAATCTAAAAAGAAAACTAAAACCCTACACAATCGAGATCCTTCCTAAGTTTTAACTGCGAGGACTTCAAAAGGGATGAAAAAACTCGTGTCAAAGAACCGAGACACAAGAAAACCCCCACTCATGGAGGCCATGCCACCGATTTTCACTCCGTAGTGTTTTTGATGCAATCCCATACAAGCCCCGAGGTATTGGTACAAAGAACAAGCCGACGTAACAATCAGGCTAAAGTGAGTGAGGGGTTCCCATAACCCCCAAAACTCATGGCATACATGTGAGCCTAGTCACTCAAAGGGTTTTCCTTGGAGTGAGGTCTTCCCATAAAGCCTAAGAAAGAGAGTGAGAAATAAAGAAAGGGAAAGAGAAGAAAAGAACATTTGGAGGGAGGAAAGTGATGAGCGTTCATTTTGTGATAATTTCCCCCATCATTAGGCCGCATTTTAATGTCTAAATGAGTTAATATTCGTTAACTGTTGGTACTTATGGATTCTATATAAATGCAGATTCACGGAAGATGCGAACGAGGGTGAATGACATCTATCAACTCAACATGAAGGTCGATGAAGTTACAAGACACAAGAAGGCAAAACGAGAGTCAAACGAATAATATCTGGAAGACGCAGGAGTAGCCAGCGTTGCTGGCACCACCACTGAAGGGCCCAACGCCGCTGGAGGCCCATTCCCAGCGTCGCTGGGCAGACCAGGTCCAGATTCGACTTATTGCCTTTAAATAGAACAATAAGCCCTCAAACCCTGAGGAGAGCAAATTTTCTGCCACCAAGTCGAGACACACAAACCCTAGGTCGAATTTTGCAGATTTCCAGGAGGATTTTGAGCTTCTAACATCTCTTGATCTTCATCTTCAACCTAGATCTATTATCTTTCTTTACTTTCTAATTGGTAAACAATGTCTTTCATCTTTTCAGACTTTGTTATTCGTTTAATAATGTCCGGCTAATAGACTGAATACTTGTTTGGATTGATGTGATCATGTAGACCTTTATTTATCTTATTTTATTAGCTAGATCTGTTAGATTGTGATTACTGTTTGTCGTAGATCCATGGTTAATGCGTTCTTCATATTATTATAGGTTCTATATCTGAATATATTAGTTTAATTCTGATGGTTGTCTATGATCATACACTAGGACTAATATAGTAGGATGGAAAACACTAATCGGTCTATAATTAGATGTAAAAGGTGATTCAGTTCTAACGGACGGATCCAGAACCATAGTAATTAGAACAAGTTGAACATGAAGCTTAACAATGTCAGACGCGATCTAGTGACATGGAAACGTGCATTATGGTCACCGGAGGGAATTATTATCTGGTCATGGCTTAAGAGCCGGGTATAGCTAAAGATGAATCAATAACACAAACTTAGGTAATAAAGCTTAAACAATAAATCTAACGAGAATTTGTTTAAAGAGTAGTGTGAGTCTAGCGACATCACTACTTACATAGGTGAAGTGAATCTAGGGAGAATCTGAGTCGTGAATAAGTTTTCCAACAGACTAGCAATAAATAGGATGATAATTGTCATATGCATGTGATCGGAGATGCCAAACAAGTATTTGTTTTTAATTACTGTTTTCTGCTTTCAATTTTAGTTACTAGGCTAAAAGAGGCTTCTCGCTAGACCAAGCGGTTGCGGCCTTCTATTTGCTTTTATTTGTTTTTAGTAGTTTAAATAAGAAATCGTGACAACCCACAACCGCTAGAATTACACATTTTATTAGACTAGGTAGTGCAAGCGTCTCTGCGAACGATCCTGTACTTATCACTTACTATACTACACTTGACCGGGTTATTGTGTTTTTAGTTTGATGTATTTACTTGTACAACATTTTATAAATTTAAAACCAGTGTTATTTTTCATATTAAAAAATCATTTTTGTTTTTCACTTAATAAAAAAACACATCAGAAAGACATGGAGACACGTAAAATGAAGGCGTTAAAAATTGGACAGGGAGAAAAAACTTTTGGCTTATAACACCCCTGGGGCGATGTAAGGGGGGTTATGGGGCATCATGGGGGCGTTACATGCGCTTTTGGGCATGCCAAGGGGAGGTAACGCCTCACTCCCTTTAGCCTTAATCCAATACACAATGAGGTGCTTAATACCTCCAATAAAGACCTGACTCATGACAACACTGGAAAAATATGATCTTCGAAATTTTAGTCTTTCTTTATCATAAAACTGAACCCCGTCATAATACAACAAAAATGAGTTACTATGCTCTTCTGTTTTTTCTCTTGACGCGCTGACTATGTTTTTGTCAACATGGAGAACTTCCAAGTAGGTCATCCACTGCTCCCGTTCAAACACATTTAGCTAAAAGAAACAATGATAAACAATATTAACATTGTAGGAGTTGTAGAAAATATATATAAAAGTAAATAAATAAGTAAATAACCATTACTAAAGGGTGTAATGGCAAGGAAATCTCTTTACTCACAAGAGGTCAACGATTCGAATCTTACTCTATGCATATTTGGGGACTATAAGTATTTAAATTCCACCTATTGTATGATAATGGTTTCTCATCGAGGGGTTTAAATTTGTGATATATTCAACGAGAAACTCTCTAACGTGGACCCGGTTAAGACAATGTATGTTAGACCTCCCACATTCGCGAGTAATTCACACCTTTATAAAAACAAAGAAATAAATAAATAATAGTGTATGTTCAAAATAAGCTTAGAAATGCCACGTATTACAATTGGGGATAATATTTGTGCCATAAGTTTTTATTAAGCTACCATATATATGCATTATTGACTTGTACAATATGTTTAATTTTTGTACAGTGTGATAATTTAATAAAAATTTATGGTATAAATATCATTTCTCATTACAATTACCATATATGATAAATATTTACAAAGAAGAAAATGTATAAAGCGGACTAGCGGCGGAGAGCTTTGAGAAAAAGCATAAGCTTCAAAGTGTTATTAAAAAAAATGATAATTTACAATCTTTTTTATACGAGTAACATTTGAATAAACAGATAACAACAAACAAAATATCATTTTAGAAATGCAATTTTTATTTAGAAAATAATCTGAAACACCCCTAAGTTTCTCACTTCACTTATCTTTGTTTTCTTTGTTAATTTTATACCATAAATGTGGATAGCAAAACCGCTCGGGGTTTCTAATTTGTTACAAGGAAGAGTTTCCATAACAAGACGAACATTCGTGTTATGAAAAGCTAAAATATTTAGTCACTATCATTCAACCGCATGAAAAAGAATTAAAATTTCTTTTTAAAGTTATCAATGGACAAAGACAACATCATCATTAATCATTACGTATAACTTTATATTATATATAGGGTAAGGTTTACATGAAAACTATTCACATATAATGTAATATATTATGAGCAAGGCCGACCCAATTGTAATATGGGGTCAAGCATGGGCTTTAGGCCTCCAAACACAAAAGGCCCCCAATTTTTGTAGCATCGGGCTTTTGTATACATCAAAATTTTTTGCGGAATTAACATCAACTAAAAAAAGAAGTAGGGTATGCAAATATAGTACACCATTTATTACTCACAAGCTTTTTATTTTAGATTTTTTTTTATTACTTACAAATTATAATAACAATAGCCTTGTGATCATTCAATCCTTCATAATAACACACTAGTAGCTGATCGACGTCGAAGTACCGATAAAAAATAAACCTACTATACCTTATACTAGATAGGGTAAGCGGGTATCGTATCCACGAGGAGTGTAGGTGGTTATAGCCAAGTTGTAACGATTTCGTTTGGATTGTAAATAATTTTAACTCTAATTTTAAATAGCAAAGTAAAGATTAACTTAATGAAAATGCAAATTAACAAACAGGAAGTAAATTAAAGATTATAAACAATAATGGAAAAAGCATCCCTCCCGAATCCCAATAGTCGGATTAAATCACCTAATAAACTTTACCGAGTATTTATCCTAAATCACATAGACATAATTTGTAATAAGTGAAATGAACAATTTTAGGCACAACCTATGTTAATCAGACGACCTGTCTTAATCCTTAAACTAAATGGACTCGGTACAAATCGTTAACTCACAATAAATTGTCTTATAAAAATCCAAATCAAAATAATGTTGAATAAATACTCAATCAATTATATGAATCACAATCTTGAAAGATTAATGTTTAAACGATTGAAAATAAAGTCTATCAAATGAAATAACCAACAATTGTTCATCGGGAGAGATAACCTAAAACTTAGCCGGACATCTCCATTAGCATCTTCTCAATTGTTGATGAAGAAAATCCTTGTTGCATGATCGAATGATGGAAGGAATGATTGTGAATGATTCAATGGTGTGTATGTGTTTTTCTAGGGTTCTTCACTTCAATTGCAGCCAAAAAGATATGTTAAACTGCAAATTTTCGACATTACATAACCCTCTTAAGTATTTACATTCGATACCCTTCAAATTAAGCTAAAACTCAAAATCCCGACTGGGCCGTAAATTTACGGCCACACCACCGTAAAATTACGGTGGACCGTAAAAAAGCACCGTAATTCGCGTCTGGCTTTTTTCCTTCTTCGGATGAAAATCGTCCAAAATTGCACTGACCGTAAAATTACGGCCCTGGAGCATAAAATTACGGCTAAATACGGCTAGTTGTTTTTTCTGAGCATAAATTTACGGCTTCAAACTCCAAGCAAAAGTCATCAGGTCTAGTTTTTACGGCTGTTACCATAAAATTACGGTCAGTGACCATAAAATTACGGCCTTCACTATTTTCAAGCATTTTTATCACCTTTCTTCACGTTCTTATACCATTTTCTTCCAAACCTGAAATGCACACAATACATATTAAAGTAGGCCTATTCTTATAGAAAATGAATACAACTAATCATTATTAGACCATTTAAAGATATATCCAATCATCACTTATCAAACCTCCCCAACTTAAGCTTTACTTGTCATCAAGTAAATCTATCTTTCAAAATCTTTCATTCCTTCGGTACAAAAGTATGAGTAACATGACAATTAACAAAAAGAAGCTAAACCATTGAGTCAGAAAATAATTTAGAATGGTTAAGCAGTTTTAATCTTAAATGAAAACTGAAATGTTTGACAATACTCAAATGATTCTCAAGCCCTTATAGAACACGACTAAGCACCGCACAATTGAAACGAAACATATCTCACTATCACACTCCAACTAACAAACTATTGGGTTGTATAATGAATAATCACTCAAAGCCTAGTCGTGATGCATATTGTTTTACCATAGGATTGTTCTAGAATCAAATCTTCACCGACGTGACGTAAGCACCCGGTACAACCATCAGAAGAGGACTTTTAAAGGGTTGTAATGTTGTGAAGGCTTAAGGGTCATTAACAAAGGGTATGGAAATTTAGGATATAAATTGGTGTTAAAAAGAAATAACACAACAATTAACAAAGTTTTCACAAAATAGTCTAATCCATAGAACCCATGTCATTAGTTGCCAACGGTCCAAAACCCGAGAAGTTGTCCCGACAATACCCCCCAATAGAACGATTAAAAACCGACACCATTGTGGTGTATGACATTCAAACAACTCAATCAACCATGACTAACCATGTTGGCTTTTAACGAACATGCCAACTAAATACGATATGAAAGTAGTATAAACAATATGAGATCCTTTTGTTGGTTTATAAAGATGTACCAACTTCAACTTGATAAATTGTAGAAACAATGAAGCATATGTTGGTGTAATAGATGAACCAACTCATAAAAATGATTTGACCAAAAGTGAGAAATACCAACTGACAGCCCAAGCTCTTTTTTCATTTTTCTATTTTTTTCTTTTTTCTATTTTTTTCTGTTTTTCAATTTTTTTATTCTTTTTTTTTCATTCATTTTTTTTTGTGAGCTACTTTTACTCTGACTAATTGGTATTCTCTAATGAAAATCAAAACAGTGACAAATCATGTAGTAATGTGCTAATATGAACAATCCAGACTTGATCCAAAAATCGTGACGAACTCAAACTATTCTCAGTAACCGAGAATATCCCAACCCGACACAATAGGACAACCCCAAACCATCCACTAGCATAGGCAACCAATGACCCACCAGGACTTCGACTATTGGTATGGCTAGGTAAGGTGTATATTTAGGGTGGATTTAAAAACAAAAAACAGGCTAATGACAACATGTTTTCTATTGTTTCTTGCACTAAAAATGAGTGCAACAAGGGTTTCACAAGGGTGGTTCACTAACCAGTGTAGTTAGCTACTAAGCACATGCACAAAACATGAACAAATAACAATGAAACATAAACAAGGGGTGAACAAACAAAGAACAAGGGTTTAATCCTAATTTGCCTCTTCGTCTTCTAGTCATACCTATATCACCGAAGTGATCTCACTGCGGTCGCGAAATGATCAACTAGGACAAGTTCTAGAATCAACGCAATCACCGGCACACTCATAGCAAAGAAAAAGAAAGCATAGAAAATGTATGCTTTAAACACCTATCATATCTAAAATGAGCAAATTCCTCGTGTTTTGGGAGCTATGAGTGTGTTAGTCATGTAATCAATCCAGAAGGGATCGCTTTGAGACATATTTCCCGGTTAAAAATTCTTGTACCAAAAAGAATTAGTTCAATTACTTACTAGATATTATTAATCCTACGTTGTAAAAAGTAATTAAACTATGAGGACAAATATTGTAAAAGTTCAAAATAACCCGGTTTTTCTTATTTACCTCCCCCCACACTTAAGTTATACAATGCCCTCATTGTACTAAGAACTAAGTAAAAACTATGGGAAAATAGGGAAAACAAATATAAAGTATTAGAAGATCGAAACTTGCCGGGTTTAGATGGTGCCTTCGGATGCTTGGTGGAATGTAAGATCTTTGAAAAACGTATCAAACTTCTTCATTATTCCTCTAGTGCACCATCCTCTTTTCTTCCTACGCCTGCTCTAACATACTTGAACTAACAAACAAGTGAACTAACATCTTGAAAGTGTCTGTGATCGATCGATTCGCGATTCCTACGACTATGTAAGTGCGGAATCCAAACATAATCGTTATTGAGGTAATTGAATGAAAACACATATATATGAACACGAAATCAATATGAACAGGAGATATAAATCTGATTCCTTTATCATTAGTCGAATGATTACAATGAATAAATCCATTTACAATACATCTACGATGATTACGGATTACAATCAACGAGACGACTCTTGATAATCGAATAATATGGGCGGCATCTCGAGGTATAGATCTCTACCTCGAGAACCTAGTGAATGAAATCTGTTGCAACTAAAATCATCAATCTAAAACCGAAACCTAAGATCTCTATTTATAGGCTAGAAATGGGCTGGGCTTCAAACTCGTGGGCTTCCAAACGCGTGCTACAGTAACACGTGTTTAGTCAAACTCGTGTTACTGTTCACACGAGTTTGGTCTAAACTCGTGGTCAATCAACACGTGTTTGACCTAAACTCGTGGGCCTAAACTCGTGGTCAACACATCTAGCAAAACAGCCCATTAATTGAGATGCATCGGACACAAAATGTGCACCAGAACGTGCACTTACAGTCTCCCCCTTGACCGATGCACTCAATTCATTCACCGATAATCATTAGCAATCGAAAAACCTGCAAAAGCAAACTCCCCCTTAACTAATGATACCGGGTCTTCTTTTGTTGAGACTCGATCTTCTGACACAACACTCTGATCTTCAAACTCCAAAATCTCTGTATCTCTGTGACAACCAACTAACCTAACACTTCTCATTGTAGTTCTCCCCCTCAACAGTAACCATCTCCGAATTAAACATATGCAATCTTCCTCCTGCTTGGAACTTTGCTCGAGACATTCCTCGACTTGCTTAACCGGCATATAATAGAGAAGTTTGAATTTCCAACAATCAGCATCAAATCAATCAGCTCTCACAAAAATAAGAAACTCTGTAGCTTGAATCACAAACTGCAGTACCAAAAATCCTGTCTCAACTAGCAGCATCTGACTTTGTCTTGTACCTTCACAATTCCACCAACCACCGAAGTCTTTCCTATCAGATCTCCCCTTCAGTTGTATACACCACCAAATATAAAGATCTTTAATCTCGCAATCACAATAAATGATCGCCTGATAATCATCTCTATTCTTGGAATATAAATAGGTTCAATCTTCAATTACTTAACAACAGATGACCAACTTCGTTGCTCTAATATTTCGACAAAGTTTCCACAACTGCCATCTATTTGATACTTGAGCATATTTCACATTAAGCACACCATCATCTAAACACAGATCTTGGTTTGTCTCTCAAGTAGCACAGAATTTTACTCAGAAATCTGAAATTTTTTATCTCCCCCTTTTCTCTGTAAAATTCTGAAATCTAGCCCTTCTGTGATATACCAATTGATTTGTAAACGCGTGTTTTTCCAAACGCGTGTTTTTCCAAACGCGTGTTTTTCCAAACGCGTGTTTTTCCAAACGCGTGTTTTTCCAAACGCGTGTTTTTCCAAACGCGTGTTTTTCCAAACGCGTGTTTTTCCAAACGCGTGTTTTTCCAAACGCGTGTTTTTCCAAACGCGTGTTTTTCCAAACGCGTGTTTTTCCAAACGCGTGTTTTTCCAAACGCGTGTTTTTCCAAACGCGTGTTTTTCCAAACGCGTGTTTTTCCAAACGCGTGTTTTTCCAAACGCGTGTTTTTCCAAACGCGTGTTTTTCCAAACGCGTGTTTTTCCAAACGCGTGTTTTTCCAAACGCGTGTTTTTCCAAACGCGTGTTTTTCCAAACGCGTGTTTTTCCAAACGCGTGTTTTTCCAAACGCGTGTTTTTCCAAACGCGTGTTTTTCCAAACGCGTGTTTTTCCAAACGCGTGTTTTTCCAAACGCGTGTTTTTCCAAACGCGTGTTTTTCCAAACGCGTGTTTTTCCAAACGCGTGTTTTTCCAAACGCGTGTTTTTCCAAACGCGTGTTTTTCCAAACGCGTGTTTTTCCAAACGCGTGTTTTTCCAAACGCGTGTTTTTCCAAACGCGTGTTTTTCCAAACGCGTGTTTTTCCAAACGCGTGTTTTTCCAAACGCGTGTTTTTCCAAACGCGTGTTTTTCCAAACGCGTGTTTTTCCAAACGCGTGTTTTTCCAAACGCGTGTTTTTCCAAACGCGTGTTTTTCCAAACGCGTGTTTTTCCAAACGCGTGTTTTTCCAAACGCGTGTTTTTCCAAACGCGTGTTTTTCCAAACGCGTGTTTTTCCAAACGCGTGTTTTTCCAAACGCGTGTTTTTCCAAACGCGTGTTTTTCCAAACGCGTGTTTTTCCAAACGCGTGTTTTTCCAAACGCGTGTTTTTCCAAACGCGTGTTTTTCCAAACGCGTGTTTTTCCAAACGCGTGTTTTTCCAAACGCGTGTTTTTCCAAACGCGTGTTTTTCCAAACGCGTGTTTTTCCAAACGCGTGTTTTTCCAAACGCGTGTTTTTCCAAACGCGTGTTTTTCCAAACGCGTGTTTTTCCAAACGCGTGTTTTTCCAAACGCGTGTTTTTCCAAACGCGTGTTTTTCCAAACGCGTGTTTTTCCAAACGCGTGTTTTTCCAAACGCGTGTTTTTCCAAACGCGTGTTTTTCCAAACGCGTGTTTTTCCAAACGCGTGTTTTTCCAAACGCGTGTTTTTCCAAACGCGTGTTTTTCCAAACGCGTGTTTTTCCAAACGCGTGTTTTTCCAAACGCGTGTTTTTCCAAACGCGTGTTTTTCCAAACGCGTGTTTTTCCAAACGCGTGTTTTTCCAAACGCGTGTTTTTCCAAACGCGTGTTTTTCCAAACGCGTGTTTTTCCAAACGCGTGTTTTTCCAAACGCGTGTTTTTCCAAACGCGTGTTTTTCCAAACGCGTGTTTTTCCAAACGCGTGTTTTTCCAAACGCGTGTTTTTCCAAACGCGTGTTTTTCCAAACGCGTGTTTTTCCAAACGCGTGTTTTTCCAAACGCGTGTTTTTCCAAACGCGTGTTTTTCCAAACGCGTGTTTTTCCAAACGCGTGTTTTTCCAAACGCGTGTTTTTCCAAACGCGTGTTTTTCCAAACGCGTGTTTTTCCAAACGCGTGTTTTTCCAAACGCGTGTTTTTCCAAACGCGTGTTTTTCCAAACGCGTGTTTTTCCAAACGCGTGTTTTTCCAAACGCGTGTTTTTCCAAACGCGTGTTTTTCCAAACGCGTGTTTTTCCAAACGCGTGTTTTTCCAAACGCGTGTTTTTCCAAACGCGTGTTTTTCCAAACGCGTGTTTTTCCAAACGCGTGTTTTTCCAAACGCGTGTTTTTCCAAACGCGTGTTTTTCCAAACGCGTGTTTTTCCAAACGCGTGTTTTTCCAAACGCGTGTTTTTCCAAACGCGTGTTTTTCCAAACGCGTGTTTTTCCAAACGCGTGTTTTTCCAAACGCGTGTTTTTCCAAACGCGTGTTTTTCCAAACGCGTGTTTTTCCAAACGCGTGTTTTTCCAAACGCGTGTTTTTCCAAACGCGTGTTTTTCCAAACGCGTGTTTTTCCAAACGCGTGTTTTTCCAAACGCGTGTTTTTCCAAACGCGTGTTTTTCCAAACGCGTGTTTTTCCAAACGCGTGTTTTTCCAAACGCGTGTTTTTCCAAACGCGTGTTTTTCCAAACGCGTGTTTTTCCAAACGCGTGTTTTTCCAAACGCGTGTTTTTCCAAACGCGTGTTTTTCCAAACGCGTGTTTTTCCAAACGCGTGTTTTTCCAAACGCGTGTTTTTCCAAACGCGTGTTTTTCCAAACGCGTGTTTTTCCAAACGCGTGTTTTTCCAAACGCGTGTTTTTCCAAACGCGTGTTTTTCCAAACGCGTGTTTTTCCAAACGCGTGTTTTTCCAAACGCGTGTTTTTCCAAACGCGTGTTTTTCCAAACGCGTGTTTTTCCAAACGCGTGTTTTTCCAAACGCGTGTTTTTCCAAACGCGTGTTTTTCCAAACGCGTGTTTTTCCAAACGCGTGTTTTTCCAAACGCGTGTTTTTCCAAACGCGTGTTTTTCCAAACGCGTGTTTTTCCAAACGCGTGTTTTTCCAAACGCGTGTTTTTCCAAACGCGTGTTTTTCCAAACGCGTGTTTTTCCAAACGCGTGTTTTTCCAAACGCGTGTTTTTCCAAACGCGTGTTTTTCCAAACGCGTGTTTTTCCAAACGCGTGTTTTTCCAAACGCGTGTTTTTCCAAACGCGTGTTTTTCCAAACGCGTGTTTTTCCAAACGCGTGTTTTTCCAAACGCGTGTTTTTCCAAACGCGTGTTTTTCCAAACGCGTGTTTTTCCAAACGCGTGTTTTTCCAAACGCGTGTTTTCCAAACGCGTGTTTTTCCAAACGCGTGTTTTTCCAAACGTGTTTGCAGATCTGATCTTGTTCTTCATCCTTAAACCTCAAAAACGAACCACGAATCAGAGACATAAAGCCTCTCCTGCTTTGATACCAATTGAAAGTGCCTGTGATCGATCGATTCGCGATTCCTACGACTATGTAAGTGCGGAATCCAAACATAATCGTTATTGAGGTAATTGAATGAAAACACATATATATGAACACGAAATCAATATGAACAGGAGATATAAATCTGATTCCTTTATCATTAGTCGAATGATTACAATGAATAAATCCATTTACAATACATCTACGATGATTACGGATTACAATCAACGAGACGACTCTTGATAATCGAATAATATGGGCGGCATCTCGAGGTATAGATCTCTACCTCGAGAACCTAGTGAATGAAATCTGTTGCAACTAAAATCATCAATCTAAAACCGAAACCTAAGATCTCTATTTATAGGCTAGAAATGGGCTGGGCTTCAAACTCGTGGGCTTCCAAACGCGTGCTACAGTAACACGTGTTTAGTCAAACTCGTGTTACTGCTCACACGAGTTTGGTCTAAACTCGTGGCCTCCACACGAGTTTGGTCTAAACTCGTGGTCAATCAACACGTGTTTGACCTAAACTCGTGGTCAACACATCTAGCAAAACAGCCCATTAATTGAGATGCATCGGACACAAAATGTGCACCAGAACGTGCACTTACACTAACATCAAAGCATGACGTTTGACTCCCCTCCCCAACTTTGAGCCTTTCAAAGAAATGATCAAAGTTGGTTGCCACACGATGAACAATTATATTATTGCTAACATGACTAAAAGAAAACAACCAAAATTAAAAAGACTCAAGAATTAACTAAATTAATGGGTTGCCTCCCATTAAGCGCTTAGTTTAACGTCATCAGCCAGACGATACCTGGTTGGAGTTTAATTAGAAATGGATGATGGTACAAAATGTACCGTCTCTACAGTCATGGCTGCACCTTTCTCCAACTCATAACACAACTTTAGCCGTTGACCATTGACCATAAATGGCTCGCCACCATCCAAATTTTTAATTTCCACCGCGCCATGAGGTGTGATCTTGGTGACTATATACGGCCCCATCCATTTACTCTTTAACTTACCCGCAAACAATTTATGACGAGAATTGAACAACCATACCTTTTGACCAACTTGAAAGGACTTCCTCACAATATGTCGATCATGGAAAGCCTTGGTTTTATCCTTATATATCTTCGAGCTTTCATAAGCTTCTCGTCTCATTTCCTCCAATTCTGACAGTTGAAGCTTCCTTGCCACTCCAGCTTCATTTATGTCCATGTTTACCTGTTTAATAGCCCATTCTGCACGATGCTCAAGTTCAACAGGTAAGTGACAAGCTTTACCATAAACAAGCCGATAAGGTGACATGCCAATAGGGGTTTTAAATGCCGTTCGATAAGCCCATAAGGCATCATCTAATCGTTGTGACCAATCTTTACGGTCAGGTCGAACGGTTTTTTCCAAAATCCTTTTAATTTCCCTATTTGACACTTCAACTTGTCCACTTGTTTGTGGATGATAGGGTGTAGCAATTCTATGATTCACACCATAATGCTTAAGTAATTTGCCAAATTGAAAATTCTTAAAATGAGATCCACCATCACTAATAATAGCTTTGGGAATTCCATGTCTTGCAAAAATGTTTTTCTTGACAAATTTAAGCACTACACTATGATCATTGGTCCTAGTGGCTTCAGCCTCCACCCATTTAGAGACATAATCAACTGCCACTAATATATACTCAAACCCAAAGGAGGTAGGAAAGGGACCCATAAAGTCAATGCCCCACACATCAAAAATATCACAAAAAAGTATAGCGTTCATGGGCATCATGTCCCGTCTATATATTCCACCAACCTTTTGACACCTAACACATGATTTAACAAATAGATGGGCATCTCTAAAAATAGTTGGCCAAAAGAAACCACATTGAAGTACTTTATGCCCCGTTTTTCTTGCACTAAAATGGCCACCACATGCATAAGAGTGGCAATGTGCAAGAGTATCATTATGTTCCTGTTCGGGCACACATCTTCGAATTACCTGATTCGGACACATCTTGTAAAGTTGCGGATCCTCCCAAATGTAGTACTTCAACTGAGAAAAGAAGTAATCCTTTTTTCTGTTTGGTCCAATGCTCCGGCAATTTCTGTATAGCCAAAAAATTTACAATATGAGCATACCAAGGAATACTAGAAACATGAAATAAACTTTCATCAGGAAAGTTTTCTTGGATTAATTCGGTGGGGTCAAACGGTGGTGGAGGAAACCTAGATAGATGATCCGCAACAACATTTTCACATCCTTTCTTGTCACGGATCTCTAGGTTAAATTCTTGCAACAAGAGAATCCACCGTATAAGTCTAGGTTTTGCATCTTTCTTTTCTAGTAAATGTTTTAAAGCACTATGGTCAGAAAAGACAACAACCTTGGACCCCCAAATGTAAGACCGAAATTTATCTAAAGCAAAAACAACAGCAAGTAATTCCTTTTCAGTTGTTGTGTAATTTAATTGGGCATCAGAAAAGGTTTTACTTGCATAATAAATTACAACGGGCTTTTTGTCAACCCGTTGTCCCAAAACCGCCCCCGCTGCATAGTCACTTGCATCACACATAATTTCAAAAGGCTTAGGCCAGTCTGGTGATTGCAAAATTGGGGCCTCAGTCAACTTCTGCTTTAACAAATTATAGGCTTTAAGACAAGATTCATCAAAAACAAATGGTGCATCTTTTAACAGCAAATTACATAATGGTTTAGAAATTGCACTAAAGTCCTTAATGAACCGTCTATAAAAACCCGCGTGTCCTAAAAATGAACGGACACCCTTGACATTGGTCGGTGGTGGGAGGGTGGAAATAAGTTGTACCTTGGCTCGGTCTACCTCAAAGCCACGTTCAGAAACAACATGCCCCAATACAACTCCTTCCCTAACCATAAAATGGCTTTTCTCCCAACTTAAAACAAGGTTTGTCTCGGTACACCTTTTCAAAACTTTTTCCAATTGACCGAGACAAGTTTCAAAAGATTGACCAAATATAGAAAAATCATCCATAAAAATTTCTAAAGAATCCCCCACCATGTCAGAAAAAATGCTCATCATACAACGCTGAAAAGTAGCAGGTGCGTTGCATAGGCCAACTGGCATCCTTCGAAAAGCATAGGTGCCATATGGACAAGTAAAGGTGGTTTTGGCTTGGTCATTAGGGTGAATGGGTATTTGGTTGTAACCGGAATACCCATCCAAAAAGCAATAAAACTTTTGGCCAGCAAGTTTTTCTATGATTTGGTCAATGAATGGCAAAGGAAAATGGTCTTTGGAAGTCGCAAGATTTAACTTCCTATAGTCTATACAAACTCTCCATCCTGTGACAGGACAGGTGGTAATCTGTTCTCCATCTTCCATCTCAATAATGGTGATGCCAGATTTCTTCGGAACAGTCTGAGTCGGGCTAACCCATTGACTGTCCGAAATGGGAAAGATAATACCCGCATCGAGCCATTTCAACACTTCCTTTTTTACCACATCCCGCATATTAGGATTCAGTCATCTTTGAGAATCGCGAGATGGTTTGACCTCGGGGTTAGTTATAATCCTATGCATGCATAACGATGGACTTATCCCCTTTAAATCACCAATGGTTCATCCAACAGCTTGTTTGTACTTTCCAAGCACTTCCATTAATGCCTCCTCCTTTGGTCATGAAAGATCAGAAGCAATAATAACTGGTAAGGTTTTGTTAGGACCAAGAAAAACATATTTCAAATAAGAAGGTAATGTTTTAAGCTCAAGAGTAGGAGGTGTCTCCAATGATGGCTTGGTGGCTGTGTCGATGCTATGAGGTAGTGGTTCAAACTTGTATGACCATGGTGGCATTTGTGCATCTACTGTACTAGCAACGACTTTCTCAATAGCATTCACTTCCGCTATCTCTAGCAAATCCTTGTCATCTGCATAAAAGACCTCAAAAACATCGTCCGTGAGCATGCGAGGTGCATGCTTTTGGACCTGTTCGTCAATAGCATCAATAACATAACAATCATGGGTAATAGGGGCAGGTAATGAATTAAAGATATTGATTCTTAGTTTCTTATTACCAAAAGAAATATCCATAGCCCCTGTTCTACAATTAATGCGTGCATCAATTGTAGCTAAGAATGGGCGACCCAAAATGATCGTCGGCTGGTTATCCTTATATGATGCTTCTATATCCATCACAATGAAATCAACTGGATAATAAAAATCCTCAACTTTTACAATCACATTCTCTAACATACCTCGTGGAGTCTTTGTTGACCGATCAGCAAGTTGAATAACAATGTCAGTTTGTTTTAAAGTACATAACTCATACCGGTCAACAAGACTAGACGGAAGTATGTTAATGATCGCTCCAAGATCCGTCAACGCCTTTTTGATAAAAATGTTACCGACAGTTACATAATTAAAAGGCGTTCCCGGATCTTTGAACTTAGGTGGAAGTGAGCCAGATATCACGACACTAACTTGTTCAGCTAATTCCGCCTTTTTGGGCAATGATGACTTGAGTTTCCGCTTTTGAGTGCATAGATCCTTTAAGAATTTTACATAAGCTGGGATCTGCTTAATTGCATCAATGAGTGGGAGATTTAATTTTACTTGTTTAAATGTTTCCCACATGTCATCCGGTTTTGGTCCTTTCTTCACATAGGGAGAAGAGATCGGTGGCTCTCAAGCTGCGGGAAATGGTGAAGTGCTAATGTCTACACCATCATCTACAACTTGGACTGAACTGGGGATTTCACAAATTGTTCATCATTTTTATTACTGTAACACCCGTCATTTCAAAACCTGGATTTCAAAAAACTTTTGCCAAACGGCGTTTAAAACGTAGCGGAAAAGGATCACTTAAAACTGCCCCATCCGTAACGGATGGTACCTTTCATAAAATGGTGTTACTAAAGTGCATCATCAAAACAATATAAATGAAATCCAAGTCTTGGCACCAACATAAATGCCATTCATTATTACATGTATCATAAACGTAGACAATGTAGCCGAAACATAGACTATGGGAAGTCTAAGCATTCAACAATCTATGCTATTTATTGCATCTACCCATCTCACGAGCTAAACCTTTCTCTAGCTCAAACCTGCTTATCCTGAAGGACACAACATTTTCATAAAAGCAAGTGTTAGCTAATAAAATTAGCTAAGTAAGATACACACATTTTGATAAAACGTTCTTCATTTTACTTTCATAAAACTTCGTCATATTTTACTTATCAAAACATAATCACATTACATATCATCCACAACAATCATAGATCAACCCATACTTCCCTTTTCCCACATTGCATCACATTTCATTTCATATCAACATATACATCATATCATCATATACCCACATCTTAATCAATGTCTTATATCATATCAACATTACGTCAATCATCAATAACATAACAATCATGGGTAATAGGGGCAGGTAATGAATTAAAGATATTGATTCTTAGTTTCTTATTACCAAAAGAAATATCCATAGCCCCTGTTCTACAATTAATGCGTGCATCAATTGTAGCTAAGAATGGGCGACCCAAAATGATCGTCGGCTGGTTATCCTTATATGATGCTTCTATATCCATCACAATGAAATCAACTGGAAAATAAAAATCCTCAACTTTTACAATCACATTCTCTAACATACCTCGTGGAGTCTTTGTTGACCGATCAGCAAGTTGAATAACAATGTCAGTTTGTTTTAAAGTACATAACTCATACCGGTCAACAAGACTAGACGGAAGTATGTTAATGATCGCTCCAAGATCCGTCAACGCCTTTTTGATAAAAATGTTACCGACAGTTACATAATTAAAAGGCGTTCCCGGATCTTTGAACTTAGGTGGAAGTGAGCCAGATATCACGACACTAACTTGTTCAGCTAATTCCGCCTTTTTGGGCAATGATGACTTGAGTTTCCGCTTTTGAGTGCATAGATCCTTTAAGAATTTTACATAAGCTGGGATCTGCTTAATTGCATCAATGAGTGGGAGATTTAATTTTACTTGTTTAAATGTTTCCCACATTTCACATATTACTTTAATCTTAGGTATAATCATTACCTAATCGATCCCACATCTACTTTAGCGTTTAATCTCACTAACATGCACAACTCATAACATTTCTCACGTGTATCTAGAGAACTAGACATTTCACACTTAAGTGCCACATATAAGTCATCACATAACAACATTAAGGCATATCAACGACATTATCAACAACACATATCTTAAACATATCCTGGCAACGTCATTATAAGCATCATACTTCATATTCACATATTACTTTAATCTTAGGTATAATCATTACCTAATCGATCCCACATCAACTTTAGCGTTTAATCTCACTAACATGCACAACTCATAACATTTCTCACGTGTATCTAGAGAACTAGACATTTCACACTTAAGTGCCACATATAAGTCATCACATAACAACATTAAGGCATATCAACGACATTATCAACAACACATATCTTAAACATATCCTGGCAACGTCATTATAAGCATCATACTTCATATTCACATATTTACTTCTACTTTAAACGTCATCATATCATATTAAGCCACTTCATCATACATACATTCCCACATAACCTCCCGCATAACCCGAAAAACCCAACACACATAAGATAATCCAGTTAAGAGGTTAATAAAAGAAAACTATATTTGTTGTGCCTCCAGCGTGAGAAAAGTCATGTATCTTACCTCAATGGAGTACTCAACAATCACAAACGAGTTTACCGTGCTTGACAAGTGTTCCCGACAACCTATGATACAAGAAGGATGGAAATATAAGTCAACTAGACACTTAAACGCGCTTAGAACCCTTCTGTCGGCTGATATCGCCGAGCCCATGGGTGGTCTCGTCGATCTCAAGCTCCAGAATGCATCAAAAGTGAGACCTGACCACGATCTTGTCGAGCCCACTAGTGGTCTCGTCGAGTTCAACTTTCACACTCGCACCCTTCACTTGCAGGCGACTTTTCGACCTCAAGACAGCCAAATGAGTCAAAACTTAGTTCCTAAGAAAGGTAGGGAATTCAAAGACCTTTCCAGAAATATACAGTTTGACTCTTGAAGTTCTCTAATGAATGATTTATGACATTTACAAGTTAGGCCTGCAGAAATCATCCGAAATTCGACCACTTATGGAAATCGACACTTTTCGCCTATCTATGGGCAAAATCACCAGAAACTTTATTCATATCGATTCAATAGGACACATAGACCTTTTCAAAAATATAAGATTCATCTCCTAACTCCTTTAATTGAAAGAGATATGATTTTTGCAAGACGACTGAAATTTCAGACCTATGAAACCCTTTGTTTTCAATATCAATTCGACCCTCAAACGACCTTAGCAATACCCCACGACCTACAGAATTTATATACTCACTTTACATGACTCAATTGATGGTTTGAAACCATCAATTGTTCCCTGGACCGATTGCATAACGAATGAGAATGTTTAAACACCCGAAAACATAATAAAGCAACAACGATTCGCCACCGGATTAACCCCAACCCTTGAGATCAACAATAAACCCTAAGAATAGATAAAAGTGACTATAAATCAGTAGGGATTTAATTCATTACCTTTAAGGATGCTTATAGAATCGAATTCAAACCCTAGATCACTCCGAATCGACCCGAAATCAATGAAATCTTGAAGAGAATGATATGGAGGCACACACACTCTATTTCACACACAACTCCTGGAAAAATGAGAGATTAGGGCTGCCTAAACCCTATTAGAACCGTCCTCCTTCTAGCACAAGTTACCAGATTGCCCTCAACTTAAAACTAACGACCGTTAAGGCTCAATCTAACGAACCGGGAACTCAAAGGACCAAAAGAGCACCTTAATGACTAACCGACAACTATAATAACATCCCCTAATCATTAAAACCCATTCAATCATAAAGTGAATCATCTAAACAATTATAGTTAATTACTTAACATTTTAAGCTAATAACGGCGTCAAAGGTCAACTAACGATCAAAGTCAAAGATAAAAATGTTTAGGATGTTACAATTACCCTCCCCATGATTAAGCAGAACCTCGTCATCATTTCCCATATCTACCTCATTACTACTAGAATAGGAAAACTTACCTTGCTCATACCTGTTTGTCTGACTGTCTGGAACTTTGACCTTGTTGTCATACACCTTTCCATTCCGAAGTGAACTAACCATGTTCACATGTCCTTGACCTGGTGGTTTGTGAGCTGGATTCAATTCTGTGTAACTTGGGAGCTTTCCATCTTCCCTCTTCCCTAACTGCTCAGCAAGTTGGCCCATTTGTCTCTCCAAGGCAGCAATAGATTTGGAGTTTGCTTCAGTTTGTTGCTTGGTGCCTTGAGACGTGTTTCTCATCTCTTCCATGAACATATCTAGCTTTGACTCCATGCTAGGTGACTGTTGAGCATTGTAATTCTGATTTTGTCCCTGAAACGATCCTTGACCCTGGTTTTGGTATTGACGTTGTTGGTTTGGGTATCTGGTTTGGGTATTGTTGTTGTCCATAGTTCTGAGGTGGCCTCTGAAAGTTGCCTTGATTCTGAACGTTCTGTTGAGGCCTTTGTTGGAAGGATCTTGCTTGTTGATTAAATTGTTGATTTCCTTGGTTTGGCGTTGGAGAATTCAATGCATTATCACCACTCCACCTGAAATTTGGATGATCCCTCCACCCTGGATAATAAGTTTTTGAATAGGGATCATATCTTCTTCCTTGCACTTCATTCACCTGCTCTTCCAAATGGGACATGCATTTGCAAAGTGATCCGGATCACCACATGATGCACACACTTCTTGTACCTGCGAAACATTAGCACTACCACTCCCAAAATTTTGGAGCATTAGATCAAGTCTTCGATTAATTGCATTAATATCAGATCGAATGCTATTTTCAAAATTTCTTGAATTTGACACAGCATGTACTGGGGCAGAACTATGTGACCGTCGATCAACTGAAGCTTGGGTTTTAGAACCCTTACTTAGTTTCTCGAAAAATGTCCATTCCTCTTCACTAGTGCGGGTTAAAAAGATACCACCACTGGCAGCGAGTAGGAGTTGTCTGTTTGATGAATCAAGTCCATCATAAAAAACTTTGACAAGCTCCCACATTGGCACTTCATGATGAGGACATGACCTTAACAACTCCTTAAAACGTTCAAATACTTCATGAAAAAGTTCATTTGGCAGTTGCCTAAAAGATTTAATTTGATTTCGAACATCAGAAGTTTTACTTATTGGGTAAAACTCCTCAAGGAATTGCTTTTTCATTTCTGCCCATGTGTTAATGCTACTAGCGGTTAATGACAAGAACCATCTTTTTGCTTTATCTTTAAGTGAATAAGGAAAAAGACGTAACCTTACCTCATCCTCGGTGAAGCCATTCACCTGATTAGTAGCACATATTTCCACAAATTCTGTAAGGTGCTCATATGGTTCTTCTGATGCAGCTTCCTCGAAAGGTAGGTAGAATGCTAATCAATTGAGGTCGAGCTTCAAACCTCCAGGTAGCATTGTTAGCATTAGCAGCTGCATGGGCAATTGGTGATGCATCTGTATATTCCCCTGGACGGTAATAAGAGTCTACACCACGTGCTGGTTGATCTCCCATCTCTTCGTCAGATGATGAAGTTTCTGACTCCTCTAAGTCGGGCGATGATTCTCTTGCAATTGGTGAGTTGGTTTCAAACTCGATGAGTGCACCACTCGATGCTTTTGCAGCCTTTCGGTTCGCCCTTGCTGATTTTTCAATCTCCGGATCGTGTAATAATGGTGAACTCCTTCCGGATTTCCTTGTATGCATGCACTAGAAGTAACTGCAACCAACAAAAACAAAGACAAAAGCGTAAAATAGAACAATAAAAGATAAATGCAACAAGTAACTGAAATAAAACAAAATGAAAGTGAAAAATCTTTTTGTATTTTTAGAGTTTTAACAATAATGAAAATAAAAATGAGAGAAAAACTTGAACTATAAGCGCACTAACTCCCCGGCAGCGGCGCCAAAATTTGATCGACGTCGAAGTACCGATCAAAAAATAAACCTACTATACCTTATACTAGATAGGGTAAGCGGGTATCGTATCCACGAGGAGTGTAGGTGGTTATAGCCAAGTTGTAACGATTTCGTTTGGATTGTAAATAATTTTAACTCTAATTTTAAATAGCAAAGTAAAGATTAACTTAATGAAAATGCAAATTAACAAACAGGAAGTAAATTGAAGATTATAAACAATAATGGAAAAAGCATCCCCCCGAATCCCAATAGTCGGATTAAATCACCTAATAAACTTTACCAAGTATTTATCCCAAATCACATAGACATAATTTGTAATAAGTGAAATGAACAATTTTAGGCACAACCTATGTTAATCAGACGACCTGTCTTAATCCTTAAACTAAATGGACTCGGTACAAATCGTTAACTCACAATAAATTGTCTTATAAAAATCCAAATCAAAATAATGTTGAATAAATACTCAATCAATTATATGAATCACAATCTTGAAAGATTAATGTTTAAACGATTGAAAATAAAGTCTATCAAATGAAATAACCAACAATTGTTCATCGGGAGAGATAACCTAAAACTTAGCCGGACATCTCCATTAGCATCTTCTCAATTGTTGATGAAGAAAATCCTTGTTGCATGATCGAATGATGGAAGGAATGATTGTGAATGATTCAATGGTGTGTATGTGTTTTTCTAGGGTTCTTCACTTCAATTGCAGCCAAAAAGATATGTTAAACTGCAGATTTTCGACATTACATAACCCTCTTAAGCTAAAACTCAAAATCCCGACTGGGCCATAAATTTACGGCCACACCACCGTAAAATTACGGTGGACCGTAAAAAAGCACCGTAATTCGCGTCTGGCTTTTTTCCTTCTCTGGATGAAAATCGTCCAAAATTGCACTGACCGTAAAACTACGGCCCTGGAGCATAAAACTACGGCTAGTTGTTTTTTCTGAGCATAAATTTACGACTTCAAACTCCAAGCAAAAGTCATCAGGTCTAGTTTTTACGGCTGTTACCATAAAATTACGGTCAGTGACCATAAAATTACGGCCTTCACTATTTTCAAGCATTTTTATCACCTTTCTTCATGTTCTTATACCATTTTCTTCCAAACCTGAAATACACACAATACATATTAAAGTAGGCTTATTCTTATAGAAAATGAATACAACTAATCATTATTAGACCATTTAAAGATATATCAAATCATCACTTATCAGTAGCTATGTGAGTATGAGTACACCATTTGATCTAATACTTGTCTTTTGTATTTATTTATTATTATTACAAGTAAAATTTCATATATGGAGTCAGTTATTGTAATTCACATAGTAAGATAAGGCATCAAATCAATAATAGAATAGTTATGGTCCTTCATCGTAGTATGTATTCTTTTTCCTTTTTTCTGCTTTCTTTGTTATAGACTAGGCCCCCAAATTTGATCTGTTTAAGGCCACATAAAAGCTTAAGCCGGCACTGATTATAAGTATAACTTGATAGTTCATATATGTGAACGAATTTGTTCACCTATAACATCACATATGAACATTAAGTTATAATATATAAGTTCTCATAGTTTTTCCAATTCAAATGGTTCTCACATGAATTTTTCTATATATATATATATATATATATTGATGTGGGTTTAAATAGAAATTGAACCCAAATCTGTAGCTAAATCAGAAATGCATCAACTTGTTGACTGGTATTATTTGTTTAACTATAAAAATAAAAATAAATAATTAGACATTTGTTTATTTTTTTATAGCTAAAATTAACTCGTTATTTTTTATGATTAAATTTATGAAAAAAAAACATAATTAGTCATTTAGTCTATTTTTTAGATAACACTTAATATAATATTTGAATTTCACATCATTTCTATCGATCGCTATCATAAACTGTCATATAAACGTATCGAATATTATCAAAATGCAAATTATAGCCCTAAATGTTGTAGTTAACTTGCATAAAAAATATTGTACTTATTATATCAAAAACTCAACACTATATTTTATAAACGTTATAAACTTTCATTAGCAAAAATTCCTTTAAATGGAAATGGCCAAATTGCTCTATTAGCCCTCTCCATGAGCCGTAAAATCCGGAAATGGCAGCTAACTTTAAAACTATAAATAAAGTATGGCAACAATCCAAAGAACAAGTTAAACTAAATCTGACGCTTTCGTGATTCTGTCATGTATGCCTCGTCGAATAAAGGCGGAGCCGACGTAGAGGTGAGGGTTGCCCCTGCTGAAGAAGGTGTTATTGGTGTCCCTCAATTGTTTCGGTTCAGATCTATGCTTTGCTCTCCGCCGAAACCTGGCGGCCTATTTCCATCTTCCATGTTCTAGGTTTAGGATTTGGGAAAACAAAAATTTTAGGGTTTTTGGGTGGGTTTTGCTATTAGAAAGCGTCCCGCGGATGGCGCCAATTGTTTGTACACCAATCCGGACTCCTAGAACGTGTGAATGGGGTTTGAATGTGGTTGTAATCTGGCGATTCCCTTACGGTAAGGCGGAGCCTCTTGTACGCCAAATGTGTATGTATTTTTTGTGTCCTCTTGGTCGATCGCGTCCTCCCCTTTTTATAGGGGATTTGTGACTTAACCCCCAAGTAGGGTTTTGGAGGTTGGTTATATTGTTTCCGAGAATAATGTGATATGGTCTTATCTCTTCCATTAAATGCTAGGCTTGGTGATAAGCACGTATCTTTTCCTTGTTTATCGAAGATCAGATCATCCTGGGTGTACTCTGCGTGCTATCGGCTGGGTGGATACGTCATCAGACATAACTAACAATAATAAAATGAAATGTGCTAGCATTTTTAAATAGTCATAGAATTAATTTAATTTAGTTAATTTGAAGACAACTAGAAAATTTTCTATACGTATTTTCAGTGTATCATATAAAGCGAACAGATTCTTACCTTTTTAACAAAAAAATGTGAGGCATGAGATTTAGATACCAGACCTTTTAATAAGTCATCGGCATGTCGATTAAATTATGAACTTGAGGTGTTAGTTTGCTTATGATTTAATAGACTTAATAACAAATACATAATATATTAAGTTAATTAAAAATGTTTATTTTTTGACTTAACTAGAACGGTACTCGCGCGATGCGACGGTGTAATGACGGTGGTGGTGGTGGTGGCGTGCGGCGGTAGCTGGGGTAGTGGAGGTGGCGGCGGTGGCGGATACAGTGGTGGCGCGCGGCGGCGGTGACAGGTAGTGGTGGCACGCGGCGATGGCCGTGGCGGCGGCGAATAGTGTAAGTTATTGATGTAATATGTTTTAGATGAAATGTTGAAACTTAAAATTTCAAACAAAAAAGCTATTTGCTTTATAATATACTAGTAGCATATATAAATAAATAAAAAACAACTACATTTTATACAAACGTTAATTAATCAGTCAGTCACTTTATCCACTCAGTTTAGAAAACAAACATCAGACAAAAACTTTATCAAATAGAGGTTTCTGAAGGGGTAATGATATTCGTACCACATATTTTGATAAATCTACCACACGGTACAACTTTCTGACCAAACTGTACAAGTTACTAAAACACATGTGTGGTAGATTTATCACAACCTATGGTACGAATATCACTTCCCTTTCTGAAAATACCTGCATACATTTTTTTAATTAATTAAAATAACGTAAAATATTTTTGAAAAAATAAATTTTAAATAAATAGCAATAAAGTAATAGTTCTTTTGCAATTAAATTTAATTCATAGAACCAATTTTTTTTAAATATACACGTCACCGCCATCAACATGTGTTGCCTTCACTATCAAAGCGTCGTCATCATTATCACCGTCGCATTGCGTAGATACCGTGTTAGAAATAGATTAATTGTGGGGTGTTATAAAAATGGAAGGGGATTCCCTAAAGTTCTTCCGACTTGACTTGAGGGAATCCTTTCCCTATAAAAATACCCTTTCAAGTCATCTCTAATCACGATTCACCAATTAAAGTACCATCCATTTTTAAGTTTTTTACATTCTTTCTTGAAAAGCTAATCTATCTGTCTTGGATACTTTGGAAGTCTATAATCTTTATCCTAATAAACCCTTTATACATTATATCTCTAACACATTGTTGGCAAAATATTCTCTATAAAACCATGTGCTACAGTAGAAGTAGAAGAAGACATCACTCAATAAGTGTCACTTAAACTCTTCCTCTATATACCTATTTATTCATCCACCTCACCTCAATTTCACACACTCACTGAAAACAGAGAAGATACATACAGAAAGTGAGAGAAGCAAGAAAAGAGATCAAAACACACACTCTCACAAGTCACAAGTTGCACTCACTCACATACACACACATTTCAATGGGGAATTACAGGTTTAGATTATCAGATATGATACCAAATGCTTGGTTTTACAAGCTTAAAGATATGAGCAAGACCAAAACACATCAAAGGAAACCACAATCATCATCTTCTAATTCTTATATTTATTCTCCATCAACTATCACAAAACAACCTCAAAATAATCAACATTTTTCTCAACCAAGAAATTCCATTTACTACACACCTAAAGTTTCTCAATTTCACTACAATTCTTCTTCACCTAAATTCCCACATTTTCATGACCCACAAAAAAAATCCTCAAAAAATAAAGTACCAAAACCAAATAGAAAAACTATCTATAAACCTTCACCAAAACACACTCATTCAACTCAACCCCTTCAAGATTTCTTTCATTCTCCAAATGTATCACCTCGTTCCTCTGAGTCAACTCAGTCTGAACTCGCTACTGCTTCATGGTGTACAACATGTAGACTAAGTTCATCAACTTCAGACATTATAATCGATTTAAACGACACGAAAAAACCCGAATTTTTCTTGTCATCATCATCACCTGAAAAAGACCTTAAATTACCTCCCATTATAACAAAACAATCCAAACCCATTCCAAGAAACAAACAAATATCACATTCTAGCAAGAAATTAGTCAACCAAACTCCAGCTAGAAAGTCAATATCAAATGGGGTCAAACTTAGAGCAAACTCACCAAAACTTGCAGTCAGTAAAAGACTTAATATTGCTGCACAAAGAAAAAACTTGACAGAAAGTACTTTTGCTATTGTGAAGTCATCTTTTGATCCTCAAAAAGATTTTATGGAATCAATGATGGAGATGATAATTGAAAATAATATCAAAAGTTCAAAAGATTTGGAAGAGTTGCTTGCTTGTTATCTTTCTTTAAATTCAGCTGAATATCATGATGTTATTGTTAAAGCATTTGAGCAAATCTGGTTTAGTTTGCCAAATCTTTGACCTTTAATTTTTCTTTCTTTGCTGTAAAAAGTGTTTAGATTAGCTTACTTTTCTGTTTGCTTATTGAATGGTGAAAATATGATAATACACTTATTTTATAGCTTATAAACTCATATTGTAAGTTGACGATATGTACACCACCGGTTTTTAAGATACACCACCAGATGTGCTTTATTGTGTTGTACTGTACAACCTTGTAAAACACATTTAGTGGTGTACCGTCAAAACTGGTGGTGTACAGATCACTTGTCGTTCGGTTAAAAATATGCTAACATATTGTATGATTATTAACAAATCAAATGTTTAATAAGCCCACAAACTAAGCTAAAAGTTGGTTGATTTATGTGTTTTTTGTTGTCTTCAAGTTTGATCAAATTCTAAAAAAGGTAAATTCTGACAAAATGGAAGCAAAAATGAGACAGAATTTACTACAACAATCTGACAAGTTCGTTTTATATAAGAGTCAAAAAGATAGGTGGCATTTTAAGGTGTTATAGGAGATATGTGTACGTTCATTTTACTTCTTTGGTTTTGTTAACTTTTATTTTTTATTAGTATATATGTTTGACTTTGAAGTTAAGTAGAACAAAGATGTACGGATGTTACCTTTGTAAATATAATGCAATGTCAAAATTAATTTATATAATCGAGGTTCTAAATTTATTGGTTATCAACTTATCAAGTTATCATAAGTCAAAAAGTTGTTTTTGTTTCTCTTTTAATTACCTTAGCAAAGTCGAATGAATTGAATACGTTATTTTATTACGCCTACGAATAATTTGATTGAAAAGAAAAAGAATTGAGAGATTTCGAAGTTTAATGTAATTAGATAGAGTACTTTAATCAATTCGTTAGAACAACTTCGGTCGATAAGTAAGGTTGGATCAAATGGAAAACTCACTGTATTTGATTAAAGGGTTCTATTATCACTATCTACAAAATGACTGTAATTCTTTTTCCTTCATATCTTGTAAAAGATAGGATTGGGCACGGACACACTGTTGTTATTTTTTTTAATTATGTCATAAAAAATTGAAGAATAGAAGAATATAAAGAATATAAATACAAAGGTCTCTTAGAATGAAAAATAACAAATGATTAAACTAGTTCTTTCTCTCTCCAAACCTATGAATATATGATAAACGATCCAAAAAGTGAATTGAATATGTAAGTTCTAGCTAGTTTGGTTTGAAACAAAAAGCTTTTCCTAGTTTTGATTCTCCACATATAGTTAAACTGATAGGTACCTATTGGCTATTGCTCATTTGTGATTTTGGTATTTTATATGCAAGAAATCAAGAATATAAACGTGATAAATAAACAAATTAATAGAGTTAGCAACACTGTTTGCGACTATCTGGTCTACGGTCAAATATATATCAATACTTTGTTTTTTAAGTTCTTGAACATGGGAGAGACGGCTTAAGTTATTTAGAGGCCCAAAACAAAATATTATAATGAGACCTTCATTAATAAAGTTATCGATATTTTATATAAAGTTTTTTTTTTTTATATGCAACATCCTTAATTAAAATTTTATAATCAATTTGTGATGATAAATCATTCTCGAATAACTCAATTGTCAATTTAATTATTATTATTTTTTTTTTTGCAAACTATTAGTCATATGGATTAGGATTCTCTAAAATAAAGTTGGATCAACTTTAGTCATTGGATTAAATCTAATGGTCAAGATTAAAATTTGATGTTTAAATCTTGACCATTGGATTTAATCCAATGGTTGAAGTTATTCCAACTTCACCTATGAAGTTGGAATAACTTTAGAGGATCTCAATCCAAGTCATATATAGGTTGCCTATTACTTTAGGTTTGAAAAAGTTTTTTATCATATGTATGTGATAATTGTTTAGGTTAATGTGTTTTTAACCTTTATTTTCTTTCAAGTTAATTAATTTTTCATATATTTCACATGTATTTAAACATGATCTCACATTTTAGTTCATACATAATTTCATCTTTTATTGTGATTTTCAAGTTTATAGTGATAATCGTTTGAACAATCTCATATGTATACATATAAATTTTGAGGCCTTTTAAAACGTGAGACCTAAAATCTTTGCTTTAGTTGTCTTACCCTCGAGTTACGGTTGAGACATAAGACATATTTTTGGTTATTTTGTATATTGGAGCAAAAGCAAAAGGGGTCCATGTATTGCATTATGCCAAGAAGAAATGAAGGCATGTAAAGCAACTTTTGGCTTTCATTGCTTTGTCTAAAGTTAAAGACCGCTTTTTTCTAGTGTTGTATGATAAATCTAACTTTTTTCCAACAAAATGATAATTGAACTTTTATTAAAAATAATTTTTTATTGATAACAAAAGCATACACAGCTAAATTGCATTATTAGAATAACTTTGATCAGTACATCTGCTTAGATTAGGCGCCATGTAGTCCGACCTAAAAAAGGGTAACCGGACCGGACTTTCCCCGGCGACCTCGCCGCTAATGAGGGGGGCCCGATAAAATTCTGTCAGATTAGCCATTAATGACATGGGGGCCCGCACTTTCCGCGGCGATATCGCCGCGGAAACTTTTGTCTTTTCCGACTTTCCGCGGCGACATCGCCGCGGAAAGTTTCTGGTCCGGTTACCCTTTATTCCATGGTCGGGGTACGCGTGGCGTTATTAATAGTAGTTTAGTATCTATTGTCCGTGTGGGTGTACTATGATCATAATCATCAGGAAAATTTTAGACTAATTACTATAGTATCACCATTTCTTTCTGAAGAACAACGATATTAGAATATTAGAATATAAATATAATATATATATATCTACCAATAAACTAAAACAGAATTGAGATGTTCTTGAAACGACACGTGGCGTAATCCTTGATCGACACGTGTCCTTTTAATTTATTTATTTTATTAAATTAGCTTTTTTAATTGTATATAGATTCAATTTTCTTATTAGACTTAGAATTAAACTCTAACTCTTGGCTTATTAATACAAAAGACATTATAACCTTATTTGATTGATCGTTTTCTCATTAATAAATTGTCTCTTTTTCTTTCTCAGTTCTTCAACTCCTATTACTTATATTACTTATAACATGAATACTTCAAAAATTTGAGTTTACGATCCGAAATCACAAGGCTATTTGCCGTCATCCACTATGCTTACAAGTTCCGATTTTGATGTGATTATAAAAATTTAAGGTAAATCCAAAACTCTAACTAAACATATATTATATTTATCATTACTGTTTATTATAATTTAGCTTCGATCATCGATTTACTTTAACCACAATTTATTTCATACTCACGAATCATGTATGAGGCATATTCGAATTTCTTTATGATACAATCTATATAACTACCGTACATCGTACGAGTATTAGGACTACTATCTTAATATATACTAAAAGACAACTCACCTAACCTCAATTGACCAATCACAACCCTCAATTTCTCAAAATTAATTAAATCAACACATGTCTAAATTAATTTACACTTTTTGGTTTTCCATCACCAATTTACACTTTAACCCAATTTAAAAATAATTAATTTACACTTTTTGGTTTTCCATCACCAATTTACACTTTAACCCAATATAAAAATAATTAATACTTTATTGCATAATGTCTATCTAATAACAAAAAATAGCTAAAGAGGTTACAACATTTGGATTAATACGAATTAATATTTATATCAATATTTTATTTTATATTATTTTTATTGTAAGACTTATCGACAATAGCTTATTAAAAATATAAATAATATAATCAAACTAATTGTAATATTGTTGTTATTAATAATTGTAATCGGACTATAATTAGGATAATCATTGTTGTTATTAGTAATTGGAATCAAATTATATTTAGGATACAGATTCTTCTTATATAAACCGAACCCTACAAATAAAATCACAACACACGAAATCATTGAAAACCCACGAACCAACTACTACTTTTATTGTTCTTAAGAACTATGGCTAATGAAAATAAAATTACTTTTTTTGCAAGACATCGATGAGAACTCGGTCAATTGTGTAATCAAGTTTAAGATATTGCTTCTCTAAGAGAGTTTGTATAAAAGAAACTCTGCTACACCATCTAGCCTTGATATGAGCATTCAGTATTTACATTTGAATATTGTAACACCCCAATATTTTAAAGGTAAAAGAAAATTAACCCTTATTATAGTTTTAACATTTATTTAATTTCCTAGTATTTTGTTTTGAGATAAGGGGTTAATTTAGTTGGAACTTTAGTGGCTAGCGGGTATAATACCCTTTTCTATTTTGAGGAAAAACGTGGCTGCCTCTCATGAAGCCAGCCATCTCCATACTTGTGACTCATACTTCCATTTCCTTATACTCCATCCATTCTTCAATTCCAATCAAAAGTTCCAATCTCTTATAGTAAATTATATGTGATTTATTCTTCTTAAATCCACCCATCTATTTCAATTAGCAAGAAATAAATTAAGGGTTTTGGTTTTTGGCTTGGGGTGGATCGAAATTCATCAAGAAGGAGGAAGGAGAAAATCTGAAAAATTTAATTGTGTAGTTCTTTGAGGTAAGAATTTCTTTGACCCTTTTTATTACGAGATTTAGGGTTCTTGATTTTGGAATTAGGGTTCTTAGTTGAAATTGGGAATTTTGGTATTTTGGGAATTTGGAATGAAGAACTCTAATGAAATTATGAGGAGAAACATGGGGTCAATGCATTTGAGTTTTTATAATAAACTCCATTGTGATAAATCTTATGAATTGGGTGTTTGGCTAAATTTGTGTTATGAAGTTGATTATGGAAATTTGCTAAAATGATTTGTGAAGCCAAACACCATAATATAGAATGCATGTTTAATTCTAGTTGATGATTATGAAATAGTTGAGTTTATAGAACTCATAGAGATATGTATTGTATTATGTATAGGTGGTGAAGATCATCTAGTTGAGCCTATAGCCATAGAATCAAATAGCCAAGATTAAGGTGAGTGTATATGCATATAATCATGTTCTTGTTATTTGGGGTCATAGGTGGGTAAATTCCTATGATCCATTTGATTGTTGAGCTAGTAGGTGGGTAAATTCCTACTAGCCAAATTGTGATTTAGGGTTAGTAGGTGGGTAAATTCCTACTAATCCATTTGTGATTATTGCTAGTAGGTGGGTAAATTCCTACTAGCATATTTGTTATTAGGGTTAGTAGGTGGGTAAATTCCTACTAATCCATTTGTGATTATTGCTAGTAGGTGGGTAAATTCCTACTAGCATATTTGTTATTAGGGTTAGTAGGTGGGTAAATTCCTACTAATCCATTTGTGATTATTGCTAGTAGGTGGGTAAATTCCTACTAGCATGTTTCCATGGCCATGTGAAAATGATTGAGTGAGCTAGTAGGTGGGTAAATTCCTACTAGCCAAGTTGTTTGAAAGAGCTAGTAGGTGGGTAAACTCCTACTAGCATTATGATTGTTATGATTGGAATGGCTATCATTGATAGGCTATATGTGGTGCTTGATGCACATTGCTATGGTAACTTGATTATGATTATATGTATATGCATTCACTAAGCGTTGCTTATGTTTTAGTTGTTTAACTCTTTTATAGGAGTTGGTAGTAGCAAGGGTAAATATTTGAGCAAGCGAAGTTGGATTGAAGCTTTGGATAATCTAGATGGTTGACATCTTGGGTAATTTTGGTAGTTCATCCCTTATGACCAATTTGGCTCTGGGTACAAGTTTGTTTTGGTTGAACAAGTCTCTTTTGATTGTAAAATCTGCAGGAAAGCAAAGTTCTTGGTCATTTGGAGTGTCTATGGTCATAACTTGGAAAATTAGGCCATTTTTAGGTCAAATGACCCGTTTGTTGGTACTTATCGTTTTTGGTACAAAACTATGGTGTAAGTATTACATTTTATGTCCATTACTATTTTGAAGCTTGAAATGTGCTGATTTGAAAGTTGGTTTTGAATTGGAATGTTATAAGTTAATCTAAGTGTCAAATGAAGTTTTGGTTTGCTGATCTGGGTGCCACTGCGGCGCAGTGAGGTCTCAGACCTCTCACTGCGGCGCAGTGGAGATCTTCTGGTCCGGGGAGCATTTGCTCCCACTGCGGCGCAGTGGGGGAATGTACCCTCCCACTGCGGCGCAGTGGGATATCACTGTAAAAAAAAAAAAAATTTATTAAAACTTTTGTATTCTTTTATTAAATGAAGTTTGGTTGTTACATTTTTGGTATCAGAGCCATGGTTCAAGGGATTTAGGTATTCGATCTTTGCGAGTAGGGTGCCTAGACTTGAACCATAGGATTGACTTTGACCTTAGGATTTGGGTTGTTCGTGTTTGAAAGTGGAAATGGTTAGTAAGAGTGATTTAAAATGAAATAGTTTATGAGCTTAATAGAGCCGGCCTATTACTGGTCATAAGCTATTACATTCTAAATCAAACTTACTAAATATGGAAATGATCAAATGTGAGCATTTGGGGTATTAGAGACTAAGTTGTGAATTGAATTATGATATTGATGGCTTGAATAAATTCTCTCGATATGAGTCCAACGTTTGTTGAAATTGACTTAGAGTCGTAGTGCACGATTGATGTGATGTGAATTATTAAATGATGGTAAGAATGTGATTATCTCTGTATAATCGTAATTGTTTGAATAATATGATATCGTGATAGTAGAGACTGGAATGGAAGGTAAGAAAGGAAAAGACAGAATGAAAGTGAAGCCGAATCAATCTTAGAAATAATGCCTAATGTTGAGTTTATGAATGACTAGAATAATATGAAGGTGAAAGGTATTGTCTAACTGTAGCTTATATCGTTAGTTCAATAATAATAATTAATTTAGCAATCGAGTAATAGAATATAAATGGTTTGACTGAATTGAATGGAGTTATATTATGATGTGCTTTAGGGTATTGCTTATGGAAGGGGTATTCTCATGATGGTGGTCTAGAAATGCATGATAAATATTGTCATCTGTATGCGTGGTGTGTATTGTGGTTATTTGGGCTAGAGTGAGTTGTATCAAATGATTGATTGCCAAAGGGAAAATTTCTAATGTAACAAGTAATTGGCTGAACTTGTTTTCCAACCTCCTTGATCAAAGGCTATATACAAATTGGTGAGTTCATAAATTGGTTTGTTTTAATGATAAGGATGATAGACAGACGGTATTGAACAAGATTTACATTTTAAATGTGGAGTAAGCCTCATTAGAGAGGTGCTTTAGCCTGAAGAAGTACATGGTTAAGGTTAAGAGAAGTTGCAGGTATGTATTACTTGTTGATTATACGTTTACTTGTAGACAGGAAGTGGATCCAGTATGTCTTTATGTTTTCCTTGAGTTAAATTTCACGTTGGAGTCATAGTGCATTTAGTCTGCTTAGATATATTCCCGAAGCCAATATTGTCACTAGTGTGATTTTATGAGATATAAATTTACCGTGGAGTTGATGATGTTAGCAAATTGTTGGAACTTAGGAGATAAATTAAAATTTTGATGTTGATGGTTTATGGGTAAATGATAGTAGAACTTAAGTCAGTTGATGATGGTAGGTTAAACGGTTCCATTTATTAAACGGTAATGAAGAGTGGTGTGAAATTTTTTAGAATGTATTACTGTAAGATAATTAAGGGTGTAGAGTTTTTACAGGGTGAAGTTGAATTTTTAAAGAAATGTAGCCATGAAACAAATTGGTTGAACTGACTTTTGCGAAGTTAAATGATGTAAAAATTTAAATAAGGAAGTAAGTTATATCAGAGATATCGAATTAAGTGATCATGAAGATCATGAGGAATTAAGAATATTATTAACTAGTTATTGGTAAATTGGCAAAAATGATATGGAAAGAGAATGTAATAGATTTAGGATTGAAAGAACCTTAACTATTAAATTAAGGAGATAGTTATTATAAATATTATGTACCCTTATTGTTAAGAAGCATAAAATGTGAAATTACAAAATCCTATTGCAGTTATAACGTGACTATCGAATTGAATTAAGTCAAAAGGTATAAAGAATGTCTTGGTGAAGAAATTACAATAGAAAAATGGAAAGTAAGTAAAGGTGAGATGGTTAGAGGAAAATACTTGTAAGATGAGGTAGCAGTAACAAGTATGTAAATAATGATGATAATGTTTATGGATAATGTTTATGGATAATGTTATGACTTGAAGTGATAGTCGGGTTGTTTATAAACAAGTATGTAAATAATGATGATAATGTTTATGGATAATGTTATGACTTGAAGTGATAGTCGGGTTGTTTATAAACAAGTATGTAGATAATGATGATAATGCTTATGGAGTAGGTTATGACGTTAAGTGATAGTTGGATTATTCGGTGTGGTGAACGAATTTACTAAAGTATTTTCTGATGTGGTGTCGGGTCTTTTCTCGATAGACGGATGAAAACTTAAAATAAATCTCACTGAGGGTGTTACACCCATGGCAAAAGCCCTATAGTGTATTGTTCACAATTAAGATACCAGAATTGATGGACTAATTTCAGGAACTTCTGGATAAGGACTTTATTTGTCCAAGTAGTTTCCCTTGGGATGCTTCCGCTTTAGTTGTTAAAAAGAATGATGAAAATATTTAAGTGTATATCGTTTGTTATTACCATAATCAAAGATGTTTATTGAGATGAAGTGAAACTCTCAAGTCGTTGAGATGAGTACAACGAGATCTATTATGTGGAAATAGCATGGAACTTGCCGAATGTGAGTCGTTTTATTTAATTGTAGTAGCATTATGATCATGTCATAGTGGGGACTATTGTAATATTTGATAAAAGTTTTAGTTGATGAATGGATACTGATCCTCGAGTGAATCTTGAGGACTTATAAAGTTTAAACAGCTAGTTGGTAACAACTGAGTTCTTAGCGATTTTGTGATGACGGTAGATGTGTAAAAAGAGAATGTGAATGAGTCTGAAATTGAGTGGTATACATTGATGCAACGATTATTGGATTGATGACGATCATTTGATAAAGATGTTATAATATGATAGTGCGAGATATATACAATTGCATGATTGAAGTTGGTAAGGTAGCAAAACATGTGGCATTACAAAAACTGGTGTAAGACCATAGGGTAGAGAAACCCGTAGCATCATTATTGTGGGTGTAGGACCATTGGGTAGTGAAACCCATGGCATCATTATTGTCGTTGTAAGACCACTGGGTATTGAGGCCGTGGCATTTAATTGTTAGTATTGAGAAATTTTTGAGAAAGTTTTAACTATTGCCAAATTCATTAAAGACCATTGAGTTATGGTTAAAGTTGTTGTTATATGACAAGATGAGTTAGACATGGATCAGCGGTGTGACTAACTCCGCACAAGAGGCTAGGATAGTTGATTAATATAATAGCATGAAGATGTTGGTTTTGTTTTTTTTAGATTGTTTATGTGATTGTCGTGCTATACATCTAATGAACCGAGTATGTTGATCGGTATTGGATGATTTTGATTACTGTTGTAGTGGAAATGTTTTAATTTGTGCAAGGGTTTTTAGAAGGGATATTTTTAATTAACCCGTGAGTTTTAGGAGATAATAAGGAATTATCTCAAGGGTTGAATATATTTAGTAAATCCCTTAAGTGTGGGGATAAGAAATGAAGAACTAGGAATAAATACGGGATTAGTTTTGAGACGATTAGTGAAAATCTCTACGAATGTATGAGATTCAAAAGCCCTTGTCATTAAGGATTCATGAATCTTCAAATCATTAAACGGAAGGGTTTTAAGAGCCCCGAAACAAAAAGAATAGTGATCAGGTTGAATGGAATGACAAGGATAAATGATAAATTTTTGATGTTGTCGTAATAAGTGATAATGACATATCTATACAGAAAATTTAGTGGTGGCTGGACTATATACCGAATTGAGAAGTTGAGTTAAAGTAAGAAAGTAACAAAAAGTTGAAATACTTGGAGTTTTGGGATTGTGGATTATAGTAGGGATCACGAGGACGTGATCCGAAATGAGTTGGGGAGATTTGTAACACCCCAATATTTTAAAGGTAAAAGAAAATTAACCCTTATTATAGTTTTAACATTTATTTAATTTCCTAGTATTTTGTTTTGAGATAAGGGGTTAATTTAGTTGGAACTTTAGTGGCTAGCGGGTATAATACCCTTTTCTATTTTGAGGAAAAACGTGGCTGCCTCTCATGAAGCCAGCCATCTCCATACTTGTGACTCATACTTCCATTTCCTTATACTCCATCCATTCTTCAATTCCAATCAAAAGTTCCAATCTCTTATAGTAAATTATATGTGATTTATTCTTCTTAAATCCACCCATCTATTTCAATTAGCAAGAAATAAATTAAGGGTTTTGGTTTTTGGCTTGGGGTGGATCGAAATTCATCAAGAAGGAGGAAGGAGAAAATCTGAAAAATTTAATTGTGTAGTTCTTTGAGGTAAGAATTTCTTTGACCCTTTTTATTACGAGATTTAGGGTTCTTGATTTTGGAATTAGGGTTCTTAGTTGAAATTGGGAATTTTGGTATTTTGGGAATTTGGAATGAAGAACTCTAATGAAATTATGAGGAGAAACATGGGGTCAATGCATTTGAGTTTTTATAATAAACTCCATTGTGATAAATCTTATGAATTGGGTGTTTGGCTAAATTTGTGTTATGAAGTTGATTATGGAAATTTGCTAAAATGATTTGTGAAGCCAAACACCATAATATAGAATGCATGTTTAATTCTAGTTGATGATTATGAAATAGTTGAGTTTATAGAACTCATAGAGATATGTATTGTATTATGTATAGGTGGTGAAGATCATCTAGTTGAGCCTATAGCCATAGAATCAAATAGCCAAGATTAAGGTGAGTGTATATGCATATAATCATGTTCTTGTTATTTGGGGTCATAGGTGGGTAAATTCCTACTAATCCATTTGTGATTATTGCTAGTAGGTGGGTAAATTCCTACTAGCATATTTGTTATTAGGGTTAGTAGGTGGGTAAATTCCTACTAATCCATTTGTGATTATTGCTAGTAGGTGGGTAAATTCCTACTAGCATATTTGTTATTAGGGTTAGTAGGTGGGTAAATTCCTACTAATCCATTTGTGATTATTGCTAGTAGGTGGGTAAATTCCTACTAGCATATTTGTTATTAGGGTTAGTAGGTGGGTAAATTCCTACTAATCCATTTGTGATTATTGCTAGTAGGTGGGTAAATTCCTACTAGCATGTTTCCATGGCCATGTGAAAATGATTGAGTGAGCTAGTAGGTGGGTAAATTCCTACTAGCCAAGTTGTTTGAAAGAGCTAGTAGGTGGGTAAATTCCTACTAGCCAAGTTGTTTGAAAGAGCTAGTAGGTGGGTAAACTCCTACTAGCATTATGATTGTTATGATTGGAATGGCTATCATTGATAGGCTATATGTGGTGCTTGATGCACATTGCTATGGTAACTTGATTATGATTATATGTATATGCATTCACTAAGCGTTGCTTATGTTTTAGTTGTTTAACTCTTTTATAGGAGTTGGTAGTAGCAAGGGTAAATATTTGAGCAAGCGAAGTTGGATTGAAGCTTTGGATAATCTAGATGGTTGACATCTTGGGTAATTTTGGTAGTTCATCCCTTATGACCAATTTGGCTCTGGGTACAAGTTTGTTTTGGTTGAACAAGTCTCTTTTGATTGTAAAATCTGCAGGAAAGCAAAGTTCTTGGTCATTTGGAGTGTCTATGGTCATAACTTGGAAAATTAGGCCATTTTTAGGTCAAATGACCCGTTTGTTGGTACTTATCGTTTTTGGTACAAAACTATGGTGTAAGTATTACATTTTATGTCCATTACTATTTTGAAGCTTGAAATGTGCTGATTTGAAAGTTGGTTTTGAATTGGAATGTTATAAGTTAATCTAAGTGTCAAATGAAGTTTTGGTTTGCTGATCTGGGTGCCACTGCGGCGCAGTGAGGTCTCAGACCTCTCACTGCGGCGCAGTGGAGATCTTCTGGTCCGGGGAGCATTTGCTCCCACTGCGGCGCAGTGGGGGAATGTACCCTCCCACTGCGGCGCAGTGGGATATCACTGTAAAAAAAAAAAATTATTAAAACTTTTGTATTCTTTTATTAAATGAAGTTTGGTTGTTACAAATATCTCAATTCTTTTTTAAGTATATTTTTACATTTTAACGTATAAGTATTTTTTTGTTCCATATACTAATTCTTATATTGATAATGTTGTAAAATCCGTGTATTTGACACGGTCTAAAATCTAGTATATATATATACTCCTATATAAAAGAGGAGTCTCTCAAATCTCAAATTACAACTCCAAACTATCAAAAATACCCCTTGCTTTAATTCATTAATTTAAACATCTCCACCTAATATACCTATAATACACTTAATGAAATAATTTACAACATAAATCCTCAATCCTAAAAATAAATATACTACCTCCTTTTACATCAATTACTTTTACATGTACCACCATTGCCGCTCCCACCCCCGTCACCGCCACCACCCGTCGTCACCGCCGCCGCCACCACCACCCCGCGCCATTACCACTATCTCCGCCGCATGTACGGGTATATGACTCGTGATACTAAAATTAAGAATGATTCTGAAAGTAAACAATACCGGCTTTGTACCAAATTTCTTATATCACGAGCTAATTAATAAACATGATCACAGGAATCCATTATCGAGTTGTTACGAGTAGAATTACTCAGAAGAAGAAATTCAGAGAAGAAGAAGAGATTTGTATCAATATTCAAACTTAATATTCAAATGAGGTAGTTGATACGTCCCAAGGTGTATCAATATACCAAAGTATATTGTACACAGAACAGTTGTAGAGGAGGGGTGAATACAACTTTCCTCAAACTTTACAAACTTTTAAATAAAACGTTTTAAGATTCAGTTTATATATTAAGTAAGTAAAGAACAGGAATCATTAAAACAGCAAAGCAATAAGGAAACAAAACATTCTTGAACACAGATTGTGGTTTTCAATGTAATCATTTATTAAGAAATAATCTATACAAAGAATTACAGGGTTGTTGCGGAATAAAGATAGCCTATAGATATCTAAACAACCCCTGAAATGACAAACTACAATCAATAAGTTCTAGCTCAAGAGAATCAGCCCAATCTGATCTCGTACAGACTAAGCTGTGTATAAGAGCAGAGAAACTTGTGTGAAGAATGATTCTCAGGAAAAATGCCACTCATATGCAATCAATGAATGAGGCTTTTATAGGCGAAAGCTCTCCTTCACTTGGTATCCGTTGAAGCCACGTATTCTTCTTTCACTGGATGGTAAAGGAATATTAGATCGTGCCTTTACCTGGTACTTGTGGTCCCCCACGTACTGGCGCACATTCTTCATCATCCAATAAGAGTATGGACACACATATGTAAACCAACCTGGATCCTAGGATTCTTCCTAGTCACTTCATTTGTCCTTATCTTCAATCCAGATTGTTATCTTCACTTGATTGTCAGACACAGATTGGGCCGTTTGTCAAAGCACCAATCTGCCTAAGTGTTTCCAAGCTGACTGCTAATCCCAAGCTGCCTTCCACTAACAGCTTGGTCTTCTATCTTCAATCCTCCTCTTCGACTTGGATTGAATGCTATCACATTGTTGATGCAACTTGAATAACACTTGCTTCCATAAGATTTTACAATTACAAAGTATGAAGCATGATCTGGGTCAGAAACAGATCGTAAGCTGTGTCAGCTTAGTCTGACCCAGATCAGATTACAAGAACCAAAAGATTTCTAAGTGTTTATAAGTCAGATTTGTCATCACCAAATTTACAAACCTTTCTCAATGAACATTGGGACTCAACAATCTCCCCCTATTTGATGATGACAAAACCCAACAACACTTCTAACTATCAGCTTACAAAGAATCAAAGTAAAATAAGACTAACAGATTGTGACCCTTTGAATCTTTTGGGTTCTTTTGAACTGATATGAAGTTCTAACAAAGAAACTGAATTTGTACAACTACTTTTGCATATATAGAAAAATATATTACAAGACAGATAACTATTCCCCAAGCATTTCTACAGCTTCTTGTTTAACCTCAAATGATGGGGCAATTTTCACATCTAACTGCCTATCTAAACCCTCATCAATAAGGAACTGCTCATACCCATTACCTTCTTCACTAAATTTTTTGCAGAATCTGTATAAGCTAAAAAGGTGCATAGCTGGTACCTGTTGTAGTTCAGCAGTTCTTTGGAAAACCAATTTCCCTCTTGCATTCACAAAATACATCCCATGTTCAGGTTCAATGATGAACATCCCACATCTTGCATTTTCAACACCAGCAGGTAGAGACAGATTGAGATTATTCAGAATCTTGTCAAGAGCATCAGAAGATAATTGAGCAAGTAACTCTGAAGGGGTCAAGTTTTTGAGAAAAACTGCATGATCACCTCCAGGAGCATTAATTCTTTCAAACCTTATCCTTTTCTTCTTGAGTGGCTCAGCAGACTCATCTTCATCATCCATATCATATGCTTTTGGTCTTGGAAGGCCAGTGATATCAATCTTGAATTTCACAATTATAGCCAACTTCTTTTCAATAGCTTCCAAGACTGGCTCTCTATGGATTCCAGGCATACCAGTTATGATATTATGCAACTCCACCCACTCAGCGTATCCTAATTCAAACAGATTATCAAGATCATAGGTTTCCCAGCTTGTTTCATATCCTTCTCTTGTAAACCTGATGCTGGGAATGTTCTTTCCTCTTTTTCTTTTGAGTTGAACCTGGGTGATTGGCTCTGGATGCCTTCTATAATTAAGATTTTCAGTCACCTTTCTTTTCTCCAGAGCCTCCCACCTATCATGGGCTTCAACACTTTTCTTCACATCTTTCACCTTCTGTGATGGTTTAGTGTGAACCACCTTCTTCTTGCCTTTTTCTTTTCCAATATTTTTCTTTTTGGATCCAATAGCTGCAAGGTCTTCTTCATCTTCTTTATTCAATGTTTCTTGAAGAACCTTGGCAACTTCTGGATCAGATTCAACTGCAGCCATTCTTTCTCTTTGTAATCTGTCCTCCTTGATCATTTTGTATGCCACCTCAACTGTTACCCCAAGTTCAGGTGCTTGTTTGATTGCAAGCTCCCAATCCTTTTCTTTGTCAGTAAGAATCTTCACACCACTTGACCCAGCTTCAGTTGGCCTTTTCTTTAGCATAAACTGGGACAGAGTGGCTGTGTCTTCACTTGAAGAAGATTCAACAGTTTGTTCTTTGGGAGCTGGGTCAGCTTGCGATGGCACAGCTTGTACAGGGACAGCTTGGGAAGACTTCTTCTTTTCAACTACTTTCATAATTTTTTCAACATTTTCAACTCCAACATCCTTCCTTATATCTCCCCTTACAACATTAGTCTCCCCCTCAAATGTATCACTCTCCTTCTCATTTTCTTCATTCATGTTTCCACCCTTTTCACCACCAGACTCAGATTCTGGTATTTTTATCTCCTTTTCAGCTTCCACACTTGAACCATAAACAACCACTCTCCTATCATTGGCCTCCCCCTCAGCTCTAGCCTTCCTTTGTCTTTCTTTCAATCTTTCAAAATACTCTTCAATTTCCTTGTCAGCCAGAGCTCTTTGTCTTTGTCTTTCTACTTCTTTTTCCTGCTCAACTTCAGCAGCACTCTTACCAGCACTCTTCTCCCCCTTTTTGTCATCATCACCAGGGAAAGAGCTTACTTGAGTAGCAAAGAGCCCTTTTAGATCATGGTTGATCAAGTCAATCTTGATATTTGTTAGACAGCAGGCTCTTCTTAATTCAACATAATCTTCATGGAGGAGTCTAATTTTTGATTTGACACTCTTTGAGGCTTCAATCAGATCATTCTTGAAATCTGCTTGTGACTTGTTGGCAGATTGAAGTTCAATAGTGACATTTCTTGTAAACTTGGTTGCAGCTTTCTCAATCTGACTCAGAGTACTCTTGTTTCTTTCCTTTTCTTCATTGATTGCCTTTGTAAGACCATCAAGAGACTCTGTCAGCTTGCTTTGGTTCTGCTGCATCAAGTTAACTGCCTTCAATACATTCTCTTTTAGTACAGTCTGTTCTTGACTCAGCTTATCCACCCTCTTATCCGTCAATTCCTGATCCTTTTAGATCTTTTCCAAGTCTTTGATCAGCTTTGAGCTCTCAACCTTATAGGTTGAATTGAACTCAGTGAGCTGACCCACCACATCTAAAAATGAGATAGTGGCAGCTTGGGAAGGACTTGCAGTTGGCTTAAAAGCCACTGACTCTGGAAAGAGCAGCCTGCAATCCTTAAAATTAGGGTCATTGGGCTCATATAGAAGGGGGTGGAGGCTAAGGGAGTTTTGGACAATATGCTCATGAGAGTGAGTCTCATGAGTGGATTTTTTAGAAATAATGATGTGCTGGTCAGCCTGAGAAAGATTGACGTTTAATTCAGGCTGAGGGCCAGTGGGAATGTGTTGATCATGATGTTGATCAACTCTTCCACTGGCATCTTCCATCAGATCATCCCTTGAGGATGGATGGGCAAGCACATCATCGAATGAAGAATCACTTCCGGAGATAGTGATTAAATTCTCATTGGCATCGAGAGGACCACCAATGGTTCCCTTTGCTGCACAAGGGGCTGACATAACTGCCTTAAAGACAGCCATGTAACCTACAGGATCCCTCTGTCCAAGGACAGATGCAGACACAGACCCTGCAGGTGTAATGTTTTGTATATTTGATTGCCCTTCAACAGAGGTGTGTTGTTGCACCAAAGTATCCTTAGGGAGAAATTGAGGCCTGTACCTCTCCTTGTGACATAGAAGGGGCATTGACAGCCTGTGCAGACTCAGAGTGTAAGAGTGAAGGAGTCTGATCAGCTTGGGGAGGAGAAGCAGTGTCACAAGTGCGTTCGATACTTCTCTCCTTTGGCTGACCATCCTCAGAATTGATGTGCATAGACTCTAACTCTTTTTGGATCTGTGCTAGATCCTCTGTTGTCCCTTTAATGATATCATCAACCTTTTGGGAGGCTGATGATGGCGTTTTAGGTGCAGACTCAGTATGACCTTGGGAGGAGGTCTATCATTCAATACCTTCACCCTGTTTGGAGGGTTGGGTAGCAGTAGTGTTCCCTTTAGCTCGTCTACACTCTTTTGAGAGAGTGCAGATGGGTGTGGTGTATTCGGCATATCAGCTTGGGTGACAGAGTCAGCTTTGGAACGTTCCTTAGCTGCCACTGCACCTTGGGGGATCTCAAGATTTGATGTCGCAATATCAACCCCAAAAGCTGATTCAAATTTCCTTTGTGTTCTTTTCTTTTTGGCACTGTGAGGTACTAAGTCCTCAACAATGGGTCTTTTAGAAGCGGATTTTGAATGAGTGGATGAGGGTGTGGCTAGGGTGGCTGATGATTTGGCCAACCCTTCACCCTCTTTTGAAGGAGAAGAAGATTGAATAGATTGGGAAGAGTTTGAGGGTTCAGAAGCATGTGTACCTGGGTCCCCCTGATTGGCAGATTGAGTGTCAGACTCAGATCGCGTTGAAGAAGGGACAACTTCCTCAAGTGCTTCTTGTTCCCTTTCTCTTTGCCTGCAAAAATCACGGTAAACTTGCATTGCTCGGGGCAGACCCTGCACAGTTACCTTGGGACTATTGAAATTATTATTATTGATGGTCTTGCATTCCACAGTCTGACCAGTTGCCAAACTGAAATCATTGTCAAGTATTGCTTCAATGATAAGAGCAAGAATCCTACCATAAGGTATGGTAAGGCTCTTATTATTGACTCGGCCAACCAAGTCTCTAAAAATTATTGCAGCAAAATCTATTCTGGTCATAGTAACCATAGCATGAAAAATTTGCATCTCTAAGGCATTAGGTTGATCAAAGTTGTCTGCCTTTACTTGTAAACATTTTGATACGTCCCACGGTGTATCAATATACCAAAGTATATTGAACACAGAACAGTTGTAGAGGGGGGTGAATACAACTTTTCACAATCTTTACAAACTTTTAACACAAAACATTTTAAGATTCAGTTTATGAATATTAAGCAAGTAAGTAAAGAACATGAATCATTAAAACAGTAAAGCAGTAAAGAAATAAAAACATTCTTGAACACAGATTGTTATTTTCAAATGTAATCCTTTATTAAGAAATAATCTATACAAAGAATTACATGGTTGTTGCGGAATAAAGATAGCCTATAGATATCTAAACAACCCTATGAAATGACAAACAACAATAAATAAGTTTCAGCTCAAGAGAATCAGCCCAAGCTGATCTCGTACAGACTAAGCTGTGTGTAAGAGCAGAGAAACTTGTGTGAAGAATGATTCTCAGGAAATGCCACCCATATGCAATCAATGAATGAGGCTTTTATAGGCACAAGCGCTCCTTCATTGGGTGTCCGTTGCAGCTACGTGTTCTTCATTCAGTGGTTGATGAAGGAATAATCAATCGTGCCTTTCATGGTACTTGTGGTCCCCCACGTACTGACGTACATTCTTCATCTACCAATAGGAGTATGGACACGCATATGTAAAACAACCACCAACCTGGATCCTAGGAATCTTCCTAGTCACGTCATTTATCCTTATCTTCAATCCAGGTTGTTATCTTCACTTGATTGTCAGACACAGATTGGGCCGTTTGTCAAGGCACCAATCTGCCTAAGTGTTTCCAAGCTGACTGCTAATCCGAAGCTGTCTTCCACTAACATCTTGGTCTTCTATCTTCAATCCTCCTCTTTGACTTGGACTGAATGCTAATACATTGTTGATGCATCTTGAATAACACTTGCTTCCATAAGATATTACAATTACAAGTATGAAGCATGATCTGGGTCAGAGACAGATCGTAAGCTGTGTCAGCTTAGTCTGACCCAGATCAGATTACAAGAACCAAAGATTACTAAGTGTTTATGGGTCAGATTTGTCATCATTAAATTTACAATAACAATAGGACTCAACAATCTCCCCCTATTTGATGATGATAAAACCCAACTACACTTCTAACTATCAGCTTACAAAGAATCAAATGAAAATATGACTAACAGCTTGTGACCCTTTGAATCTTTTGGGTTCTTTTCAATCTGATATGAAATTTTAACCAAGAAACTAGATTTGTACAACTGCCTTTGTGTATATAGAGAATAAATCAAAGATATTACAAGTTACATTACTATTCTCCAAGCATTTCAATAGTTTCTTGCTTAACCTCAAATGATGGAGCAACTCTCACATCTAATTGCCTATCTAACCCTTTATCTATAAGAAACTGCTCATACCCATTACCTTCTTCACTAAATTTTCTGCAGAATCTGTATAAGGTAAATAGGTGCATAGATGGTACCTGTTTTAGTTCAGCAGTCCTTTGAAACACCAAGTTCCCTCTAGCAACTACAAAGTACATCCCATGCTCAGGTTCAGTTATGAACTTCCCACATCTTGCATCTTCAACACCAGTAGGTAGAGACAGATTAAGATTATCAAGAATCTTGTCAATAGCACCAGAAGATAATTGTGCAAGCAACTCTGAAGGAGACAAGTTTTGGAGAAAAACTGAATGGTCACCTCCAGGAGCATCAATCTTTTCAAACCTTCTTCTTTTCTTCTTCAGTGGCTCAGCTGACTAATCTTCATAATCCATATCATATGCAATTGGTCTTGGAAGGCCAGAGATATCAATCTTGTACTTCACAATAGCAGCTAACTTCTTTTCAATGGCTTCCAAGACTGTCTCTTTGTGAACTCCAGACATACCAGTAATGATATTATGTAGTTCCACCCACTCTGTGTATCCTAGATCAAGCAGTTTGTCAAGATCATGGGTTTCCCAGTTGGTTTCATAACCTCTCCTTGTAAACCTTATGCTGGGAATGTTCTTTCCTTTTTCGTCTTTTCAGTAGAACCTGGAGGATTGGTTCTGGATGCCTTCTATAATGGATCTTTTCAGTCACTTATCTTTTCTCCAAAGCATCAAACCAATTATGGGCTTTCACACTTTCTTTCACATCTTTAATCTTTTGTGATGGTTTAGAATGAACCACCACCTTCTTCTTTTCCTTTCCTTTGCCTACAACTTTCTTTTTGGATCCAATGGCTGCAAGATCTTCTTCATCTTCCTTATTTAATTGTTCTTGAACAGCCTTGGCAATTTCAGAATCAGACTTAGTTGCAGCAATTCTTTCTCTTTCTAATCTGTCCTCCTTAATCATTTTATATGCCATCTCAACTGTTACCCCAAGCTGTGGAGCAGTTTCAGTTGCAATCTCCCAATCCTTTTCTTTCTTAGTTAAGATCTTCACACCACTTGACCCAGCTTCTGTTGTTCTTTTCTTGATCATGAACTGGGACAGAGTGGTTGTGTCTTCACTAGATGAGGATTCATCAATTTGTACTTTGGGAGCTGGGTCAGCTTGAGTTGGCACAGCTTGCACAGGAACAACTTGGGAGGACTTTCTTTTCTTTTCAACTTTCTTACCTTTTTCAACACCAACATCCTTCCTTATATCTCCTATTACAACATTAACAGTCTCCCCCTTGGTTGTATCACTCTCCTTCTCAGTTTCTTCATTCAATTTTCCAACAGTTTCACCACCAGACTCAGATTCTGGTCTTTTTATCTCTTCCACATCTTCCTTCTCACTTTTCCACCCTAGAACCATGCACAACCAATCTTCTATCATTTTGTGCTTCCTCAGCTCTGGCCTTATCTTGTCTTTCTTTCAATCTTTCAAGGTATTCTTCAATGTCCTTGTCAACCTGAGCTTTTTGCCTTTCTCTTTCTAGCTCCATTTCAGCTTCACTCATTGCACTCCTTTTTCTTTTAGTAGCATTCTTCTCTCCCTTTTTGTCATCATCAGCAGGGAAAGAGCTCACTGGAGTAGCAAAGAGGCCTTTGAGATCTTGGTTGATCAAGTCAATTTTGACATTAGTGAGACAGCAGGCTCTTCTCAGCTCAACATAATCCTCATGGAGGAGTTCAATCTTTGATTTAACACCCTTAGAAACTTCAATCAGATCATTCTTGAAGTCAGCTTGTGACTTGTTTGCAGATCGAAGTTCTATGGTGACTTCCCTTGTAAACCTGGTTGCAGCTTTCTCAATCTGACCCAGAGTACTCTTGTTCCTTTCATTCTCTTCATTTACTGCCTTTGTAAGATTATCAAGAGACTCTGTCAGCTTGCTCTGGTTCTGCTGCATCAAATCAACTGCTTTCTTAACATAATCTTCCAATGTAGTCTGATCTTGACTCAGCTTATCCACCTTCTTATCCGTCAAATCCTGATCCTTTTGGATCTTTTCCAAGCATTCGGTCAGCTTTGAGCTCTCAACCTTAGAGGTTGAAATGAACTCAGTGAGCTGACCCACCACATCTGAAAATGAGATAGTGGCAGCTTGGGAAGAACTTGCAGTTGGCTTAAAAGCCACTGACTCTAGAAAGAGCAGCCTGCAATCCTTAATAACAGGGTCATTGGGCATATTTAGAAGGGGGTGGAGGTTTAAGGAGTTTTGGAACATTTGCTCATGAGAGTGAGTCTCATGGGTAGATCTGTCAGAATTGATGATGAGTTGATCAGCCTGAGAAAGATTAACGTTTAATTCAGGTTGAGGGCCAGTGGGAATGTGTTGATCTTGATTTTGATCAACTCCTCCACTGGCATCTTCCATCAAAGCATCCCTTGAGGATGGATGGGCAAACTCATCATCGAATGAAGAATCACTTTCGGAGATAGTGATCATATTCTCATTGACATCGAGAGGACCATCAATGGTTCCCTTTGCTGCACAAGGGGCTAACAAGACTGCCTTAAAGACAGCCAAGTAACCTGCAGAATCCTTCTGTCCAAGGACAGATGCAGACACAGACTCTGCAGGTGTAATGTTTTATGCATTTGATTGCCCTTCAACAGAGGTGTGTTGTTGCACCAAAGTATCCTTAGGGAGAATTGAGGCCTGTACCCCTCCTTGTGACATAGAAGGGGCATTGGCAGCCTGTGCAGACTCAGAGTGTAAGATAGAAGGAGTCTGATCAGCTTGGGGAGGAGAAGCAATGTCACCAATGCGTTCGATACTTCTCTCCTTAGGCTGACCATCCTCAGAAATGATGTGCATTGACTCTGACTCACTTTGGATCTGGGCTAGATCCTCTGTTACCCCTTTAATGATATCATCTACCTTTTGGGAGGCTGATGATGGTGAATTCGGTTTAGACACAGTATGACCTTGGGAGGAGGTCTTTCTTTCAATACCTTCACCCTGTTTGGAGGGTTGGGTAGCAGTAAGTGTTCCCTTTAACTCGTCTACACTCTTTTGGGAGAGTGCAGATGGGCGTGGTGTTTTCGGCTTGTCAGCTTGGGTGACAGGGACAGCTTTGGAACGTTCCTTAGCTTTCCCTGCACCTTGGGGGATCTCAAGAGAAGATGTTGCATTATCAACCCCAGAAGCTGACACAGATTTCTTATGCGATCTTTTCTTTTTGGCCTTGAGAGGTACTAAGTCCTCAACAAGGGGTCTTTTAGAGTCGGATTTTGAACGAGTGGACGAAGGTGTGGCTAGGGAGGCTGATGTTTTGGCCAACCCTTCACCCTCTTTTGTAGGAGTAGAATGTTGAACAGATTCAGAAGAGTTTGAGGGTTCAGAAGCATGTGTACCTGGGTCCCCCTGATTAGCAGATTGAGTGTCAGACTCAGATCGCGTCAAAGTAGGGACAGCTTCCTCAAGTGCTTCTTGATCCTCTTCTCTTTTCCTGCAAAAATCAAGGTAGATCTGCATTGCTCGGGTCAGACCCTGCACAGATACCTTTGGACTATTGAAGATGTTGTTATTTATAGATTTGCATTCCACAGTCTGACCAGTTGCCAGACTGTAATCATTGTCAAGAATAGCTTCAATGATAAGAGCAAGAATCCTACCATAAGGTATGGTAAGACTCTTCTTATGAACGTGATCAACAAGGTCCTTAAAGATTAAAGCAGCAAAATCTATTCTGTTCATGGTGACCATTGCATGAAAAATCTGCAATTCTAGGACATTAGGCTGATCAAAGCTGCCTGCCTTTACTTGTAAGGTTTTCGAAATTGTGCTCAATAAGTAGTTCCAAATACCAGTTAAATGTTTCATTTTAACCACTGAAGCCAATGGACCAGTATATCCAACTTCTTGTAAAACATTTTGGCTTCAGTATGAGACACAACAACATCATATTCATCATCAGGCATATATGACAGCTCAAAAGCAGACCTAAGCCTCTCGTAAGAAATATATACCTTTTTCTTACCATTGAGGATTGAGCCATAGATTGCAGCATCTCCTTTCTTATTCTGTTTCACAACACAGCTCGCCCAAAATTCACACAAAAGATCTTGAAACACCCAGTCTGGCTTCTCAATCATCACCTTGCCGAATGGATGATGCCATAAGAAAGCTACAATCTCATCGTATCCTTTAGCCCATGAAGGAGGATGAATATTGGCATAAACCAGACTGCCAATCTTGATTTTACCAGTATCAAGATCAGCCGGAACCACTACTACCTTATCTCCCACCACATAAGGTGAAAGCTTGTTTGCGCTTATTGGAGCTGGGTATCGACTTTCAGGTTCAGAACTAGATTGAGAGTCATTAGTATGAATAGAAACAGATGATGATGCCATTTTGAAAACAAGTTTTAGAAGAAATTAAATTTTAATAAAACAGTAATCAGATTTGAGAGAAAAAATTGATTTTAAGAAAATATGAACAAGTGATTTGGGATTTAGGTTAAATGAAAGTTATATACAAAACCCAAAATATCTTATTTGAAAAAGTTGGAGAGAGAAAGATTTTGATTGGAGGATCAACAAGTAGTGGTGGTACTTTTTTAGTAACCGGCTGTTACCACTACACGTGTCACACTCCAATAGGATCAGCAAGTAAACTAAATAAAATAATGAAAGTAATAAAATGCACTGAGATATTAAAGAACAAAAATAACCACGAAGCTGGGTAAGACTCAGCTTACCCTCTTTCACTTGTCATGCACCAAGTGTGAAAGGGTAGTCTGGGTCTGACACAGCTTACCCTCAAAATTTAGTATACTCTAAGGGGTCAGATTTGCTATTACTTAGCTCACTACATTTTACAAATTAAGCATACCTAGCTTACTTATGAGGTAGTTGAACCTTGATTCATCCAATGGCTTTGTGAACAAGTCAGCAAGCTGATTGTCTGTTGGAATGAAGTGGAGTTCAACATCTTCTTTCATTACATGATCCCTGATGAAATGATATCTTATATCAATGTGCTTGGTCCTTGAATGAAGCACATGATTGTTTGAAATTGCTATGGCACTGGTACTGTCACAAAAGATTGGAGTTTTTGTTGCAGTGACACCATAGTCTTGAAGCTGATATTGCATCCAAAGAATTTAGGAGCAACAACTTCCTGCAGCAACATATTTAGCTTCTGCAGTGGAAATAGAAACTGAATGCTGCTTCTTGCTGGACCAGCTTACAAGTCTATTGCCAAGCAATTGACAAGCTCCTGAAGTACTTTTTCTGTCAATCTTACAGCCTGCAAAGTCAGAATCTGAATAGCCAATTAGATCAAATCCTGAGTCTTTGGGATACCAAAGACCCAGATTGGGACTACCTTTAAGGTATCTAAAGATTCTTTTTACAGCCTTAAGATGAGATTCCTTAGGACTAGCTTGATATCTTGCACAAAGACATGTAGCAAACATAATATCTGGTCTACTAGCAGTCAAGTAAAGTAATGATCCTATCATACCCCTATAAGCTGTGATGTCAACAGATTTGCCATTTTATCTTCATCCAGCTTATCACCAGTTCCCATAGGAGTTTTCATAGGTGAGCAATCAGTAAAACCAAATTTGTTTAAGAGATCTTTAACATACTTTCCTTAGTTTATGAAAATACCATTTTTAGTCTGTTTAACTTGTAAACCCAGAAAATAGTTTAGTTCTCCCATCATGCTCATTTCATACTTTTTAGACATTAATTCAGAAAAGTTTTTGCAAAGTCTTTCACTGCTAGACCCAAATATTATATCATCTACATAGATTTGTACAAGTAGAATATCACCATTATACTTTCTCACAAACAAAGTCTTGTCAACATTACCTCTTTTGAAGTTGTTAGCCAATAAGAATTTAGACAAAGTATCATACCATGCCCTTGGAGCTTGCTTCAACCCATAGAGAGCCTTGTCAAGCTTGAACACATGGTCAGGAAACTTTGAATTTTCAAAACCAGGAGGCTGTTCAACATAGACTTCTTCTTCCAATTTTCCATTAAGAAAAGCACTCTTCACATCCATTTGATAGACTTTGAAACCCTTGTGAGCAGAGAAGGCCAATAACATTCTGATTGCCTCTAATCTTGCCACTGGTGCAAAAGTCTCATCATAATCAATTCCATCCTCTTATCTGTAACCAAGAGCTACCAATCTTGCTTTGTTTCTGGTCACAACTCCCCTTTCATCCATTTTGTTTCTGTAGACCCACTTGGTTCCAATCACAGTCTTGTGATGAGGTCTTGGAACAAGTTCCCAAACCTTATTTCTTTCAAACTATGTTAGCTCATCTTGCATTGCATTAACCCAAGAGGGATCTTCCAGAGCTTCATCAACCTCAGTTGGTTCCATCTTGCTTACAAAATTGACAAACATGCAGAAGTTGCCTGTTGCCTTTCTTCTTGTTTTCACACCAGAGAGTGGATCACCAATGATTTGGTTAATTGGATGACTCTTTGTCCATCTAGTAACTGGGACAATGGACTGATTCTGATTAGATGGTCCAGCATGATCAGCTTGAGGAAGAGGCTGATCAGCTTGGACAGGAATGGAGGAGTCTGAACCAGTTGGAGAGTCATTAAATGGATTCTGAACAATTTCTTCAGTAGGAGCAGGAACAACTTGTGCATCTTCAAAGATTGGAACATCTTCTTCTTCTTCAATGAGTTGCTCCCCCTGAGTTTGAGCATTCACAGCTCCAACTGGAGGATTAGTTGGAGGCTCATTCTCAGGTAAAGCCAGTTCTTCAAAATTGAAGTCTTCATCTTCAGGAGGAGAGCAGTCTGGCTTAGAACAACCTTCATCAATGCTTACATTTACAGAGTTCTCTTGTTGTACACTCTGTAGGCCTTCATCATTGTTGCATATCCAAGTAGAATACCTTCATCTGATTTCTCATCAAACTTTCCAAGATGGTCTTTCTGATTCAGAATATAGCAAGGACTACCAAACATTCTTAGGAAACCAATCTCAGGTTTTCTCCCCCTAAGAAGTTCATATGCAGTCTTCTGGTGTCTTTTCACAATGAGGGATCTGTTCTGGGTAAAGCAAGCTGTGTGTACTGCTTCAGCCCAGAAATGAGACTTGACATTGTTTTGAGCCATCATGGATCTGGCAGCTTCAATAAGAGTTTGTTTCTTCTTTCTGCAACACCATTTTGTTGAGGAGTTCTGGCAGCTGAGTAGACTTGTGAAATCCCTTTTCACTGCAGAATGAATTAAGAGTGATATTCTTGAATTCAGTGCCATTATCACTTCTTAATTGCCTAACAGGACTTTTGTAGAGAACCTCAGCTTGCTTGATGAAATGAATAATGCTGTCAGCAGCTTCACTCTTGTGTCTTAGAAAGAAAACCCAGGTGTATCTTGAATACTCATCAACAATTACCAAGGAGTACCTCATTCCAGTGAATGATGGAGTACTGATTGGTCCAAATAAGTCCATATGAAGCAGATCCAAACAATTATCAATGGTTGAGCATGTTTTAGACTTAAAAGTAGCTTTATGTTGCTTGCCTTTCTCACAAGCACCACACAGCTTGTCCTTCTCATAATTGATCACTGGAAGACCAGACACCAACTCTTTCTTACACAACTTGTTGATGTCTTTGAAATTCATATGAGACAGCCTTTTATGCCACAACCAATTCAGCTCATCTTGAGACTTGACATGAAACAGACTTCTCTTGTGACAGTTGGATTTCTCATGTCAAAAGAATACAAAGACTCATCCCTCTTTGGAATAAGAACCACATTGCCTTCTAAATCAAGAACAATTCCCTTATCAGACCTGAATCTCACTTCATAACCAGCATCACACAACTGACTCACACTGATCAGATTGTGCTTCAAACCATTAACATAAGAGACTCTTCTGAAAGTAAGAGGACCATTTGAAAGAACACCAAAACCTTCAGTCTTTCCTTGAGAATCATCTCCAAAAGTAACATTAGGACCAACGCGAATCCTAAAGCTACATAGCAGGGACTTACATCCGGTCATATGCTTGGAACATCCACTGTCCAAGTGCCAGGTATTATCGTCATGACCGCCCTGCAATTATGATAAGAGATTAGTTCTTTTGGGAACCCATCCAAGGATGGGTTCACCAGAGCTGACCTTCTGGTCTGACTCAGATTGGGTAACTAAACATAGACTCTTATCACATTTTGAAACCCATTGTTGCTTGGTCTGTCCTTTACCAGATTCAAAGTTCTTTCTAGCAACATTCAAGTTTCCTTCTTAACAAAACCTTTGCCTATTCCAGCTTTCTTACATTCAGCTCTCAATTTTCTTTGATCAACAATTTTTGAATCAGACACTTTCTCAAGAAAACTGGTTTTCATTGACACCTTATCAGTTTTGGACTCAACATATTTTAAAATCAACTTGTCAGAGTCAGACTTGGGGTGTTACTTGAAATAGACTCAGATTTTGCTTGTGACTCATTTCCTAGAGAACCAGACTTCTTACTCTTTAAAAGCTTAATTTTATCTTTAGGAACACTGTGATCTCTATCCTTTCTTTTATTTCTCTTTAAACTATTCTTGTTTGTTTTATTCTTTGAATCTGACACAGATTGGGTGATGGTCAGATTGGACAAGTCAAGACTTTCTTCAGGTTTTAACTCAACAACCTGATCAGCTTCAGACACAGCTTCAGCAATGGTCTGACCCATAGTTTCAGGATCTTTCAACCCACA
>CM067173.1:97477256-97616614 GCA_034093135.1 Erigeron breviscapus | reverse complement strand
ACTCGGGCACAAGTACCAGTAATGACCAGATTGACTTCTCATCTGGAACATCCCAGTGGTATCTCCACTTCTTCTTCAACCGAGGTCCAAGGCCTTCTTAGTAAGGTGGCGGACCTGGAGAGATCACTCCAGTCATCATCCCAGGTTTTCTCTGATTTCAAATCTTTGTTATCAAACAACTTAGCTTCTGAAATGAATACATTTGCTAGCAATGAGAAGCTAGTTTTCGAGAAACTGGATGAGCTGGTACTGGCCACAAATATCAATTCTCAAAATATAAGGGTGGCAGTACAGGGTTTGAAGAAAGGATTGTAAATTCTGTTCAGACTGCAGTGGATAGTCAAATTGTTCAACCACTGGCAGGTCTGAAAGAAGAGATAGAGAAGTTGGTTACAAGGGTTTCCTCACTGGAAGGCAGACCCATTCTTGATCAGACTGTTATTGCAAGAACAATAAGTGAAGAATGTACAAGGGAGTTCAGATCCAGTATGCTTAAAGAAATCACTGAAGAGATTTCTGGATCTGTCCTTCGATCTATTCAAGAAATTTTGTTGCCAGAAGTTGTGAAAATGATTGAGGTTGAGCTGCCAAAGGACTTGCCAAAAGAAGTTGAAAATATGAAAAAGGAAGTCCAGGAACTCAAGAAGATTATGGCTGATACAAATCCAGAGACTGGAAGAACTTATGGTTCTCTGGACAGGCATATGATGGAAGCTTTATGGAATGATCTAAAGTCCAGGACTAGAGATCCTTCCAAGGGGGAAAAATCGACTGTTCCATCATCTGGTGTCCAAGAAGGTTTGATCAGAAAGAGGAAAGAAGATATTATTAGGGCTGTTGCAACTGAAAGTGTTGTGCAAAGAAGACAAGTGACTGGTACTGATGCCAGTGCACGATTAGCCCAGAGAGCACTCGGTACTGAAGCCGTTGTGCAGACAGAAGAGGCTACTGGTACTGAAGCCAGTGAGCCCCAGTTTGAATCCTTCCCAGATATTCCAACTACACTAAAGGCTGTTAAAGGAAAAGAAAAAGTGGTGTCTGGTGAAGAGGAAGAGCAAATTGAAGATGTTGATAATGAGACTTCAAGGAAGTTACAACAACAATGCATTATGATTGAAATTTTCAAGAATAATCAAAGAGATGAACTGCTGGCCCATCACAGGATATGGCAACAATGGGTACTCTGGACTCCTACAATGCTGGCAGGTTAGGCATTAATATTGAAGTGTTTAAAAGGATGACCCTAGAGTTCATCAGTGTCTTGATACATTGAATGATGTTCATATACGCTCGTTCTACGCTAAAGAAGAACAGGTATATGATTCTTTGATTTATGGTGTTACCATTCCAGAGTTGATCAGGCAAAGAAAGGAGGAGCTGGTAAGCCTCCAGAAAAAGATTAGAAAAAATGCTGGTGCTCTGGAGTTGGAGTATAGAAAAAGATTGACTGGTCTGCCAAAGCTCACTGCCAAACAAGTCAAGGCAATAAAAGATGCTGATGTAAGCACCTTCATTCCTCTGGATACTACTCTGAGAATAAATCGCCAAGAACTCCAGTCCACTGAAGGACAACAGAGTGGTGTATCTAAGGAAACTGAAGAAATGGTTCAGATGGCAAAGCAGAAAGCAAGTATGATGATATGATGAATTTCAGGGCCAATGCCAGAAAGATTGTTGATGCTGAAGTTAAATTGGCTGAAAATCATCAAGGAATGACCAGATTCAATGTAAAGTTGACTAGAGAGGGTAACTTTACAGATGAAAGGAAGGATACTTCAGTCCAAGCTTTTGGATGGACTGAACTGAAGGAGATTGGAATGACCTTTAAAGGTAAAACTGATTTGTCTCCAGATGTTAAGGCCTTTATGAAGAGGATTGAGAAGGTCTGGAAAAGAATACAACAAATGGAAGCTGTGTTGGGTCTGAGACCACCAGTGTCTGTTCCATCATCTCCATCTCCAAAGAGGAAGGCCACTGAAGATGCACCAGGGCAGCCATCAAAAAGAAGGGCCTGAATCTTTTAATCATGTACTTATTATAATTAATTGTCTTATGAAAGTTGTAACTATTTTCCAGTTGATGTTAGTAATAATAGTTGCAATTTTTAATTTCATATAAGTAAATGATCAGATTTAGTCTAAGTTAGAACTTAAAGATGAAACTGAAACACTCATGATCTATAAAGTGTTCTCCAGTAACTTAGATTTTTTAGACTTAATCGACTAAGTGTTTTCCAGACATACAAATTTGTATATCTATAAGTCTGAAAACACTTGCATTATTTCTAAACAAATAGGGGGAATTTGTTAGGTCCAGATTTACTGGACTCGCTCCAGACTCGACTACTGGAGACTTACTGAAGATCTGTCCAGAAACTGACCTACTCCAGACTTGGGATCTGGAGTCCTTCTAAAGATTTGTCCAGAAATAATGGAAGACTAGTGAGCAAATACTTGTATAGAAAATCTGGAGTATTCTCCAGATGAGCTCACTGGTCTTCACCCCAGTCCAGATCTACTCTACTGAAGACATTCTGACTGAAGTCAAAGACTGAAGTCTGAAGAAAGAAGACTTATCAAATGGCGGAGTCCACTGGAAAGTCTTACCAGATCTGTACACTGGAGGATTGTCAGTGTTCTAGACCTTACAAGTCTGAACACTGATATCGAGGATTGACTTTAAGCTTTACACACTTTCCAAAGAACAACCCACTTGTTCTTTACCAAAGTATACGTGTGTTAAGGTGGTTGGATAAAAGGATACACTTGCACTTGATGTGATTTTATCCTTATTCTTTATCCAATGCATTTAATGTTCTTGTCGGTTCATTAAATGCATCCAACCATATTTGTACGGCACAAAATTCACTGGTGAATTTTGTTGCCTATAAATACAAAGTCATTTCTTTGAGAAAATCACTTTTTTAGCAAATTGGTGAACTTGCTTAAATACTCTCGATCTAAACAGCTATACTTCACAACTCTAAGTATATCGATCAAAGGAGTTTATTTAGCAAGTATAGATCACTTGTAATTCAAAGATTGTTTAGATACTTACATACGTGTAATATCTAGGTTCCGCAACGATCTTGTATTTTGTTTATACATCAATAAAGAAAATACACTTGAAAACTACATTCGTGTTCCACCTTTTATTTACTTGTTTAAATATTGCTTAAAGTCATTTATTACTTTGTTTATATTCTTGCATATTTATATTGAAGTAATACTAGTCCGATTCTAGTTCATACTTGTCTTGTTATTTTACACTCGTGGGTTAAACCATCGTGTGAGGGACTTTACAATCTATCCCTGGATCAGATACCTCGGTAACTGATCCTCCAACAGATGCACCCAACCAGGAAACTGGGGAAGGTCATCTGGAGACTGACCCTTCTGGTCAGCCCTCAGTTACATTCATGGATCTGGACATGAATGTTAATGACGAGGAAATCCTTATAGAGTCTTCGGATTCTGAAGGAACTGCTTCAGACTTGGAGATTTTTGATTCTGCTGTACAAGATCAAAACCCTTCATCTCCAGTCTTGCTTCCAGATGCATCAATTTCACTTTCACCATCCCAACAAAATGAGCCTACAGATATTTCATTCCCAACTTATAACTATATGTCTGGAAACAGACGTATGGCACTTTCACCATCTGGGCAATTCTCACTCCTTCGAGAAATGCCACCCCCACCGCCGCCGTTGTTTACACCTGAGCATTCTCAGTATGAACATTGAAATTCCAGTCCTTTCTTCTACCACCACTCCTACTATTTCTTCAACTGCTGGACTGACAACTGGGGAGACTTCTCTAAGTTTGCCTCCTCCAGTTGCTCCAGTAGAAACTGCTGCTGGTCCAGTGACACCTTCTCCTCCGTCACTGGACAGTCAAGTTGTCTCTGTACAAGCCGATCTCCAAAACCTTCTCACCAGGGTGGAGGAGATTCAAAAGACACTTGATAAAAACACCAAGTCTTTCTCCAAATACCACAAGGATCACTTGACAAATATTAAAGTGGTTGATCTGGGGATTAACAAGTTTTCATCTAATGAAGACTTGGTGTTGAAGAAGCTGAATGAGTTGGTCACTGGCTGCAACAATCTGGAAGGTACTTTAAAAGAAGCCTTTGACCTCACTCAGTCAAGGTCACAACCTCAATCTCCAGCTTGCTGGGCAACACTGTTAGAACTTCAGAAGTGGATTTAAGGGAGAGCAGTTAATGACTTCAGTTGGTCAGAAGATAGATGATACGCTGGGTGCAAGAGAAGCACAATTGATTAAAAGGGTGATGTCTGAGATCACCAAGCTGGCCACTCCTCAGGTTGATCTGGCCCCACTCACAAATGAGATCAACCAGTTGAGGGGCAGCATTGATAACTTGAACACCCAGGTATCACTTCATGCTCAATCTTTGGATAAACTGACAACTGAAGTAGAAAGTTTGAAGAAGAAGGATGAAGAAGTGAAGGATAAGGTGGTTTCTGTTTTGGATGAAGATTCCAAGATTTTAAATGAATTGAAAACTGGTCAGGAACAAGTTGCAGCTAATGTTCTGACCCAGTCTAAAGAAACCAACCACCTTTGGAGATCTTTTAGGATGATGTGCACAATCTTTAAAGAATGCAAGAACATGCAATCATGGCAGCCTCTTGACCGGTTGCCAGCTCACCATTCTGAATGGGAAGTGATTAGGGCAGGTCTAGATGCTGCCAAGGGGGAAAGAAGTGCAGTTCTTGCACTAATTGCAACCGAAAGCACTCCATCTGGAGGTCAATCTGGTATAGAATTGATTGTGGCTGCCAGTACTGAAGCTGGTGAGCAAAGAGTTGTTGAAACTGGTGATGTAGGTGATAGGGGGAATGTTGTGGATAAAGGAAAAGGTTTGGCATCTGATGTATCTGCCCAGCCGGCCACTGATGTACCAATGTTAGAAACTGGCAATGCTGATGTACTTCCTCCAGTTTCAGATAGTGATAGCAGAAGATTGGCTAGACTTGGCAATGAAATTAAAGAAAGAAAGAAGATGAAACAAATAAACCAAGCTGAAGCCAGAGCACATCTTGCACAGATTAAGTTGCTTGATATGAGTGATGCTCATCTTTTGGGAATCACTAAGGAGGAGTATGCCAGTGTTAAGAATGATCCCAGGATAGTTGACCAGTTGAAAGAAATGCTTGATGTTGAACTGGACAGACACTATCCTGAGGATGAAGCTGAATTTGATGCCAGAAATTTGAACATATCAGTGGAGAAGGCGAAGGAGAACAGGGCCAGTGGGATTCTAAAAAGAATTGAACATGTAAATAAGGTTGTGAAAAGGGTTTTGAATCCACCAAGAAGGATTTCTCAACCAAGAAGACCACTGACCAGAGATGCTGACCTTAGCACGTTTGTTGAACCAACTGGCGAGGTATCAAATAATGACATCAAGTCTGTTGTACTGGCTGCTGGAGCTGGGAGTATTAAAATAACAAATGAATCTGAAGCAAGAAGCTATTACTCCCAGATCATGGCAACCAGAAGACATAGTGGGACTATCAATGATGTTAATGTAACCATTAAGCCAGGCACCAAGCACTTTCAAGTTGAAGTTAGTTATACCAGAGGGCCACTGGTTAAAACTGACAATCCTGGTGCAATGCAGTATGGGTTCACTAAATGGGTTGAAATGGTGAATGTTTTGGATGCAAAGGCACAAAAGAATAGGTTTGAGAAAGCATGGGTGAACTTCTTAAGGGGCAAGATTCAATATAAAGAAAATCTGGAGCTAAAGTTGAATATTGATTCTGAAGACTCTCAGCCTATCTCTTCAGTGACCAAGAGAAGAAGAACAGGCGAAGGGCCATCTCATTAAGTTCTCTTTTCATTGTATCTACTTGTATTTTATTTACATTCTGTAACTTGTATAAATTTCATTTCCTTGTATAAATGAAGTTACCAGTTTGTAACCACAAGGTAGATAATAGATTAGATCTAACAAACTTAAAAGAAAAACCCAAGGCATTTATTGATCTATAAAATGCCTTGGAAAACTTAGATAGATTTAATCGAACAAGTCTCTCCAGTTCACACTTGTACAGATACAAGGACTGAAAAAGACTTGCCAATATTTCTAGACGAATAGGGGGAATTTGTTAGGACCAGTTTACTGGTAAACTGGCCAGTCTCCAGTTGCACCTGGAGACCCAGTGAAACTGGAGACCCAGAAGATTTGTCCATAAATATATTGAAGTCCAGTTTCATCATGCAGTCAACGCAACTGAAGACTTCCTCCAGTTGAGAACTGACCAGTTGAAGAATCCTTCCAGTTGAAGTCGAAGACAACAAATGGAAGATAGAGAATGACAATGGCAGCGAAGCCAAGTTGACATTCTAGTCAGTTACAAACTGGAGACCGTTAGTGGAAAGCTCTTACAAAGCTTTACACTGATTACGAGGAATTGACTTTGGTGCTTTATGTGCTTTTACCCGGATAATAAGATTTATCTTATTATTTAAGTACAAAAAGGTACATAAAGCTGGTTGAATAAAGTTGCTTTATACTGCAACTTTACACTGTATTTTAAGGAATTAAATGTTATTCCTTAAATGCTCTCAACCACATTTGTACGGTCAAAGTTAACATCCCAATGTTAACTTTGCCTATAAATACAAGTCATTGCACACCAAGAATATCACTTCTTCGAACACACTTCGAAAGATTTCACACTTTGCATACCTGCAATATTCTTGGTGAACTTGTGCAATATTCTCTCAATCACAAAAGGAACATTTCACAACTTTAAGTGTTTCGATTGTTTAGAGAAATTCCAAGTGTAGATCAATTGTAGTTCATAGGTTGTTAGGATATTTACATACTTTGTATTATCTTGGTTCCGCAACAACCTTGTAATTTATTTAAAGTTAATAAATAAATTACACTTGAAAATTACATATTATCTCACCAATTTACTTTGAGTATTTTACTTTATTGCATTGTTCTTTACTTATTGTCACTTAATAAGTAATCTATCTAGAACTTGGTATATACTCTCTGCAACTGGTCGTCTCCAGTTCAGAGCTTATATTGCAAAGTAACTCCACCATCGACATTGAGGTGTCTTCAGGTAGTACCATCTATTGAGTTGGGACTTACAAAGAGAATCAACCCAAGCTGATCTCGCACAGACTAAGCTGTGTATAAGAGCAGAGAAACTTGTGTGAAGAATGATTCTCAGGAAAAATGCCACTCATATGCAATCAATGAATGAGGCTTTTATAGGCGAAAGCTCTCATTCACTTGGTATTTGTTGAAGCCACGTATTCTTCTTTCACTGGATGGTAAAGGAATATTAGATCGTGCCTTTACCTGGTACTTGTGGTCCCCCACGTACTGGCGCACATTATTCATCATCCAATAAGAGTATGGACACGCATATGTAAACCAACCACCAACGTGGATCCTAGGATTCTTCCTAGTCACGTCATTTGTCCTTATCTTCAATCCAGGTTGTTATCTTCACTTGATTGTCAGACACAGATTGGGCCGTTTGTCAAAGCACCAATTTGCCTAAGTGTTTCCAAGCTGACTGCTAATCCCAAGCTGCCTTCCACTAACAGCTTGGTCTTCTATCTTCAATCATCCTCTTCGACTTGGATTGAATGCTATCACATTGTTGATGCAGCATGAATAACACTTGCTTCCATAAGATTTTACAATTACAAAGTATGAAGCATGATCTGGGTCAGAAACAGATCGTAAGCTGTGTCCGCTTAGTCTGACCCAGATCATATTACAAGAACCAAAAGATTTCTAAGTGTTTATAAGTCAGATTTGTCATCACCAAATTTACAAACCTTTCTCAATGAACATTGGGACTCAACAGTAGTAATACCCTATATAGACTCACTAACCGACTCTAACTAACTATCTTTCTAATATGCTACTTCTAGTCCCTCTAATATCATTTATTACACTTATAGCTACTATATATTTTGACATGTAACAATACTTCCCCCTTATGAGATTTTTGTCCTCAAAAATCCAAGACGTAGAACCTCTTTTCAACATCATCCAGACTTGTAACTTCACATTCCCATTATGCAGCTTGAGGAATAACCAACACCAATCTTTCAATCGCTTTTGAAGCCTAATCTCTTCCTTGTTTGGCCATTCTGGTTCACCCCGTTTAGTGTCAACTGCAGAATATTGCTTTGGAAGATATGCCTCATTACTCCTTCCATAAAACATGAGCTTGCTCTTCATAACGAACCCCATCAACCGAGACTCCACAACATCTATCTCAGAATGGTTAAATGCATTTGCATTGGATTCTATGATTTTTACATTTCTATCATAATCCATGTTGAGCTGATCAGACTTCCCATGGGTGGCACTATCTACAGCTTGCTTTGTCCTTTGACATTTGTTGTCTTTAAGCCCTTCATTGCTTTCTTCAATTATATTCTCATCAATTATATACTCAGATATGTATGTATCTAATTCCATTTCTTCATCAAGAACTGCAGCTTCCCAATGGATCCTTAATGGACCAAGCTGATCCGAGACCTCATCTTTCAAAACGTTGTTGGCCGCCTGAATTATCCCAAATTCTGGTGCATTCTTTTTCGTTTAAGCAATTTCTCCTTTGACAGTTCTTGATAATAGACCAGGCTCCTATACACCCCATACCATGAAGGATCATAACACTTTATTGGTGTACCAGTTGCTATCAACAGTAACACCTTGCAGCTTGGTTACACTATTCTGGTCATTTCCTAATTCAGGCATTCCCTTCAATGATGTTGAGCAATTCTTTATGAGTTGCAGCTTCTTGCAGATCAATATTTTCACTTTTGTTGAACATATTCTTATCAAAACTAACCCAAGCATGTTTCCATTCAAATGATTCAATACTTATTGATGCAAAACTCAATAGCCATCTTTTCTTAGTGTTAATCGCAACAAGTTTCTTATCCATGACTAGAATACAACCTGGTTTCCAATTAAATGCTCTAATGCTTCCATTCTTGAGCCACACATCCTCTACATTTGAATCACTCTTGTCATCACTCTTTACTACCTTATTCATACTAACAATTGACCCATACTCAAGACACACATATTCCTTAATATCTTTAACCTTAGTCTCATCGCCTTTTGTCATCATATCCACCCATTCAACCACACTAATGCAATCTGGTTTCCATTCACAACTTTCAATGGTCATCCAACCCGGTTTCCAATCAAAATTGTCCACAACTATTCCCAACCAAAAACCTGCTTGCACATTACTCTCCATTAACACAACCTTATTAATAACCAATTCATTCTCAATATGCATATCCTTTTTATTACTAATCAACCTATGTTCTCCATGATCTTTCCCATCTCTCGTATCAACCTCCCCTTTCAAATCATCACTACCAACAGTTCCATTCACCACAACAGAACTTGACATGGCCAACACCTCATTACTATTCCATACAAAGCTAATCCACCCCGGTTTCCATCCAAAAGATTCTATATCCATAACCATACTAGTAATACCTAATACTCCCTCCTTAAAGGATTTTTGCCCCCAAAAATCACATACAAAGGACACCATATTATTGAAAAATCTGGATTCATTAATCACACAAGAACTAGTATCGACAATCACATCTTGATGTAAACTCTCAACTTTCTTCTTAACAACCCAAAAATCAAGATTACTACAAACATTATTAACATCCAAATCTTTTCCTTTGCCTAATTTCCTATCATCATGATCATTCATCACTGATTTATCGCCAATTGAAATGATCATTCCAGCAACAATTTCATCACGGATTCTTTCAGGAATTTCATCAAACACCTTGTGTACGCATATCTCAATCTCAGAATACACTTCATTTTTATCCACAAAACCTACTGAATTGTTGCTTAAAATAGTCCTACATAGAGAGATATCACTAAATTGAGTCTCAATTCCATCCAAAAGATTCTATATCCATAACCATACTAGTAATACCTAATACTCCCTCCTTAAAGGATTTTTGCCCCCAAAAATCACATACAAAGGACACCATATTATTGAAAAATCTGGATTCATTAATCACACAAGAACTAGTATCGACAATCACATCTTGATGTAAACTCTCAACTTTCTTCTTAACAACCCAAAAATCAAGATTACTACAAACATTATTAACATCCAAATCTTTTCCTTTGCCTAATTTCCTATCATCATGATCATTCATCACTGATTTATCGCCAATTGAAATGATCATTCCAGCAACAATTTCATCACGGATTCTTTCAGGAATTTCATCAAACACCTTGTGTACGCATATCTCAATCTCAGAATACACTTCATTTTTATCCACAAAACCTACTGAATTGTTGCTTAAAATAGGCCTACACAAAGAGATATCACTAAATTGAGTCTCAGTTCCATCCATAACTCGGTCAGACATTTCATCAAACACATGGTGTGCACTATGCCCAACCTCAACATTCATTGCAGTTTCAGTCACCAAACTTTCAGAACTATTAACAACATCATATAAGGGATAAGAAGAATCGAATTCTGAGTTTATACCTTCTGTTTCTTCCAATTCTGACCTAGCTTCAGAATCATCGAATGCGGCATCTATGGCATCTTCAACCATATTAAGTGTAATATGTTCAGCTCTCAGTTGTATCATACGTTCAACACTCCTATTCAATCTTTCCATGGCAGCTTCAAGAGTATCTTCCATTGCTCCTGTTGAATTTTCTGTTATATATATATATAGGGGTGAGATAAATTGAGTCCAGCTTAATTTGAGTCCAAAAAGGGTCCATGTAACTTACACATGTGTAAGTTAACTTACACATGTGTAAGTTGTGTAAGTTTTACAACTTACACATGTGTAAGTTAACTTACACATGTGTAAGTTACATGGATCCTTTTTGGACTCAAATTAAGCTGTACTCAATTTATCTTTTCCCTATATATATATATGAGATAGGTCACCGGAGAACAAAAGTTCACCGGAGAGATGATCGGAATCACAACCTCACGAAAAAGAAAGCGAATCATGAGTTCCAAGCCACTGATTTTTAAGAGAAAGAGAATCAATGAACTAGCTGAAATCTTATTCGAAATCCTAATCGGAATTGCAACCGGAATCGGAAGTACGCCAGAGAATCGACGGCTCTGATACCATTGTTACGAGTAGAATTACTTAGAAGAAGAAATTCAGAGAAGAATAAGAGATTTGTATCAATATTCAAACTTAATATTCAAATGAGGTAGTAATACCCTATATAGACTCACTAACCGACTCTAACTAACTATCTTTCTAATATGCTACTTCCAGTCCCTCCAATATCATTTATTACACTTATAGCTACTATATATTTTGACATGTAACAATACTTCCTGATCTCTTAACTCTTTTCAAGTACGTTTCTAATATATATTTTACTCCATATTATATAATTGATTCCCATATGGCCATGGAAGGAGATTCCCTCAAGTTATTTTCCCAACATGAGTCAAGTTGGGGAAATCTTGATCCTTGAATAAAAATCAAGGACCAAGATTTAAAGATCATCTTTAAATCTTGGCCCTTGATTTTCATCTAAGGGTCAAGATTACCCTAACATGACTCTTCATGTTAGGGTAACTTGAGGGATCGTCGCCTACTTGGCCTGGCATGAGGGGTGGCCATGTATACAACTATGAACTATACAATTTATTCGTATATTGAAGTTTGTCAATTTGGTATGTAAAAGTACAAACATTTTGCAGTCATAATCCTTAAAAAAGGGACAAGGTTTTCCTTAATCATGTTACCTAGGAGGCTAGGACATGTGAGTTTTTTCTGATCTAGATATGCGCAGTTTAATTCAGATATCTCGTGATTGTTACCGAGCCTTTCTTCAAGATCCTACCTGATGAGACTCAAATCCGAGACTTGTTGTAAAAGAGGTCTAAGATGTTAACCACTAGACTACCTTTAAAATAGTCTGCGATAAACCTTAATTTAATTTTTTTATAAAGAAATTATATGTATTTTTGGGTCTTAGTCTATGTAATAGCGACCTATTTGTAAACTCTAAATTATATTCTTTTTTTAATATTTCGTAAATATTTGTAAAGAATATTGTGAGGATTTAAATATGTAGATTCTTTCGGGGAAAAAAAAACAAAAATCTTATGCAATCAACATCAATTTACCTTTTTAAGCTGTTATTTTTGGGAAGTATTTGGAGATATATGTAATTTGTACATTTTTTATATTATGTGGAAAAACCTTTCATTCGGTACATTGTATGTAATTAACTTGTAAAATTGAATTAATCGTGTAAGTAATCGGTTGGATGCTGATGTGGGGGCCGGTCTCTCAATGTGTCAACGTCTCAGATGCCAGATGGTGCCACGTCACCTTCCAGCTGGGTGCTTACACGGTTCGTTCAATTTTTCTTGTTAATTACAGACAATGGACAGAATGAAAGCTTTTTTCACACAATTAAAAACGTGTACAAATTACATACATCTCAAGATACTTGACGGATTAATTTTTTTTTTAAACCGAATAATCATCTTATGTTTAAAGCTTGACATGCTAATGATGACATGGTTTTGTTAATTGTTAAGTCCACAAAATAAACTTCGTCAGACGTGATAAAATAACACGGAAAATGCTCGCTAATTATATAAGTGTACCCTACCTAAGTCCTTTTCTTCATCATCAAATCCAACCAGAAGATTCTACAAGTGAAATTAAGTAAGATATTCCATTACAATCGATTTTTTCAATGACTCGTGATCTATTAACTATTTGATCCTGTAAGTTTCAATTTTGTGATAATATAATGAATTATGGTCTTACTTTTTTACATGATTTATATTTTTTATTATAAATCTTACATCGGATCCGTCTTTAGGTCTGATACAAGCCTTAGTGTAGAAGTTCCTTCTGAGCTAGCTCCTTCAAGAGCTTCTAGCTCAATTGAGCTTTGAGTTTAAGAGCTTCTAGCTCAAAAGAGCTTTGAGTTTAGAGCTTCTAGCTCAAGAGCTTTGAGTTTAAGAGCTTCTAGCTCAAGAGCTTTGAGTTTAAGCTTCTATCTGAGCTTTGAGTTTAAGAGCTTCTAGCTCTAGCCCAATGGCATCCCAGACCTCCAATGAAGGTTTGTTCCGTGGGCAACCAGGGTTCGAATCCAAGGAGACGCATGTTTTACCCCAAATGGCATTCAATGCCGTAGATGTCGTGCTGTTTGGCGTTCTATCCGGGGGTTTTCCCTGTGAACTACCGCGATGGCATCCTGCCCGGTGGGTGTAGAGACCACATATGGGGTGAACAGGCTCTGACCAAAATCGAACGTTCAAAAATTTTTTGATAAAATAGACGTATACATTGCAATTTCTCACCAATTTCTACTTCTAATGACAAATCTCACAATTACGCTTAATCACTAACATATTTCTTGGTTTCCTTAATTAACTAGATAGTAAACCTATGTCCTAAAGGCTGTAGTTAAGATGCATGCATTCAATAATTATTATACATATAATAAAATTTAAGAGGTGAGAGTACAAATTTTTTATGCATGCTAAATGCAGCCTAATGGATGTATTTAACATTTTTCTAAAACTATATATAAACCATGCTTTTGTTTTATTTTGAACTTCCTCTTTCAAACAGACTGGTTGTGGTAGAACCATATCTATGATCCGCATACAATTAAGGTTGTGGGGATATCCAATTGAGTTTGGAATTGGAGAAAATGAAGGCTGAAATAAACAAAAAAAAAAAAAAAAAGGCAATTTGGTTTTTTGAAAAAAAAAATGTTTCTTATTCCTATTGTGTTTGTGTTCTTCTTTTTAGCATTAAATATGCATATTTGTATTTGGTAAATATATAAGGTACTATTTGGACCACTATAGGTATCTGTTATTTTACTAATAAAAGTCGATGTTATGACCAAATTTGTAGTTTAATTGTTTTGGGTTTGCATAACATATATTAGAAGCTTACATTATATATATAACAATTCAAGTATATTTAAATATAGTGACTTTTTTGACTTTTTCACTTTATTATATAACTTTTTAAATTTTTGTTTTTGTCACAAAACTTTCATCTTTTTAAATTTTACCTTTAAATATAATAACTTTTTTGACTTTTTAATCTTACCACATAACTTTTCAATTTTTTCAGCCATAAACTTTCATTTTCTTTAACTTTTGTTCTTTAACTCGCAGTCTTATCCCTACTTAAGGTAGAGATGCTTATATTTACAATAGACTAAGAATTCAGTTTTGTAAGACATAAGGATCAAACCTTTAACCCTTATTTCCAGATACAAAGGTGTTAACATGTCGAGACCCGCAACAAACTTTTTATTTTTACCACATAACTTTATTTTTATAATTGTCACAAAACTTTCATCTTCTTTTAAATTTTACTCTTAGATACGGTAACTTTTTTGACTTTTTAGTCTTACCACATAAGTTTTAAATTTTACTCTTAGATACGGTAACTTTTTTGACTTTTTAGTCTTACCACATAAGTTTTCAAATTTTTACTTCAACCACAAACTTTCATCTTCTTTATTTTGTCCTTTAATTAACATCTAATTAAGGTCACTTATAGTTTATTTTTTGGTTTACAATCAATATTTGTTTAAGAGAGCGTGTGGCTAGGTCTATTAAAGACTATGTCTATCAATTTTTTTGCATTAATACTTAATAATCTTACTCGAAACTTATGAGAGTTCACTTATCAGCTTACTATCAACTAATTAATGAACATGCGTTGTAATTGCCTTCTATAGCTTTGTGGAAAAAGCAAAAGTTCGTTTTAATAAGCTAAGCTAAACACACTCAGGAACATTACAACAATTGATCAAATTGTAAATATGTTATATTTATAGATGATTAACTTTAAAAAATAAAGTGTATTGTATAGATATGATACGTTCACATGTATGCCATTCTGACAAAGGTATATATATGATGGTAGAAACTAGTAACCACTATATCAACAGCCATTTTTCTTTAGAGTAAAGCATCCGCTATGTATGTTGAACACGTTATTGTTGCATACAGATTTAATTGGATACAAATACTTGCAAACGGTTAAAAAAAATAATATGTTTTTATTTGTCTATGTAATATAGCAAATAGCTAACAATTTGATAAAAAGTGTATGAAGGTATATATAGTCCATTTCACTTGATAATTGATACAATTTTCTTTGAACAATTCCGTTTATCTAAAATTACAATGATTAGGCACATCTGATGAAATCGACATCCCGGCAAACTGATTGCAACATTAACCACACTATTTTCCGAGCCTACAACGTCTAAAGTCGTAACATCATACAAGTTTTGATGCACGATGTACGTTTCATCAATGCGGGATCGGTTTGGACCGGACCGTTGGGAATTTAGAAGGATAGTATAGAAATAGGTATGGCAACAAACCTTCACATGGAAACTAATAACAGAAGATAGTGCAAATTAATTTGATTAGGTTAAGGACCACATCCAAGGTCCACAACTCATGACATACCCAGACCCAACCCAACCCAATGGACCACTTGTAATTCCTTTCACAAAATCCAAATTTCCAATTTCAACAACACTCCTAGTATTAGGACTTGTACAGTATCTATTAAAAGTTGTACATTAGTCTAGATTTTTAGCTCTCCAACTATAATAATAGCCTACTGGGTACCTTTTATGAAGCGAAATAAAAACTTTGGTTTTGAACTATTATGTTATTTTGGAAGGTTTTATCCATGCATCCATTTGTGGTATTTAGCATTTTTTGATAAGTCACTTTCCATACACTACAAACAACACAACACAAAGCTATGTACTACTCAATATCCCCCACTTCACATTTTTTTTTTCCATCTGTTTATAATGACAACACAAAAATCTTTTGTTGTCACACCATCTACCAAGTGTTCAAGATAGATAATATAATTAATGTTACTTTTATATAAAGAAAAAATATGTTTGGCTCTTGCTGTTGGAAAAATGATTGATCAAAACCAGATGATTCCTTCATTATTTGTATTCCTTTCTTCTAGATAATATGCTGTTAAACAATGCTGGATTCAAACGCTAATTGCAGTAGCAAAATCAAAAGATGAAATGAGGATATATTCATATATTACTTTTGTATTTGAAGTACTAACACAAATTGTAATCATTTTATTTTGGAAAAACTTGTAAAAAGAACTTTTTGGAGAATATATCAATTTTGTGATATAACTTCTGAAGTAAATTATTATTTTACTTATTTTGTCACACCATACTGCTTCAGGCATAACGTGTGAGAGGTAAATCAAGCTAAAGGACCAGTCAAAACCACATAGGGAGATCGACTACTAGGATTGAAGTCGAGGCGACGAGATCCCATATTGTTTGTTGTTGTTTGCATACGGATTTGCTCATGATTAAAAGTTATTTTTACTTGTTTTCTTGGTACGCAGGTTTATTTTCTAAATTTTTTTGATATGCTTATAAGATAAAATAAAGTGTACGAATTTTGGCCATGAAATTTCTGTTTGTCATTTAGGAAGGTTTGTTAAAGATTGGTGTGATTTGGTAAAGGGAAAAAGAGGGTAGATGCCAAAAACAGCAAATTTTATAAGCTACAAGTAAAACTTTGTGTCAATGAGAAAAATGGATAAAAAAGCCAAAAGAAATTTAAATAATTTTGGCATCAAAATGCACACCTTTTGTTGTTTTCCTAGTAGTAACAAACAAAATGTCTATTCACAATTTACTTTGGTGTCATTCATGTCATAAATGTCATTTCATGATACATATTTTTTTTTTTGGGGTGTTAAATCAACACAATCGTATGCTTTGGATTATTTTGTGTTGAACGACAAATAGAAACGTTAAAGTCAATTGAATAATTAAACCTATGAATGTCGATCGAAGAATGGGCAGTTAATTGGAGCCCTATAGTCATTGGTCAATAGTTGGATCCAATTTAACACTACAGAAAACATATTCTTCTTCATGATTGTTAATTATGCTAATGATTTAAGTGGAAGTATATTAATTCATTTTTATTTGTTATTGTACATTTAAAAATAGGAAAAATTAGCACAACGGTTAAATTTGAGAGTCTATGTCCAAATATAAACACCTACAAAAAAAAAATCACCACAATAGTGATTTTAATAAGAAATACACATAGTCAATTAAATGATGCCAACTATTTTTTGTTAATAAATTAAATGATGCCAAATGTTTTTTGTTAATGAATTTGAGAAATAAAGTCCGGATACTTAAAACAACTTCATAGCATGCCTCCCATTAGTTGGTATGATATTTCCTACTACCATAACCAGGTACAAAACTTTCTTCATTTTACCTTCATTTTGATAGTATTTGTTGATATCTTTATGCATACACTATTTGTTGATAACTTTATGTATGTTGTAGTTATGTGTTGTTTACATGCAGATTTTTACCTTTGATTCAAAGATTATTAAAGTTTTGCATTAAAATAGAACCGGTGTTCGACTTGCCAATAGTGGTCAATCCATTTACCTTCAGAAGCTCAGGTGCCGAGTAAATTTACAAAGCTTAGGGCGCGTTTGGTTCACAGAATGTTTTTGGAAGGAATGAAATCTATCAAAGGAATTGGAATCTGAAGGAATGGAATTTGACGGAATGTTTTTGATTTTTCGAGAATTCAAGTAACGGAAGGAATGAAATTCCTTCCCCCATCTCCAAGGAATGGAGATTCCATCAACTGATGGAATGTTTACATTCCAACGGAATGAGATTACTCCATATTTGAACAACCAAACGCACTAAGGAATGAAATTCAATTCCAATTCCATCAGATTCCATCAAATTCTGTGAAGCAAACGTGACCTAAGATTCACTAGTTAGATTGAGGAGTTGGGTAAACGGGTTGTTAACCTTTTAAGACAAATCGGACCATATATTTCTATTGCTTCAACTCGATATAAAATGGACAAGTTAGCATTCTCTGGTTGTACTCAAGGATGCAATGATGAAGAGATGGAAGAATTGACCCAAATGAGGTTTGAACGTCTTTATACAAAACCCATCATTAATAACATTCTCTTATGTTGTGTTAATATCTTACTTTGGACAACAAACAACTCAGGGATACCATTTGTTGAACTACGAACTACATCTACAAAGAATGTGAGTTCATTATCATCAATAACTTCATATGAATCATTGTGGTTGAAACTTAAAAACTGGCGGGTAGAATTCTTTTCCTCATTTTAGACGTAATAATGAAGATGATTCTCTCACACAAGTACACATGGGGGATCGAACCAAAAAAAAAACACTTACGAATAATTTAATAGCTATTGGTGTTTCTTACTAATATGATTAGGTGGCAAGAAACTCTTGACCATTGTGGTAAAAATTTTGGTAGGTGTCCATATTTGAATATAGACTCTCAAATTTGACAATTATAATAATTTTCCCTTAAAAATAACTATTTTACATATTTAAAAATGTGTTAACTACTACGTGTAGTTGGTTACCTACTATACATTTAATTAACTTTTTTTCAAGTCGAACTTGTTCTAAATGCAAATATAGAATAAAATGTATTATATCGAGTAAAAACTTCATTTAGTAAACATTTCTTAATTTGTGTTTTTTTAAGTTGGTGGATAACCAAAGTGTGACAAACAAAACTATTGTCAGTTTGTGTTTGTCACTATTGTCTTGGTTAACATCGTTAGTAATGCAACCAATTCCTAAATTCAGAGATGAGTAGATGACCAGCCAAAGGAGTGAAGGACCATCAAATGGTATATAGTGAACTACTATAGCCCGATATAATCATTGATAAGATATTTCCAATCCCCAACGGCCCAAGAAATCAATGGCCCAATAGGTCAAGCGTTGATTGACATTGACTATTTAAAAACTAAACTAAAAAAAATCAAAATTACTTTAATAACAGAACATGCACCAGCCGGGAATCGAACCCGGGTCTGTACCGTGGCAGGGTACTATTCTACCACTAGACCACTGGTGCTAGTTGTATGTTTTAGTTATAACTCCTTTAATTAAAGCATGTGTCTCATTTTAAACAAATAAACTCTTTTTTTGTACAAAATATTTGTAGAACTGTTTTCAAACTTCTTTATTTGTTTTTTCCATATATTTGTTTAGTTTACTCATTGAATTAAAGGCAGTATGTAACATAGTGTTTTCTTTTGAAAGTGATCATCTTTGGATAGTTTGCTTATTGCAAATTTAATTAACTTGTCATAATTACCGATTATATATATAGCTAAAAAAAAAAAAAAAAAAAAAAAAAAAAAAAAAAAAAAAAAAAAAAAAAAAAAAAAAAAAAAAAAAAAAAAAAAAAAAAAAAAAAAAAAAAAAAAAAAAAAAAAAAAAAAAAAAAAAAAAAAAAAAAAAAAAAAAAAAAAAAAAAAAAAAAAAAAAAAAAAAAAAAAAAAAAAAAAAAAAAAAAAAAAAAAAAAAAAAAAAAAAAAAAAAAAAAAAAAAAAAAAAAAAAAAAAAAAAAAAAAAAAAAAAAAAAAAAAAAAAAAAAAAAAAAAAAAAAAAAAAAAAAAAAAAAAAAAAAAAAAAAAAAAAAAAAAAAAAAAAAAAAAAAAAAAAAAAAAAAAAAAAAAAAAAAAAAAAAAAAAAAAAAAAAAAAAAAAAAAAAAAAAAAAAAAAAAAAAAAAAAAAAAAAAAAAAAAAAAAAAAAAAAAAAAAAAAAAAAAAAAAAAAAAAAAAAAAAAAAAAAAAAAAAAAAAAAAAAAAAAAAAAAAAAAAAAAAAAAAAAAAAAAAAAAAAAAAAAAAAAAAAAAAAAAAAAAAAAAAAAAAAAAAAAAAAAAAAAAAAAAAAAAAAAAAAAAAAAAAAAAAAAAAAAAAAAAAAAAAAAAAAAAAAAAAAAAAAAAAAAAAAAAAAAAAAAAAAAAAAAAAAAAAAAAAAAAAAAAAAAAAAAAAAAAAAAAAAAAAAAAAAAAAAAAAAAAAAAAAAAAAAAAAAAAAAAAAAAAAAAAAAAAAAAAAAAAAAAAAAAAAAAAAAAAAAAAAAAAAAAAAAAAAAAAAAAAAAAAAAAAAAAAAAAAAAAAAAAAAAAAAAAAAAAAAAAAAAAAAAAAAAAAAAAAAAAAAAAAAAAAAAAAAAAAAAAAAAAAAAAAAAAAAAAAAAAAAAAAAAAAAAAAAAAAAAAAAAAAAAAAAAAAAAAAAAAAAAAAAAAAAAAAAAAAAAAAAAAAAAAAAAAAAAAAAAAAAAAAAAAAAAAAAAAAAAAAAAAAAAAAAAAAAAAAAAAAAAAAAAAAAAAAAAAAAAAAAAAAAAAAAAAAAAAAAAAAAAAAAAAAAAAAAAAAAAAAAAAAAAAAAAAAAAAAAAAAAAAAAAAAAAAAAAAAAAAAAAAAAAAAAAAAAAAAAAAAAAAAAAAAAAAAAAAAAAAAAAAAAAAAAAAAAAAAAAAAAAAAAAAAAAAAAAAAAAAAAAAAAAAAAAAAAAAAAAAAAAAAAAAAAAAAAAAAAAAAAAAAAAAAAAAAAAAAAAAAAAAAAAAAAAAAAAAAAAAAAAAAAAAAAAAAAAAAAAAAAAAAAAAAAAAAAAAAAAAAAAAAAAAAAAAAAAAAAAAAAAAAAAAAAAAAAAAAAAAAAAAAAAAAAAAAAAAAAAAAAAAAAAAAAAAAAAAAAAAAAAAAAAAAAAAAAAAAAAAAAAAAAAAAAAAAAAAAAAAAAAAAAAAAAAAAAAAAAAAAAAAAAAAAAAAAAAAAAAAAAAAAAAAAAAAAAAAAAAAAAAAAAAAAAAAAAAAAAAAAAAAAAAAAAAAAAAAAAAAAAAAAAAAAAAAAAAAAAAAAAAAAAAAAAAAAAAAAAAAAAAAAAAAAAAAAAAAAAAAAAAAAAAAAAAAAAAAAAAAAAAAAAAAAAAAAAAAAAAAAAAAAAAAAAAAAAAAAAAAAAAAAAAAAAAAAAAAAAAAAAAAAAAAAAAAAAAAAGTTAGTTAGTAAGGGAAAAAAAAAAAAAAAAAAAAAAAAAAAAAAAAAAAAAAAAAAAAAAAAAAAAAAAAAAAAAAAAAAAAAAATTCTTTCATTCTCGTCTGTCACTATTTATAGTGAATATCCAGAATCTTTTGGATAGATTTTATTCCTTTGGAAAGATTTTATTACGATTTTATTCCTTTCGAAAGATTTTATTTCTTTTGGATAGATATTATTCCTTTGGAACGATTTTATTTCTTTTAGATAAATATTATTCCGTTTGAATAGATATTATTACTTTTGATATCGTATTATACTATTTTATCGTATGTACACTATTAAGCCCCCCAATTCATATGTATAAAAAATACATATTTTTGAGACATATGAATTCTAAAATAATGATTGATGAAGAGTTATATTTAATATTACTATTAATGAGTGACCCAATAAGAATTGGGTATAATTTATCATGATTAATCATGAATGATAATCTCATTTTCTTATACTTTATATGTAACAATCGCAATTATGATATGGTATGGAAAGAAATTCTCACGTACCTTATTTGTACTATAAATTTGATTACTTTTGTGCTTACTTGTATATCGTCATGTTGGTGTGGCAATTGACCACATAGCTGCTTTTTCTAATTTGTAAAGAATTTGTATATTCGTTACAAATTGAAGAGACATGTATATATATATATCATCCAATCATGTTGTACCTATCGATTACATTAGTAACTTCTACTCGAAAGAACAAAATAGTTTTTTTTTATGTTTATGAGAGATATATATATATATATATATATATATATATATATATATATATATATATATATATATATATATATATATATATATATATATATATATATATATATATATATATATATATATATATATATATATATATATATATATATATATATATATATATATATATATATATATATATATATATATATATATATATATATATATATATATATATATATATATATATATATATATATATATATATATATATATATATATATATATATATATATATATATATATATATATATATATATATATATATATATATATATATATATATATATATATATATATATATATATATATATATATATATATATATATATATATATATATATATATATATATATATATATATATATATATATATATATATATATATATATATATATATATATATATATATATATATATATATATATATATATATATATATATATATATATATATATATATATATATATATATATATATATATATATATATATATATATATATATATATATATATATATATATATATATATATATATATATATATATATATATATATATATATATATATATATATATATATATATATATATATATATATATATATATATATATATATATATATATATATATATATATATATATATATATATATATATATATATATATATATATATATATATATATATATATATATATATATATATATATATATATATATATATATATATATATATATATATATATATATATATATATATATATATATATATATATATATATATATATATATATATATATATATATATATATATATATATATATATATATATATATATATATATATATATATATATATATATATATATATATATATATATATATATATATATATATATATATATATATATATATATATATATATATATATATATATATATATATATATATATATATATATATATATATATATATATATATATATATATATATATATATATATATATATATATATATATATATATATATATATATATATATATATATATATATATATATATATATATATATATATATATATATATATATATATATATATATATATATATATATATATATATATATATATATATATATATATATATATATATATATATATATATATATATATATATATATATATATATATATATATATATATATATATATATATATATATATATATATATATATATATATATATATATATATATATATATATATATATATATATATATATATATATATATATATATATATATATATATATATATATATATATATATATATATATATATATATATATATATATATATATATATATATATATATATATATATATATATATATATATATATATATATATATATATATATATATATATATATATATATATATATATATATATATATATATATATATATATATATATATATATATATATATATATATATATATATATATATATATATATATATATATATATATATATATATATATATATATATATATACATCCCTCTAATGGCGGGATGTTTGCATGCATTGTCGACATATTATAATATTTTTCAAGGGATATTTTATTAAAGCAATAATTTACATTGCAAATGTGTTTCTCTTGCTCATCAATAAGTAGTTTCACCCTCTTATTTATTTGAGCATGAACAATAATACCCCAAGAGTGGTTAAAAACGTTGTTTGTCTTTTGGACATTTATTTTTCTTGTGTCTCACACTTCAAGGATCACGAAGTCGTTTTTCATTATTGGCATCATCAGCTCGTATGAAGTTGTGAGTTTGGGTGAACAAATCTTCCAATGACGTTGGTGGTCGTGCAATAAGGTCTTTGAATAGTCTTCCAGGGCGTAAACCACTAATGAAGGCTCCAGATACCATGGCATCTGATTGATCTACCATGTGCAACGTTTCTTTACTGAATCGAGCAACATAGTCTTTTAGCGATTCATCTGGTCATTGTCTTATACCAAGGATCTCTGCTTGTGTTTTTTGAAATTTTCGTTGTTGAAGAAAATTTGATCTGAATTTGTCTCTCAACTGGTGGAAGCCATCAATGCTTCCAGGTGCTAGGTTATCGTACCAAAACCTCGCTGCCCCACATAGTGTGATGTGAAAAAATCTACACCATGCTGGCTCGGGTAGCTTGTGCACATCCATTGTTCCCATGAACACCATGAGATGATCATCGGGATCTGTTGTCCCGTCGTATGATCGCAGATTGGTTGGGACCTTTAAACCGTCAGGCATGTTATAGTCACGGATTCTCTTTGTGAAAGGTGAAGCTACCAAATCTCTAACGTCTCTTTCTGGTTCCCTGAATAAGAAAGGCTCGTGGTAAAGTCTGCGTTTGGTGTGATCTTTTCTTTGGTGGAAGTTGTAGCCATCATGACGGTACGAGCTCTTCCACGGTCCGTGCTGTCACTTTCAACAAACAAGTTATCTTTGGCTTTTCCTAGATGTATGTCGTATGAACCAGAATTCCATGGTTCAACGACCAAAGGATCAACCTCAGTAGGTAAGGGACGAGGGGAAATGTCTTTTAGCTTTTGAGCGAGTTCAGAGTACAGAGTGTGAATTTGGTCAAGGTTTCTAACTACCAAGTGTATTACAGGTTCGTTCGAGCCCAACCGGGAGGCTAGGTGGCTAGGTTCTCCTGTGTTACGAAGAGTGAACGTGGGCTCAATGCTAGGAGTTTCAAGAGCATCGGTTACAATGATCGTTGGTGTTTGGTCTGGGTTACTCTCATCCATTCGATTGTTATTTAACACAACAGTAATGTGGATTTCTTGACTTTCTTTGTTAAAAGGAGAATTAAAACTTCGGTCCCACGGATGGCGCCAAATGATGATATGTCGATTAACATATACTGTTTTAGAGTATTCAATCTAATATCATTATACAAAAGAAGGGGGTTTATACGGATCCCATGCCACCTAGCATGGGAATGTGTGAGGAAGATTAGGATATTTGGGTGGCGATTCCCTGCTGGTAACTGTATTATGTATACGGTTTTACGCCATCCAATCCTATGATGATAGTGATTGTGTTAACAATGATTTGAGGGACGATAGTCCAAGTGTTTTCTCTGATGGAGTTTTCTTGCTCTCTTGTTTGAATGAATTTTTTCATTCTCGTCTGTCACTATTTATAGTGAATATCCAGAATCTTTTGGATAGATTTTATTCCTTTGGAAAGATTTTATTACGATTTTATTCTTTTAGAAAGATTTTATTCCTTTTGGATAGATATTATTCCTTTGGAACGATTTTATTCCTTTTAGATAAATATTATTCGATATTATTACTTTTGATATCGTATTATACTATTTTATCGTATGTACACTATTAATCACCTAAAAATAACAGTAGCATGTACTTTTTCTTCTTTTAGGAGTTATCACTTATAAGTTATAACGTCGCTAGAAAAGTAGGGTGGGAAAGTAACAATAAAAGATCACTGGATCTTTTTTTATTGGGTTTTACATGGGCTAACATTACAAAACTGTTAAATGGATATACTTATATTATATCTTTTGGTGGTAATATGACACCGCAAAAAAATGAAAAGATCCAAAAAAAAATTCGTGCGACCACAAAAAAATCCTAATTATATGAATTTGAAGGCGATTGCTACTTCTGTGTATGTTACAAACTTTCCTAAGGATATTACCCCCTCCGAATTATGGAAACAATGTGGTAAATGGGGCACTATTGCAGATGTTTACATTTCTGCAAGACTTTCGCGGGTTGGGAAACGTTTTGGTTTCATTCGATTTATAGGGGTAGATAATTTACAACAGTTGATTGAAAATCTTCGATCTGTTTGGATTGGTAACTTCCATTTGTATGCTGACTATGCTCGGGATAATCGGAACCCGAAACCTGTAACGGGTTCTAAAGTGGGTGTATCCGGGAGCTTTAAAGGGGACACTCATCATTCAAAACCACTTGTATCTGATAAGAAATCATTTGCTGACCTTTTTAAACCTAGTGATATTAATAGGGAGCCTTGCAAAGTAGGGAATAAGAAGCAGGTTGTCATCCCTATTGAGGACTGTTTGAATTATAAAGATTCCAATATAGTCATTGCTAAAGTTGCGGATGCTACTTGTATCCCAAATCTTAGAGAAATGTGTGTCAAAGAGGGTTTTCAGGATGTGTTGATTCGTTACATTGGTGGACGGTGGGTTGGTATTTTATTTCCTTGTGCTGAAGTAGCGCGCCAATTTGATAATTGTGAGGTTCTCAAAAAATGTTTTTCATGCGTTCAATTACTATCACAGTCTTTCATTCCTGATGAACGATGTGTGTGGTTAGATATTTCCGGTCTCCCGGTTATTGCTTCGACTTCGGCAGCTCTTAAACATATAGGAGAATTGTGGGGTAAATTTTTGTTTGATGGAGGAGATAAGGATGAGCCTCTAGCTGTTGGAAAGATATGCGTATTAACTTCTTGTAAGTCGGCTATTAATGAATCTATTATTGCAGAGGTGGACGGTGTTAAAGTTGAGGTTCATGTTAGAGAATCTGCTACTTGGGCTCCCTCGCTTTATGAAAATGAATTGGCTTCTGATCAAGGTTTCTTGGATGATGAAAATGTTTCTGTGGAAGATGTGGACAGTAATGATCATTCTGATGAACATGATTCGGTTCTCAAAAATGATGATATAGACCAATCACTGAAACCAGAAGAAGAATGTTTAAATGTTCATGATCTTGTTGATAAAAAGGAAGAGTTAAGAGGGGGAGATAAACAAACTTACAGTACCGAGAAAGCTACAAATTCTGAACAGAGTGATGGATTGAACTCTTTTGGGTCCGGTCCAAGTAAACCCCCCGGATTTGATGAATATTTGAAGCATTTGTCGAATTCTTTGAAGATTGGTGAACAAGTATCGGGTACTCATAGTCTCTCTCCTTCAAATGCTAATTCTAAATACCATGGTGGTTCTCTATTCATTGACTTTTCTAAGTTAATTCAGATGGGAAAACTAATGGGTTTGGACATGGATAAAACTTCATGTGACTTTGAGAAGTTTGTGAACAGGATGAGTGAATTAATGGTAGATAAATGAATATTATGTCTATCAATATGTGCGCGAGCGGATGCTCCAAGAAACGTAGTAATGTTTGTAAGTTTCTTTTCTCGGGGTGCAAGAATCCAGAATAGAGGTGTTGTCTTTGGCTCGAATTAAAAATATTTGGGGTAACTTCCGATTTGACTTTGCTGCTCTTCCAGCTATTGGTAGATCTGGTGGTATACTTTCGATTTGGGATCCGACATCTTTTGTCATGAGTAATGTGGTAATGTTACAGCATGCATTGATTGTAAAAGGAACATGGACGACGGTTAATTTAAGATGTTTTATGGTAAATGTTTATGCTCCACAAGATGAAGGCGATAAATCTTCTCTTTGGAGGTCTATTATAGATTTCATGACTAATAATCCTGGTTCGTATATCGTGTTTGGTGACTTTAATTCTGTTAGACGACCAGAAGAAAGGATGGGTTTGTCTTTGTCAAGAGTAAATATGGTAAATTTCAATGATTTCATTAATGAGGCTTCTTTAATTGATCTACCCATGGGTGGATTTCAGTTTACTCGTGTGGATGCTAGGTTGCGTAATGCTAGTAAAATTGACAGATTCTTGCTATCATCTGATGTTTGCGGATTGGTGCCTTCTCTTACAGTAAAGGCCTTAGCTAAGTCAATTGCAGATCACAGGCCTATCCTTCTTTCTCAGGCTTGTGCTAATTTTGGTCCCGTTCCTTTTAAGCTCTTTAATTCTTGGCTCTCCTATCCAGATTTTGATGATGTTATACAGGAAGGTTGGAAGCATGTGATTCATAATAGATCTTCTATATCTTGCTTTCGTTTAAAGTTGAAGCATTTGAAGGGTCTTATTAAAAGTTGGTCAAACAACAAACCTAAGTAGGATGAGGAACTGAAAAAACTCAAAATAGATTTACATGAGATTGATATGAAATTTGAGGCGGGTGACAGGTCAAACGACCTGGGTCATAATCGAGCTGAGGTATGGCATCGAATTTGTGAATGTGAAAAGCATATTGCAGCTGATTTGGCACAAAAGGCAAAAGTAAAATGGAGCATTGAAGGGGATGAGAACTCGAATTTCTTTCATCGGGTGGTCAAAAACCGAAGAAGACAAAATAATATATTGGGTGTTAAGGTGGATGGAGTGTGGTTGGATGATCCTTTGGATATAAAGGGAGCTTTTTTTGATTATTTTTCCACCAAGTTCAAGAAGGGTCATGAACTTCCTGTTAAATTTCGTAGTAACCGATTTCGTAAGTTGCAACAAGTTGATCATGATAAACTAGAAGAAATGCCTTCGGAAAAAGAAATTAAGAATGCTGTGTGGGCATGTGGATCTGATAAGGCTCCAGGTCCAGATGGTTTTTCATTTGAATTCATTAAAAGGTATTGGGATCTCTTAAAATCTGATATTGTCTCGTTTGTCACATAATTTTTTGTTACGGCTAAATTTCCAAATGGGTGTAATTCTTCCTTTATTACTCTCATTCCAAAAATTCACAGCCCGATCTTGTTATCAGATTTTCGCCCTATAAGTTTGATTGGAGTCCAGTATAAGATTGTGGCAAAATTGTTGGCTTTGAGACTTTCGTCTGTGATTGACTCTGTTATTAGTCCTGAGCAAACTGCATATATTAAAGGTCGTCATATTTTGGATGGTCACCTTATTATCAATGAAGTTATTGAGTGGGCCCTACACAAGCACAAGCCGCTAATGTTATTTAAAATTGATTTCGAAAAGGCGTATGATACGGTGTCGTGGGATTATCTGCTCACTATTATGTCTTTTCTTGGTTTTGGGGACAAACTGTGTAGTTGGGTCAAGGGTTGCTTGGCGTCTTCTAAAGCATCTGTTTTGATAAATGGCAGCCCCACTGACGAGTTTGTTTTTGAGCGGGTCTCAGGCAGGGAGACCCCATGGCGCCATTTTTATTTATTATGGTTATGGAAGGCCTTCATGTTTTCCTAGAAGACACGATGGCAGCTGGATTATTTTCTGGGGTACGAATAAATGGTAACCTTTTATCTCATCTTTTATATGCTGACGACGCTATTATATTGGGTGACTGGTCGATGTGTAATTTGTATAACATTCTGGCTATACTGAACTGCTTCTTCATTGCTTCTGGTTTGGCCATTAATATTCATAAGTCTCATATCTTTGGCATTGGTGTGTCGTCGAGAGAAGTTAAAGACTGTGCTGCTAGTATTGGTTGTAAATCAGGGGAGATCCCTTTTACCTACCTTGGTCTGCCGGTAGGTTTAAATATGTGTCGGGTTTCTAGCTGGAATACACTTACAGATCGATTCAAAAAACGTCTAGCCACTTGGAAAAGAAACCTTTTGTCTATTGGTGGTCGAGCAACTCTCATTACCTCTGTGTTGGGAGCTCTTGGTACGTTTTATTTCTCATCTTTTTATGCTCCTAAAAAAGTTATTGCCAATCTAGAATCTATTCGGTCTAAATTTTTCTGGGGTAGTGAAGATCAAAAGCGAAAAATCTCATGGGTTAAATGGAATGTTGTGCTTAATTCTAAAGATAATGGTGGACTAGGTTTTGGCAGCCTCACAGCTTTGAATAGTGCACTTCTTTATAAATGGAAATGGAGATTCTTATGTCATGATAACTCTCTTATGGAAAAAGGTGATTATAGCATTCATGGAGATGATTTTAACAACTCTTGTGCGGGGTTTAAAAGAGGCATATGGAACGGGATTAGGAAAGCCATAACTGATGTTCATGCTTCGGGTAATATTCCTACAAATATTATCAGAAAGCAAGTTGGTTGTGGTAATGATACCCGTTATTGGTACGACATTTGGATTGGTTCAGTACCTCTAAAGGATCTATTTCCTCGTATTTTTGCTCTGACAATTGATAAACATGCCAATATATTGGAGATGCGTTATGAGAATCATTGGAAATGGGTTCAGTACCTCTAAAGGATCTATTTCCTCGTATTTTTGCTCTGACAATTGATAAACATGCCAATATATTGGAGATGCGTTATGAGAATCATTGGAAATGGCAGTGGAGACGTCCAATCAGGGGCGGCAGGGAAATGAGCCAGTTTTCTGAGATGTTGGATCTCATCGGTAACTGTTCTTTCTCTAATGTCGTTGACAGATGGGTATGGAATAGTAATGATAACCTCACGTTCACTGTGAAAGAATTAAGATGTCTAATTGATTCGGCTTCCTTGCCTACTATTAATCGTTCAACCAGGTGGATAAAATTTGTGCCAAGGAAGGTAAACATTTTTATTTGGCGTTTATTGATCGATAGACTTCCTACTAGATTCAATCTATCTTCTCGCGGTCTCGAAATTAGTGTCATTTTATGTCCAGTTTGTAATGCTCGGCCAGAAACCACTGCTCATGTATTTTCAGAATGCTCTTTGGCTTCTCGGATTATCTCTTGTATAGCAGTATGGTTAGACTTAGATTGTATTGCCCCGGTACGCCCAGACCTCTTGATCGACTTGGTGGACAACGCTAGAATTAAGACGGATGCTAAAGAATTGACTCTTTCAATCATCTTCACGGCTTGGTGGTACATATGGCACATAAGGAATACGTTGGTTTTTAAGTCGTCGGATAGTTTACAAGGCGACATTTTTGAATACATCCAGCTTTATTCTTTTGATTGGTATAAGCATAGAAATCGTAGATTATGTATTAGATGGGAGCAATGGCTTTCTAACCCTCTCTTGATGTTGTAATTCGTTGGTTGCTAGTCTTGAGCTCCAATTAGTTTTGTTAATGAAAGTCTGCATTTCCAAAAAAAATAAAATGTTAAGTGCTACTCTTCAAGAAGTTTTTTAACTCTACACTGTATTTTCAAGTTTTTTTTTTCTTTTAAGAAAATGAAGAAAAAAAAGAAAGAAAGAAAGAAAAAAGAAAAATGTGCAGCATTTATTATGTTCTTGAAGTTTAAGAAAAGGAAAGGAAGTAAAAACCAAGGAGGGTTGATTTAGTTAGAAAACTCGTTCCCTTTGGAAATATAGATTAGATTGCGTTAGGTTCATAAAATGTTTTGGCATGGAATGAAATCTGTTAAAGGAATTAAAATTTAAAAGAATGAGACTTGACATAATACTTTTTTTTGTTTTTTTGAAATTCAAGAGTATGAATTAGTAGAAATCCATCCAACTTTCCTAAAGAATAGCGATTCTTTCAAATGAAATTCAAGAGTATGAATTTTAACTTGGTTTTCACCAGTTTTAATGAAGTTTTGCCTCTCAAAAATAATTAAGATATACGTATTACATTTCTTTATTATTTTGTCCGTAACTTGCTCTATCTCATCTTATCTCATCTACTTATAAGTGGTGTATGTGTATAATTATCTATCTTCTTATAAGTGATGTATGTTCATCATAATAAATCTCATTAGTGGCGCAGCTTAGTTATGCGTTTGCCTTTTATTTGCCATGTAAAATGTTATAATCAATGGATGCAATTATTGCTTTCGTAAAAAATAACTTTGAGATGTGGTCATATACTTTTTCTTTAATGCTAATTTGGATCACTTACGAGTATCATCATGCCACACTGCCACCAAATCATATTCTAACACTACAAGATGAAACTCATCATAGGTGAGAAAAAACATTTTAATCCAATATGGATCGAGAACCTAATTTATTTATTTTTTTCTTTGTTAAATATGGGAATTGAACCCATGAATTGAAGTCATTTAATTATGTCTCATCTCAACCACTTGAAGTCATTGAAAATAACCAGTCTTAATGTCCTCCATAATCATCGATATTCTTCTATTTGATCATCATTTTGTTACGCTTTACATATTTATCCTTAAAGATAAATAAATGTTATGTTCTCTTCAAATTGGTTTGTTGAATAATCAAAGCAGTACGTTGTGATATTTGATTATGACTTAATTAATTTATGCCTTTTTTTGTAAACAGATTTGTAGCTATTTGAAGACCAGCTTGTTAATCTTTAGAATTCACATGTGTTTGTGTTACCCACGCCAGCACGTGTAAGCATTTGGGGTACTAGATTGTTTGTGATCTTTGAAAAGTCTTTGAGCTTTTTGTTTAGATAAATTTAATGACTGATTATTCGTCTTAATCTTTGAAAATCACATGGCCACTAACTTTTTTTTTAACAGTTAGTCGGTATTCGACATCAGGGAACACCTCACCGTATAATGGTGAAGCCCTGCACGTACTCTAGACTACGAGATGTAGACCATAAACCGTTACAGGTGATTCAGGGAAAAACCCACAGACTTGTCACTCCTAAGAGTCGAACCCAAGACCTGTGGAAAAAACCAAGGATGAATCTGCCAGTTGAGCTAGCTTCAATATTTTTTTTACAGCCGTTAACTAATGACTAATAAAAGCTTTTCCATTAATTGGTTTAAGATTGGTAGTGAATGGATTGAGTGATATAAAAGGAATCACTTTTTTTTTTATCTTATTACCTAGAGCATAGTGGAGTATAATATAATGTACGTAATACAGTAGTAAAATATGGATTGAGATCCTCTAAAGTTATATATAACTTTACTAATAAAGTTGGTGATTCTAACCATTGGATTAAAATCAAAGGGTCAAGATTCAAACATAATTTTTAAATCTTGACCTTTGATTTCAATCCAAAGGTCAAGATGCTTCCAACTTCACTAGTAAAGTTGAAAGCAACTTTAGAGGATCCCAATCCGTAAAATATGGGGAGGGGAGCGTTTTGTTTAAATTTTATGAAAGATTCATCTTGATGTTTGAAATTCACATGGGCTCCTTTTCCCGCTAAGCCACTTGGTAATAATAAAATCTTTTTAACTTGGGTTTTAACATTTTGAGCAACCACATATATGCCAAAACTTATTGTTTAATTCCAGCACCATACACACTACTAATTAAACACTCATCTACTCTTCTCTATTTTCTTAACGCCCCGCGTGCCCCGACCAAAGAATAATGGGTAAGCCGACCAGCCACTTTCCCCGGCGATGTCGCCGCGGAAAGTCAAATAAGACAAAAGTTTCCGCGGCGATATCGCCGCGGAAAGTGCGGGCCCCCATGTCATTAATGGCTAATCTGACAGACCCCTCATTAGCGGCGAGGTCGCCGGGGAAAGTCCGGTCCGGTTACCCTTTATTAGGTCGGACTACATGGCGCCTTTCTTAATCAATAAACCATATATGATATATCTTCATTTGCTCCTTAATTAATCATTATCCAACCATTCATAACTAATCTTCTGTTTCATCCTCACTTTGTTGTCCAACCCACTGAAAGAAAAAGGAATGGCGGAGATTGGTACTGTAGTCGCTGGCAAAGTGGTGGACTCATTGTTTGATAAGGCTAAAAAAGAGATTGGTTATATATGGAACTGCTAAGAAAATGTTGAAATCTTTAGACGTGAAGCTGAAAAACTCAAAGTTACGGGGGGGAGGGTTCAAGAACTGATAGATATAGCCATCCGTAAAGGAGATAAACTCTCTTATGGAGTGGAAGGGTGGTGAAGGAAGCTGACACTGAAATATCCAAGGCATACAAATTTCTAAATGAAGAAGCTAATGCTAAGAAGACGTGCTTCAAAATAGGTGTGTGTGGTAACTGGGGAACACTTCATCGTTACGGTAAGAGGGCAACAAAGATGGCTCCTTCTTTACTTGAGCTCCACGAACGTGGAAGCACTTATGAAAATTGTGTCTCTGTTGAAACTCCTGCTCTCAAAACAAACATCTTGATGATCTTCATACCCACAATTCAGCTTTGGGGCATATCATTAAGTCTCTTGAAGATGACAACATACAAATCACTGGAATCTATGGGTTGGGTGGCGTAGGGAAAACGACATTAGCCATGGAAGCTGTTGCTAGAGTTAAGAATAATATGTTTGTTGATGTTGCTTTTACAACTGTCTCACAGAACGTAGATGTTGAGAAGATTAAAAAAGATATTGGAGCAGCAACGAAGCGAATAATGAAAGGGGACAAGATTTCTAATTATATTAGACGATGTCTGGGAGAAACTAAATTTAGAAGAATGTGTATTCCATGTGGCAATAATTATATGAATTGTAAGATCTTATTGACATCTAGAAGTGAAAAAGTGTGCCATAAAATGCATGCTCAAAGTAAAGTTTATTGGTTGATATGATCCTAATTATTCAGTTTAAGTCTTAATGTTTATTGCATTGTACTTACAGTGTGATTAGTTATCTTATGCAGGGACTAAACCTGGACTTTTATATTCTGGATTGGACTAGTGTTGAGGGTTATTATGGTGGAGGGACTAAAGCTTAAGACGGTGCTAACCTGGAGGGACTTATTTGCAAAACTGAAGACTTATATATATATACACACTTTGTGTATCATTTATTCATTCATTCAGATATTAATTCATATTCATAATTTTCGATATATATTTTCTTTAGGTTTCTCTATCATCTGATTAGAGAATCGATAGATTGTTATTCATAAATTCTGTTTCAATATCAACTAGATATTGATTCTGCTTGTAATAATATTTTCATTCAAATATAATACTAATAATAATATTCTTCTTTTGTTTGATTTCTGGATTAAATCCAGATTATATTCAGATTAATAATAAATTTCTCATGGTATCAGAGCCAGGTTCGCTTTGATATAGGTTTCATTCGATTAAAATTGTTGATTAGGGTTTCGATCTGGTATCTCTCGATCTAGGGTTTCGAATAATTTGGGGTTTTTGGCAAAGAAGATCAGATTCTCAATTATTTGGTCCTAGATTAGGGTTAACCCTAATTCGTCTACTACAAATTCCGCTGCAATTTAGGTTACATCTTTTCCTACCTGATTTTGGTAAAATCAGGATCCACTTTATTAATTGTCTATTTTGTGTGTATTCACGGCCATCAGTCTTATTGCCTGAGTTTGATTACGGGTAGCATACTTGTTCTTCTTGATCATTGGTCCTTGACCTAGCACTTGAGTGTTTAGGAATCCTGGATAGACTTTGATCTTGTTTTGATTTTGCTGCTTAATCAAATTCTAGTGTGATTTCATAATGACTGGAGGTAGTGGTAGTACTCCTGCTTCTAGTAATATTGTTTTTGGTGATGAATTGTTTTTACATCCTACTGATTCTAGTATTACTTCTTTTGTTGCTCATAAATTGAAAGGAACTAAAAATTATAATGTGTGGTCATGTGCTATGACTATTGCTTTGCAGGCTAAAAATAAGATTGGTTTTATTGATGGTAGTTGTAAGAGATCAACTAGTGATAGTTCTTTAGCTAGGCAATGGGATATGTGTAATTCTGTTGTGTTATCTTGGATTCTTGGCTCTATTTCAGAAGATTTGTATTTAGGACAAATTTTTTCAACTAATGCTGCTACTGTATGGACTGAACTTAAGGAAACATATGATAAAATAAATGGTTCTGAAACATTTAACCTTTATCAACAAATAAATTCTCTTAAACAGAATGGCATGCCTTTATCTGATTACTATCATAAACTGAATGCATACTGGAAACAATTTGATTCTATTACTAAGTTGCCTGAATGTACTTGTGAAGCTCAAAAATCCTTTAAAACTCATAATGATTTAATGAAGTTGATGCAGTTTTTAATGGGCTTAGATGAAGCATATAGTGCTGTTAGGAGTAATTTGCTTACTAAAGATCCATTACCTGATGTAAAATCTGCTTTTTCTGTTGTGTCTAGAGATGAGTCACATAAGCATTCTTTTACTTTTACTGTTGTTTCTAAACCTCGGAATACTGCCTTTGTTGCTAAATATCAAAATAACTATAATTCTGCTTTTAAGAAGCCTGTGCCTAAAAATAACAATCTGGTGTGTTCTAATCCTAATTGTGGTCTGACTGGTCATACTGTTGATAAATGCTATAAAATTGTTGGATATCCTGAGTATATTAAAAAGAAATGGGCTGCTTCAAATGGAATTAAGAAAAATGTGACTAGTAATAATTGTGTTTCTGATTCTCATAATTCTCCTTCTACATCTTCTTCTATTGATTCACCATTTACTCATGATCAAGTTCAATAGCTTCTTAGACTGCTGAGTTCAAAACCTCCTGAAAATGTACAAGCCAATATGGCAGGTACTTTCTTTTGTTCTAACTCAAAAACATTTTTTAGAATTTATAAAACTGATAAGGGGTGGATCATTGACTCTGGGGCAAATCAACACATGGTTACAAGTCTTGATAATTTAGAAAATATAGTTGACATTTCTGATTTAGGATTACAAATTGATCATCCTAATGGTACCACTGCTTGTATAAAAAAGGTTGGAAATCTTAAATTAAGTGATAACTTGATCTTGTATGATGTGTTATATGTTCCTGAGTATTTTGTGAACCTCTTGTCAGTTCATAAGTTAGCCAGAGATAATAAAGTATATGTTGGTTTTGATGAATCAAAATGTTACATTCAGGACTTACAAAGGAAGAAAACTCTGGGGACTGGTAGTCAGTCTGGAGGTTTGTATTATCTTGATTTTTCTAAATCTGGTAATCTTGTTAGTTGTAATACTGTTGTGTGTCATTCTAATTCTCTTTGGCATTGCAGACTTGGTCATCCTTCTGACCAAGTGCTGAAATTTTTAAAAGGTCAAATAGATGTGAGAGGAGATGGTTCTACATCTCCTTGTAGGGATGAGCCAAAAATCCCAAATCCCGATCCCGTCCCGGTACCGTCCCGATCCCGGTACCGGGAAGTGGTACCGAATCCCTGGCGGGATCGGTACCGGTACCCAATTTTACAAGTTTTCGGGATCGGTACTAGTCGGGATCGGTATCGGGAAAATCCCGCTAATCCCACTTAGTCCCATTAAGTCCCGACTTCACTTAACCCAAATTAAAAGCCCAATAATCTGGCCCAATGTTTCCTCCACTAATCCAGACATCCGGTTCCAAACTTTCAATAGTTCAACCATATGAATTTAACTAAACATTATTATAAAAGGGGATTTCTTTCACAGCTTCCAATGTTAATCATCAGCCACAAAAACTAAAAAACCCATCTCAATTCCAAGATAAAAAGCGATATGTTCCTCACAAAAACCCTAAAATCTTAATCTCAAAATCAAAATATGAAAGAATCATCTAAAGTAAGTTTGTAATTAAATAATCTATTTATTATTTATATTTTTGTTCTTGCAATAGTGGAAGCGTTGATATGCACACAAGATTGGGTTAGAAAGTCTAATAACTCTATATTTTTGGATCAAGTTGACGACATCTTAAATGATGATGACATCGCCATGGGTAAAAATCAAATTTGTTTGTTTTTGTTTGTATGTTATATTTGTGAGACCAGTAGTAAGTTTTTTTTTTTGATATATTTATAGAGATTGAAGAAGCGATCAACAACCGAAAAGATAAAGGAAAAGAACAGATACTTGTCGAAGAATGATGTTTCTATGGGGTTATTTTTGTTATTTTGAGAAGGCTTCATGTAATTTTTGGAACAATACAATGATTGTATATACTAGCAGCTAGAAGCACATGACTAACTTTCTAGGATGCCAATTAACTTGATGGGTTAAATGGCCTTTTGCTTCTGGTCACATTCTGCCTGATCAATTTTTTTGCAAGGCTTCTGCCTGGATCTGGTCACATTCTGCTTGATCAATTTTTTTGCAAGGCTTCTGCCTGGTCACATTCTGGTCACATTCTGCCTTCTGTAGTTCTGTTCTTGTAGTATACATTCATGCTATGGTTGCTTTTGGATTTATTTTGGATATGTAAGTGTATCTCATGGTCACATTCTGCCTATCATTTTTTTGCAAGGCTTCTGCCTGGTCACATTCTGGTCACATTCTGCTTTCTGTAGTTCTGTTCTATTAGTATATTATTAGATGGGACTTGTCGGGACTTGGTACCGATATCTCGGTCCCGTCCCGGTTCGGGATCGGTACTAGTCGGGATCGGTATCGGGAAAATCCCGCTAATCCCACTTAGTCCCATTAAGTCCCGACTTCACTTAACCCAAATTAAAAGCCCAATAATCTGGCCCAATGTTTCCTCCACTAATCCAGACATCCGGTTCCAAACTTTCAATTATTCAACCATATGAATTTAACTAAACATTTATTTAAAAAAGGGGATTTCTTTCACAGCTTCCAATGTTAATCATCAGCCACAAAAACTAAAAAACCCATCTCAATTCCAAGATAAAAAGCGATATGTTCCTCACAAAAACCCTAAAATCTTAATCTCAAAATCAAAATATGAAAGAATCATCTAAAGTAAGTTTGTAATTAAATAATCTATTTATTATTTATATTTTTGTTCTTGCAATAGTGGAAGCGTTGATATGCACACAAGATTGGGTTAGAAAGTCTAATAACTCTATATTTTTGGATCAAGTTGACGACATCTTAAATGATGATGACATCGCCATGGGTAAAAATCAAATTTGTTTGTTTTTGTTTGTATGTTATATTTGTGAGACCAGTACTAACTTTTTTTTTTTGATATATTTATAGAGATTGAAGAAGCGATCAACAACCGAAAAGATAAAGGAAAAGAACAGATACTTGTCGAAGAATGATGTTTCTATGGGGTTATTTTTGTTATTTTGAGAAGGCTTCATGTAATTTTTGGAACAATACAATGATTGTATATACTAGCAGCTAGAAGCACATGACTAACTTTCTAGGATGCCAATTAACTTGATGGGTTAAATGGCCTTTTGCTTCTGGTCACATTCTGCCTGATCATTTGCACTTCTGGTCACATTCTGCCTGATCAATTTTTTTGCAAGGCTTCTGTCTGGTCACATTCTGCTTGATCAATTTTTTTGCAAGGCTTCTGCCTGGTCACATTCTGCTTGATCAATTTTTTTGCAAGGCTTCTGCCTGGTCACATTCTGGTCACATTCTGGTCACATTCTGCCTGATCAATTTTTTTGCAAGGCTTCTGCCTGGTCACATTCTGGTCACATTCTGCCTTCTGGTCCTTCTGGTCACATTCTGCTTTCTGTAGTTCTGTTCTTGTAGTATACATTCATGCTAGTTCTGTTATATTTATATTATTGAAGATGGGACTTGTCGGGACTTGGTACCGATATCTCGGTCCCGTCCCGGTTCGGGATCGGTACCAGTTCAAATGGGACCGAGATCGGTACCCACTTTTAATTTATTTCGGGATCGGTACCGGGACCGGTACGGGACGGTACCAGTCCCACGCCCATCCCTATCTCCTTGTGATGTTTGTCATTATTCTAAACAGACTAGGGAACCTTTTCCTTTAAGTAGTCATGTTTCTACTTCTGTTGGTGATTTGATTCATTTAGATGTATGGGGCCCATACAAAGTCACTAGTAGGGAAGGTTATAGATATTTCTTAACTGTTGTGGATGATTACTCTAGGGCTGTTTGGGTATATCTCTTGAAATCAAAAGATGAAGTTTATCAAAACATTGTGATATTTTATGAGTATTTAAAAACTCAGTTTTCAAAAATTATAAAGGTTTTAAGAAGTGACAATGGTGGAGAGTTTGTTAATTCAAACATGGAAACTTTTTGTAATAATCATGGGATTATACATCAAACTTCTATTGCTTATACTCCTCAGCAAAATGGGATTGCTGAGAGAAAGCATAGACATCTTCTGAATGTTTCTAGGTCTCTTCTGTTTCAGGGTGGCATTCCTCTTAAGCTTTGGACTGATTGTGTTCTTACAGCCACCTACATTATTAATAGATTACCATCTTCTGTTCTTAAAGGAAAATCTCCATATGAGTTGATATTTGGCAAACCACCAAATATTGACCATTTGAGAGTGTTTGGATGTCTCTGCTTTGCAACTGCTTTAAATAACTTAGATAAATTTTCAAAAAGGTCTGATAAATGTGTGTTTATTGGCTATTCTAATACTAAAAAGGGTTATAAAGTTTATAGTTTGGAGTCTAAAACTGTGTATTTTACCAGAGATGTAAGGTTTTATGAAAGTATTTTCCCTTTTAAAATGAATAAAAATGATTTGATTGGAAAAGTCAAAACTTCTGATCTTATTACTTTCTTTGATTCTCCTTATTCTGTTAAGTCAATAAACACACCACCCAATGATGAAGCAGAGACTGGCCTTGTTGATGAGGATCAGAATTCTCATTTAGGAGGCAATGGAGAAAATGCCAGTGACTCTGAGTCACTAGGGGATTTCTCAAATGCCACCAATGAGGATAATGATACTTCATCTCAAGATGATGATAATGATCATGATCAAGATAATGTTGGTGCTGAGGGTGTTAATGATTTTAGTCCTGTTCAAGTTGTTAGAAGGTCAGAAAGAACTGATGTAAGTATGCCTGTTAAATATTCTGATTATGTTCTGGATGGGAAGGTTAAGTATGGGATTGAAAAACAAGTTAATTACTCAAACTTAAATAAAGAAAATTACTGTTTTTCAACCAGTCTTAATAAAATCAGTGAGCCAACCTCCTTTCATGAAGCTAGCACCAATATTAATTGGATTGCTGCCATGAATGATGAGATGGAGGCTCTCAACAGAAACAATACTTGGGAGATTACTTCTTTACCTCCTGGAAGGGAGTCTATTGGTTGTAAATGGGTTTATAAGGTTAAATACAAGTCTAATGGTGATATTGAAAGGTATAAGGCCAGACTTGTGGCAAAAGGTTATAATCAAAGGGAAGGTGTGGACTATGAGGAGACCTTTTCTCCTGTAGTCAAGATTGTGACTGTTAGATGTTTGATTAACATTGCTTTGAATAATGGTTGGTCTCTGTTTCAGTTAGACATTAACAATGCCTTTCTGTATGGAGATTTACATGAGGATGTTTATATGGATCTTCCACTTGGATATTTTCCAAGTAATGATAAAAGAGTTTGCAAATTAAAGAAATCTTTGTATGGGTTAAAACAAGCCCCAAGAATGTGGAATGAAAAACTTTGCAAAACTTTGTTAGCAAATGGTTTTAAACAAAGTAAATGTGATTATTCTTTATTTATTAAAACTGAAAAAAATGTGTTTGTTGCTCTTCTGGTCTATGTTGATGATATCATCATAACTGGTAGTAATCTGGATGAGGTTGAAAAGGTGAAACAGTTATTAAGAAGTCATTTTTTGATTAAGGATTTGGGAGAGTTAAAGTACTTCCTTGGAATAGAAGTTTTAAAAGAAAATGACACTATTTGTTTGTCTCAAAGGAAGTATACTTTAGAACTTTTAGCAGAGTATGGCATGCTTGCATGCAAACCTGCTAAAACTCCTATTGAAGCTAAACTGGTCATATCTAGTAAACCTTTGAATGATAATGATAAACCTCTTGAAAATATTACTAGTTACCAAAAGTTACTTGGGAAACTTATATATTTAACCCATACAAGACCAGATATTTCTTATTCTGTGCATTGTCTCAGTCAGTTTATGCATTCTCCTTTGGAATCTCATTTAAAGCTTGCATTCAGAATTTTGAGGTATTTGAAGCAGAGCCCTGGTACTGGTATCTCTATCTCTAAACATTCTAGTCTTAATCTGTTTGGTTACACTGATTCTGATTGGGGTAAGTGTAAAACTACCATGAGAAGTGTAACTGGATATGTAGTTTTTCTTGGTAATTCCTTAGTGTCTTGGAAAAGTAAGAAACAAAGTGTTGTTTCTAGATCTTCTGCTGAGGCAGAATATAGAGCCCTTGCTTCTTTAACATGTGAAGTAATGTAGATCACTAATCTGTTAAGGGATCTGCAAATTGAAATTGAGAAACCTATTCCTTTATTTTGTGATAACAAGGCTGCAATACAGATTTCATCTAATCCTGTGTTTCATGAGAGAACAAAACACTTTGAGATTGATTTGCATTTTATAAGAGAAAAAATTTTAGATGGGTTAATTAAGCCCTTAAAGATTGAGTTTTGTAATCAAGTTGCAGATATCTTAACTAAAGGTCTTGGAATAGACCAACATAAAAAGCTTTGTGAAAAGCTAAAATTATTAGACTTGTTTAAGCCTTAAACTGAGGGGGAGTATTGGTTGATATGATCCTAATTATTCAGTTTAAGTCTTAATGTTTATTGCATTGTACTTACAGTGTGATTAGTTATCTTATGCATGGACTAAACCTGGACTTTTATATTCTGGATTGGACTAGTGTTGAGGGTTATTATGGTGGAGGGACTAAAGCTTAAGACGGTGCTAACCTGGAGGGACTTATTTGCAAAACTGAAGACTTATATATATATACACACTTTGTGTATCATTTATTCATTCATTCAGATTCATATTCATAATTTTCGATATATATTTTCTTTAGGTTTCTCTATCATCTGATTAGAGAATCGATAGATTGTTATTCATAAATTCTGTTTCAATATCAACTAGATATTGATTCTGCTTGTAATAATATTTTCATTCAAATATAATACTAATAATAATATTCTTCTTATTGTTTGTTTGATTTCTGGATTAAATCCAGATTATATTCAGATTAATAATAAATTTCTCAAAGTTTGTGTAAATGCTTTGCCAATAAAAGAAGCATGGATTCTTTTCAAACGCGTGGTTGGTGAAAGATTGGAGACGGATTCCAATTTGAAACCAGTTGCATTGAAGGTTGTTGAAGAATGCGGTGGATTGCCACTACTTATTCAAGCCGTAGGAAATGCTTTGAAAGATGAAAGCATCGAATCCTGGAACTGGGCTCTTACTCAATTGCAGAAACATGCACCATTGGATATTGATTACGAGATACGGAAGGCATTTACTCATTTGAAGCTGAGTTATGAGTATCTTAAAAGTGATGAAGCCAAATCGTGCTTCTTATTGTGTAGTTTGTTCCCCGAAGATCATCAAATTTCATTCGAAGACTTGGTATTTTATGGGGTGGGTTTAGAAAAGTTTGATAACCTGGATAGCATGGAGGATGCAAGAGGCAGGGTTCAAAATGCAGTGAATATGGCTTGTTATTGAATGTCATGTCAGCAGGTGTTACAAAAATGCATGATGTTGTTCGTGATGTGGCATTGTTAATTGCATCTCAAGGCAATGAGAAGTTTCTGGTGAAATCTGGGCAAGGTTTAACCGAATGGCTGCCGTTAAAATACGACATAGAAAGCTACAAGGGAATTGCACTCAGGAATACTCACATCAACAAACTTCCTGATTATAGGTTACTTTACCGCGCCTTCAATTATTAGTCTTATTCGACAATCATGATTTGTCAATGATTTCCGATGAATTCATTCGGTGCATGAAAAACGTAAAAGTTTTAGATATCTCTAGGAATAATATCTCATCCTTGCCACAATCATTTCAACTCCTCACAAAACTTCGTACACTCGATCTTCGTGGAAATAAATCTCTCCATGAAATTTCAATATTAGGGATGTTGAGAGACCTTGAAATTCTAATTCTAAATGAAACTGGAATCACTAAAATTTCCAAAGAGTTTGCCCAGTTAGTAAACTTGAGAGTTCTTCAAGTTAAGGATTGTGTGCATCTATCATGCATAACACAAGGTGTTATATCAGCGCTTTCAAGATTGGAAGAGTTATGCATTGACCTTAGGCGAATGAGTGAAGGAGTTAATGGTTGTACTGCTGAGGTTATGATGTTGTCGAAGCTCACATATTTGGAACTAAGGGTTAAAAGTTTTGACCTAGTTCCCGAAGGATTTGATACAAAAAATCTCAAAGGATTTATACTTCAAATAGGAGATGTCATTGGACGCCTTGGGTTCAACAGGGCAAATTATCTAATTATTTCAAGTAGTCATCTTGTGATCCCATTGTCGAGGACTTTAAAGAACTTGATTGAGGTAAGCCATACCAATACAGTTCTATCTGAAATTAAAAATTTAAATAATATCTTGCCGACCATGTATGATGAAGGTTTCAATAAGGTGGGGTCTATTGAGTTGTGGAAGTGCCCCAATGTGTCATGCTTAGTGGATGATAGTACAAGGTGTGGTGAGGATGAAGGGAAAAGAGAGGAAAAGTATTTCAATCGAATAAAAGTCCTCATTCTGGTTCAACTAAATAAGTTGAAGGTGTTATGGAAATGCCCAGATGAATATACAAGTCTTACTAACCTAGCTAGTGTTCATATTGAAGGTTGTGCTAAGTTAGCAAGATGAGTGTAGCCCAAGGCCTTGTCAATCTCAAATTATTGGCAATTGTAAATTGTTCAAGTTTAAAGGAAGTGATTTGGGGCGGTGATGATGACTCTGGTAATAGTATTGTGTTCCCATCCCTGACATTATAACCGTTGTGAATTCAAGGAGACTCAAAAGCTTCTACTCAGGCGGGAGTGAGAATTGTAGCATCAAATATCCATCTTTGGTGGAAGTTGAATTAAAGTGCTGTGGGAGCATGGAGATATGGGGACTTGGAATCCATGAAACACCCAACCTCCAAAGCATACTGGTTGCAAGTCATGATTCCCGGCAAAGATTACATCTGGTTGGAGCTAATGTCATCAATGATGTTATTGGAAAAGCGCATGAGATTTGGACAAGAGAAAGGTAATAAGTTTAATTTATTGATTCTCTGATTAATTAAGTGCAATGTTGTATACAACTTCTGGAAATCTATATTTTGTTGTGATTTTTATTTTTATTTTCAGCAAAAAGCAAAGTGACGGGGAAGAGAAAGAAGATGAGAGTGAAGAGGAAGAGGAAGGAGATGATAGAGAGGGGGACAATAATGGTGATGAAGAGTGAATCTGATGAACAATTTTTTTTGGCTTTAAGGTTGATTTTTAATAACATAAATTTTCTGTTTGTTGTTTTTTAATCGTAGCAAGTATTTCTCCGCTTGTGTAGTGAGGATTATGGATCCTAATCCGAAGACAATTTGTTTGATGAAATGCCTAGATGAAAATTTTGGTTTGCTATTTGCATCTTAAGCCCACAATTTGTAGCCTTAATCTCATCATTCGTAGATTGCTGTGTATGTCTCAAAAGAAAATTTGTTTCATTTGTTAGTAAGACTGTAAACAGATTCGGCCAAATTTGAGCTTGATTTCGACTACTTTGGATTTAAAGAGTCTGGGCTCGTCCCCTTTAAATTTAGAGCCCCAGCCTAGTTTCATGTCTTATGAGTAATCTAGCTGTGGCAATTAGTACCCTGAGGGCATTAACAGAAAACATCTGATATGGGTCTCATGGAAAAACCCACTGATCCGGGGTGTTTGTAAGGCCCATGTTTGAAAGAAGACCTTTAAGCTCCACAAATTCAAACCATTCACAATCCAACTGAGGTTGTCTTCTCCAATCTGGGCCCGGGGGAAGAGTGTAACCATTAGAAAGGAAGGCCCGGTCCTCAGTGTCAGACTTGCAGTTGTCAAGCCGATAAAGACGTGGATAATCCTACATTAACCTGGTGTTTCCTACCCAATAAAGGTCTGAACTTAACCTTAAAAAGGAGAAGGAGATCATGATACATGTGACTAAACTTTTAAGTCTAAATATGTCTAAGAACAGATCATGACGTGAAAAAATCGAAGGTCATGTAGTTAGTAATTTATACTGCTGTAAATAAAATTTTCTTACCCAAGATCATTGACAATTGAAACCTCATTATTATGAACCGAAATGCGTCAACACTTGATCTTCTAACCTCTTCAGAGCTTGAGGAAGACAGAGTTAGTTATATGTGACCTTTCTAAGGTTTACCTCTCGTTAATTTTTTTTGATTAGAATTGGAATTAGAATCGCTTACAGTAACCTTTTTCGAGCAAAAGTAAATGCCATCAATAAATCAAAGAGGTATATTTACTTTTTTTTTGTTCATTTTTTGAGGTGATATATGAAAATTTTGAATTGTTTTGAAACCAAGGGGACAATAGCAAGTTAGGGAACATGTCTTGAAGTATTAACGACCATTTACTGTCATTTTCTTATTACCAGGCGTCACTTTCATCCGATGAGGCTATACCTCGAAGACATTGAACAAGGGACCTCTATCATGATCGTTAATCGTTTATACAGAGTTGAACAGGGGATGGATTAGTGGATCAGATCAATGTGCTTAATTAGTCAAGATACGTCTATACAATATGTTCCAGTCATGGACTAATGTGTTGTGAATACTTCATATAGATAATATTTTATATTTTTCAAACATATGAGATTCGTCACAAAAACCGTAGGTTTGAGACATCAACACATAACAAACATAGTAAAACAACCATTACGTGCAATGCATCAAAGAAACGACGCCATGAAAGCACTGAATGGCTCTACAGTACTCGATTTCAGTTGATTGTGAGAATTTTTAATCTATTGATCTAATGATCTAATCTTCTCCTCTGGTATATAGTATTAAAATTTTAAACAAATAACCAAAATAGAAAAGTATTTAATGTTGAGTATCAAAAGAAGATAACATTGTCTTTGTAAAACTGAATAATCTTTAGTTGTTTCATTTGGTAAGCAAGAAGAGAAACTTTTTTTTGTAAGAAAACAAGTTCCTCAAATTTTATCCGACAGCCAACCAAGAAAGAAAGATATGATTGAATTTTCTTATTATATAGAGTTAATTACATTTTTCGTCCCTTTGGTTTGCCCCACTTTCACATATCATCCCTGAGATCACGAAATTACGTGTTTCATCCCTGAGTATGGAATTCTGTTAACAAGTTTGGTCCACGACCCAAACGGACGTTAAAATATCCTTAATTACACTTTTGGTCCAAGGGTAGGTTTGTCATTCTTTTTTATGTTTTTTAATTAACAATCACATAGATTCAAAAGAAAGAACAAATTCGTTTTTTAATTAATAATACACATAGATATGTATCTATCATTCATCATCCAATTATAAAGATTTTTCCAGATCTTCAAACATCAACTAGAAAAGCTATCCACCATCTCAATCTATATCTATATTCTATATGTATTAATTTTAAAGTATCATACACAAATCGTGTTTTAAAGTAATTTCTATTTCACCTGGTATATGAAATATATATATATATATAAACAAATTCCAAAAGTTCAATAACCCAAATAAGCACACAACAAGTTTTGTCCATTCCATCAAATTAGATTGATTAATCCAATTAGGATACAGATCTTGAAAAAAGCACCAACAAGAATCTCCTCAAGTTTATTTGAATCTATTTCTCCTTTTGTTTTTTCAACCCATTCAGCCGACTAGTTTTTTTCCCGGCTATGTAAGCCGCCGCCACCACCTGGGATCTGCCATCTCCGACCACCACCATCCTAATATCGGCATCTCCGAAAACCACCACCCTTGATGATAAGACTTTTGGGTTTTGATGAAACCCACTCCGCCATCTTTCGTACCTCCCCCGCCGTACACACCGGAGTTCGGGTCGACAACAGAAAGGGAGGAGATGGTCACAATGGTCGGATGTAGACTGCCATAGATGGTCAAGGTGGTCGGATTTTAAGCACCACCACAAACTACTTGTCTTTTGGTGACTAATTTCAGGTAGGTAAGACTGATTTTTGTAAAGGGTGAAATCACCCGATCACCATTATTATCTTCATTACCTCTATTCTCCATATAAAATAAAAGGGACGAAGATTGATGTAAATAGAAGATGGATCTTTGTAACTATGATGATAGATTTAATGTTTTGAGTTATTAATAAGTCGAATGGCTACAGCTAGTTCACTTTCAATGCCATTTTGTATCTAGAAACATTTTTTTTTGTAAGAAAAGTTCTTTTGATTTTAGTTTTGTGGATAAAAATGTTAATGGGTCGGAAATTCTTTATATGCATTATTTGATTTGAGAATTTCCTGATTACGTATATCTTTTTTATTTTTGATTTGTGAATTTTATAATTTGATTGAGAAATGTATGATGAAAAAAATGGAAAACGATTAAAGAAATCTGGGTTTTATGAACATTGGATAGTTTGCTGGGGAATGGGGATAAAGGGAAAGGTAAATAGAGAAAAGAGTTAATTACACTTTTGGTTCATGTGATAAGAAATGACCATTCTAGCCTCGGTGTGCAGGTCATGTGACCATTTTTTAACGTCCGTTTGGGTCGCGGACCAAACTTGTTAACAGAATTCCATACTCAGGGATGAAACACGTAATTTCGTGATCTCAGGGATGATATGTGAAAGTGGGGCAAACCACAGGGACGAAAAATGTAATTAACTCTATTATATATTGCTTTGAAAATGGAGAGTACCAAGTTCAAAATATGTAGAAAAAGAAAACCCACATTTTCCCCACACACTGAATCATACAACTAACCACTTCCAAGGAGTTAACATCTTAGAGACCTTTACAAGAAGTCTCAAATTCGAACCCGACTAGGTGAAATCTCGTAATTAACGAGATAGTCTAGTTAAACCATGTAATATCTCACCTTCCCCAGGTTCCATAAATAAGAAAAACCTATCACATCTATTTACGCAAATCATACAAACTATAAGGGCTTATTAAACATACCTGAATTATGGGCATATAATCACTTGTAAATTAACCAAGCAAAAGGGCTCTCCAAGTCACAAATCATTGTACAAAATCTCTTTTTTTTGTTCCTTTTATTACCTTTGTTTTCTTCATTTTTTTGGTATTTTTTACAATATATATTACAAAACTAGTAAAAAGTCTAAAAGGAAATTAGCAAGCACAAAAAACATCCTATATATAACAACCTAGCTCCCCACACCATCCATTTTCCCCATCTAGTAAGATTAGTATAAGTTTAAGAAGCTGCTATCTTACATTTGACCTTAGTCTAGGACCAGCATATATAGATTATTAAACTCTTTATACATTTTTATTATTAAAACACTCAGATATCTTCCTTACTCAAGCTCATAGAGGAGGGAACTCGAGTTCATCAGCAAGTTTCAACGGCTCATCCTTGATCCTGAAAACGTTCAAAAACACAGATGCAAAGCATCTCTTAGATCAACAATGCATATATATACGTGAAGCGCAAAAATAGAAAGGAAATATGTAAGGTTAACTTAACTTACCTTGTCAGTCGGCCAGCAACCACTTCATTGTTATATGTATCTTGGGATGTACCACATGATCCAAACTGAATTCTCCGTTTTGCAATCACATGGCTTGATGAGGCACCAGGGTGACCATGGCCTTTTGGGGACTGAGCATAAGAGTCTAGAACCTCATGTTTAGCATTCAAAGCTGGATCCTTTCCTTCAAAACCCCAACGAGCCACTGGGGACTGCATACCAAAGTCTGCAACCTCATGGTTAGTACCAAAAACAAGATTATTTCTTTCAAAACCCTTACAAGACACTGTAGACTGCATATGAGAGTCAACTAGATCCTCATAGTTAGCACGCAAAGCCGGGTCTTTCCCTTCAATGCCCGAACGAGCCACTGGGGACTGCACAAGAGAGGCTGGAACATCGAGGCTAGCACCCAAAGGCGAGTCCTTTCCTTGAAAATCTCTACGAGGTTGTCGGTGGTTAGCTGTTGGTCCCCTTGATCCCCTGCCTCTCCCACTTACTCTTACTCTCATGGAGTATTCCTGCAAGGCTCCATTTATGAGATTTTCAATGATATATTTAAGACTTTGTCACATATTTGGTTTAGGACTAAACTAGACCAGAGTAAGTGACTGACCCAACCCACAAAAATCTTTTATAATGTTAATCAATAAAACTAACATATATGACTTACCCAAGTGGGAACAAATTTTTGAACTCTATGGTTAGCCAAATTCGGTCCAGGTTGCATGGGCATACCAATTGGGTACCACTGAATCCATGACGAGTTCTGCTGATACGACTGATTCGTTTGATAACCAGCCCCCTTGTTTTTCTCAAAACCGCTAGCAGACTTGGGAGCCTTATTAAATAGAGGGCCGGGTCTTGCAAAAACATGACGACAATGACTTAGTACCAAATTCCTTACGTTGCCCATGTAATCTCCATCTAGTGTTACCAACTCCAATAATTCGTCATCATTAAACACATCATTTTCATCCTGATTTCCTAAATCTGAAACCAGGCTATCCTGTTCAACGTTGAGGTTGCTTGTCGAATACACGGACCTATCATCCTCTTCACCAATGATGGGTACATTTCTTTCTGATAACCCCCCGGTGGATGAATCATCCATTATGGATATATAATCAGCATTTGACATATCTGTCTCACTATCATCGTCGTAATGGTCTATAGTTACAGGAGCTGTTACCAACTCCTCAAATGTCAACACTGCAGGAATTTTAAATTTTCCCTTTTGGTGCCTCTGCAAGGTACATTTAAAGAACTTATTGATTTCATCTCCAACAATTTCTGTTGGGAGCTGCATTATATCACCAAGTGTACGAGCACCAAGATTGAATGCAGCCCTTATACGGCGAGAGGATCCTGCAAGAAATAGAAACTTTTTATATGACACTAAAAAAGAAAGACATTCAATACTGCACATTTTTAGTATCTTCCTACAGTAGAGATAAGCAATGTGCAAATGTGACATAAATTAATTACATTTACATGCTTGTATGAACCGTAGAAACATCACATATTTGTTTTAATAAAAAGCTTTAGTGCAGTGATTGTTCTCTACTAAAGTTATGTTGTTACTTACCTCTGTAAACGCTTCGTCCGAGATTGTTGTTTACTTTCAGTGGATCAATTATATTAAGATACTTCTTGGTGAAAGTTCGCATATTTGTCTCACATTCTGATAAAGGTACGATGAACAAGTTCATGTATTTTCTTAGACACTCCCCATTGGTTGAAGCATGGTTTATGGGGTTCTCGACTGCACAAAATGATAGATAAGGTCGGAAAATGAAAAATAGAATCTTGTTAGGCAGTGTGTTTGTAACAAAAGCAGCTGCAAGTGTTGGTGTTTGGATGTGCTTCTGTTGTTTGAGGCCATGGGCCGTGACAATCAGATAATCGATTATCATAGTGTGACAAAATTTTCAATATGAGTATTTAGGACCAACGTATTAGAATACCACAATTAACAAATGATCAGAATCAGTTTTGTTGTTGCTACTCATAAATAGATTATGTCAGATAATCACTTTCATAACATAATATCAAGCAATCCATACTCAACGACTAAATACTTACCGATTATGCCAAGTAGTGAAGATACACTAATAGGACCATTAATACTCATGCAAAAGTTATCCCAATCAAATTTGCTATAATACTCCAAGAACCTATAAAGAACCTATGACAAGCAAAAAAAGATATTTTTATTTCACATTAAGCTTGAAAACCCGACCTCCTATCACAATATTCAAAAAAACCAATTACCATTAACGGGTCGGTTAGAGATTCCCTGTACAGAAGGACTATGTATAGGACTAGTATTTCCAATGCATATGTAGAAAACAAGCCATAATGAGCACCAATGATACGGCTTTCATAATAACACCAAGACTTTATCAGAATAATGCTACGTTTGAAGATATGATCTTTTCTGATATACTTATCGGCCTGCATCAAGAAATGTAAAAACAATCAACATGGTAATACTGAAGATTACTGATGAATATTAACTGTTTTGACTTGAGCCCGTTACCCAACCCGTCCAAATTACCACTTTTACATGCATGCAATGAATGTCCACTTTACCTGCTCGAGAAAACACAATGAACAAAGTCCACCCAACTGATTAAACGACACATCCATAATAATGTCTCCCACGATGCATTTAATAAGTTTAACCTGCCGATAAAAACAATATAACCACAATTTATCAGGACAGATGAAGACATTTCACATTTAGAAGCTTAAGAATGAGACCATCTTTATAGTATAACATAGTTCTCATGACGTCGACTTATTAAGGGCTTTCCTGACTGAAAGCATCAAAAGCAGATACCTTAATAAGTAATAAACGGATATTACGAATGCTTTCCCTTAGCTTCCTTTGAAAATACCGATAGAAATATGTGCATGAAATCTATTGCTAACATGAGGCATATATTTTTAATAATGCTAACAATTTCATATATATAGATGCAGAATCATGAAGATAACCTCAGCATTGATGAATTGGAGATCATGTATTTCATATTCAGCATATTCCTTCTGCTCTTCAGACTGAAGAACTTTGTAAATGGCATTTGCCAAAGTATCCTCTTTCTTAGGAGCACTAATAGTGGTCAGATCAATATCACCTTCAGGGAGATAAGTCTTGAGGGGCACTGAACCATATGGGAAGACCTGCAAAAGTTAGATGCAATGAAAACATTTGTGCTTAGTGAATGTCTGAGAAGATAGTGCACGTTCGTATATATGTATATGAACTTGGAAACCCTATTATATATGGGCGTAAAGCTGTAAATTGAGATTTCATATTTGTCGTTTCTGGTGAGCTTGTCAAATAGATTACGTCAACGTGCATATACTGCAATGATGAATAAATGAAGATTCCATCCGTTTATAAGTACTGGCCTCTCAAACAAGCACATTAACAAGTTTGTCAATCATTCAGCAGATTATTGTAACTTGGAAATCCGACACAATTATTTATAGTGACGTACCTATTTGAAATGTTCATATATATACCAATCAAAAGAGTTTATGTAAATCGAGATTTTATATCTGTCCTTTCTAGTGAACTTCTCAAATAGATTACGTCAGTATAGGCTATTATAAGGAAATATATATGGAGATTCCACGATTTCCACAGTCTGTAATCACTATCCCCTCAAACAAGCACATTGACAGGAAGGCCAATCATTTAGCAGGTTGTTGAGCACATTAACAAGAACATCAATCATTTGGCAGATATTTGTAACTTGGAACTCGACACAACTACTTTATATTGACGTAATCTATTTGAGAAATTTGAATATACAAATCAAAAACTTCATTTAATTCAAGATTTTATATTTGACCTTTCTCGTGAACCTATCAAATAGATTACGTCAGTATATCCTCACAAACAAGCACATAACAAAGAATATCAATCATTTAGCAGGTTTTCTGCAACATTATTACTCGACACAAGTAATTATATTGACATAATCTATCTAAGAAGTTCCAATATACAGTAACAATTAAAAAAATTATATGAATCAACATTTTATATTTGTCCTTTCTAGTGAGCTTGTCAAATAGATTACTACTACTGATAGGCTATTATAATGAACTATAAATGGATATTCCATCCGTCTGTAAGCACTATCCTCTCAAATAAGCACATTAGCAAGAACATCAGTCATTTAGCAGGTTATTGACCGCATTAACAAGAGCATCAATTATTTAGCAGGTTTTTGTAACTTGGAAACTCAACACAACTACTCCGTACTTTATATTGACATAATCTATTTGACAAGTTCTAATTACCAATCAAAAGAGTTAACGTAAATCAAAATTTTGTATGTCCTTTTTTGTGTCAGATAGATTACACCAATTAGGTTATTATAAGTAATAATAAATGGAGATTCCATCCATGTATAAGCAGTATCCTCTCAAACAATCACGTACGTAGACAAGTATGCCAATCAGACTCTCGCCAAACTTGGATCAGTTAGAAGGTGATATTAAAGTCTAGTCTTTTCTTTCAATTGAAAATAGGGGGAAAATGTAATATAATGGGTTTGTATCCCCTGTAACTCACTTATTCCTTCTTGTAACTCTTACTCGGTTCTAGTATCATGCTAGAGAGGCCTTCTGATAAAAAAAAAACGAAGAACGACAATCATTTAACATGTTATTTTAACTTGGAAACTTGACACACCTACCTTATATTGACGTAAACTACTTGACAAGTTTGAATATAACGGTTAAAAGAGTATCTAAATCAAAAGATTTTCTTTTATTTTTGTCTTTTTTCGTAAGCTTGTGAAATAGATTACGTCGTTATATATAGGCTATTATAACAAATAAAGGAGATTCCATCTGAGCACATATAAACATGAAGGTCAATAATTTAGCATATTATTGCTAAGTGGAAACTCGACACGACTAGTTACCATAAAAGTATATCAAGATAACTCATCATAAGGAAAAATATTCATGACTGTAAAAAAAATAAAAAAAATCCAACCCCAACCGCATATATACATAAGTGATCGATCTATGAATAAATAGTAGACTAGCTAGGATCTGAAAAGGATTTACAGTTACCTGTAAAGGAAGCTAACATGATATATAATTATATGTGTTTCAAGTAGATATGGATACTTATTCATGGCTGCAACATTTTTATCTCATGATTTTACTAAAGGAAATGCGATGAATGAAAGAAACCACAAAGATGTAAAGGCAATCGATGGCGATAGGTATTGATCCGGCCAAAAGGTAGAAAGAGCAAAGAATGATCAAATTATATAACTCATAATCAAGGAAAAATAGTTGATTTGAGTATAGGAATAATTAATATTGGAATTGCAAGAGACTCGAGATAATATTTTGTTTTGTTTATATATGATGATGATGATGATGTAATTACTTCAAACATTAGACATATGATGAAGCTTGAACAAAGAGAAATAAAGATTATATATCGAAATATTATATCGACACGCACCCAAATGATATATATAATCTGGTTTTTCATGTTCATTAACACTTCCAAAAGGATTAAAAAGTTTTTTAAGCCCTCAATCCCTTATCAACTTAAAACATTTTGTAATTGAAGGTAATGTATAACCACATGCATGAACACAATCCACAACAAAGATTATATTAACAAAATTCGATTATAAATAGTTACAAAAGTCACACTAAATATTCAAATATTAAGAAATTAACAACTTTTTAACCTAAAATATACTAAAAATGAAATGTAATCATCAAGAATATGCATAATTAATACAAGTAGTTGATTATTATTTTAAAAAAAAAGAGCATGTAAAGATTAGCAATCGACAATATCATTATATAATTATTCAATTCGGGATAATATATCAACCAAAACCCTCTTTTGTTAACAAATAAAAAAAACCCTAATTCAAAAATTAATTGATCATATCTTGTTGTTTTTAATAATCTAAAGTTTGTAAAAACAAATTATTAATCAAATCAAAAATTAAAAGCGAATTTTAAAGTAGTATATTTTTTATTTAATGAAAAATGAACTAGATAAAATTAAATAATTTAAAATCAAATTCGAAAGAAAAAAAAAAGGTTGACACACATCCATATCCGTATCCGACCCACAACCCGGATCCGAATCAAAACCCTAGATTACAAAACCAAACATCCAATATAAATCAGTTGAGAATTTGTAGTGGGAAAAAAAATCAGCACACACAATTTTTTTCAAAAAATTAAGACCACCAATTATACAGTAAATATTTTTGTAAATTTTTTTTTCAGGTTGATTAAATTAAATAATCAAATAATACAACTTAAAATGAAGTTTTAAAAAAGAAAATAGTTGGCACAAACCCACATTCTGACCCGACCCGAGTCCAACTAGAAACAAGTACATTGCTCATGCAAACAAATGAGAAAATTTAGTGAAAGGAAATGAAATGGACCTCAACTCCAACAGTAGTCTTAATAAGTCTTTGCATGTAATTAATCACGTTGGTCCTTTCTTCATATGAATCATATGTTGGTGATACACATTTCAAAACTTCGAGTATCGAACCACTCCCAGCCGCCCATGTTTCCTCCAGTACCGAGTCGAATTCAGGCATAACATAATCCGGTTCTATATGGTTCTCTTCCATTACAAGATTACGCGACTATTGTACACTAAATATTTTTTTTGTAACTTTTTTTTTTCTTGTGTGTAGAACGAAAAGTTGACGCGAATTTGAAGTGAATTTTTGAAGTAAATTTTTTTAAGGGTTTTTGAAGGTGAATTACAACATATTTACTGAAAAAGGAAATGAAAATTGGGGGAAAATTTTTGTGAAAAAAAGGGTTTGTGAATAGAATGCTGGTTTATGAAAGTTGTTCTTAATATCAGGAAAAAAGAAGTTTCAATGCTGAAGGCTTTTGCTAACTCTAGTTATCTTTATATTAAGTTTTTATTACATATATATATATATATATACACACGCATGTATAGATATATATGAGGGTGTATCTATAGGCTTTATTACAAGCTCATTATGGTTCATTGCAGCTTGAATTCAATTGATTTTCTGCACAAGTATGATTTTACTAGTTGAGGCATTGTTTTTTATTTAAATTCCTAAATGGTCCTCATGAGATAAATCTTTTAAAACTAAGAGAGTCTTGTATAAGGAAGGTATTAATTACTAATCCGTATCATTTTTATTTAATATGTAACGGGTACAATGATAATTTTGTTGTATTTAGAATTTTTGAAATTTAAAACCATAAGTCATATGGATTATTATATAGTATAATAAAGATTGTGAAAAGGTAGAGCTCAATGTTATATATGGTAGAGCTATCAAACATTGAGGGTTGGTTTGTAAAAATACTAATGGTTTAAGGTCTAGAATGACATCTTTATTTTGCATTTTCACAGAATTAAAAGGTAAATAAAGAATTAATTTGCAAAAAAACAGAAGTAGATGGTTGGATGATGACGAGTACAGTCTCGGGTTTTTACTTTACCAATTTTATAAATAGAAATACAATTACGAATAGATATGTGTAGTTTCAAACAAATTTAATTTATATGTATTTAAACTTTGTAAATGTAGTTGGAAAAAATAGAATATAGCATGACTATAGCTTACACAAATATATAGTTGAATAATAGATTTAAATTTCATTTCAACAAGTATATATTATTACACCTATAATATTTATGTTTATTCTATAAATAGTATTGCATTGCTATTTATTATTGTATACTTGTAATAATTGGTTATTTTGTTGTCAAAAGTCAACATTGTAGTTTTCCCCAAAAATATCCTAATCATTAACAAAAAAACAGAAATTAAAAAAAAAAGTTACCACATAATCTACGTGATCATGTTTTATATCGTACTACTTGTAAAACGAAATGTATATAAGTAGTTGGGTTGTATAAATAGTTATATGGTATATAAATTAATAATTAAAGGGAACTGATATATTTATAAAAAAAAAATAAGCTTAATAATCTTTTTAAAAATTAGATTATGAAATTTAGTAAAATCAAAAGATAAAATTCTCTTCTTGTTATGTAATCGAGTTGTTAAAAGGAATATTCGGTTTATTTTTCATAATTAAACTTCAACCATTTTGTTAGTAAACGTTACGTACGAACAGTTTATTTGAATTTCTTATTTTTCCTTTCTTTTTATTTTATTATGTTCCTTTCTGTCCTAAAAATTTAGTATCTACATAAAACAAAACATATATATCATTTAACAAATGCTAAAGCTTATTTATTATTGACAACTACTTTAACATTCAACATTCAACATTTATCTAATTTTTTAATATTTAATTGATAAGGACGCACGGGGAACACCGCCGCCGATATGACGGTATTGCTTGGGAGAATTGCCCGGCGGTGTGGGTAGTGATACATGGAAAATAACAAGTTACCCAAAAATTAGAAATAAGAATAGCACTGTAGTAATTAGAATATTAATACAGGAAATATCCAGATTAAATTGTATATCTATATACTCTTTAATAAATGAGCAAGGGGTTAGTTTTATCTTTACAACATCAAAATCAATCATAAGATCAATTAATCGAGGCTTCGAGCTCTACTAAATAAAGTAAATGAACTAAAACAAATACAAGGGAAAATATTATCATGCACCTATATTTTGAATATTGTATGTATGTGTATTATGCTTATTTACACTTTGAGTAGCTTATTTTGCTAACAATATGTTTGTTTGAATGTTTGATCAAATCTAAAATTACTAAAATAAAAATGAAATTAGGTTTGTTTAAACCCATGAACATGAACAAGCTTCATACGTGTCCGTTCAGTTTGTTTCGAGCTTTACCATAGTAGGCTAGATCAAGACAAAATACTGGGTCAAACGAATAATTAGTTTAATACAATAAGCTAAATGACTAAAGTATATACTAAAAATAACTCGTATCTTTCGAATTACAAAATAAGCTTAGCTTATTTGATAAAAGCTCTTGCTTTTTTAGCAAAATCCAGGTTTCAATCTATGGCATGAGTGATATTAAAACTTTTTTTTTTTAAACAGCAGTGGTGATTGGACTCAGCGGCATTGCCTCTTCATCGTCCGGTAGAGATCGACCACGTCACCAGCACAGTCAATCCGAGGGCATGACTGGCGGTGGAAGTCCCACTACCGTTCTGGAAAATTAAACAAAGAAAATTTGCATTTTCTTATAAATAAAATTAAAAAAAAATCTTTTGAATATGTCCCCATAGTTTGATTGGGAGAGAAAGCAAGAACATGTAAACTGAAATGAAAGTTGGCAAATAGGAGAGATGAAAGCTGAAATAAAAGTTGGCAAATAGCAAAAATGATAGCCGAGATGGTAGAGACTAGAGAGTGGTAATACTTGATAAAAATGCACCAGCATACTTGCAAGTTATAACTAGATGGGGTATAATGAATGATTTATTGGCCTCATAGTCTGAACGTTACTTGGTTTCAAACATGTTGACATTGGAGCGAAAATGGATGGGAGAGCCGAGATGATAGTCTAAGTATACATGTTAGCATGATGACATGATCAGACGTAGAGGGGACTTGAAAAGACTATAATTGTAACTTTCTCTTGATAAAACAAAAAAAAATTGTACTCGTATTTTTTTTTTGGTGCAAAAATGAATATATATCTCGATGTCTTTTAACATTGTTTCCGATTTTTCCATGGAGATATAAACTGCACTAATAGAGTAATATCACTATAGAAATGATAGTAAGAGGGGTAAAACTGATGACTATAATCAAGTGGCTCATAAGCCATATCTGCCCTAGAGCACTAAAGTGATGTGGGTTTGCCGGAGTAATGATATGTGACTAGTTTGATGAGTCTAAAAACATGCCAAAAAATCTAAATTATACTCGTTCTCTCTTAATTTTTAAACATCTTTGCAAGTCTACCAAACTTTTTACAGTATCATAATGAGGCAAAAGCAGGGAAAGAAAAAATGCCCACGCCTTATGAGCAGAAGAGGGCTTTGAAACTGACCCTGGTACCCCCATGATTGAAGTCAAGATAGTTAACAAGCAACAAGAATAGGGCACAAATCAAAGGACATGCCCAAAAAACTATAAGAAAATGACAATAAGATTCCTGGACGTCTCATCAAAAGTGACATAACGATATATAATAATGGTCTTACTTCAGGAGAGATCTATTAGACAATGAAACCCTTAATGATTGCCCAGATACTGATACCCAAGAAAAGGGGTTACGTGATGTATTAGATTTTGGAGGATAAGAATCTTAAGTAGGTCTATGAGCCTGGACATCAATTTTAATCAAAGATACAAAAGCTCAAGAATAATGAACGGACATTCTCAATGGGGCAAATAAAAAATAAAAAATACTAAGCTTATTGTCTGGTAACCTCTTTGGGTTATTTTTTACACATTTAGTGACTCAAAAAACAATTTGTAACAACTAGGTTACTGAGAATCCTACTAACATGACACACCAAAAAATCTGGACAATCATAACTACCTTGGCCATGGTCACAATCAGCAGCAAAAGTAGTTGATTCATAATTAACATATTAAACATAATGATATAATAAGAAATCGTTGATGCAAGATGGTGATTAAACAAAATGATATATTTATGCCACAAGAGAGCATTGCTAATGGGCGTTTCTTTACCTAATAGAGAAAACAATGTCATACATCATTGTTACCAAAAAAGGATTAGATTAACTCCCTTAACGGAGATAAAATAATACAACACAATAGTAAAGTCAGGTTCCATATATATATATCATTTTGTTTTTCTATTCGGTCACCTCAATCTGCATTTTACACCATAGTAATAAGACTCGCTATATAAAAAAAGTGAAAACTTCAATCAAAATGAATCGAATCCTAAAATCCTCTTATAGGCTACGACATCCAATCAAGTGACGATGCTGATGGTGGTAGTGGTTTGATAACTCGCACACGTGTAATATTTGGGAATAGATAGTATTTATACCTGAAGATCGAAAAATTGTCGACTCATTACGCATGGAGATCCTTATCTGAGTTCCAAACTGGTGGTTTCTGAGGACTGACCTCGCTTGACACATGCGTTCCTTTTTCGGCATTAATTAAAGGATCGCTCTCACTTTCATTAGTCTTCAAAAACATTAATAAAATTATAAAGTTAGTTGGCTTGTGCCTTACAAATTTATGACATCTTGAAAGCAATGTGGATTGTAATGTACCTGAGAAAATTGTGTTGATACTTCAGTAGCCTTTGGTTGTGTATCGCGAGTACAGAAATATGAATAGAGCCCCATACCCACTACGGCAATGAGAATTCCTAAAATGTTTCTCCAACTGAATGGGTCGTGTAATAGAACATAACCAAATGCCAAAACTAAACATGTTTTTAAGTGACCCAACACCTGATAAGTCACTGGTGATGTTTTCCCAATTACTAGAAAAGTACTGAAGTTGACAGAAACTGAAATAAGGCAGGAAAGAACGATAAACGCCTGCAATTAGAGAAAGTTTAGAATCACGTTCAAGTAATTGTGTCGGCCAGGTAGCTTGGGTAATGGCTCAATTAGGGTTGGATCAAAATGTGGAACTTTCTAGCACTTGTCGAACGAGTCAGGTTTGGTTAGCCTGAAAAACTTTTGTCCAAAATGTTTCATTTCATATTTGAGTAATTACCATGTCAAGTATGATTACAGAATAAACATTATTTCATCAATACAGTAATTAAATTTTTTAAAATATGATTTATGAGTTTTTATGCACTGTAAAAACTGTGGCACACTTTTGATGACCAATCCATTTGACCCATTACAGGTAAAACATAAAGCAAATTGCAACGTCTACTAAGAAAAAGATAGGTTGGTCCTCACCAGCACTTGAGGTGTGTATTTGAAAGAAAAAACGTTTTGATTCGTTAATAGGGCATCTAAAAATGGGCCTACAACGAACAGAATAAGAGCTTGATATGGGCATGATTGGTAGAGCAACTGTGTCGAAGAAACCTTAAACTTCTTCTGGATTGTATTTGTCATCTGTGAGCAAATGATTAAGGACTGACAGTATGTTTATGCAATTGACTTGTGAATAATATGAGCAGAAAGATGCTGATGCAAGAGTAAAACCAATCATGACTTTAAAAAGTAACAAAAGAGTTCAAGGATACAATTTGAGCCACACAAGTTGTTAATATGGCAAGTACAGATAAAATGCTGCCCATGAGATTGAGCTGCAGGTCAGTTACTGTCGCGATTCCAACTCCCAAAAGCAAGATGGTTAACGAAAACCGCACTTTTTTACTACAGATGGATACAAGAAAATGTTAGGGCCGATATAGTAAAACAGCGAAGATAGTTAGAATAAGCCAATAAGGTATCGCAGTATCGCACTGTTTATGAGAGATTCAGAGGTGAAAATTCCAACCATATATCTTATTAACGGATCTGTTACGAGTTGAATTTACCTTAAAAGGGTCAAATAAAAAAAAAGGTAATAGAAGAAAAGGTCGAACAAGTTAAAAGTTACCCAAAGTCTTTTTACAATGCACAGGGCCTCCTAAATGGCACTCCTTTAGATATTTAGATTATACTGTACTACATTTGATCTTAAAAACATCATTAAAATAGATTACAAGATAGAAAGAAGAAAGTGTTTGTGGGTCCAACCAATCCTACCAAGCCTTGTATGTTTTGTCTCGCATTAAAAATGACGTATTTAAATCTGAACATGTTTTTTACCCTAACAACCTATCCCCACCAGCGAAACTTCCCACCTCTACCCTGTATGTACAAGCCAGCCCACATAAATTGCACCGGTTTTTAACGTTTTGACTCTACCAACAAGATTATTTTGGATTGTTTCAATAACATGTCAGTTATCGATCTTAAATTACCAGATTTGAAGCAACATAAATGGTAAGTCTATGGGCTGGAAATGTTAATAACCTGTGTAAGCAGATACAGAAAGGAACATTAATGATAATAAGTTAACCTGAATTGCTTGCTGAAGAAAAGTGTCTCCAAAAGTACGGTGCATGGGATGATTGCTAGTTTTGTCATCTACAATAAGACCATGAACACATGTTAAGCCACGCTACAAACAGAAACCTGATGCTCATTAGACATGGAAGATGACAATCTTATACACACCCCAAGTCCCCAAACACCAATATAATCTAACGTAAAGAGAATATTTAATCAGAGTTTCGAGCAACTGCACTTGGGAACTATATTTCTAAACAATAAATGCTTGTGAAGGTGTGGAAAAAAAAAACCATTCTAGAGTTTTACCTGGTAAAATCCAACAGAATTGAAACCCAGGCTGAGGTTTAGAAGCCCAATGGAAATCCCATTCAATATACCAAAGCCCATGACAGCTCTTGAATCAAAAGGCTTGTGCTCAAAAAATTTCATCCATAATGCCACGTGCAATGAACAAAATGTGACCAAAAGATGCCAGCTTGTCAAAGTTGTGGCTGAGTAAGCATAAGTGAGTTTGAGGTCAACAATATAATCTAATGTAACATATAGCTGTCTCAAAGGGCAGGTTATCGTGAAGCAAAGACGGATGTTGCAAAAGCACTTTGAGACTTGGCAAGTTTCTATTTAACTTCTATATAACAATGTAAACAGGAACAAGGTTGATATACTCCAAAGGTATTTAGTGATCAAAAATGTACTTAACAACTTTAGTTGCTCATTTAACGATATAGTGATACTTTATAAGTCATACAAGAGAATGAATTACTGCTATGAATACAGATATAATAGCAACATATATGACTAGATAAACAAGTATCAATGTATCATAGTACTATAAACCTTGAAGAAACATACGATGAAAAGAGAAGAAAGATTGTCTAAGGTTAACGTGTTCTGTTCCACGGTTCTTATTTGTCAACTACATTAAGTTATATCCTTCCTATATGCACATTAGCTAGTTTCAAGTTATCCACAATGTTTTCAGTCCTCCTTCCCGCCAATTAGCTGATCTCTAGGTGTCCACATCTAGTGTATGAATTATTTGGTTCCGAAGAAGGGGCATACGAATATACACCCAGGTTCAATCCCAATCTGAGCCACAATATTATCTTGATCTATGAATCTATCAGAAAAACTAATTGGTGAGGTTGGACACCATCTTAGCAGATGGGATTACGGGAAAATCAATAATACTTTTGCAGGATATGGTGGGACTGAGGAGACTCTTTTATTAATTCTCTAAAGCATCTTTCATAATTTATTTCACGTAGCTTACAATTGATTTATTGTCTCCGAGCCACAGTTTGCATTTCTTTACTTTTGATGATTGTGACAGCTTTGGCATGCGTATTACTCTAGAGTTAGTGTGAGTCAATTGTCAAGAGCATAACCAATAACCATTCTAAGAGAACGTTCAGTGGCCTGCTAGAACCATGGATTTGGATATATTACATGAAGGTGAAAAATACAGGACAAGTAATCATTATCCATAACTAGTTTGTGTACTTCACACTTCCTTTTATGTCCCTGGTCTAAAAAGGCCAGATGTAGCTCAATTAATGCGACACTTACTATCAACTCTTTCATCTTTACCATATCAATTCAAGCCCAAAATAGTGACCGATCAGCTGGTTGACATACTTATTATATCAGTCGCAGTGTTATTGCTTCCTAGAGTTAATAGTATTTCAGTACACATCACACATTTTTGCTATAATGACCATGCTAAGATCTAACCATAATAAAGTTTCAAGTATCAACTAGAATCTCCAAATGGCATCAAACGCAAACACTGTTACAACTAGAAACTACCAAATATGAAGTACCCCAAATCATTTTAGCACACAATCACCTAACTGGCCTATAAAATGATATACAAAGGATCACTAGCTATGTTTCCTAACCGCAATTACTCATAACACACATTTCTAATCCATCCACAAAAATTATTATACAAACAAATCAAAGTACAAAACACCAAACTAACTTTAAAATTCATAGCAAATAACTTACCGAAAGTGAAACCAAGAGTGCTTATCAATGCCTTGTTACAAATCACAATAGAAACCGACGAAATCACGGATAATCCCAAGGCTCCAACTGTTCCTAACTGAAACCTCTGCTGTCCTTCCCCCATCTTCTCTCTTCCTTATTCCTTATTATCTCAAAATCTAACCACCAAATAAACACACACATATAATATATATATATAATATATATATATATTATATATATATATTATATATATATATATATCTCTTATAAATCTAAAATCAAACCTGACTTTCATAAACTAAATTAAAAAAATTAATAAATATATAAAAATATTACCTCATTACAGTAACTTCAAAACAAGCAAAATATACTTCAGATCTGCAACTCTACATTCAATATCACATAAAAAAAATATGAAAATTAATAGAGATGCATACATGCATACATGCATACACACATACATACATATACGCATATATATACACACAGAACGTATAAGTGTAAAAAGAAGTTAAACCTGAGATCAGTGTACTTAAAAGCGCGTTAGGTGAAAATTATGATGCAGATATATACATATACAAACTGTATATATATATATATATGTATGTATGTATGTGTGTATATATGTATATATGTATATATATATGTATGTGTATATATAATTGAATGGGATGTGTGTGAGAGAGAGAGTTGTGATGTGAGAGTGGTGTGTGTGTAAGTGTGTGTATAATTAATAATGTGAGTCTACAGAGAAAAGAAAGGGGGAAAATATCTTGTTTTTTTAATTAGAGTAAATTACAATTTTGGTCCTTGTCGTGGACATGAAATTGCGGTTTTCATCCCTAGATTTCATAAATTACCGTTTTGGTTCAAAAAAGTTTGCCCCGTCAACAGTTTTGGTCCAAATCACTAATGACCGTTAAATATGTGGTCACATGACTAGCACATGATGGGTATAATAGTCTTTTTATTATCACAAGGACTAAAAACGTAAATAATAACAATAATTAAAGTTTTTTATATCTATATATATTTATTTAGTATCTATACATCTACATCTATACATACAATTAAGTCAGGAGAATCAGATCTACATTTTCAAAACAAATCAAACCCAATAAATCCACAAATCAATATCTCTCTATCTCTATATCTTTTCTCAATATCTTTGGAAATTTATACTACATAAAGAATATATCGATATCGATATTTATATCTATATCAATCTTTATATCTATATCTCTTATCAATCTCTATGTATATATCTACATATCCAGATCTATATCTATAAAACGGGATCTATATCTATAACTTTTTGTGGGACCTACGATGGTGTGATGGGTGGCGGAGAAACTGGAGGAGAAAGGAAGGCGATGGTGATAGGTTATGGACAGAGATTCGTGTGGTAGTGGTGGCGGACGGCGGTGTTGGTTGTGCTTTGTGAACGGAGGTGTTGACGGCGATGCTGCCATTTTGTTCATCAGCATCATCAGCATCACCGTCTATATGTGTACATGTGTGTGAATATTTGAGTTGTATATGTATGTTTCGTGCTTTTTGGAAAGGAGGTAGATAGATTGTGGAGATTGAAGCAAAGTATGGTCATGACCAATGTTTAACAGGTCATGAGATATTTATGTAAGCTGCTTCTTTAGGCTATTTAGAAATTGGGCTATTTATGTAAGCTATATCTTTGTGTTTTGCTACTGCTAAACTTCATTGAAACTGCTATATAAGAGTGTATGGTTGATGTTGACTATTCAAACGCGAAAACGATTGTTGTATAGATGTGTGGACTAGCTATATCAATGAGGGCAACACACAAATATCATCTTGTATCTATTTTAGATTTGGTTGATTTTTAGTTTAGATTAGATTTGTTGTTGATTATGGTTAAGATTTGTTGTTGATGTTATTTTTAAATTTAACATTTGTTATTTGATGTTTTGTTGATTTCAAAATCTAGAGAAAAAAATCATTGAGATGATAGATGATAATAGGTTCAGAAATAATTACAGTTTTGGTCCCTCTTATAAGGAAAAGACTGATATGCCCATCATGTGTTGGTCATGTGACCTTGAATTTAATGTCTGTTAGTGATTTGGACTAAAATTGTTGACGGAGCAAACTTTTTTGGACCAAAAGAGTAATTTATGAAACATAGGGATGAAAATCGCAAATTCATGTCCACGACAGGGACCAAAATTGTAATTTACTCTTTTAATTATTTTGGGATTTGATTGACTTATTTTTTTGAATGTGGTTTTTCCGGCTGATATTGTGCTGATGATATACTTCATCGTGGACAATGGACGGTCCTTATCCTTTATTAATGTATAGTAGACATGATATACAAGGTAAAAATATTTTTTTATTTTTTAACCACCAACTTGTAAATATGAAGTGATTTATTGGTGTGAAGTCATTGCTTGAGTGACTAATCCAACCTTAACACTATGTTCTTGAGATTGTTTAATAAAAGAAAAGAAATGATTATAAGTGAATTTTGTTTCCTTCCCGATCAGCCCAAATATGGGAAGAAATTTTTTTTAACAAAATTAACTAAAATTTCCTTTTAAATCTTATCATTTCATTTCCTTTCCATCTTAAAAACAAACTCAAGAACACAACTTTTTTTATAATTCATTGTATTCTTTTCTTTTCTTTCCTTAAAACAACTCAAGAACATAGTGTAAGGAACGCTTAAACGTCCCAAATTACTCTAAATCTAAGAAAAATCAACTACACACTCGCTCATAAGCACAATGAAGAATTATTAGTAAAACTCGATTGCCTCAAAGATCGATTCGTGGCCTCCAAAGAATTATCAATTTGATCTTCGTTTTCCTTTTCTTTCTAGATATGGTTTAGTTCTTGATATTCCGATCAAAATTTTAAATACTTTATTCTCAATACTTATTTAAGCTTTATCTAAAAATAACCGATAGTCGTTTGAAGTTTCTACTGATAGTTCGTGACTTCGTGTATTGTGTGTATTATTTTTCCCCGAAAGATACTATGGATTCATGTGCGATTTTCTTGAGATGGTTTATAGCTTCATAGCTTACCATTTCATGTGGTGGGTGATTAACCAATCATTGCCAAATGCCAATGTTCTTAGGTTATCAATTTATCATTCCTACTTTTCATCCACCATATCTCTATTAGAACTAAACAAAATCTCAAATGTGTCAATAAATATGTCGTTCCTAACTAGTTACAAATCAACACATTAATCGGAATATTATACTTTGAAGTCACGATGGTTTTAAGTACTACAAGTATTATTTTGCACATAACAACAACCAATGACTCTAACTACGCTCACCACCTCGATTTACACGTTCTTAAGACTACCCACATTAGTGAACCAATCCAACCTAATCTTCAATTAAAAGTTAATTTTTTTCTCTTCCACCTATACAACCCCATCTAACTTAATTTTTCACTGTCATTCACAACCAAACCTAAACCAATTTTTTATTATATTAAAATGAAAAGGTAGGTTAAAACCATAAAATAATATTCTTATTTTGTTTCAAAAAATTTAAATAAAATAGTTTTATCTAAAATAATACATTTTTTTTAAATAACTCTGTTTTTCATAAAATGTATGTCAAAATGTTCGTAACAAAAAAGTAAAGAATACTATGTTTTTAGACTACAAAAAGTTATAAAATGTAAGATATTAAAGAAAGAATACTATGTTTTTAGACTACAAAAAGTTATAAAATGTAAGATATTAAAGAAAAACCAATAAGGTTTACAACTACGAGTAATTATATGCAATAAAAAATAATAAAAGTTTCCACCAATGAGAATACAAGATTGATGGCACAATCTCAAAATTGTTTTGTAGTCTAGATTGATAGAGTTCGAAGGGATTCTTTCCCTTTTATTAACTTTTTATTCTACAATCCCAATTTGAGTTCACTGATAATGATAGTCTAACATGTAGAATCTCTCTTATCATTTCATGTCAACAATAACTCGATAAGACATAAACAAGTAGCCAGTGGTTATTCGGAAAAGTTAACATTTTCAGCTTCATTATGAAGATGAAATACATTTTACAACCTCACTTACAATTAAACTTTTTATGTACAATCCCAATTTGAGTTCACTGATAATGATAGTCTAACATGTAGAATCTCTCTTATCATTTCATGTCAACAATAACTCGATAAGACATAAACAAGTAGCCAGTGGTTATTCGGAAAAGTTAACATTTTCAGCTTCATTATGAAGATGAAATACATTTTACAACCTCACTTACAATTAAACTTTTTATGTACAATCCCAATTTGAGTTCACTGATAATGATAGTCTAACATGTAGAATCTCTCTTATCATTTCATGTCAACAATAACTCGATAAGACATAAACAAGTAGCCAGTGGTTATTCGGAAAAGTTAACATTTTCAGCTTCATTATGAAGATGAAATACATTTTACAACCTCACTTACAATTAAACTTTTTATGTACAATCCCAATTTGAGTTCACTGATAATGATAGTCTAACATGTAGAATCTCTCTTATCATTTCATGTCAACAATAACTCGATAAGACATAAACAAGTAGCCAGTGGTTATTCGGAAAAGTTAACATTTTCAGCTTCATTATGAAGATGAAATACATTTTACAACCTCACTTACAATTAAACTTTTTATGTACAATCCCAATTTGAGTTCACTGATAATGATAGTCTAACATGTAGAATCTCTCTTATCATTTCATGTCAACAATAACTCGATAAGACATAAACAAGTAGCCAGTGGTTATTCGGAAAAGTTAACATTTTCAGCTTCATTATGAAGATGAAATACATTTTACAACCTCACTTACAATTAAACTTTTTATGTACAATCCCAATTTGAGTTCACTGATAATGATAGTCTAACATGTAGAATCTCTCTTATCATTTCATGTCAACAATAACTCGATAAGACATAAACAAGTAGCCAGTGGTTATTCGGAAAAGTTAACATTTTCAGCTTCATTATGAAGATGAAAACTTTAAAACTAAACTATAATTAAGTTTGTATACAAAAAGTTAGACTAAAGTTAAAAAACCAATAAGTTAAGTGGTACAAATAAGTTAAAACGTTAAATTAAGAGATAGAAAGTAGAAAAAAAAAGAAAAAAAAAAAAAAAAAAAAAAAAAAAAAAAAAAAAAAAAAAAAAAAAAAAAAAAAAAAAAAAAAAAAAAAAAAAAAAAAAAAAAAAAAAAAAAAAAAAAAAAAAAAAAAAAAAAAAAAAAAAAAAAAAAAAAAAAAAAAAAAAAAAAAAAAAAAAAAAAAAAAAAAAAAAAAAAAAAAAAAAAAAAAAAAAAAAAAAAAAAAAAAAAAAAAAAAAAAAAAAAAAAAAAAAAAAAAAAAAAAAAAAAAAAAAAAAAAAAAAAAAAAAAAAAAAAAAAAAAAAAAAAAAAAAAAAAAAAAAAAAAAAAAAAAAAAAAAAAAAAAAAAAAAAAAAAAAAAAAAAAAAAAAAAAAAAAAAAAAAAAAAAAAAAAAAAAAAAAAAAAAAAAAAAAAAAAAAAAAAAAAAAAAAAAAAAAAAAAAAAAAAAAAAAAAAAAAAAAAAAAAAAAAAAAAAAAAAAAAAAAAAAAAAAAAAAAAAAAAAAAAAAAAAAAAAAAAAAAAAAAAAAAAAAAAAAAAAAAAAAAAAAAAAAAAAAAAAAAAAAAAAAAAAAAAAAAAAAAAAAAAAAAAAAAAAAAAAAAAAAAAAAAAAAAAAAAAAAAAAAAAAAAAAAAAAAAAAAAAAAAAAAAAAAAAAAAAAAAAAAAAAAAAAAAAAAAAAAAAAAAAAAAAAAAAAAAAAAAAAAAAAAAAAAAAAAAAAAAAAAAAAAAAAAAAAAAAAAAAAAAAAAAAAAAAAAAAAAAAAAAAAAAAAAAAAAAAAAAAAAAAAAAAAAAAAAAAAAAAAAAAAAAAAAAAAAAAAAAAAAAAAAAAAAAAAAAAAAAAAAAAAAAAAAAAAAAAAAAAAAAAAAAAAAAAAAAAAAAAAAAAAAAAAAAAAAAAAAAAAAAAAAAAAAAAAAAAAAAAAAAAAAAAAAAAAAAAAAAAAAAAAAAAAAAAAAAAAAAAAAAAAAAAAAAAAAAAAAAAAAAAAAAAAAAAAAAAAAAAAAAAAAAAAAAAAAAAAAAAAAAAAAAAAAAAAAAAAAAAAAAAAAAAAAAAAAAAAAAAAAAAAAAAAAAAAAAAAAAAAAAAAAAAAAAAAAAAAAAAAAAAAAAAAAAAAAAAAAAAAAAAAAAAAAAAAAAAAAAAAAAAAAAAAAAAAAAAAAAAAAAAAAAAAAAAAAAAAAAAAAAAAAAAAAAAAAAAAAAAAAAAAAAAAAAAAAAAAAAAAAAAAAAAAAAAAAAAAAAAAAAAAAAAAAAAAAAAAAAAAAAAAAAAAAAAAAAAAAAAAAAAAAAAAAAAAAAAAAAAAAAAAAAAAAAAAAAAAAAAAAAAAAAAAAAAAAAAAAAAAAAAAAAAAAAAAAAAAAAAAAAAAAAAAAAAAAAAAAAAAAAAAAAAAAAAAAAAAAAAAAAAAAAAAAAAAAAAAAAAAAAAAAAAAAAAAAAAAAAAAAAAAAAAAAAACAAAAAAGTAAAGAATACTATGTTTTTAGACTACAAAAAGTTATAAAATGTAAGATATTAAAGAAAAACCAATAAGGTTTACAACTACGAGTAATTATATGCAATAAAAAATAATAAAAGTTTCCACCAATGAGAATACAAGATTGATGGCACAATCTCAAAATTGTTTTGTAGTCTAGATTGATAGAGTTCGAAGGGATTCTTTCCCTTTTATTAACTTTTTATTCTACAATCCCAATTTGAGTTCACTGATAATGATAGTCTAACATGTAGAATCTCTCTTATCATTTCATGTCAACAATAACTCGATAAGACATAAACAAGTAGCCAGTGGTTATTCGGAAAAGTTAACATTTTCAGCTTCATTATGAAGATGAAATACATTTTACAACCTCACTTACAATTAAACTTTTTATGTACAAAGAAAATTCTTCATAAAATACAAGCATTATTTCAATATAAAAGGTAAATGGGTAGGAAACTTCTGATTCATGTACCATTTTGGTGCTCAGAGCGCATACTGCATATAACTCATGTCCGGTAAGTCACTATCCTCACACATAGATCATAAGATTTAGTTTTTCCACTTACCTTTGACAAATTTTGAACCTATGACCTCTAGCCTTGATCTGTGAGCCGATGTGTTCACCCACTCATTTGTATAAATACACAAATTATATATGTTTGTATATTGTAAAGTTAAATTCAACTTCCCAAAAGGTTGCAACTTGAGATGGTCAAAACCCGAACGAATTAAGTGGGGTTGGCTCATTTCATTTTAAAAGTTTGGCTATTTGACCTTATGTAAATGCAAGCATAAGTAGTTAGTTCAGGACCACATTTATCGATATTTTTTTTTATTTTTTATTTTTGCCATCAATGCTACATACTTCTAACTTCTGGGCCCATGCCTATAACGTCCTTAGGCGTGCGTCCTTAGGGGCTAGGACGCCGAACGCTATAAGCAGGGAGAGTCCTAGCCATGCGTTTTGAAGGGGAAGTCCTCGTGGAGACTCTGAAGGACGATCGAATGTGGGGTAGGAGCGGACTAAATAAAAAAAAACTTTTTTTTTTGATTTCAAACGGCTAGTTGGTATTTTTTTAAAAAAATTTAATCTATTTAAACCCTACCCTTTTACAACAATCAATCAACAACAAAATACCATTTCAACTCATTTTTATCTTCATCAAACCATTCCATTTAAAAATGTCGATACAAAGGTGGACTGAATCAGAAGATCTTTTGTTGTCAAGGTGTTGGATGTTGTGGCAACCTATAATACCCTGAATTTTTAATAAATAAATAATAATATAGAAATAAAATCTGCTAAATGGAATGAAAATGATACTGTTGATATTTATATATATACGACCGAAGTTTTAGGAATTTTAGTTCATCTAAAACTTTGAAACAAATTAAAGAGATAAATGTGATGTAAGTTAAGGATAACCGAGAGCTCCTTTTTATTCGGCCAAATCACTAGGTGTCATGCTAAACTCGTTTATAAACGATTGTCACTCCTAGAGATATTCATTCACATCAATATTAAAAATTCTTTCATAGTGTAAACCACGTAGGTACGTCTCATTCCTTAAATTCATTAAGCCCATGTATACATAATTAATGTATACATAATATATATCAATCAAAATATTAGAAACTTGAGATGGTGATTCGGGTAAACAAAGAAAGCATGGAGATTTGTTTAGGACGTCTAAAGGAAGTTCATAACTAGATCAGTTTCGGGTTTAAAGCGTTCGTTGCTGGTTCGCTTCAAGATCTTTTCGAGTTCGTCTCAATTTAGTTACGAAGCTTGCGTTCTGTGAGATTTGTAAGGGTTGTGGTGGATCGATCGGCTTTAGAATTTTAGACAACTGTTCAGGTACGGATTCTTGTTTATTTAAAACATCAAAATTATGATTTGAATTCCTTGTGCGTTCTATAATCGTACGTATCTGACCTTATTTTTAAGGTTTCCCTTTGATTCTTGTCATAGCTCATGCCTACAAATATTTCTTGTATGGTCTTATTTGATTCTATCAATTACTTGCTTCATTGATATGTGTTATGAGGATCAAGTTCATGGTTAAAAAGATCAAAAACTTAACAAATGTTTTATCAAGTGCAGGAAAGGTTTAAAGTGTTGAATTATAGAAGTGAGGGACTGAAGTTGTCAAGATGGCATTCTGGAGACTTTGTGCTGAAAGTGAAGAGAAGAAGAAGTCAAGGGTGTCCTATGAAAATTAAAGAGTGTATATATACACACTTATGTCTGGATCTAGGGTTAATAACAAACCCTTATTATTTCTGCAGTCGATTTTTCTCTCTATATTGTATTCATATATATATATATCATATCGATATATATATTTCTGGTTTTCTGTATATAATCATCATTATCGATGATTATTTAGATAATATTTGTATCAATAAACTCATAAACTCTTTAATAAATATTCATAATAATCTCTTCTGCTCTAGTTCTTGGTTGATTGTGATATTTTTACATGGTATCAGAGACAGGTTACCTATTCGGTGGGTATTGATTCGATTATTGTTCGATTTAATCAGATCTAGGGCGTATTTCTCTTCGGAACCCTAGATTTTTGATTTTAGGGTTTGTTCATCTGGTAAAAGTTAGGGTTTCATCTGGAAACCTCGATCTAAGTTCTTCCGCTGTGTTTCTGGTTGTTTTGCCTAATTTTTTCTTTGACTAAGTGAATCAAGGAAAAATTAGGGTTTTCTGATTTTGATTTCAGATCCTGATTGCTTCTCTTGACTAAGTGAATCAAGAGAGGGATTAGGGTTCCTCTTCCATCGGCTTATAGCACTGTATTTGTAACATTTATGATTTTTACCGTTTGACTGAGCATGTAATTTGATTAACTATTTCAATAAACGGAAATTTGGACATAATTGTGTACATTTATCTGTAAATTGGGCCAATTATAATGTCATATTTGAACTTCTAGAATTAGGGCCATATGAGCAGACTATGAAATTGGCCCAGTACATGTTATGGAAATTATATAATAGATGATAATTGAGTAACTATGGTAACAGGAAAAACGTATATACGAAACCTTAAGTATAATGTACGGTTACAACAGTGTCGGTGGAACAGTGTCGGTGGAACAGTGTCGGTGGAACAGTGTCGGTGGTTAGATGATAATTCCATTAATAGGACAAAAACCGACACAACCTTTATATTATATGAAATGATTTATCCATATTATGGATTTATAATAATTTATAAAAGTTGTACGCTCGTGAGTATTTTTGTTATTAATTTCAGAATCAATTAACTAGTTAGATATATTGTACATACTAGTAAAATAAATATGCAATTGTGTACTTGAACTAGATAACTAATAAATATATAAATACATGTAATTGATTTATAACCACATAGATAAAAGTAATTATACTTATATAGACTAGTTACTACATTTAATTACACAAATAATAATCAAGAATCAAAGTTTAGAGTCAACCAAAGTCAATTAGTCAAGTCAATCTTGTGTTCTTGACATAAACCCCACACAAACTAACCAAGACTTGGATTATAGCTTGTAATCATGCAATGAACATGTTCCTACTGAATTCTAGTTTGTTTTAAGGCCAAAGTTTCAGCCATTACACTCAAGGATGAGTTGTAAACACATGATGAACACCCCATGGCCAAGGTGTGTATTCTTGGCACTTAGTTGCAACTCTTGGGCTATATAAGCAAGCATTTGATGATCATTCTATCATTCATCTCTGCTCTTTTCTCTCTCTTTCACATTCATAACACAAAACAATCAAGTCCATAAAGTCTTGGGTTCATCGCTTGAAGTTTCAAGTTGAATTTAAAGACTCTATAGGACTGAAATTTTCAGTCATCTTGCAAACATCATAGAAGATTCATCTGGACGAATTAGGAGACGAATCTTATATTTTTGGAAAGGTCCAAGTGTCAGTAAAATTTGATAAGAACGAAGTTTCTTCTGGTTTTGCTCAGAAGAGTGCCAAAAACGACGATTTTCAGAACTGGTCTAATTTCTGACGAGGCTACAGGTTTGTTTTTGTAAAAATCATAACTCTTTTATTAAAGCTCTTCAAGAGTCAAACCTTACATTTTTGAAAAGGCCTTTGAGTGCCCAACAAATGTCTAGAACTAAGTTTTGTTGTATCTAGTCTTCCTGACTTCCCAAAGTCGTTGTCAAGTAGATAACGCAAAGCTGGAAACATGCTGAAAATTCCTTATTTGCACTTAGGCTTTGTGGTAGCTTATAAGTTGATCTTATACTTGTTCTAGGTACCCGGTAGTACATTTTGAGCATAGTAAAGTACTTTGCAAAGTGTTTTGAGTTGTACTAAGATTAACTTGTCACGAGGATTATCTACTGCTCTGATTTGCCACTACAACTAAGGTGAGTTTCGTAAACCCTCCCTACTCAATTGAGATTCGGGCTGAAAAGTGTACATGTTTGTTTAACTGTTGATTGTTGATTTGATTGATTATATGATTGAATTGTTGATGTGGACATGTTAGCGCATTATTCATTATATAAGTCGCACCGTTAGCGCATTATTCATTATATAAGTCGCACCGTTAGCGCATTATTCATTATATAAGTCGCACCGTTAGCGCATTATTCATTATATAAGTCGCACCGTTAGCGCTTTATTCATTATATAAGTCGCACCGTTAGCGCATTATTCATTATATAAGTCGCACCGTTAGCGCTTTATTCATTATATAAGTCGCACCGTTAGCGCATTATTCATTATATAAGTCGCACCGTTAGCGCATTATTCATTATATAAGTCGCACCGTTAGCGCATTGTTAATTATTAACTATGTAAGCCGCATCGTTGTTGATCGTTATTGATTGTTATGGAACGTTGTTGAACGTCATATGGAATCGTTATTATTGAACGTTGACTTGTATTGAATTGTGATAATGTGAAACCTTATAGGTTTTCCTTGGATGTGATTAGTTCTCCTAATCCTCACTTATTGTTAACGGTTGTTATCCGACACGGTTATCCCATATTACTTGTCCCTACGAACTCACCAACTTTATGTTGACGTATTTTAGTACATTTTTCAGGTAATCAGGTTAATCAGAGACAAAATGGATGATTATGTGCTTGCATTGCTAGGATTGGACTAGCTTTGGACTTCTGGATCCGTGATCCTTATTTCCCTTTAACGGTTTATGCTTAGGATCAACTACTATCATTTAAACATTTTCATTTAATATTGATTGAGTGTGTATCTTTGATAGATATTGATTATTGTATACATTTGAGTGAGTTTATGGATTGTTTCAATCCTATGAATGCATATAGTTTGACTCTACATAATTCCCATGTCGTGCTGTGCTTTTCTAAGTGATACCCATGATTCCGCCATGTTGGGGTGTTACAGTATTGTATCTCTTTCTCTTTATCTCTTATTATCTGCTTATATTTTCTTCTCAAATTAATTTATATATATATATATATCAAATTTTTCTCTCTTTTCTCATAAAAACAATTGTGTTAATACTTGACCTGCCTTCATACGAGAGGTTAGGAATCCTGTCACTGGCACTTTTGTGAGATTTAGAGTTATTTTCTGAACAATTTTTTATTTGAGAAGATAATATTCGTAGATTTCTTGTCTGTTATTCTGTGTTTTGCTTGATAATTTGTTTATCTCTATCTGTTTATCTTAGATTACTTGTTTTCTTTGTTTGTGTGATAATCTGCTTCTTTGATTGGTTGTCTTTCTTGTTTTTATATTATATCTGTCTATTTTCTGTGATTATAATTGATTAAAATGGTGAATACTCCACCTGGTTCTGTTATTCATACTGGTAATACTCCTCCTGGTTCTGTTCATGGGGGTAATACTCCCCCTCGTTCTGTGCATAATGAAGAATCTGATAATGAATCTGAATTTGAGATTACTAAGATAAGCAAATTAGATTTTGGTGATTCATTGTATCTGCATGCTAGTGACACTACTAGTACACCTTTAATTGGTTTTAAATTGCTTGGAACTGAAAATTATAAAGTATGGGCTTGTGCAATTGAATTGGCTTTGGAAACTAAGAATAAAATTGGATTTATTGATGGTACATGCTTAAAAAGTTTTGATAATCCTGTTTTAGCTAAGCAGTGGGATAGATGCAATGCTGTTGTTCTTAACTGGATTTTAGGGTGTGTTTCACAAGAATTATATCTAGGTCAAATTTATTCTAAAAATGCTTGTGTTGTTTGGCAAGAACTTAAAGATACTTATGATAAGGTTGATGGATCTGTTACTTTTAATTTGTATCAAAAGATTAATTGTCTTGCTCAAAATGGATCTTCTGTCTGACTATTATCATAAACTTTCTGCTTTATGGAAACAATTTGATGCTAGATTATTCATTATATAAGTCGCACCGTTAGCGCATTATTCATTATATAAGTCGCACCGTTAGCGCATTATTCATTATATAAGTCGCACCGTTAGCGCATTATTCATTATATAAGTCGCACCGTTAGCGCATTATTCATTATATAAGTCGCACCGTTAGCGCATTATTCATTATATAAGTCGCACCGTTAGCGCATTATTCATTATATAAGTCGCACCGTTAGCGCATTATTCATTATATAAGTCGCACCGTTAGCGCATTATTCATTATATAAGTCGCACCGTTAGCGCATTATTCATTATATAAGTCGCACCGTTAGCGCATTATTCATTATATAAGTCGCACCGTTAGCGCATTATTCATTATATAAGTCGCACCGTTAGCGCATTATTCATTATATAAGTCGCACCGTTAGCGCATTATTCATTATATAAGTCGCACCGTTAGCGCATTATTCATTATATAAGTCGCACCGTTAGCGCATTATTCATTATATAAGTCGCACCGTTAGCGCATTATTCATTATATAAGTCGCACCGTTAGCGCATTATTCATTATATAAGTCGCACCGTTAGCGCATTATTCATTATATAAGTCGCACCGTTAGCGCATTATTCATTATATAAGTCGCACCGTTAGCGCATTATTCATTATATAAGTCGCACCGTTAGCGCATTATTCATTATATAAGTCGCACCGTTAGCGCATTATTCATTATATAAGTCGCACCGTTAGCGCATTATTCATTATATAAGTCGCACCGTTAGCGCATTATTCATTATATAAGTCGCACCGTTAGCGCATTATTCATTATATAAGTCGCACCGTTAGCGCATTATTCATTATATAAGTCGCACCGTTAGCGCATTATTCATTATATAAGTCGCACCGTTAGCGCATTATTCATTATATAAGTCGCACCGTTAGCGCATTATTCATTATATAAGTCGCACCGTTAGCGCATTATTCATTATATAAGTCGCACCGTTAGCGCATTATTCATTATATAAGTCGCACCGTTAGCGCATTATTCATTATATAAGTCGCACCGTTAGCGCATTATTCATTATATAAGTCGCACCGTTAGCGCATTATTCATTATATAAGTCGCACCGTTAGCGCATTATTCATTATATAAGTCGCACCGTTAGCGCATTATTCATTATATAAGTCGCACCGTTAGCGCATTATTCATTATATAAGTCGCACCGTTAGCGCATTATTCATTATATAAGTCGCACCGTTAGCGCATTATTCATTATATAAGTCGCACCGTTAGCGCATTATTCATTATATAAGTCGCACCGTTAGCGCATTATTCATTATATAAGTCGCACCGTTAGCGCATTATTCATTATATAAGTCGCACCGTTAGCGCATTATTCATTATATAAGTCGCACCGTTAGCGCATTATTCATTATATAAGTCGCACCGTTAGCGCATTATTCATTATATAAGTCGCACCGTTAGCGCATTATTCATTATATAAGTCGCACCGTTAGCGCATTATTCATTATATAAGTCGCACCGTTAGCGCATTATTCATTATATAAGTCGCACCGTTAGCGCATTATTCATTATATAAGTCGCACCGTTAGCGCATTATTCATTATATAAGTCGCACCGTTAGCGCATTATTCATTATATAAGTCGCACCGTTAGCGCATTATTCATTATATAAGTCGCACCGTTAGCGCATTATTCATTATATAAGTCGCACCGTTAGCGCATTATTCATTATATAAGTCGCACCGTTAGCGCATTATTCATTATATAAGTCGCACCGTTAGCGCATTATTCATTATATAAGTCGCACCGTTAGCGCATTATTCATTATATAAGTCGCACCGTTAGCGCATTATTCATTATATAAGTCGCACCGTTAGCGCATTATTCATTATATAAGTCGCACCGTTAGCGCATTATTCATTATATAAGTCGCACCGTTAGCGCATTATTCATTATATAAGTCGCACCGTTAGCGCATTATTCATTATATAAGTCGCACCGTTAGCGCATTATTCATTATATAAGTCGCACCGTTAGCGCATTATTCATTATATAAGTCGCACCGTTAGCGCATTATTCATTATATAAGTCGCACCGTTAGCGCATTATTCATTATATAAGTCGCACCGTTAGCGCATTATTCATTATATAAGTCGCACCGTTAGCGCATTATTCATTATATAAGTCGCACCGTTAGCGCATTATTCATTATATAAGTCGCACCGTTAGCGCATTATTCATTATATAAGTCGCACCGTTAGCGCATTATTCATTATATAAGTCGCACCGTTAGCGCATTATTCATTATATAAGTCGCACCGTTAGCGCATTATTCATTATATAAGTCGCACCGTTAGCGCATTATTCATTATATAAGTCGCACCGTTAGCGCATTATTCATTATATAAGTCGCACCGTTAGCGCATTATTCATTATATAAGTCGCACCGTTAGCGCATTATTCATTATATAAGTCGCACCGTTAGCGCATTATTCATTATATAAGTCGCACCGTTAGCGCATTATTCATTATATAAGTCGCACCGTTAGCGCATTATTCATTATATAAGTCGCACCGTTAGCGCATTATTCATTATATAAGTCGCACCGTTAGCGCATTATTCATTATATAAGTCGCACCGTTAGCGCATTATTCATTATATAAGTCGCACCGTTAGCGCATTATTCATTATATAAGTCGCACCGTTAGCGCATTATTCATTATATAAGTCGCACCGTTAGCGCATTATTCATTATATAAGTCGCACCGTTAGCGCATTATTCATTATATAAGTCGCACCGTTAGCGCATTATTCATTATATAAGTCGCACCGTTAGCGCATTATTCATTATATAAGTCGCACCGTTAGCGCATTATTCATTATATAAGTCGCACCGTTAGCGCATTATTCATTATATAAGTCGCACCGTTAGCGCATTATTCATTATATAAGTCGCACCGTTAGCGCATTATTCATTATATAAGTCGCACCGTTAGCGCATTATTCATTATATAAGTCGCACCGTTAGCGCATTATTCATTATATAAGTCGCACCGTTAGCGCATTATTCATTATATAAGTCGCACCGTTAGCGCATTATTCATTATATAAGTCGCACCGTTAGCGCATTATTCATTATATAAGTCGCACCGTTAGCGCATTATTCATTATATAAGTCGCACCGTTAGCGCATTATTCATTATATAAGTCGCACCGTTAGCGCATTATTCATTATATAAGTCGCACCGTTAGCGCATTATTCATTATATAAGTCGCACCGTTAGCGCATTATTCATTATATAAGTCGCACCGTTAGCGCATTATTCATTATATAAGTCGCACCGTTAGCGCATTATTCATTATATAAGTCGCACCGTTAGCGCATTATTCATTATATAAGTCGCACCGTTAGCGCATTATTCATTATATAAGTCGCACCGTTAGCGCATTATTCATTATATAAGTCGCACCGTTAGCGCATTATTCATTATATAAGTCGCACCGTTAGCGCATTATTCATTATATAAGTCGCACCGTTAGCGCATTATTCATTATATAAGTCGCACCGTTAGCGCATTATTCATTATATAAGTCGCACCGTTAGCGCATTATTCATTATATAAGTCGCACCGTTAGCGCATTATTCATTATATAAGTCGCACCGTTAGCGCATTATTCATTATATAAGTCGCACCGTTAGCGCATTATTCATTATATAAGTCGCACCGTTAGCGCATTATTCATTATATAAGTCGCACCGTTAGCGCATTATTCATTATATAAGTCGCACCGTTAGCGCATTATTCATTATATAAGTCGCACCGTTAGCGCATTATTCATTATATAAGTCGCACCGTTAGCGCATTATTCATTATATAAGTCGCACCGTTAGCGCATTATTCATTATATAAGTCGCACCGTTAGCGCATTATTCATTATATAAGTCGCACCGTTAGCGCATTATTCATTATATAAGTCGCACCGTTAGCGCATTATTCATTATATAAGTCGCACCGTTAGCGCATTATTCATTATATAAGTCGCACCGTTAGCGCATTATTCATTATATAAGTCGCACCGTTAGCGCATTATTCATTATATAAGTCGCACCGTTAGCGCATTATTCATTATATAAGTCGCACCGTTAGCGCATTATTCATTATATAAGTCGCACCGTTAGCGCATTATTCATTATATAAGTCGCACCGTTAGCGCATTATTCATTATATAAGTCGCACCGTTAGCGCATTATTCATTATATAAGTCGCACCGTTAGCGCATTATTCATTATATAAGTCGCACCGTTAGCGCATTATTCATTATATAAGTCGCACCGTTAGCGCATTATTCATTATATAAGTCGCACCGTTAGCGCATTATTCATTATATAAGTCGCACCGTTAGCGCATTATTCATTATATAAGTCGCACCGTTAGCGCATTATTCATTATATAAGTCGCACCGTTAGCGCATTATTCATTATATAAGTCGCACCGTTAGCGCATTATTCATTATATAAGTCGCACCGTTAGCGCATTATTCATTATATAAGTCGCACCGTTAGCGCATTATTCATTATATAAGTCGCACCGTTAGCGCATTATTCATTATATAAGTCGCACCGTTAGCGCATTATTCATTATATAAGTCGCACCGTTAGCGCATTATTCATTATATAAGTCGCACCGTTAGCGCATTATTCATTATATAAGTCGCACCGTTAGCGCATTATTCATTATATAAGTCGCACCGTTAGCGCATTATTCATTATATAAGTCGCACCGTTAGCGCATTATTCATTATATAAGTCGCACCGTTAGCGCATTATTCATTATATAAGTCGCACCGTTAGCGCATTATTCATTATATAAGTCGCACCGTTAGCGCATTATTCATTATATAAGTCGCACCGTTAGCGCATTATTCATTATATAAGTCGCACCGTTAGCGCATTATTCATTATATAAGTCGCACCGTTAGCGCATTATTCATTATATAAGTCGCACCGTTAGCGCATTATTCATTATATAAGTCGCACCGTTAGCGCATTATTCATTATATAAGTCGCACCGTTAGCGCATTATTCATTATATAAGTCGCACCGTTAGCGCATTATTCATTATATAAGTCGCACCGTTAGCGCATTATTCATTATATAAGTCGCACCGTTAGCGCATTATTCATTATATAAGTCGCACCGTTAGCGCATTATTCATTATATAAGTCGCACCGTTAGCGCATTATTCATTATATAAGTCGCACCGTTAGCGCATTATTCATTATATAAGTCGCACCGTTAGCGCATTATTCATTATATAAGTCGCACCGTTAGCGCATTATTCATTATATAAGTCGCACCGTTAGCGCATTATTCATTATATAAGTCGCACCGTTAGCGCATTATTCATTATATAAGTCGCACCGTTAGCGCATTATTCATTATATAAGTCGCACCGTTAGCGCATTATTCATTATATAAGTCGCACCGTTAGCGCATTATTCATTATATAAGTCGCACCGTTAGCGCATTATTCATTATATAAGTCGCACCGTTAGCGCATTATTCATTATATAAGTCGCACCGTTAGCGCATTATTCATTATATAAGTCGCACCGTTAGCGCATTATTCATTATATAAGTCGCACCGTTAGCGCATTATTCATTATATAAGTCGCACCGTTAGCGCATTATTCATTATATAAGTCGCACCGTTAGCGCATTATTCATTATATAAGTCGCACCGTTAGCGCATTATTCATTATATAAGTCGCACCGTTAGCGCATTATTCATTATATAAGTCGCACCGTTAGCGCATTATTCATTATATAAGTCGCACCGTTAGCGCATTATTCATTATATAAGTCGCACCGTTAGCGCATTATTCATTATATAAGTCGCACCGTTAGCGCATTATTCATTATATAAGTCGCACCGTTAGCGCATTATTCATTATATAAGTCGCACCGTTAGCGCATTATTCATTATATAAGTCGCACCGTTAGCGCATTATTCATTATATAAGTCGCACCGTTAGCGCATTATTCATTATATAAGTCGCACCGTTAGCGCATTATTCATTATATAAGTCGCACCGTTAGCGCATTATTCATTATATAAGTCGCACCGTTAGCGCATTATTCATTATATAAGTCGCACCGTTAGCGCATTATTCATTATATAAGTCGCACCGTTAGCGCATTATTCATTATATAAGTCGCACCGTTAGCGCATTATTCATTATATAAGTCGCACCGTTAGCGCATTATTCATTATATAAGTCGCACCGTTAGCGCATTATTCATTATATAAGTCGCACCGTTAGCGCATTATTCATTATATAAGTCGCACCGTTAGCGCATTATTCATTATATAAGTCGCACCGTTAGCGCATTATTCATTATATAAGTCGCACCGTTAGCGCATTATTCATTATATAAGTCGCACCGTTAGCGCATTATTCATTATATAAGTCGCACCGTTAGCGCATTATTCATTATATAAGTCGCACCGTTAGCGCATTATTCATTATATAAGTCGCACCGTTAGCGCATTATTCATTATATAAGTCGCACCGTTAGCGCATTATTCATTATATAAGTCGCACCGTTAGCGCATTATTCATTATATAAGTCGCACCGTTAGCGCATTATTCATTATATAAGTCGCACCGTTAGCGCATTATTCATTATATAAGTCGCACCGTTAGCGCATTATTCATTATATAAGTCGCACCGTTAGCGCATTATTCATTATATAAGTCGCACCGTTAGCGCATTATTCATTATATAAGTCGCACCGTTAGCGCATTATTCATTATATAAGTCGCACCGTTAGCGCATTATTCATTATATAAGTCGCACCGTTAGCGCATTATTCATTATATAAGTCGCACCGTTAGCGCATTATTCATTATATAAGTCGCACCGTTAGCGCATTATTCATTATATAAGTCGCACCGTTAGCGCATTATTCATTATATAAGTCGCACCGTTAGCGCATTATTCATTATATAAGTCGCACCGTTAGCGCATTATTCATTATATAAGTCGCACCGTTAGCGCATTATTCATTATATAAGTCGCACCGTTAGCGCATTATTCATTATATAAGTCGCACCGTTAGCGCATTATTCATTATATAAGTCGCACCGTTAGCGCATTATTCATTATATAAGTCGCACCGTTAGCGCATTATTCATTATATAAGTCGCACCGTTAGCGCATTATTCATTATATAAGTCGCACCGTTAGCGCATTATTCATTATATAAGTCGCACCGTTAGCGCATTATTCATTATATAAGTCGCACCGTTAGCGCATTATTCATTATATAAGTCGCACCGTTAGCGCATTATTCATTATATAAGTCGCACCGTTAGCGCATTATTCATTATATAAGTCGCACCGTTAGCGCATTATTCATTATATAAGTCGCACCGTTAGCGCATTATTCATTATATAAGTCGCACCGTTAGCGCATTATTCATTATATAAGTCGCACCGTTAGCGCATTATTCATTATATAAGTCGCACCGTTAGCGCATTATTCATTATATAAGTCGCACCGTTAGCGCATTATTCATTATATAAGTCGCACCGTTAGCGCATTATTCATTATATAAGTCGCACCGTTAGCGCATTATTCATTATATAAGTCGCACCGTTAGCGCATTATTCATTATATAAGTCGCACCGTTAGCGCATTATTCATTATATAAGTCGCACCGTTAGCGCATTATTCATTATATAAGTCGCACCGTTAGCGCATTATTCATTATATAAGTCGCACCGTTAGCGCATTATTCATTATATAAGTCGCACCGTTAGCGCATTATTCATTATATAAGTCGCACCGTTAGCGCATTATTCATTATATAAGTCGCACCGTTAGCGCATTATTCATTATATAAGTCGCACCGTTAGCGCATTATTCATTATATAAGTCGCACCGTTAGCGCATTATTCATTATATAAGTCGCACCGTTAGCGCATTATTCATTATATAAGTCGCACCGTTAGCGCATTATTCATTATATAAGTCGCACCGTTAGCGCATTATTCATTATATAAGTCGCACCGTTAGCGCATTATTCATTATATAAGTCGCACCGTTAGCGCATTATTCATTATATAAGTCGCACCGTTAGCGCATTATTCATTATATAAGTCGCACCGTTAGCGCATTATTCATTATATAAGTCGCACCGTTAGCGCATTATTCATTATATAAGTCGCACCGTTAGCGCATTATTCATTATATAAGTCGCACCGTTAGCGCATTATTCATTATATAAGTCGCACCGTTAGCGCATTATTCATTATATAAGTCGCACCGTTAGCGCATTATTCATTATATAAGTCGCACCGTTAGCGCATTATTCATTATATAAGTCGCACCGTTAGCGCATTATTCATTATATAAGTCGCACCGTTAGCGCATTATTCATTATATAAGTCGCACCGTTAGCGCATTATTCATTATATAAGTCGCACCGTTAGCGCATTATTCATTATATAAGTCGCACCGTTAGCGCATTATTCATTATATAAGTCGCACCGTTAGCGCATTATTCATTATATAAGTCGCACCGTTAGCGCATTATTCATTATATAAGTCGCACCGTTAGCGCATTATTCATTATATAAGTCGCACCGTTAGCGCATTATTCATTATATAAGTCGCACCGTTAGCGCATTATTCATTATATAAGTCGCACCGTTAGCGCATTATTCATTATATAAGTCGCACCGTTAGCGCATTATTCATTATATAAGTCGCACCGTTAGCGCATTATTCATTATATAAGTCGCACCGTTAGCGCATTATTCATTATATAAGTCGCACCGTTAGCGCATTATTCATTATATAAGTCGCACCGTTAGCGCATTATTCATTATATAAGTCGCACCGTTAGCGCATTATTCATTATATAAGTCGCACCGTTAGCGCATTATTCATTATATAAGTCGCACCGTTAGCGCATTATTCATTATATAAGTCGCACCGTTAGCGCATTATTCATTATATAAGTCGCACCGTTAGCGCATTATTCATTATATAAGTCGCACCGTTAGCGCATTATTCATTATATAAGTCGCACCGTTAGCGCATTATTCATTATATAAGTCGCACCGTTAGCGCATTATTCATTATATAAGTCGCACCGTTAGCGCATTATTCATTATATAAGTCGCACCGTTAGCGCATTATTCATTATATAAGTCGCACCGTTAGCGCATTATTCATTATATAAGTCGCACCGTTAGCGCATTATTCATTATATAAGTCGCACCGTTAGCGCATTATTCATTATATAAGTCGCACCGTTAGCGCATTATTCATTATATAAGTCGCACCGTTAGCGCATTATTCATTATATAAGTCGCACCGTTAGCGCATTATTCATTATATAAGTCGCACCGTTAGCGCATTATTCATTATATAAGTCGCACCGTTAGCGCATTATTCATTATATAAGTCGCACCGTTAGCGCATTATTCATTATATAAGTCGCACCGTTAGCGCATTATTCATTATATAAGTCGCACCGTTAGCGCATTATTCATTATATAAGTCGCACCGTTAGCGCATTATTCATTATATAAGTCGCACCGTTAGCGCATTATTCATTATATAAGTCGCACCGTTAGCGCATTATTCATTATATAAGTCGCACCGTTAGCGCATTATTCATTATATAAGTCGCACCGTTAGCGCATTATTCATTATATAAGTCGCACCGTTAGCGCATTATTCATTATATAAGTCGCACCGTTAGCGCATTATTCATTATATAAGTCGCACCGTTAGCGCATTATTCATTATATAAGTCGCACCGTTAGCGCATTATTCATTATATAAGTCGCACCGTTAGCGCATTATTCATTATATAAGTCGCACCGTTAGCGCATTATTCATTATATAAGTCGCACCGTTAGCGCATTATTCATTATATAAGTCGCACCGTTAGCGCATTATTCATTATATAAGTCGCACCGTTAGCGCATTATTCATTATATAAGTCGCACCGTTAGCGCATTATTCATTATATAAGTCGCACCGTTAGCGCATTATTCATTATATAAGTCGCACCGTTAGCGCATTATTCATTATATAAGTCGCACCGTTAGCGCATTATTCATTATATAAGTCGCACCGTTAGCGCATTATTCATTATATAAGTCGCACCGTTAGCGCATTATTCATTATATAAGTCGCACCGTTAGCGCATTATTCATTATATAAGTCGCACCGTTAGCGCATTATTCATTATATAAGTCGCACCGTTAGCGCATTATTCATTATATAAGTCGCACCGTTAGCGCATTATTCATTATATAAGTCGCACCGTTAGCGCATTATTCATTATATAAGTCGCACCGTTAGCGCATTATTCATTATATAAGTCGCACCGTTAGCGCATTATTCATTATATAAGTCGCACCGTTAGCGCATTATTCATTATATAAGTCGCACCGTTAGCGCATTATTCATTATATAAGTCGCACCGTTAGCGCATTATTCATTATATAAGTCGCACCGTTAGCGCATTATTCATTATATAAGTCGCACCGTTAGCGCATTATTCATTATATAAGTCGCACCGTTAGCGCATTATTCATTATATAAGTCGCACCGTTAGCGCATTATTCATTATATAAGTCGCACCGTTAGCGCATTATTCATTATATAAGTCGCACCGTTAGCGCATTATTCATTATATAAGTCGCACCGTTAGCGCATTATTCATTATATAAGTCGCACCGTTAGCGCATTATTCATTATATAAGTCGCACCGTTAGCGCATTATTCATTATATAAGTCGCACCGTTAGCGCATTATTCATTATATAAGTCGCACCGTTAGCGCATTATTCATTATATAAGTCGCACCGTTAGCGCATTATTCATTATATAAGTCGCACCGTTAGCGCATTATTCATTATATAAGTCGCACCGTTAGCGCATTATTCATTATATAAGTCGCACCGTTAGCGCATTATTCATTATATAAGTCGCACCGTTAGCGCATTATTCATTATATAAGTCGCACCGTTAGCGCATTATTCATTATATAAGTCGCACCGTTAGCGCATTATTCATTATATAAGTCGCACCGTTAGCGCATTATTCATTATATAAGTCGCACCGTTAGCGCATTATTCATTATATAAGTCGCACCGTTAGCGCATTATTCATTATATAAGTCGCACCGTTAGCGCATTATTCATTATATAAGTCGCACCGTTAGCGCATTATTCATTATATAAGTCGCACCGTTAGCGCATTATTCATTATATAAGTCGCACCGTTAGCGCATTATTCATTATATAAGTCGCACCGTTAGCGCATTATTCATTATATAAGTCGCACCGTTAGCGCATTATTCATTATATAAGTCGCACCGTTAGCGCATTATTCATTATATAAGTCGCACCGTTAGCGCATTATTCATTATATAAGTCGCACCGTTAGCGCATTATTCATTATATAAGTCGCACCGTTAGCGCATTATTCATTATATAAGTCGCACCGTTAGCGCATTATTCATTATATAAGTCGCACCGTTAGCGCATTATTCATTATATAAGTCGCACCGTTAGCGCATTATTCATTATATAAGTCGCACCGTTAGCGCATTATTCATTATATAAGTCGCACCGTTAGCGCATTATTCATTATATAAGTCGCACCGTTAGCGCATTATTCATTATATAAGTCGCACCGTTAGCGCATTATTCATTATATAAGTCGCACCGTTAGCGCATTATTCATTATATAAGTCGCACCGTTAGCGCATTATTCATTATATAAGTCGCACCGTTAGCGCATTATTCATTATATAAGTCGCACCGTTAGCGCATTATTCATTATATAAGTCGCACCGTTAGCGCATTATTCATTATATAAGTCGCACCGTTAGCGCATTATTCATTATATAAGTCGCACCGTTAGCGCATTATTCATTATATAAGTCGCACCGTTAGCGCATTATTCATTATATAAGTCGCACCGTTAGCGCATTATTCATTATATAAGTCGCACCGTTAGCGCATTATTCATTATATAAGTCGCACCGTTAGCGCATTATTCATTATATAAGTCGCACCGTTAGCGCATTATTCATTATATAAGTCGCACCGTTAGCGCATTATTCATTATATAAGTCGCACCGTTAGCGCATTATTCATTATATAAGTCGCACCGTTAGCGCATTATTCATTATATAAGTCGCACCGTTAGCGCATTATTCATTATATAAGTCGCACCGTTAGCGCATTATTCATTATATAAGTCGCACCGTTAGCGCATTATTCATTATATAAGTCGCACCGTTAGCGCATTATTCATTATATAAGTCGCACCGTTAGCGCATTATTCATTATATAAGTCGCACCGTTAGCGCATTATTCATTATATAAGTCGCACCGTTAGCGCATTATTCATTATATAAGTCGCACCGTTAGCGCATTATTCATTATATAAGTCGCACCGTTAGCGCATTATTCATTATATAAGTCGCACCGTTAGCGCATTATTCATTATATAAGTCGCACCGTTAGCGCATTATTCATTATATAAGTCGCACCGTTAGCGCATTATTCATTATATAAGTCGCACCGTTAGCGCATTATTCATTATATAAGTCGCACCGTTAGCGCATTATTCATTATATAAGTCGCACCGTTAGCGCATTATTCATTATATAAGTCGCACCGTTAGCGCATTATTCATTATATAAGTCGCACCGTTAGCGCATTATTCATTATATAAGTCGCACCGTTAGCGCATTATTCATTATATAAGTCGCACCGTTAGCGCATTATTCATTATATAAGTCGCACCGTTAGCGCATTATTCATTATATAAGTCGCACCGTTAGCGCATTATTCATTATATAAGTCGCACCGTTAGCGCATTATTCATTATATAAGTCGCACCGTTAGCGCATTATTCATTATATAAGTCGCACCGTTAGCGCATTATTCATTATATAAGTCGCACCGTTAGCGCATTATTCATTATATAAGTCGCACCGTTAGCGCATTATTCATTATATAAGTCGCACCGTTAGCGCATTATTCATTATATAAGTCGCACCGTTAGCGCATTATTCATTATATAAGTCGCACCGTTAGCGCATTATTCATTATATAAGTCGCACCGTTAGCGCATTATTCATTATATAAGTCGCACCGTTAGCGCATTATTCATTATATAAGTCGCACCGTTAGCGCATTATTCATTATATAAGTCGCACCGTTAGCGCATTATTCATTATATAAGTCGCACCGTTAGCGCATTATTCATTATATAAGTCGCACCGTTAGCGCATTATTCATTATATAAGTCGCACCGTTAGCGCATTATTCATTATATAAGTCGCACCGTTAGCGCATTATTCATTATATAAGTCGCACCGTTAGCGCATTATTCATTATATAAGTCGCACCGTTAGCGCATTATTCATTATATAAGTCGCACCGTTAGCGCATTATTCATTATATAAGTCGCACCGTTAGCGCATTATTCATTATATAAGTCGCACCGTTAGCGCATTATTCATTATATAAGTCGCACCGTTAGCGCATTATTCATTATATAAGTCGCACCGTTAGCGCATTATTCATTATATAAGTCGCACCGTTAGCGCATTATTCATTATATAAGTCGCACCGTTAGCGCATTATTCATTATATAAGTCGCACCGTTAGCGCATTATTCATTATATAAGTCGCACCGTTAGCGCATTATTCATTATATAAGTCGCACCGTTAGCGCATTATTCATTATATAAGTCGCACCGTTAGCGCATTATTCATTATATAAGTCGCACCGTTAGCGCATTATTCATTATATAAGTCGCACCGTTAGCGCATTATTCATTATATAAGTCGCACCGTTAGCGCATTATTCATTATATAAGTCGCACCGTTAGCGCATTATTCATTATATAAGTCGCACCGTTAGCGCATTATTCATTATATAAGTCGCACCGTTAGCGCATTATTCATTATATAAGTCGCACCGTTAGCGCATTATTCATTATATAAGTCGCACCGTTAGCGCATTATTCATTATATAAGTCGCACCGTTAGCGCATTATTCATTATATAAGTCGCACCGTTAGCGCATTATTCATTATATAAGTCGCACCGTTAGCGCATTATTCATTATATAAGTCGCACCGTTAGCGCATTATTCATTATATAAGTCGCACCGTTAGCGCATTATTCATTATATAAGTCGCACCGTTAGCGCATTATTCATTATATAAGTCGCACCGTTAGCGCATTATTCATTATATAAGTCGCACCGTTAGCGCATTATTCATTATATAAGTCGCACCGTTAGCGCATTATTCATTATATAAGTCGCACCGTTAGCGCATTATTCATTATATAAGTCGCACCGTTAGCGCATTATTCATTATATAAGTCGCACCGTTAGCGCATTATTCATTATATAAGTCGCACCGTTAGCGCATTATTCATTATATAAGTCGCACCGTTAGCGCATTATTCATTATATAAGTCGCACCGTTAGCGCATTATTCATTATATAAGTCGCACCGTTAGCGCATTATTCATTATATAAGTCGCACCGTTAGCGCATTATTCATTATATAAGTCGCACCGTTAGCGCATTATTCATTATATAAGTCGCACCGTTAGCGCATTATTCATTATATAAGTCGCACCGTTAGCGCATTATTCATTATATAAGTCGCACCGTTAGCGCATTATTCATTATATAAGTCGCACCGTTAGCGCATTATTCATTATATAAGTCGCACCGTTAGCGCATTATTCATTATATAAGTCGCACCGTTAGCGCATTATTCATTATATAAGTCGCACCGTTAGCGCATTATTCATTATATAAGTCGCACCGTTAGCGCATTATTCATTATATAAGTCGCACCGTTAGCGCATTATTCATTATATAAGTCGCACCGTTAGCGCATTATTCATTATATAAGTCGCACCGTTAGCGCATTATTCATTATATAAGTCGCACCGTTAGCGCATTATTCATTATATAAGTCGCACCGTTAGCGCATTATTCATTATATAAGTCGCACCGTTAGCGCATTATTCATTATATAAGTCGCACCGTTAGCGCATTATTCATTATATAAGTCGCACCGTTAGCGCATTATTCATTATATAAGTCGCACCGTTAGCGCATTATTCATTATATAAGTCGCACCGTTAGCGCATTATTCATTATATAAGTCGCACCGTTAGCGCATTATTCATTATATAAGTCGCACCGTTAGCGCATTATTCATTATATAAGTCGCACCGTTAGCGCATTATTCATTATATAAGTCGCACCGTTAGCGCATTATTCATTATATAAGTCGCACCGTTAGCGCATTATTCATTATATAAGTCGCACCGTTAGCGCATTATTCATTATATAAGTCGCACCGTTAGCGCATTATTCATTATATAAGTCGCACCGTTAGCGCATTATTCATTATATAAGTCGCACCGTTAGCGCATTATTCATTATATAAGTCGCACCGTTAGCGCATTATTCATTATATAAGTCGCACCGTTAGCGCATTATTCATTATATAAGTCGCACCGTTAGCGCATTATTCATTATATAAGTCGCACCGTTAGCGCATTATTCATTATATAAGTCGCACCGTTAGCGCATTATTCATTATATAAGTCGCACCGTTAGCGCATTATTCATTATATAAGTCGCACCGTTAGCGCATTATTCATTATATAAGTCGCACCGTTAGCGCATTATTCATTATATAAGTCGCACCGTTAGCGCATTATTCATTATATAAGTCGCACCGTTAGCGCATTATTCATTATATAAGTCGCACCGTTAGCGCATTATTCATTATATAAGTCGCACCGTTAGCGCATTATTCATTATATAAGTCGCACCGTTAGCGCATTATTCATTATATAAGTCGCACCGTTAGCGCATTATTCATTATATAAGTCGCACCGTTAGCGCATTATTCATTATATAAGTCGCACCGTTAGCGCATTATTCATTATATAAGTCGCACCGTTAGCGCATTATTCATTATATAAGTCGCACCGTTAGCGCATTATTCATTATATAAGTCGCACCGTTAGCGCATTATTCATTATATAAGTCGCACCGTTAGCGCATTATTCATTATATAAGTCGCACCGTTAGCGCATTATTCATTATATAAGTCGCACCGTTAGCGCATTATTCATTATATAAGTCGCACCGTTAGCGCATTATTCATTATATAAGTCGCACCGTTAGCGCATTATTCATTATATAAGTCGCACCGTTAGCGCATTATTCATTATATAAGTCGCACCGTTAGCGCATTATTCATTATATAAGTCGCACCGTTAGCGCATTATTCATTATATAAGTCGCACCGTTAGCGCATTATTCATTATATAAGTCGCACCGTTAGCGCATTATTCATTATATAAGTCGCACCGTTAGCGCATTATTCATTATATAAGTCGCACCGTTAGCGCATTATTCATTATATAAGTCGCACCGTTAGCGCATTATTCATTATATAAGTCGCACCGTTAGCGCATTATTCATTATATAAGTCGCACCGTTAGCGCATTATTCATTATATAAGTCGCACCGTTAGCGCATTATTCATTATATAAGTCGCACCGTTAGCGCATTATTCATTATATAAGTCGCACCGTTAGCGCATTATTCATTATATAAGTCGCACCGTTAGCGCATTATTCATTATATAAGTCGCACCGTTAGCGCATTATTCATTATATAAGTCGCACCGTTAGCGCATTATTCATTATATAAGTCGCACCGTTAGCGCATTATTCATTATATAAGTCGCACCGTTAGCGCATTATTCATTATATAAGTCGCACCGTTAGCGCATTATTCATTATATAAGTCGCACCGTTAGCGCATTATTCATTATATAAGTCGCACCGTTAGCGCATTATTCATTATATAAGTCGCACCGTTAGCGCATTATTCATTATATAAGTCGCACCGTTAGCGCATTATTCATTATATAAGTCGCACCGTTAGCGCATTATTCATTATATAAGTCGCACCGTTAGCGCATTATTCATTATATAAGTCGCACCGTTAGCGCATTATTCATTATATAAGTCGCACCGTTAGCGCATTATTCATTATATAAGTCGCACCGTTAGCGCATTATTCATTATATAAGTCGCACCGTTAGCGCATTATTCATTATATAAGTCGCACCGTTAGCGCATTATTCATTATATAAGTCGCACCGTTAGCGCATTATTCATTATATAAGTCGCACCGTTAGCGCATTATTCATTATATAAGTCGCACCGTTAGCGCATTATTCATTATATAAGTCGCACCGTTAGCGCATTATTCATTATATAAGTCGCACCGTTAGCGCATTATTCATTATATAAGTCGCACCGTTAGCGCATTATTCATTATATAAGTCGCACCGTTAGCGCATTATTCATTATATAAGTCGCACCGTTAGCGCATTATTCATTATATAAGTCGCACCGTTAGCGCATTATTCATTATATAAGTCGCACCGTTAGCGCATTATTCATTATATAAGTCGCACCGTTAGCGCATTATTCATTATATAAGTCGCACCGTTAGCGCATTATTCATTATATAAGTCGCACCGTTAGCGCATTATTCATTATATAAGTCGCACCGTTAGCGCATTATTCATTATATAAGTCGCACCGTTAGCGCATTATTCATTATATAAGTCGCACCGTTAGCGCATTATTCATTATATAAGTCGCACCGTTAGCGCATTATTCATTATATAAGTCGCACCGTTAGCGCATTATTCATTATATAAGTCGCACCGTTAGCGCATTATTCATTATATAAGTCGCACCGTTAGCGCATTATTCATTATATAAGTCGCACCGTTAGCGCATTATTCATTATATAAGTCGCACCGTTAGCGCATTATTCATTATATAAGTCGCACCGTTAGCGCATTATTCATTATATAAGTCGCACCGTTAGCGCATTATTCATTATATAAGTCGCACCGTTAGCGCATTATTCATTATATAAGTCGCACCGTTAGCGCATTATTCATTATATAAGTCGCACCGTTAGCGCATTATTCATTATATAAGTCGCACCGTTAGCGCATTATTCATTATATAAGTCGCACCGTTAGCGCATTATTCATTATATAAGTCGCACCGTTAGCGCATTATTCATTATATAAGTCGCACCGTTAGCGCATTATTCATTATATAAGTCGCACCGTTAGCGCATTATTCATTATATAAGTCGCACCGTTAGCGCATTATTCATTATATAAGTCGCACCGTTAGCGCATTATTCATTATATAAGTCGCACCGTTAGCGCATTATTCATTATATAAGTCGCACCGTTAGCGCATTATTCATTATATAAGTCGCACCGTTAGCGCATTATTCATTATATAAGTCGCACCGTTAGCGCATTATTCATTATATAAGTCGCACCGTTAGCGCATTATTCATTATATAAGTCGCACCGTTAGCGCATTATTCATTATATAAGTCGCACCGTTAGCGCATTATTCATTATATAAGTCGCACCGTTAGCGCATTATTCATTATATAAGTCGCACCGTTAGCGCATTATTCATTATATAAGTCGCACCGTTAGCGCATTATTCATTATATAAGTCGCACCGTTAGCGCATTATTCATTATATAAGTCGCACCGTTAGCGCATTATTCATTATATAAGTCGCACCGTTAGCGCATTATTCATTATATAAGTCGCACCGTTAGCGCATTATTCATTATATAAGTCGCACCGTTAGCGCATTATTCATTATATAAGTCGCACCGTTAGCGCATTATTCATTATATAAGTCGCACCGTTAGCGCATTATTCATTATATAAGTCGCACCGTTAGCGCATTATTCATTATATAAGTCGCACCGTTAGCGCATTATTCATTATATAAGTCGCACCGTTAGCGCATTATTCATTATATAAGTCGCACCGTTAGCGCATTATTCATTATATAAGTCGCACCGTTAGCGCATTATTCATTATATAAGTCGCACCGTTAGCGCATTATTCATTATATAAGTCGCACCGTTAGCGCATTATTCATTATATAAGTCGCACCGTTAGCGCATTATTCATTATATAAGTCGCACCGTTAGCGCATTATTCATTATATAAGTCGCACCGTTAGCGCATTATTCATTATATAAGTCGCACCGTTAGCGCATTATTCATTATATAAGTCGCACCGTTAGCGCATTATTCATTATATAAGTCGCACCGTTAGCGCATTATTCATTATATAAGTCGCACCGTTAGCGCATTATTCATTATATAAGTCGCACCGTTAGCGCATTATTCATTATATAAGTCGCACCGTTAGCGCATTATTCATTATATAAGTCGCACCGTTAGCGCATTATTCATTATATAAGTCGCACCGTTAGCGCATTATTCATTATATAAGTCGCACCGTTAGCGCATTATTCATTATATAAGTCGCACCGTTAGCGCATTATTCATTATATAAGTCGCACCGTTAGCGCATTATTCATTATATAAGTCGCACCGTTAGCGCATTATTCATTATATAAGTCGCACCGTTAGCGCATTATTCATTATATAAGTCGCACCGTTAGCGCATTATTCATTATATAAGTCGCACCGTTAGCGCATTATTCATTATATAAGTCGCACCGTTAGCGCATTATTCATTATATAAGTCGCACCGTTAGCGCATTATTCATTATATAAGTCGCACCGTTAGCGCATTATTCATTATATAAGTCGCACCGTTAGCGCATTATTCATTATATAAGTCGCACCGTTAGCGCATTATTCATTATATAAGTCGCACCGTTAGCGCATTATTCATTATATAAGTCGCACCGTTAGCGCATTATTCATTATATAAGTCGCACCGTTAGCGCATTATTCATTATATAAGTCGCACCGTTAGCGCATTATTCATTATATAAGTCGCACCGTTAGCGCATTATTCATTATATAAGTCGCACCGTTAGCGCATTATTCATTATATAAGTCGCACCGTTAGCGCATTATTCATTATATAAGTCGCACCGTTAGCGCATTATTCATTATATAAGTCGCACCGTTAGCGCATTATTCATTATATAAGTCGCACCGTTAGCGCATTATTCATTATATAAGTCGCACCGTTAGCGCATTATTCATTATATAAGTCGCACCGTTAGCGCATTATTCATTATATAAGTCGCACCGTTAGCGCATTATTCATTATATAAGTCGCACCGTTAGCGCATTATTCATTATATAAGTCGCACCGTTAGCGCATTATTCATTATATAAGTCGCACCGTTAGCGCATTATTCATTATATAAGTCGCACCGTTAGCGCATTATTCATTATATAAGTCGCACCGTTAGCGCATTATTCATTATATAAGTCGCACCGTTAGCGCATTATTCATTATATAAGTCGCACCGTTAGCGCATTATTCATTATATAAGTCGCACCGTTAGCGCATTATTCATTATATAAGTCGCACCGTTAGCGCATTATTCATTATATAAGTCGCACCGTTAGCGCATTATTCATTATATAAGTCGCACCGTTAGCGCATTATTCATTATATAAGTCGCACCGTTAGCGCATTATTCATTATATAAGTCGCACCGTTAGCGCATTATTCATTATATAAGTCGCACCGTTAGCGCATTATTCATTATATAAGTCGCACCGTTAGCGCATTATTCATTATATAAGTCGCACCGTTAGCGCATTATTCATTATATAAGTCGCACCGTTAGCGCATTATTCATTATATAAGTCGCACCGTTAGCGCATTATTCATTATATAAGTCGCACCGTTAGCGCATTATTCATTATATAAGTCGCACCGTTAGCGCATTATTCATTATATAAGTCGCACCGTTAGCGCATTATTCATTATATAAGTCGCACCGTTAGCGCATTATTCATTATATAAGTCGCACCGTTAGCGCATTATTCATTATATAAGTCGCACCGTTAGCGCATTATTCATTATATAAGTCGCACCGTTAGCGCATTATTCATTATATAAGTCGCACCGTTAGCGCATTATTCATTATATAAGTCGCACCGTTAGCGCATTATTCATTATATAAGTCGCACCGTTAGCGCATTATTCATTATATAAGTCGCACCGTTAGCGCATTATTCATTATATAAGTCGCACCGTTAGCGCATTATTCATTATATAAGTCGCACCGTTAGCGCATTATTCATTATATAAGTCGCACCGTTAGCGCATTATTCATTATATAAGTCGCACCGTTAGCGCATTATTCATTATATAAGTCGCACCGTTAGCGCATTATTCATTATATAAGTCGCACCGTTAGCGCATTATTCATTATATAAGTCGCACCGTTAGCGCATTATTCATTATATAAGTCGCACCGTTAGCGCATTATTCATTATATAAGTCGCACCGTTAGCGCATTATTCATTATATAAGTCGCACCGTTAGCGCATTATTCATTATATAAGTCGCACCGTTAGCGCATTATTCATTATATAAGTCGCACCGTTAGCGCATTATTCATTATATAAGTCGCACCGTTAGCGCATTATTCATTATATAAGTCGCACCGTTAGCGCATTATTCATTATATAAGTCGCACCGTTAGCGCATTATTCATTATATAAGTCGCACCGTTAGCGCATTATTCATTATATAAGTCGCACCGTTAGCGCATTATTCATTATATAAGTCGCACCGTTAGCGCATTATTCATTATATAAGTCGCACCGTTAGCGCATTATTCATTATATAAGTCGCACCGTTAGCGCATTATTCATTATATAAGTCGCACCGTTAGCGCATTATTCATTATATAAGTCGCACCGTTAGCGCATTATTCATTATATAAGTCGCACCGTTAGCGCATTATTCATTATATAAGTCGCACCGTTAGGTTTTATGAAAATGTGTTTCCTTTTACTATGAAAAATGATAAAAATTTTCAAAATGATTCTGTAAATCAACTGAATTTCTTTGATAACTATGATACACTAATTCATGAGGATTTTTCTATGCCCTATGATGAAGAGGAAGACAAGAAGGCTGATTCTAACATTGGAGGTGAGCCTCATCTTCAAAAGAATCTTAATGAACATCTTAAAGATATGCATGATCATTCTCCTGGCAGTTCTTCAAGAACTACTGAGAATAGTATTGAGCATAGTCATTCTGCAGATAGTTCAGAAGAGATTAATAGAGAAGATGGTGTGCATGCCATCATGTTAGAAAACATGAATAATGAGAATATCATTCCTGAGGGCAATTTAGAAAATCCAAGTCTTAATTTAAGAAGGTCTGCTAGACAATCTGTTTTATCTCAAAGGTTAAAAGATTTTGAGGTTCAAGGAAAAGTAAAGTATCCATTAAACAAAGTTGTTAATTATTCACATTTAACTTCTGATCTTCACTGTTTTGCTACTTCTTTAAACAAAAGTATTGAACCTTCCTCATTTAGTGAAGCTAGTAGAGACATTAATTGGATAAATGCAATGAATGAGGAAATGGAAGCATTAAACAGAAACAATACTTGGACTATCACTACTTTGCCTAATAATAGAACAACTATTGGTTGTAAATGGATATATAAGATTAAATACAAGGCAAATGGGGAAATTGAAAGATATAAAGCCAGATTGGTTGCAAAAGGGTATAGTCAAAAGGCTGGTATTGACTTTGATGAAACATTTTCACCTGTTGTGAAAATGGTAACTGTTAGATGCTTATTAACTGTTGCAGTTTCTAAAAATTGGCCTTTATTTCAATTAGATGTGAATAATGCTTTTTTATATGGTGATTTGATTGAAGATGTTTATATGGATATTCCTCAAGGTTATTCTAATAACCAAAACATGGTTTGTAAACTGAATAAATCTTTGTATGGATTGAAACAAGCTCCTAGGCAATGGAATTCTAAGTTATGTAGTGCTTTGATTGAGTATGGTTTTGTTCAAAGCAAATGTGATTATTCATTGTTTGTCAAAAATCATAATGGTATTTTTGTGGCATTACTTGTATATGTAGATGATATTGTTTTGACTGGTAATAGTCAAACTGAAATTGATAATGTTAAGAATTTTATGAATACCAAGTTTAAGATTAAAGATTTGGGGAAATTGAAATACTTTTTAGGGATTGAAGTTCTTGAAAATGAGTCTGGTTTGTATTTAACACAAAGGAAATATTGCTTGGAGGTTTTGAATGAGTTTGGTCTACTTGGTTGTAAACCTAATAATACACCACTTGAAATGAATATGACTCTAAAACCAAATTCTTCCTCACCTTTACTTGACAATATGAATGCATACCAGAAATTGATTGGCAAGTTGATTTATTTAACTCTTACAAGACCTGATATTAGCTATGCTGTTCAATGTTTATCTCAATATATGCATTCTCCTACTCAAGAGCATTTTAATCTTGGACTTAGAGTCATGAGATATCTTAAAGGAGCACCAGGTAATGGTTTACATATTCAGAAATGTGATAATCTTGATATGGTTTGTTATGTAGATTCTGACTGGGCTAGATGTCTTGCTACCAGAAAATCTGTCACTGGTTTTTCTATTTTTCTGGGCAATACTCTTGTTTCTTGGAAAAGTAAGAAACAAAATACAGTAGCTAAGTCCTCTGCTGAAGCAGAATATAGGGCTTTAGCTGCTGTAACTTGTGAAAGTATTTGGCTTATGAACCTTTTAAATGATCTTGGAATAAAAACAAGTCTTCCTGTTAATATATTTTGTGATAGCAAAGCTGCTATTCAAATTTCTGCCAATCCTGTATTTCATGAAAGAACAAAACATTTTGAGATTGATTTATACTTTGTAAGGGAAAAAATTTGTGCAGGTGTGGTTAAGGTGAATAAAATTCAATCAGAGTATAATATAGCAGATATCTTTACCAAGAGTTTAGGTTCTAAGCAACATCAATTTCTTTGTGAAAAACTTGGTTTATTTAATATGTTCAAACCATGAACTGGAGGGGGGATGTTATGAGGATCAAGTTCATGGTTAAAAAGATCAAAAACTTAACAAATGTTTTATCAAGTGCAGGAAAGGTTTAAAGTGTTGAATTATAGAAGTGAGGGACTGAAGTTGTCAAGATGGCATTCTGGAGACTCTGTGCTGAAAGTGAAGAGAAGAAGAAGTCAAGGGTGTCCTATGAAAATTAAAGAGTGTATATATACACACTTATGTCTGGATCTAGGGTTAATAACAAACCCTTATTATTTCTGCAGTCGATTTTTCTCTCTATATTGTATTCATATATATATATCATATCGATATATATATTTCTGGTTTTCTGTATATAATCATCATTATCGATGATTATTTAGATAATATTTGTATCAATAAACTCATAAACTCTTTAATAAATATTCATAATAATCTCTTCTGCTCTAGTTCTTGGTTGATTGTGATATTTTTACAATATGATCTATTTGATATGGCATCTTTGTTAGTGCTCTTTGTTATTGTATCCTTATATTAGCACTATATTTGCTCATTTGCTGCCATGTTATATGTGCCTTTGATATTGTGACAACCTGAATTATTGGTTCCTTTGTTATGAGCTTCTATTTAGCCTTTTGATTATCTACTCTGGGTATGCGGGTTATTAACCACCTATGGGGGTACCATAGGCACGTCATTGTGGCACTGATGGCGCGACACTTCCGTAGCAGTGTGATCGGTTATGGCGTCTCCTCTTCGTTGGCCGTATAATGGTGTTAGGGGGCGTATGGGTTGACCCTAGTTTGTGTTTGTGTTTTGGATTGTGTTTTGGGTTGTGTGCCAACTCCTCATTCACCTTTGGTACATATGGATCTGCAGTCCTATGTACACCTTTCGGCCAATACTTGTTGTATCTAACATACTTGATATGCAAGTGTTGGAATTTTGGTCGGTGTTTGTCATATCTAACATACTTGATATGCAAGCGTCGGAATTTTGGACCCGATTATTCATACCCCTTTGACTTCTCAGTTCAGTTCAGCTAAGTTCTTTGTTTCATTATTAGTATTCGATTATCGTAACCATCTGATTTGTTACTAATTAACTTCTCATTCATTTGTTTTAAAAAGAAAATTTGGTTTATTACATATAACTTGTTTATCAAAAAATTGTATTGCTTGTTTGTATCTACCTTTGTTGTATCCGCTCACTGAGCAATTGGCTCAGCCAAAGTTTTTCTTTTCCTGCGGCAGGTATTAAGAAAGGAAGGAGATATGGACTTTTAGCTAGCTTCCGCGCATAATGGATTTGTTGAAGATCAAGGTTGAGAATTATATTAGGCTATGATGATGATTGTAAAAATATTAAGATAAATTTTGGATAATATTCTTGTATTATTGTTTAGATTCGATCGTGACACTCCATATTTTGGGTTTAGAATTGGGGTGTTACACAACCTGAACCTGTTACCGGTAGATGTGAAATGAATAACCCAAGCGAAAACGCTTGGAACGACAGTACTGAAATGTTCAACAGGGACACGACTAAAGGTCCACAGAGCAAAGATCAACTAGTAGGTCACTTCACCATAATTCGGAAGGAATGTAAGCAGTTTGAGGCAATTTGCTCGTACTTGAATGCACAGGAGAGGCCCGTGTCTGATGAGTTGCTTTATGCAACGGCGCATCAGCTTTACCAGGAGAAGCATGAGAGGGGCTTCAGATACGAGCACTGCTTCAGGGAGCTTATCATGGTTCCTTTTTAATTGTTTTGAATTATGAAGTATGTTTTAGTATTTTAATTAAGTGTGTTTTAGTATTTTGAATTATGTATTGTCTTTTAGTATTGTAATGTCTTTAAGTATTTTAATAAAATGCCTACTTCGTAATTTAATAACAACAGAAGTTTATTCATAATTTTAAAACATTACAAACTTATTAAAGAGAAACATACAACATAATAGTTCATAGAACAAATTACAAACTTATTAAAAGACAAATTTATTCATTCATCTCATAAACTGCTTTGGCCCATATGATCAAATGGTTCAAGGTGTTAACCGCACAATCAAGTTGTTCCAGAGCAACTTGAGTCTTGTCGATCTTCCCCTACAAATAAGTAAAGTATTGACACTCAAGATCAGTACAATACCCGGTTTGTATATAATCGATTTGTTCTCGACACCATTGCTTCTTCGCATTTAGTTTTCGCATAACTGCAACAAGTTCCTCTTTAAACAATTGGTGGTCGAGGATATCAGCCATGATACCTTCCTGCACTTGATCGACAGTCATTGGTCGTTTTGGGTTAGTGACATTTGATGAAGAAGCCATTTCAGATGTATAAAAGGTTGTGTTTTGATCAGAAATATTTGATAAGAAGCCAGTATTTATAGGAAAACTAGAAGACGCTCCTCCAACGTTCAAAATTGAAAATATTTACACTTTCAGTACCTCCAACGTTTGAATTCAAAATATTTACATTTTCAGTCCCTCAAACGGCCAAAAATTCAAAAACATTTACACTTCCAGTCCCTGAACGGCTAACCTGGATGTCACTCTATAAATACCAACCTAGAGCACAATTTAGTTTCATTACCATTCCAATTTTCATTCTTCTACAAACTCACTCACTCTAACCAAATGGCGTCCTCATCATCAAAAAAGAATGTTCACCGACCTCGTCTGACCGAAGATGAGATGAAAACACAAATCATGGTTGATATCAAAGAGGACACCCTCCATCAAACTGAACTCTCTGGGGTTATGGGTTACCTACGGGAGAAAAGACGACGATGCGAGCAAGAGATACAGGCAATACAAGCCCCAGGCCGCAATGTTTCGAAGCACGAAGAGCACTATTCTTCGTTTCTACAGGGGGAGATCAACAAGGTCAAGAGGGTGGTCGATGATGTTTTTAAGGCCGGTCACACGTTGGGTGACCAATGCACCTGGGCCGAATCGTATCACGACAATTGCGAAGAAGACAAAACCACTTGGGAAGTCAAATGTCCCCAACACGACAAGTGGTGGCTCGACGAAAGCGCTTACCGTGGCATATGAAGTATGTCAATAAAAGATGATGAGTAATCGTAGCATTTCAATGTATTTCGTATTTTTATCATATAGTGTCTTTTTTAATTATGTGTTGTCTTTTATTTTTAAGTAATGTAATGTGTTTGTTTAATAATAAAATGTGTTTTTTTGTTATATTTGAATGATGTTTTTGTTATAAAAAAATTATAAAAGAATTGATGATGTGGCGAAGAAGTTCCAAGAAGCTTGTCTTATAGACAGGGAGAATCCTGAGGGGAGTTCTAAGTGATGTGATGCTGACATGGCAGTCAAGAATGGGAGGACTCCCTCCTTATAAGCATAGGCCTAAGATTTGTTTTCTTTTGCTGTTTGTGGGTAAATCGCTTAAGAAAATCATATGATGTTATTGACTGTATGAGTCACTTTCCATCAACATTACACTGTGGTGAACAAGCAATGACCTGGCGAAAAGAAGTCATCGTAATGCACATCTTATCTAAGAAAGACTATACAAAGGAATTACCATCAAAACAACGTTTCTGGTTAACCAGTAAAACATCTTGCATTGACTTGTACAGATTTTATTGATTTAGATACAGGCCGGCGGTGTGGTGCTCGACGGATATGCGAGCACAACAACATGTGGGTCTCCGTTTACGGCTGCCAGATGTGGTGTGGAGGGTCGAGTGGGGGGTGACGTTGGTGGTGGTGATGAATGGGTCTGACGGAGTTGGTGATGAGCAGGGCTGACGGCGGCGAATTTGATGTCCGGCGTGTGGTTTTCCGGTGAGGTAGCCGGAAACTCCAAAAACAGTTTCAGAAAAAGGTACAAACTGTAACTTAGAGAGAGAGAGAGAGAATGATAGAGAGAGAGAGGGTGACAGAATGAGATATATGAAAATTTTAGAGATATATGTATAGATTTATACTTAGAAAGAGATAGATGCAGATGTATAGATATATCCATGTATATGTATAAGAAGGAATTTCACAATAAAGATGTGTTATAAAGGTTTAAAGGGATCCTGGAAAAGAAGAGGATGATTTTTTTTTGTTATTATTAAAAGAATTAATTACACCTTTTGGTTTTTGTAAAGAGTTAATGACATAAATCGTCCCTGTGGTTTACCTAAATAGTCACGTATCGTCCTTTAGAGTGGAAATGACTAGAATACCCCTCACGTGGGAGGCACGTGAGGGGTTTAACGGAGAGAAGTTGACGGTCAAATAGTCAAAGGACCAAACGTGAACCTTATCTTCCTATAAAGGACTGTCCTTGAGGTTTTTGATTTTAAAGGACGAAAGGTGACTATTTAGGTAAACCATAGGGACGATTTATGTCATTAACTCTTATATCTATAATATGAGAAAAGTTATACAAAATGAGAATTAACATGAAATTTGGTTATTATATCTATAATATGAATATACATAATTCACGATTCAATATTTGAAACCAATGATAATAAACCAAACTAAAAACAGTATATATGAAATTCTTATAGCGGAACTAAATCAAACCGACAAAATATGGATGATACGTGTATATGGGTTTAAGAGATGGAAGCAACAAAAAATATACATGATTACACAAAGCAAGCTTCTTATGCTAACGACCTCAACCAACCAAGAATTCCAAGGAGACCAGCATCTAATACTGGTGCCTTCTTTTCAAGTCCTGCAACGCCAAAATATGTCCTTTTAGTAATAACATTTAAAGATGAGTCAGAGTAAGGCAATCATCTTACAAAAGCCAGGGTCAGGCTGGGTACAAATCGTAAAATCTCACAGAGAGAAATTATTTATTATACAGTTATCTAAGTTATTTATCTATGTTAATAGGCCAAATGGGTAAAGAATTGGTTAAACAGGTTGATCAAGTCAAACGGTTTAAAAGGTACCCAAACTCCCAAAGTGTATACTTTATGTAATGACCCCTTAATCAGTTTTTCCATATTATTAGATTATTAGTTTATTGCTAGAATAATGTAATTTTTGATCATATTTGACACACTAGTCATTTCTACAAAAGTTCAAACTTTTTAGAGGAAGAAAGTGTTTCACGTCAAACCCACTTGATCCGCGTGGACCTTGTTCAGGATATCACCAATTTTGAACCTTTACAAACAAGAAAGAAATTTAGATTACGCTTACCAACGTCAGCTGCTACACGGTGTGCACACATTACCCCAGAGAATGCTACAGCTATAACGCCTTGTCCTGGAAAACAACTATCGCCCACACAGTAGAGGCCGCTTATAGCCTACACAGTTCAATACAAAAAACAAAGTTAGAACTAAAGAGAAACAATCATTAAAATGTGAAAAAGCATCATTATCACAATCCAAATTTTACATGCATCCAATTCAAATCCTTACAACACTCTGAAATGAAAAGCCAATATGTATCTCCAATTTGAACTTACGGTGGTATTAAAAGGCATTCCCAGTAAGCCCTTAGGCACGCCACGTGGCATTGGCCCATATGTGCCACTATCACGAGCCAGGTATCGTCTGTGTGTCTTTGGTGTGCCCACCTGTCAATGTTCATAGCTGTAAGTTGTTGAACATTTTCATCTTGTGGGGTACCATTTATATGAAGACATAACACTTGATACTAATATCAAAGACATGACAAACTGAATAACATAAAAATGCATGAGGAACGGAAAAAAACTATATCAAGCTACAAAAGGGTAAATAAACGATTAGTGCTAGTCAACACTAAATTTCAACACTAGGTACAACTAGTTAAATTTCTCATTAACTTCTCAATTTACTACAAAAAAACGACGTAAGAACTCAATAACTGTTTTGAGAAGGAAGTTTCTTTCAAAAGAATATATTCAAGCAAAAGGGGAAGCGTAGTACCTCTTTGAATTCAATGGAGGATTTGAGGCCAGGAAATAGTTTCTGTTCCAGTCTGCTGATAATTTTGTCTGCAATAAGCTCCTTCTTTGCCTCGTAATCTTTCGTGGAAAGCCCCTATTTTATTCCAAACAATAGAAAATATATTAAACATGCCGCTTGAATGTTAAAAATTTATGTAAATATGATAATATTCTATCTTTGTAGGTGTCGGATTTAACTGCAGAGTTTTCATTGTTGGAAGGTTTTCAAGCTAATATTACCTGCGACAACAACTACAATAGTAGCAATTGTAATCAACCCCAGCATGGGATGTAGACAGTCTTACTTCTAGAAGAAACTCTGGCCAAGCTAATATTTTACCTATTTGTCCTATTTACATGTTATTATCAGAATTGATTTTGATCCACAGGTTTCTACTATCTATCATTACTTCCATAATCAGATTGATATACATGATTGCCCATTGTAAGCATTGTTGACGTATTGATAATAATCCAAAAAATTACTTTTTGTGATTATTTATAGGTATTTTAGACATTTTACTAGCAACAGAACACTATTGGGTACCTATTATCCGGTTGTAATTGTTCATTGTATTTATTTACATCCGCAAGATTCTTTGTTTTGTCATTATTAACGAGATCTTGAGACATCAATAATAATGGAATGTTTCTACGACAAAGGTAAAGACGTATAGTTAACCATTTTCCCACTGTAAGCATTACCTGTTATTTATGGTATCAGTTTTGACTCCAACAAAAAAATGAACACCCAATCCCACACATATGCGGAGTATAGGCTTCCTAAGTTATATAGGCAACAAAGACATTTTACTTCAGAAGCTAAAGGTACATGTTTTCTCATTGAAACCATTTAACGTCTTAACATAACTGAATATTCGTTATGATCCACCAAATCTTGGATGGTACATTAGAAATTTCACTAACAACCAAACACTGCCATAGTCAAACTGGCAAAGCGAATTTGCTCACTGTCACTATTAACTCCATCAATATTCACCCACAATATCCCTCTTAGTTGATCAGTGTGAACGGGAATATTAGGCATTTTGCAACAAGAGAATGCTTCCAGAGTCAAGCTATGGTACCTGTTTATCACGCATTGTGATCGTTACCACTAATGGCATATCTATTTTGATTCACAAGACTCCTCCCATCTCATAATAGTATATCAGCCATTTCACTAACAATCAATTACTCTAGAGACAAGAGTTGCAACGTAAATCTAATAATCGAAAATTACCTGCCAATCCTCAATGGAAGAAGTTGTAAATATGTGCAGAATATGACGCCCTTCTGGAGCCAATGAAGAATCAAGTATAGTAGGGATACTTAAAAATATACTCCCATACGGCTCCTCCAAGTTTTTCCAATCATCCTACATGGTTATAACAAATCGAAAAATGTTCTCTGTGGAATTAGGCACAAACAAGTAGAGGTGACAAAATGGACCACTTAGTATACTAACACATTGAAATGGATAACACTTGTACCAATGTTGGGAAACTCGCAAGTCGGAATCGGCTCCGCAGGGTGGGGAGTCGGTGTTTTTGTTAACTTGGGGAGTAATCGGATTGGGTTTTTATATATAGGTAATAATTTTTGAAATTATATGCGATAAAAAATTAGAAATAAAAACTTCAAATTTTGACCTAATTTGGCTCGAGTTTGAGCGAGTTGGCCCGAGTCTGACCCAAATTTGACCCAGAGCTGACCTGACTCGACTCCCCGGATCCCCGAGTGCTCCCCCAGTCAGCCGATTTTTACAACACTGTCTTGTACTGTTTGAAATGGGCTGGGTCAGGTTGACCCAAACATATTATGTATTAAAAGAATAATTATCTATCAAATTTGATTACATGATTTAAATAGTAATCTAAATGGTTGAATATACTGATTTAGAATGTTAATGTATTAGAGTAACAATTTGAACGACTATCGACCCGTGCACCTTTTAAGCTTTACCATTTTTAATTTACCACGACCGACCAGAGATAAAAACATAACTTGGATCAAACCATTCATATAGGAACAGGCCAAAAACTGCTACCGCTGTACATAAGACAAGGAATTAAGTGAGTACCTCAAGAACAAAATGGTGGCAATCCGTATCCGGTGGCAAGACCTCGGCTTTGACCCCCATGTGAATAGAAAGAAAAGAAGGAGCTTTTACATAAACTTTTTGGAAATTTTCTTCTTCTTTCGGTAAATCCTGTTTTTTCAAAAGTTTGCCTACAACAAGAAAAACAGATAATTTAATCATTTGAAATATAACGTTTAAAGACAATTACAGGACTTAAGATACGCCAAGTGAAACCTAACCGAAAGTATCCCATCTAGTAGCATTTGAGATTATGGTTTTGGCAAAGAACTCTCTTCCATCAGACAACTTTACTCCGACCTACGACAATGCACAAAGCACTTAAAAAATCAGGAAAAACCTTGCTTTCTATACAGTCCCAATAAAAAGAAGTCTACATGAATGAGGCGTAGATGAAGACTAAAGTCTTGTAGTTTGTATAACTAAGATACTTCATCTCATGTAAGTTGCAATGTTTTACATGACATCAGATCAGTATAAGGAATTGTCTGGAAACACAAGAATGCAAATTTCATGAAATGAAGGGAGCAGTATATACTTCTAACATGTACTAATTTAATGGACCAGCTGTACTCACTGCTTTCTCATTGTCAATGATAATGCTTGTGACATTTGCCTTGTAAAGTATTTCGCTTCCGTAATCAACTAAACCTTTTGCCAAGGATTTTGCAATCCCTCCAACACCGCCGACAGGGTAATTAATGCCCCCAAAATGTCGGTCACATAACACCTAATAAAAACAAAAGGTCATAAACATGGGTACTAGACCAAGAATTGATCAAAAAGGAAGTTGATGTTTACCATGCTTGCATTGATCATAGGTGTCTGTAATGCATTAACTGTGCTCACAATAAAACACTGCACGAACCAAGCATTTAGCATTTAAAGAACATAAGCGAAACAAGCGAAATATTCTAAAGCCTATCAGACAGTATTGGCTAACCTCAGCATCTATGAACGAGAGCACTTCAGGATCTTTTATGAAGTTGCGAGCAATGGTTCCAGCATTTTGTGGCAAATAGTAAGCTACAAAAGACAACAATGACGTATAATAACTTGCATTAAACTAGCTTCGGTTTTCTATCAGTTTTTCCAAGTCTCATCTTAATTTTTGGAATTAAATGGGACCCAAACAAACTGACATGTATCTTTATTTTTCTCGACCACATAAAGATGACCCGCAAAATGACATTGTCAATAATCAAACAATAAAGATGGATTGAAGGGAGAGATACCAATTATTATAACTTTGTCGGTCTTATCTATTAACCAAAAAAATTGAATCAATGATTTCAGGTCCTATTAAAGGGATAATTGGATATGCATTTTGAAAGTGATTAGTGCAACTCGGAATCAGATAATCAGTTGATAGACACTGTGTTTAGGTTTACATTTTAGAAACAATCGAATTTATAGTAATATTAATAAACAGATTCGTCTTCTAATTATCCGAACTTATGAAGGTCCAAAAACTGGAATTTCATTCCAGCTGCAGCAGAAATATCCAAGACCAAATTAGATTTACTTATCTACACATTTATTAGTCACATTTAAGATATATCATTATTCACAATCATGTCCATTATAGTCATTTTATCTGATAATTTTCAAATCTCAAATAGCTTTGTTAAACACTCAGAGATCTGATGATGCCAGCAAAAGTAGGAACTAATATCAGCGAATAGGAAACTGGGACATGAACACAAAGAAAGTACCTAATGTCAAGCATTCCACGGGCTTCCTGAAAAACTGACCGAACAGGTATAAAGGTTCCTCAAGAGACTTGAGTTCCAGTGAATTCAACGCATTGAAAATCTGTTACATAACCAAAAGAAAGTATTTTCTAGCCAAAGTCTTGATTTAAAACGAAGTGAAAAAAAAAACTAGATGCTGCAATCACCTTAATAAAAAGTCAAAACAGACCTTCCAGCATACATCGTAGAATTTCAGAATTCCTTCCTTTTCATGTGGGAATTTACTCGTGAGTTCAGAAACGAAATCATTATATTCTCTGTGTACTTGGACTGAGAGGCTATTAGGTAGATGAAAATGGACAGTGGTTGGATCGGGTATCACCTCCATTTTACACCCAACTGCCGCTAATGCTTGAGTTATTAAATTCAAATTTCCCTACGAAAAGAGCGAACTAGTTTAGCATGTAAATCATTTGATGGCTAAACGCATGAACCAATGCCATTAAACACCATAAATTCATTGTATATAGTTCAGCATCGTGTCTTTTCCTATATAGTCGTTTTGAATTCATTTTCAAGCAAAAGTTTCATTCTTTAATACAATTTTCGCCAATTTCTCATTTTTTCAAGTCTAATCTTCATGTCACATTTAATTATATATAACCAAGGCTTGTACTTTAAAAATCTCACATATTGTTTAGAATCATACCACCAAAATGATTACTGCTACCTGAAGTTGCAATACTCAGTTTAGTCATTAGTGTATTTAACAAAAACTTTTTATGATTCTGATATAATGATAGTATGGGGTCAACATAAGCAGATTTGGAAGCAAGTATATAGTTTCCCGAAAAATGATAACTGAAATAGACATAAAATCACCTTGGTTTCCCTAATTTAAACACCTAAATTTATGAGTAGCATAATGCTTGAACCCGTAATAATTACTTGCTAATCAAAACACTCACTAAATTGTCAAGTCGAGATTTTCCAAATGGAATCTCCATTGACTTATACAATTTCTCCAGCTCTCCATTTTTGTATCTAGAATTCGCTTATAATCACATTTTATTTTACCTTAATCAACATCCAGTCCATACCAATATAGCGAAATGACAAATAATGTACAAAATGATCGACAACATTATCTACACTAACAAACATGACCAAACTACATGAATATCAAATCAAACATTACACGGAACAAAGTACCTTATCACTGAATCCGAACATCACAGACGAACCAACATCAAAAGTATAACCATCTCTCTCATAAAACCCTGAACTCCCACCAGGAATCACATACTTCTCAAGCACCAAAACCTTAGCTCCTTTAACCGCCAATTGTGTCGCCGCAACCAATCCACCAATCCCGGAACCAATCACAATTGCATCATAAAAACCCTTACTCTTCCCTACTGCCACCTCATCTTTCTCCACTACTTTACTAACATCCATAACTGACTTAACACTAACAGACAACAATTTCTGTCTTCTTTCAACTTTTTTCAAAAAACCCACTTCAAATTTACCATAATCTTGGTTTTTCAAGGGCTTGAAACTAAAAAGACTCTGTTTTGACCATCGGGGCTCATGTAAAACAGTAAAATTTAGGGCTTTTAAAGGGGATAAACAAGAAATTACCTCCCTTTTACATCTGGGTTCATAGTGAAAACCTGAATTGCCCATCTGGGTACTCTTGAAACCATAAAAAGATTGAAAATTTTGAACACCCATGTTCATTATTCCTGTTTTGCAGCTGCTAAAAGAGCCTAACTGCGAGATGGGTTGAGTGGTTTGTTTGGGACTTTTAGGTACTCGAAAAAGGGGAGGGGATTTTGGATTAGTGACATGATGAATGAAGATGATTCCAACCAAAATAACAAAAAGATTCGGTTACAAATGAGACAAAGGGGTGTTAGGAAATTTGATTCTCTATACTCCTTATTAAAAATTATCCTCCCCAAATAATTACCAAACTGTCCATTATGGAAAAGTTTATAAATTACCAAATTTGCCCTTAATAAATTAGTTTATACTCTAAACCCTTATTTTAATAATTAACACTTTAAGCCCTTATCTTTTAAAATATTCCACTATCACCTTTACATCGACCTACACCACTTGACACCGCCACCACCACCAATAATACCGTCACCGCCACCACTAGACCGTCTTCCTCGCCACCGCCACCGCATTACGCGGGTACCATGCTCGTTTTACTAAAACAAATCCTTTTTTTTGTTTATTTTGCAAAATAACAAAAATATTCGGATTACAAATGATATGTCTTCTTGTAATTTTTCTCAAGGTCTCGGATTCGAGTATTGGGTTTCTCATCTCAAGGTATTTTCCATGATGAGGGGGTTGGAGGTCCAGCAAATCGCTGGTTAAAATTGCCTCCAGCAGGTCTGAATCGAAACTAACTTTACAAAAAAAAATATTTCTAATTTATGATATTATCCTTAACTTGACTTTGCTTTTTATAACGTTAAATTTGGATCAATGACGAACAATTAGAGTATTATCGTGTACAATGGAAACACCTGATCACCTATTAAGCAATGCTCATATACCAATTCAGAAGAAAACTCGATAAATAGGAGAAAACCCTATACTTGAACCCAAGGCCTTATGGTCTCAAGCTTTAACCCACTACCAAAATACCACTAGGCTATAAAGCCATTGACAACTTAACTCTGTTTACTTTGATCAGACAGATATGGGTTATGTTTCATCTTTAACTTGTCAAATTTTACAAAAATGTATTTTATTGGATTAAACCACCAAAATCATTTAGATTGCATTGAAATAATGTATTTTTTGCTTGCATATTTAACACTAATAATTATGGATTGCTCGAATTTAGAACTCAAGCTTTAAGCTTGGAATTTAGAACTCAAGCTCATCAAAATGAAGTTCTAAAATTCTTAGAATTTATAAATCAAGCTTTCAGTTGGCTAAGGAAGTGCTGAATACCATTTGTCTTAAGCTGCTTACTCTTAGATTCAAGAAAACGAGCCAAGTTGAGAAGGCTCTTGAAGTTTGGAATCTTCCTTATTCTCTTGTTAATGATAAGTAGGTTTATATGATGTCCTAGTCTGTGTTTGTAATAGGCTAGGTCTCGCGGGCATCGCAAATCATGTCCAATAGTTTTTTTTGGCACAATGGTGCGTTTGTATGTACTAGTCAGTCATATTGCTTGAACATTTTTGAGTAATTTATACAATTCACACGGGATATAAAGTACGATATAACCTTTTATAAAAAAAAAAGCAGACGATAATTTGGACAAATTTTATATCATTAGGGACAAAAGATTTTCTAAATGCCCTTAGAACGACCGTGTACCCAATTAACCAATGCTTTGACTCAGAAAATATCATAGACGACCATAAAAAAATTTGAAGAGATCTGAAAGACAGGTTAAGATATGATACATGAAAAGAAGATAACATAAGCACGCATGTTTCACATGATATAAAACACTTTTATATCTTCTTAAAAGTGTTAACCCTCGTATAAAAAAAATACCTCGACCTACCTACGTACCTACCTGTGCAATATGCATAGTACGGCCGCTAAGTAGGCAAAAACACAAAAAGAGTTTTAGGAATCCTGTTTCAGGACGGTTGAGATGGCCATCATTCATCATTTACTAATTAAAAGAAGATTGTTTAAAGGTACTTTAAGTTTAAACCGTTTTATATCTATTCCTCTTAATTATAAATCACTTCATTCGAATTCTTGTTCATCATCTTTAGATAATAATAATAATAATAATCGTCGATCATCATCGTATGATAACGTGGATGATGCCTTGAAATCGTTCAATGTGATGATACACCAACGGCCCGTTCCCTCTGTAGTTAGGTTTACTGGATTGTTGCATCATGTCGTTACCCAACTAAAACATTATTCTTGTTCCCTTGATCTTTTTAAGCAAATGTGTGCATTTGGTTTCCCTGTTAACAAGTACACCGCTGACCAATCATCAATAGATGGATTGGTATATGGTGGAGCCTGAGACTGAGAGGTCTTGGGTTCAAATCCTGGTGTGAGCAAAATGCTCCCAGGAATGGAGACGGGGGTTTTCCCATAATGGGTTTCCTCTGGAATTAGAGTTGGGTATATGAAGAGGCATGCCGCTAAGCCCAAATTTGCCGTTCAAAAAAAAACAAAAAAAACAAGTACACCGCTGGTATTGTTGTAAAATGTTATTATCGATTGCGTCGCACAAAACATGGTCTTACGGTCTTGGGCTTTTGCTTCAAACAAGGTGTCAAACCTCATGTCTCCACTTATAATAAACTCTTAAAAGGGTTCATTCGAGAACATAAGACTCATGAGGCAGAACAGTTGTTTCATCTCATGAACAAAAGTCAACTATGTGAACCTAATTTAGACACCTACAAGATTATGATTGAAGGGCTTTGTAAGGTCGGATCTCACTATGCGGCCATTGGTTTGCTTAGGCTTATCGATCATGGAAGATTAGGCGGTGGTTCTAAGGTTGATATTGCTACGTATAACTTCATCTTCGATAGTCTCTGCAAAGATGGAGTGATACGTGATGTTTACCATCTCTTGATTACTAATGACAAAGGCATCACACCTAATGTGCACACATACAACTCTATGATCTATGGCATTTCTAAGTTAAGTTATTGGGACGACAAGATGTTTGATGTGTTTGAGGAAATGGAGGCTGATAACGTCCATCCGGATGTCAAAACCTTTAATATTATTGTTGATGCACTCTGCAAACAAGATAAGATAGATGAAGCAGAAGCTGTTATCGACATCATGGTTGAGACCGGTGGTAAGTATCTTCCTAACATAGACACCTACAATTCACTCATTGAGGCTTACGGTTGGCTAAATGAAATGTACGAAGCAAGAAGAATCTTTGATTCGTTGGCCTCCAAAAGCATCAAACCGAATAGTGTTACCTACAACAAGTTAATGCTTGGGTATTTCTGGGATTTAAATCCTAATGAGGGTAAGAAATTCTACAATTTGTCATCAAACCAAATAGACTACAATTTCTTAGGGTGGTATGGATATCCAAGCAACGTCTTTTATATACTAAGTTTAAGGATTTGGGGCAAATATAAAGATGCAGTTGCAATGTTCCATCTGCTGGATGGGAGCGGGTGGAATTCAGATGCTTATGTGCACATTACCCTCATTCGCCGCGCAATCAAATGCCGCAAGTTTGATGATGCAAGGCGCCTTTTCCATGACCTATGTTTTGCAGACATATCAGAGCATGAAGAGAAACAAGATAAAGCGATAGCATTTAGACATGGATGTGGGAATCTAGACAGAGCAGCACGACATGAGATTTTTAAAGTGTGGTTTCCTCAAATTTATTAGTATGCGATGACACACTTAGATAGTTGGGTCAAAAGAAGGGGACGGGTGGAGCAACTCATGTGCTTCTTCTTATGTGACCTTCAGCTCCATGGTATCTTCATTATGCATCAGCAACCTCGTGTTTTTAGTGTTGGAACCACATTAAATGTGACCGTCACAGATCATTTATCCTACATGATATGATAATTGACGATAACTAAAATCCCTATGTCTAGTAAATATACGATGGGCGTATTTACTATTACAGACGTAGTATAGGGTTTCCCACTAGGTGATTGGAACTTGAGAGACTAATAAAGCACATATATTAAACACCAGGATTAAATGTGTAAATACTCCGGTTCCATTATTTACTGGAACGTCGACTGACGTAAGAGTATTACAAATAGTGTAGAGTGATACATTTACAATATACATTAATTGTAATTCTCTGACGTAAGAGAATTACAGATAGTGTAGATACAGATAGTGTAGAATGATTACAGATAGTGTATCACGCTTCCACTGCGCTACACACCTATTATATATATGTGCATTCTCTCATCAAAAGGATATAACAAAAAACACATAACTAAATCCTTCAATCCCATTATAATACAATCATCTTAATTTGGGAACCCGACAATCCTAATGGCTAATCTGTTCAATTCATCCACTGGATCATCGGGTATGTAATCTCTAATCATATTTTCATTATTTACTCATTTATATATACGAATCATATAATTTATTCCAACATATGGTATCAGAGCAAAAGACTCCTAACGACCCCTTGATTCGTATATTATTTATTATGCTGAAAATATGATTTTATGAAATAAAAAAAAAAAAAAATTTGTTAGTTTTGTTCCATTATTTTGTTCGGAACATAACTACACTTCTATAAATGAATTTGGAAATAATTGAAATAACTGTTTTAATCATAATAATTGATCGAAAACTTACTTGGTAATCCATCATATCAATCATCGGCGGCGGTCTGGTATTTGACATAAGAGGATTGGTTAATTGAGAGATTAAGACCGTTGGAGAAAATTATGTAATAAAGGACCGAGTTTTATGAAAGTTATTTTCTATGTGTGTGTGTGTTCCGATTGAATCGGAGAGAAGGGAGTGATGTCTGCCCAAATAACAAATGCACGCAGTAGTCACCCACGAATATATATATATATTATTTGCACCTTATTTGAGCTTGAAACCACCAGTATTCAAGCCTCCAAAATACCCTTAGAACCTGCTTCTTTCTTCTCTAAAATAACACCATAACTAGGTGTGTTTTTCTAGTCCAAAATTATGTAAAATATGAACTAGATATAATATAAAACAAAACCCAAAAGGAGGCTGTTGCTTTTTGGTGAGAAGAAGGTGTGAGCCGAGAGAAGGTTGTATGTTTGATGGCCAAACAAAATAACTCAAAACCAAACTTATAAAGAATAGCAAAAGTGAAAAGGCTGATTTCTATATTTGTATGCATGCACAAGTATATATATATATATAATACTATGGAGATAAGAATTGGTGGGGTGGACAAGTCGACTTCAAGAAGAAATAGAATATAAATTTGGCAGGCAAATTTTGAATGGACTTGCTTTTTGTTTATTTGAGTCGACATCTATTCTATATTTATATTAGCATTACAATTGAATAAAACTATGGGAAAAGGGCGGCTGTACGTGAAGGAAATGAGAAGGAAAAAGGTCATTTTGTTTCTATATATCTATAAAAGGATATTTTTATTTACCATTAAAGAACTTAAACTCACGTACACTTTTGCAATAATATACATGGTTTCACTATTTGTGCCCAAAGGTCAAATGTGATTTTCATGTTGCAATTTTTCTTTTGCCTAATAAACATTGTGTATATTAATTCTGCCCAAAGGTGATTTAATATACCCATGTGTCAAAAGAACTTCTTTTGCGTGCATAATATACGCGATGCTTGATTTTGTGCCCAAAGGTCAAAAGATAAAGTGTTGTGTCGCATGCCCCTAATGCTCCTGTTTACTTGGATATTACTTCTGCCCAAAGGTGATGTAACATCCAAGTCGAGCCTTATTTTAGCCTATTGTTTTGGTGTTTACAATAGGCTTACCTATCACTAGCTTCGTAACAATAATGGTCTTAGTCTCATTACTTTAAGGAACATTACTTCAAGCCTACTTATTTTAGGCATTACTTTAGTTCCATTAATTCAGAGACATTATTTAGTCTGTCTTATATAGCTAACACTGTCACGATAATAATCTTCTATAATTAGTATCCTAAATATATCCTCCTTATTTCCACTATAGTACCGAACTTTGGCATTGAGCCACTTACTGGTGCAAACTTCACTTCCTGGAAGGAGCAACTGCTGCTAGGTCTGGGCTTATATGACCTTGATTATGCACTTCGATTTGATGAACCCGCTGCCATTACTGAAGCTTCCACAGCTACTCAAAAGGCAGAATTTGAAAAGTGGGAGAAATCAAATCGCTTAGCATTAATGATGATCAAGAACTCTATTAGTGTCAGTATCCGAGGTGCGATCCCACACTCTGACAATGTCAAGACTTACCTCAAATCCGTTGAGGATCAATTTAAGGGATCGTCTAAGGCTCATGCAAGTTCCCTAATGCTTCAAATGCTGACTCTCAAGTATGAAGGGACTAGTGGTGTTCGTGAACATATCATGAAAATGCAGGATATGGCTCATAAACTCAAGAGTCTTGAAATGGAAGTTTCTGATAACTTCCTTGTCCACTTCATTATGACCTCCTTACCCGAACGATTTGACCCTTTCAAGGTGAATTACAATGCCATGAAAGATAAATGGTCAATGGGTGAACTTATCGCCATGTGCGTACAAGAGGAGGATCGCCTGAAGCTGCGACAACCTGAATCTGTTCACCTTACCACCGCCACTAACTCCCATAAAAGGAAGGCCAATCATGGTAAAAAGAATAATAATTATAAGGTCCAAAAGGCTAATCCTGGTGCTGTTGCCTCCAGCTCCAACTCCTTCACTGGCAAGAACTGTAAATTTTGCCGTGGCAAAGACCACAGTCAAAAGGATTGCCCTAAATTCAAGGAATGACTGGCTAAGAAAGGTAACGTCTTATATGTAATATTTGATTCCTTTACTACTGATGTTCCAATTAATACATGGTGGGGTGATTCTGGTTCTATGGTTCATGTAACCAACTCAATGCAGGGATTCCATACAATCCAGAAGCTACCAAAGGGCCAAAGAAAACTTAGAGTTGGAAGCGGTGATCTATTAGAAGTCGAAGCCATGGGGACTTATAATTTACATATGAGCACTGGAAAGTGTATTAGACTAGAAGATACCTTATATGTTCCAAGGATAACTCGGAACCTTGTATCTATTTCTAGACTAGATCTTGAAGGTTATGTAATAACTCATGGTTGCGGCAAGATTACCATTACTTTTAACAACCAACTACTTGGTCGTGGTTTCTTGGATGGAATGCTATATAAATTAGAACTGGATAATAATTTCTCACAATCTTTGTTGTCACTTAATATTGATGACGTAACTAAAACAAAGACAAAATCAACTAAACAAACAGAGAATTCCTCCATGTTGTGGCATAAACGTCTTGGCCACATCTCTCGAGATCGCATGACACGTCTCGTTAAAGATGGAATCTTACCATCTCTTGATTTCAGTGATTTTGAAACATGTATTAAGTGCCTTAAAGGCAAAATGGCTAAAGGGAATAAGAAAGGGTCCATCAGAAGTTCCAACTTGTTGGAAATAATTCACACTGATATCAGTGGACCCTATCCCGCATCAATAACTGGACATACATCATTTATTACATTTATTGATGATTATTCACGTTATATGCACCTGTATCTGATCAAAGATAAATCTGAATCATTACAAACTTTTATTGACTTTAAAACAATGGTTGAAAATCAATTAAGTCGAAAAAATAAAAGTGGTTCGATCAGATAGAGGAGGTGAGTATTACGGTAAACATACTGATATTGGTCAAGCTCCTGGTCCTTTCCATAACTTTTGTAAGGAACATGGCATAATTAACCAATACACCATGCGTGGTACTCCGCAAGTGGACTAAAAATCGTCAACTCCTCATGAGATATGGACAGGTCGGAAACCGAGCTTAAAATATATGAAAGTATGGGGCTGTCCCGCCGAAGCAAAATTCTATAACCCTAATTTAAAGAAACTGGATTCCAAAACCATTACTTGTTTCTTTATTGGTTATCCTGATAACTCCAAAGGTTATCGGTTTTACTGTCCTTCCCATACTACGAGAATCATGGATACAATGCATGCCACATTCCTCGAGAATTCAGAGATCAGTGGGAGCACGACAAATCCTGATTTAGATTTGCAAAATGTACAAGAAGCGGGGGGGAACAATTCGTCGGTTATTCCCATTATTCCTCCGATAATTCCTCTTGTACACAACGCTGCTCCTAATTTCACTGATCCACCTGCTGATCCCCAGATTGAAAATGCAGAACCTTCCATTACTGAACCCGAACATCAACTCCGGAGATCATCCCGACCTCGCAGGGCCGTTAATATGGATGATTATATTACTTTCATTTCCGAAGTTGAGAACATGGGAAAGCTTACTGATCCAACTTCCTATCGAGAAGCCATTAATAGTGATCAGGCCACTCAGTGGAATGAAGCCATGATTGAAGAGCTTAATTCCATGAAGCATAATGACGTTTGGGAATTGGTTGAACTTCCTGAAGGATCCGAAACTGTCGGTTGTAAATGGGTCTTTAAAACCAAATTAGACCCGAAAGGAAACGTCGAACGCTATAAGGCAAGATTGGTTGCGAAAGGCTATACTCAAAAGGCCGGAATCGATTATCAAGAGACCTTTTCTCCTGTCTCTCGTAAAGATTCCCTAAGGATCGTTATGGCGCTCGTAGCTCATTTTGATTTAGAGTTACATCAGATGGACGTCAAAACTGCTTTCTTAAATGGAGACTTGCAAGAAGACGTATACATGCGACAACCTGAAGGATTTATTCCAAAGGGTAAAGAGCACATGGTCTGCAAGCTAAAGAAATCCATTTACGGGTTGAAGCAAGCATCAAGACAATGGTACCTAAAATTTGATGAAGTCATGAAATCACAAGAATTCCTGAAAAATCAAGTGGATCAATGCACCTATCTCAAGATCAGTGGGAGTAATTTTGCAATCCTTGTTTTGTACGTAGATGACATTCTACTAGCAAGTAACAACTTGGATTTATTGCATGAGTTGAAGCGAATGCTTTCGCAAACATTCGACATGAAAGATCTCGGTGATGCCTCTTATGTCTTAGGTATCGAAATACATCGAGATAGGCGTAATGGTGTTCTTGGTCTCTCACAAAAGGGCTATATTGAACGCATATTAGAACGCTATAACATGCAGAACTGCACTCCTACTGTAGCTCTGGTAGTAAAGGGAGATATATTTGGATCTTTCCAAACTCCGAGCACTGAGGTTGAAAAGGAGCAGATGAGGATGATACCTTACTCGTCAGTAGTTGGGAGCATAATGTATGCTCAGGTCTGTACGCGACCAGATATCGCTTATATTGCCGGAATGCTTGGCCGTTACTTATCTAATCCTGGATTAACTCACTGGCAAGCGGCTAAAAAGGTTCTACGATATCTGCAAGGGACCAAAGATTACAAACTGACATACAGAAGAAGTGACAACTTAGAAGTGGTAGGATATTCTGATTCAGACTTTGCTAAAAGCAAAGAAGATAAGAAATCCACTTCCGGATATATTTTCATGTTAGCTGGCGGACCCATATCTTGGCGGAGTCATAAACAGAAACTGACTGCAACATCCACAATGATGGCTGAATATATTGTAGTGTACAATGCAACTTGCCATGGTATGTTGTTAAGGAACCTCGTCAGTGGACTCAAAATCGTCAACTCCATTTCAAGACCATTGAAGCTTTACTGTGATAACTCAGCTGCCGTAACTTTCTCATGAACAGTAACAGTTCAACTGGCGCTGGGCTGTACCTCGATACAAAGTATCTGTTCGTACGAGAACGGGTTGAGGAAAATGTTCTTTGTATTGAGTACATAAGTACAAATGACATGCTAGCGGATCCCATGACCAAAGGTCTTCCTCCTAAAGTCTTCGTAGGACATGTCTCGAAGATGGGGCTTATAAAAGACTTAATGTAATAGCATATTGTACTTATTGGTCATTATTATTATTAATAAAAATTTTCCTCATTATTCAAATTTTGTTTGTCTACTAAATTACACATTAAGCGCATAACTGTGTGTAGATCTAATCGTAACAAAATTTGTCTTAGTCAATTGATCATTGCTTATTAGTTTTAAATTTGAGTCATAGTTTGACTAGTGGGGGTCCTGAGTTGATGTTCTACTCTACGACTGTACTTATTGGCTATGATTTTCGGTTTAAAACAAAATGAGTATTATCCCGGCCGGACTTAACAATACTCATAGATAAATGATCGCTTGGTCAAGTGGGAGAATGTTGGAACCACATTAAATGTGACCGTCACAGATCATTTATCATACATGATATGATAATTGACGATAACTAAAATCCCTATGTCTAGTAAATATACGATGGGCGTATTTACTATTACAGACGTAGTATAGGGTTTCCCACTAGGTGATTGGAACTTGAGAGACTAATAAAGCACATATATTAAACACCAGGATTAAATGTGTAAATACTCCGGTTCCATTATTTACTGGAACGTCGACTGACGTAAGAGTATTACAAATAGTGTAGAGTGATACATTTACAATATACATTAATTGTAATTCTCTGACGTAAGAGAATTACAGATAGTGTAGAATGATTACAGATAGTGTATCACGCTTCCACTGCGCTACACACCTATTATATATATGTGCATTCTCTCATCAAAAGGATATAACAAAAAACACATAACTAAATCCTTCAATCCCATTATAATACAATCATCTTAATTTGGGAACCCGACAATCCTAATGGCTAATCTGTTCAATTCATCCACTGGATCATCGGGTATGTAATCTCTAATCATATTTTCATTATTTACTCATTTATATATACGAATCATATAATTTATTCCAACATTTAGAACCTATATTACGAGTCTGTTTCTTTTCTTGGATCAATGGTTTTTGAACCTCATTTGTCACACCTTCATTCTCCACAGTTTTCTGCAAACCATGTGTAACTTGCTAAGAAAAAGTCAAATTAAATGGAGGAAAACCATTAAAAAAACTGACATCAATCAAGTAAAAGCGCATATTCCATTCCCAGCTTAAGTTTCGCCAACAATGCCATTAGCAGCAGGTGCCTCAAGCTTCTTGCGTGTTTTTTCATAGATTTCGGGTCAATATAAATAGGTTGATATACCTCTGCCCTTGCACCAATTTATTAACTAGAATTTGTACGAATAAGAATGTTAGTCGGGACATGGAAGGAAAAGAAGTCATTTCTAGTCTATTTCTTAATTAGAGAGATTGGAACTAGGACCTAAAGAGAAAACAATGATAAGTAGATGGTGAAAAATGAATTATACTACAAACGGATGTATCAGTAGAAATCGTTGCCTTTCGACAACCTATAAGAAGCTTTTCCCTGATTCCAGACGACTAAATATAACTGAGGAATTTTCAAAAGGGTTAGCATAGCAATTTTAAAAAGAAGCAAAATCTTATCCAATTTTGAATTAAGTTTTGGTCCTAACAAGTGGTATCAAGTTTTAGCCCAAATGTGGAGGGTGCAGGGTGATGACAATGCAGCTGCACAAGCCCTTGGTTTAACATGAGCGAAAAATTAGACAATCGGCGGAGTCTTGAATCGACAGTCTCCCTGATGTAGCCTTGGAGTGTCGAGTTTATGATGGATCAAATGGACTATTGTTGGAAGGAAAACTCAGTAGACTTGCGTTTGAAGAGTTTTATAGATGTTGGTGTTGTATTGGGCTTAGATTTGTTCTAGCAGAAACACATATGAGAAAGTGTCATGTGGTTGATTGTTCCATTGAGCTAGCAAGGTGATCACCCCAAGAGACATGACTTTTAAAATTCTGAGTGGTCTAACTATATATATGAAAACTGTTAGCATCTATACTAAACTCAGAGCCGCCTTAACCTTTTTAGAGGCCTTAAGCGGGATTAATCTAGGGGCCTAATTCATTAACATACAAATTAAGTGTAAAAAGTTTTAAGGTTAAAATAAACTGCTAGATATCATATTATAGTGCAAAGTACTTGCACTTGCACATATAAGCACCACAACAGTCAACATGTAAGCATTGGTGCACATATAAGCAAAAAGTTTCAAAATTAATGCTAAAGGTGTTTTGGCAATGTTTCTGAATACTACCAATCAGATAAAAGTTCATATATATTAATATATAAAAAATAGTGGGTCTCTACTCTTAAAAAAATAATTAAAAAAATTTAGGGGATTTAATATTGATAAATCTTTGCATTCATATTCATAGTACTTTAACAGGAGATACAAATTTACACGAATGTCAGATAGAGAATTGAGAGAGCAAGAGATTAAAGAGAGCTAAGAGATAGTGAGACCGAGAATTGAGAATGAGGGATTACCTTTTATAAATTCAAATGTCATAATTATGGTGGATACTCTTCGATTTACTAAAGGAGCAATGTAACTTAGATTTTCAAGAAGAGTAATGATGCTTGGAACGCTTCAAGTTCACAGAGTTGTTTTGTTAAGCGTTAAATTATCTATACTATATTATAAAGCAAATCCAATTTTCAACTTTCATTTTCATTTCTCTCCTCAAATCTCAATCACTCATTTTTTCTCTCTCCTGCATAAATCATTTTATTTCTCTAATTCATTCAAAATCTTTTATCTCAAAAACCGTACATCGATAAATTATAAAAATTATATGGGTGTTCTTAAAATTTCATGCTCTTTCATTAGAGATGTCATTCGATATACTTTCGACGAATTTTTAAATCCGATGGTGGAGCCCGTACGGCTAAGGCATTTGGCTATCACACTCTATGACCTATCACACTTTATGACCTATCACCCCCACCATCTCATCGCCGCAACGCGCGGGTACTTACTCTCGTTAATCCCTAAAGGCCCACCATATTCCTAGACCAATACACTAACATTTTGGGGGCCTTAAGTAGTTGGGGGCCTTAGGTCATTGCCTAGCCCAACACTACTAATGGGCCGTCCCTGACTAAACTATACAATGGATCGCGAAGTAAGATTAATTTAGCATCACAAATAATCTTCTATTAGCCTCTGTTACACCACATTCTTGGGCCATAGAGTGAGACATTCCTTACGACCATAAAACCACAAAGCAATCACTTGAAAACAATACACTCACATACATGTGAAAAGGTGTAAAAAGCTATTAGTCGTTACATTTCTCTAATACTACTGAAATTAAAAATACATCACAATATAAATTAAGAATTATTCTTTGAAAATCATAATAAATAAAAGTACAATTAAATTTTTAATAACTTCTAATATCAAGAAGGTACTGTGCTACAATGTAGCAGCTACATCCACCCTACAATAAATTAAAACACCAAAAAACCAACTACATCGTGATTACATAGTTTATATCAAATAAAGTGACCTACATATCTCTTCTCCCAAGAAACTAACACAGATGTAACCATTTACATTTCGCCACGCGTACCCCAACCAAAGAATTTTGGGTAATCCGACCAGAAACTTTCCGCGGCGATGTTGCCGCAGAAAGTCCAGCCACATCATCATTCCACCAACCACCAGCATTAATTGCCGCTGACTTTGAACAGACTTTCCGCGGCGATGTCGCCGCGGAAAGTTTTCTCGGAATTCGTGATTTAAATTCGACCGTCCGTTTCTTTCTTCTCTATCCCCTCCTTTCTTACATATCCTCACCCCCTTCTTTTATCTTTTTCTGCCGAACGAAAAAACACAACACCCACAAAACTCCATCTCTTTCAAAACCAAAAATCAACAATTCACACTCTTTTCTCCAATTATTCCGGCCAACTTTCCGCGGCGACTTTGCTTACCACCATCCCCATCTCTCTTTTAAAATACCAAACAAATCTCAACCAAAACCCTATTTTTTAAATCCGGCCATCACTTTTTCCGGTGATTTTTCCGGCTATTTTTCCCGACAAGGTATGTATTTTCCGGCCATCACCCTTTCTTTTTGCTTTGATTTGTGTTTTTTATAGCTTTGGTAAATGCTTGTATTTTTTTTTATAGATTTGTTAGTAGCCTCCGCGGTTCGAATTTTCCGGCCAGCCCGCGTATCTCGACCATCCTAGTTTTTGGTATGTATTTTCTGGCCATTACCCTTTTTTGTTTGCTTTTGTTTGTTTTTTGATAGTTTTGGTATATGTTTGTATTTTATTTTCTATAGATTTGTTAGGAATTTTAGTATTGTAAATTGATGTGTTAGGATTATTAGTTAGTATTGTGATTGTTATAAGTGATAAATTAGTGGTTTGTAATTGTTGTTATTCTTGTGTTATTGGTAAGAAAATTGTTAGTGTTAATATGTTAGTGTTGTCAAAAATCCCCAATAGTTTAAGAAAAATTTTGTAGAAAAAATTTTGTAGAAAAAATTTTGTACAAAAAATAAAGTATTATGTAGAAAAAAATCATAAAAGATAGGTAGAAAAGATTATATAGAAAGAAATAATTTGTATAAAAGTAAGTATAAAAGTAGATTATATAAGTATAAAAATCAAGTTTTGACAAAACTTAAAAAAAAAAGTATAAAAAAACAAGGTATAAAAAAAAGAAACATAAATAAATAAATAAAAATATATAACTAGAGTATATAAGTATGAAAAACAAGTTTTAAAAAAATACTATCAAAATAAGTGAAAAAGAAATATAAAACAAGTTTAAATAAGTATATAAAATTATAACTTTTAAAATATACGTATAAAAGTAATAAAAAGATAAGTTGTAAATAGTATAAAATAATATGTGACAATTTGTATAAAATGTATATCAAAACTGAAGTATAAAAAGTATATTTATATATATATATAGGGTGAGGATCCTGGAAGAAGGTGTCTTAAGGAGAGAAGGGAGAGAAGGTCATATGGGCCAATCAAAACGCGACATGTGTCAAAATAAAAAAAATTGCGCGGTGGCATAATCGTAAATAAATTAAACTTTTGTGAAGCTTGGTCAGCTTGGGTTGAGTCAACTTGGTTGGGTCAGCTTGGGTTGGGTCAGCTTGGGTTGGGTCAGGTTGGGTAGGGTCAGCTTGGTCAGCTTGGTCAGCTGGGTTGGGTCAGCTTGGGGTTGGGTTTGGTCAGCTTGGGGTTCGGTTGGGTCAGCTTGGGGTTCGGTTGGGTCAGCTTGGGGTTGGGTTGGGTCAGCTTGGGGTTCGGTTGGGTCAGCTTGGGTAGGGTCAGCTTGGTCAGCTGGGTTGGGTCAGCTTGGGGTTGGGTTGGGTCAGCTTGGTCAGTTTGGGTTGGGTCAGCTGGGTTGGGTCAGCTTGGTTAGCTTGGGTTGGGTTAGCTTGACACAATCTACACAAATGTAGATTAATCTACACAAATGTAGATTATAGGTTTTGGGTCAGCTTGGGTTGGGTCAGCTTGGTCAGTTTGGGTTGGGTCAGCTGGGTTGGGTCAGCTTGGTTAGCTTGGGTTGGGTCAGCTTGACACAATCTACACATAATATACACAAATGTAGATTAATCTACACAAATGTAAATTAGTGGTTTGTAATTGTTGTTATTCTTGTGTTATTGGTAAGAAAATTGTTAGTGTTAATATGTTAGTGTTGTCAAAAATCCCCAATAGTTTAAGAAAAATTTTGTAGAAAAAATTTTGTACAAAAAATAAAGTATTATGTAGAAAAAAATCATAAAAGATAGGTAGAAAAGATTATATAGAAAGAAATAATTTGTATAAAAGTAAGTATAAAAGTAGATTATATAAGTATAAAAATCAAGTTTTGACAAAACTTAAAAAAAAAAGTATAAAAAAACAAGGTATAAAAAAAAGAAACATAAATAAATAAATAAAAAAATATATAACTAGAGTATATAAGTATGAAAAACAAGTTTTAAAAAAATACTATCAAAATAAGTGAAAAAGAAATATAAAACAAGTTTAAATAAGTATATAAAATTATAACTTTTAAAATATACGTATAAAAGTAATAAAAAGATAAGTTGTAAATAGTATAAAATAATATGTGACAATTTGTATAAAATGTATATCAAAACTGAAGTATAAAAAGTATATTATATATATAGGGTGAGGATCCTGGAAGAAGGTGTCTTAAGGAGAGAAGGGAGAGAAGGTCATATGGGCCAATCAAAACGCGACATGTGTCAAAATAAAAAAAATTGCGCGGTGGCATAATCGTAAATAAATTAAACTTTTGTGAAGCTTGGTCAGCTTGGGTTGAGTCAGCTTGGTTGGGTCAGCTTGGGTTGGGTCAGCTTGGTAGCTTGGGTTGGGTCAGCTTGGTCAGCTTGGTCAGCTTGGGTTGGTCAGCTTGGTTGGGTCAGCTTGGGGTTGGTTGGGTCAGCTGGTTGGTCAGCTGGGTTGGGTCAGCTTGGTAGCTGGGTTGGGTCAGCTTGGTCAGCTTGGGGTTCGGTTGGGTCAGCTTGGTAGCTTGGGTTGGGTTGGGTCAGCTTGGGGTTCGGTTGGGTCAGCTTGGTAGGGGTTGGGTCAGCTGGGTTGGTCAGCTGGGTTGGGTCAGCTTGGGGTTGGGTTGGGTCAACTTGGTCAGTTTGGGTTGGGTCAGCTGGGTTGGGTCAGCTTGGTTAGCTTGGGTTGGGTCAGCTTGACACAATCTACACATAATATACACAAATGTAGATTAATCTACACAAATGTAGATTAATCTACACAAATGTAGATTATGGGTTTTGGGTCAGCTTGGGTTGGGTCAGCTTGGTCAGTTTGGGTTGGGTCAGCTTGGTTAGCTTGGGTTGGGTCAGCTTGGTCAGTTTGGGTTGGGTCAGCTGGCTGGGTCAGGTTGGGTCAGCTTGGTTAGCTTGGGTTGGGTCAGCTTGACACAATCTACACATAATATACACAAATGTAGATTAATCTACACAAATGTAGATTATGGGTTTTGGGTCAGCTTGGGTTGGGTTGGGTCAGCTTGTGGTTGGCTGACCAAGCTGACCCAACCCAGCTGACCAACCAAGCTGACCCAGAACCCAGCTGACCAAGCTCACCAACCAAGCTGACCCAGAACCCAAGCTGACCCAGAACCCAGGCTGACCAAGCTTCACAAAAGTTTGATTTATTTACCAAAATGCCACCGTGTTTTTTTTTAAAGCCACATGTCACGTTCTGATTGGTTCATATAACCTTCTCTCCCTTCTCTCCTTAACACACCTTCTCATTTGATCTCTCTCCTATATATATATATATGTTATGTAAATAATATATAAATATATATATATAAAAGTAACTATAAAAAAGTTTTAAAAAGTTAATATAAAATACTTGTAGAAAATAGTATAAAGAATTATGTGACAATTTGATTTGTAATTTGCAGTATAAATGGCTACAGTTCATGGTGGGGATGGTGGTAATGACCCACCACGTAAATCGTGGGTACGGAAAATTTGGGGCTGCGCCGGGAGCGGTGGTAAGAAATTTTGTGTTTCTATATATTATTTTTTATTTATGGACTTCATGTGAAATTAATAATTCTTTTGTTTTGTAGCACCTAAAAAAGGTCGGGGGAAGAACCAGGCACTAAACCTGGAGAAAAAGTTTCAAGAACAAGGTCGGCTTGAAGTTGATTTTGACACGAAAAGGTTTAAGACGTGGCACGCGGTGGGGGAATCGGGGTCTATGTTTAAGAGCTATATAGGGACATTGGTTCGTGGTAGTGGGGTCCCTATGACTGTCATAGTCAACAGTGTACGGATAAAGGTACGTGACTTTCCGCGGCGACATCGCCGCAGATAATCTGGTCGGGTTACTAATTTATTGGTCGGACTACATGACGCCTTTACATTTCCAATAAATCAAAGTCATCTACATTCATATGACAACCATCAAAGTTAGCTTATCCCAAAAAATCAATTAAATGTGTTTCATCTATCCAAAGAACTCAATTAAACTCACTACAGTGCTTCACCTATCATATATCACTATATTAACCTATAAGATCATATATCACTATATAAAGTCACCTTATCCCAAGATTTCAAGTAATTGTGCTTTAGCTATCTCAGAGCCATCAAGACGTTGCTACCTAACCCTTCTGCAGTCTCTGCCTCATACTTTTAAGAGACTTACCACTTTTTGCAGCCTTGAAGTGCCCACACTAGCTCCTCTTTGGAGCTCTTTTAATTTTCCAAGAACACTGAACTCTGCTAGCCAAGTCAGACGCATTTTTCTCCCATGGTACTACCATGTTTATGTGGTGTTACATTCTTTCCCTCAAATATTTTTCTATTTTTACCATCATCTTAAAAAAAAATCCGCACATGCATATGTTGGCTTAACAAAATCTTTTTCTATTTTGACTAAACTATAGTTTAGTACAAAAGCAAAGATTTTGTCAAGCCAACAGATGTGAAAGAAATTTTAGAATGATCGTTGTAACATCCCAAACTTTTCAAGTTTGACTATTTGACGTCAGGGTCGTTAAGTTTATGTGCCCTAAATGGGATTATGCGATTAAATGCTTATGCGTTTAATATAATATGATTAATATGATGTTAAAAGAAAGTGATTAAAGTAACGTTATGAAAGTTAAGTGCTTGTTAGATCGTTAAGTCTCCCGGTAAGTGAAATTAAGCTAAGAAAGTCAAGTTTAGAAGTTGAGGGACCCAAAGTGTAAGGTTAGGAGTTCATGGCCAGGGGTTAAGGTGCAATTAGGTATCCCTAATTGTCACCACATCAGTTTCATACGTGAGAAATACCCCAGCCGATCCTCCCTCCCTTTTCAAGCAAGTTTTCTCCAAGATCTATTCGTTTCGTGGTGTTTCGAGCAAGATTGGATTAAGATCTTTCATCCTTATGACCATCTACAGGTTGTCGGGAGCACTTAGCAAGCACTGTAAGATGTACGTAACCCATTATTGAGCGGTAACGAGGTAAGATACACTACTTTGACACGCTGAGGGTTCAATAAAAGCATGGTTTTCATATAATAACTTCCCAAATGTTATCTTGTTTGCTTATGGGTATTCAGGGTTACACGGGAGGTGATATGGGATATGTAGATGACCATTGAGGCCTGAAATGCAGTCCCTATGATATGAAATGTAATGAAATGCTATGTAATGTCTTGAGATGAATTGAAATGTGATTATATGTTGATGATATGTGAGATGTAATGTATGATGTGATTTGTGCCTTAACGATTCTAATGACTTTTTTATAATGTTTTAAATGGACAATTGTTTTATTAATGATGTGTTATCTTACTTAGCTAATTCGTTAGCTAACACTTGTTCTTTTTAAATGTGTTGTGCCCTCAGGTCCAACATTAGTGAGCAAGTAGAGGTGAGAAGTGCGAGGCATGGGTAGATTGCAATGAGGATGGTTATAGTTTACCCATAGTGGCTGCTCGCATTAGACTTATGATTTATTTTTAGACATTAATGACTTGTATTTACTATGTTGTCGGTTGTTTAATGTTGGGCAACCGATGGTTTCCATTTGAATTTGTTTTGATGATATAGCTAGTAACACCAATTAATGAATGAACCAAACAGGTTTTGTTAGTTTGGTCTTTTAAAGTTTACTTCCGCATTCTTTAACGCTGTTAGGCGAAATTTTTTGAAAATCCATATTTTTAAAACGACGGGTGTTACAATCGTCTAAGTGGAAAAACATTTGAGGGAAAGAATGAAAACCCACGGAATCATGGCACTACTATGGAAAAATAATAAGACTGACTTAGCTAGACTACAGTTAACTTGCAAGATTAAAAGAGCTCCAAAGAGGAACCAGTGTAAACACTTCTACGCAGCAAAAAGTGGTAAGTCTATTAAAGGTATGGGGCAGAGAATGCAGAAGGGTCAGCTGCCATCATCTTGATATTGCTTTGAGATTGCTAAAGGACAATTACTTGTATTCTTGGGATAAGGTATTATATGTTGATGATATGTGAGATGTAATGTATGATGTGATTTGTGCCTTAACGATTCTAATGACTTTTTTATAATGTTTTAAATGGACAATTGTTTTATTAATGATGTGTTATCTTACTTAGCTAATTCGTTAGCTAACACTTGTTCTTTTTAAATGTGTTGTGCCCTCAGGTCCAACATTAGTGAGCAAGTAGAGGTGAGAAGTGCGAGGCATGGGTAGATTGCAATGAGGATGGTTATAGTTTACCCATAGTGGCTGCTCGCATTAGACTTATGATTTATTTTTAGACATTAATGACTTGTATTTACTATGTTGTCGGTTGTTTAATGTTGGGCAACCGATGGGTTTCCATTTGAATTTGTTTTGATGATATAGCTAGTAACACCAATTAATGAATGAACCAAACAGGTTTTGTTAGTTTGGTCTTTTAAAGTTTACTTCCGCATTCTTTAACGCCGTTAGGCGAAATTTTTGGAAATCCATATTTTTAAAACGACGGGTGTTACAATCGTCTAAGTGGAAAAACATTTGAGGGAAAGAATGAAAACCCACGGAATCATGGCACTACTATGGAAAAATAATAAGACTGACTTAGCTAGACTACAGTTAACTTGCAAGATTAAAAGAGCTCCAAAGAGGAACCAGTGTAAACACTTCTACGCAGCAAAAAGTGGTAAGTCTATTAAAGGTATGGGGCAGAGAATGCAGAAGGGTCAGCTGCCATCATCTTGATATTGCTTTGAGATTGCTAAAGGACAATTACTTGTATTCTTGGGATAAGGTAACTTTATATGTTGATATATGATAGCTGAAGCACTATTAGTGGGTTTAATTGGGTTCTTGGGATAGCCAAAGCCCATTTAATTGATTTCTTGGAAGCTAACTTCGATGTTGTGTGATATGAAAGAAAATGACTTTGAATTTGTGGGAATGTAAATGGTTAGGTTAGTATCTTTGGAGAGGAGATATATAATATAAGTTCTATAATCATGATGTAGTTGTTTTTTTTATCTTGTATGGTGGATGTTATATGTGTTTATCAACACCCTCCTGATCTTAGAGGTTAATAAAAAATTGATTGTGCTTTATCAAGTTTTTAATATGATTTTCAGTGAATTTTTTTTAAATTTATAGTGTGATGTATTCTTAACTTATGTAATATTAGAGCAATGTATTGACTAATAGCTTTTTACACCTTTTCATATATATACATATATATACACAACTATAACAATTAAAATTTTTGTTAATTTTAGTGTAAAAACGAGATAAAGATTAATACAAGAAACATTTACAAAGTCTTGATAGTAAAAACGAGTTGAATGATGATGAAGATGATGAAAACGATGAAATCTTGTTACCTTTTCTTGATTAAAACCGAATTAGAGGAAAATATTGGAAAAAGAGGTGATTTTCTAAAAAAGTGATCGAGTGAGGTTGTATAGAGAGGTTGGAGCATATAAGGCTGTGTGTGTTTTTTGTTTTAAAGAATGGAAGAAATGAGGCGAGGTGGTGGGTTTGGTCTGATGGACAACAATTGGTATTCTCTTATTTAAGATGACAAGATTCATAATAATCGACCACTAAATTGCAATAATGCATTAAATATTTTTAAAAAGGTTAAACTTAGCTTAAAAACATTTATTAAACTAACATTTACTTGATATGATATTCAAAAAAAAAAATTAAAAATTGAATACTAACATAGTAACCATTTTACTAATAAAGTAGTATCGATAGATATAAAACATTTTAAACAAACTTTAAAGGTACTGTAAACATGACATGACACATTTTGAATATTTAAGGACAAAGTTTAAAAGTTTTGATTTTTGAATTGAAGTCATTGACTACTTTAACTGTAACACCCCAAGCCGAGGCTCGAAATATCACGGAAATCATATAGCACATGGTGGAATTACAATAGAACAAGAACTAAATGCAAATAAGGATTCAGTGAATCCATTACAATACGAAACAAGTACCAAAATACATAAGGAGCAAATAACCATCAAAGTTTACAAAAGAACATCCCGAAGATGGCAAATCGATCCTAAGTATAATGCAAAAGAGAAGGTCGATGAATCCTTGATTCATAAAGTCCAACGCCCGGGTTTAACAGCAAGCAAGCAACTAAACTCCACGACCGGGGATAACCTGATTACCTGAAAAGTGTACTAAGCATAGTCAACACAAGGTTGGTGAGTTCGTAGTAATGGTCCATAAAGAACCAACGTCGATAATCACAATGCACGAGTAGAGGCTAGACATGACTTACAGTGAGCCTCTAAGTAACACAATAACGTCCAACAATCAGGATTACGCAAAGTAAGTAAGCGTGTAACAGGAAAGTACAAATGATAAAAGTATCAATGCAAATGCCAAATGCATAAATAAGCCAACATGCCTATCTTATGCGTGAACTCAAGTCACCTATGCAACGATACCCGCCTGTCATCACAATGAACAAGGCTGCATCTCAAAAACATCGAGATATATATGTCTATATACTCGGGATCATGAACTCAACATCCATCAGATAGTGTATACATCTATACACTTGGATGTATGCACTCCTCAACCGAGGGATTATCAACAATGTATGCATGCTTACAATCAATCGATAATGCATCAATCATAACTCAACAATCATAATACGATGAACATGAACCAACCATCAATATTCGACAAACATGAGCCAACAATCAATATTAACACCAATTCTATACGTACATACACTTAAGAGGATTCTACTTTCTTCGAGTCCCAGATGCTTATATATAGGGTCACCCGCAGCCTTCCCACCACATCTAAAATCCATTGAAGGCATAACCGACTCCCATGTATGTACGTCTATCCTAATATTAATGAAATACTTAACCAAAACATAAACCAAGTCGACCAAACGAAATGAACCGTCACATCAATCCAACAATCAAAACAATCAATCAATCAATCAACAAACGCAAGTAAACACGCCAAACCTACACTTTTCAGCCCGAATCTCAAATGAGTAGGGAGCTACGGAACTCACCTTGATTGGCAAAGATGCTTAAGTCGAGTTAATAAAAGATTAATAGCGAGTATTGGGCCCCACGCGTTCACAACCTATCAAAGCATGTCATATATCATAATGTCAACTTATAATCATAAATAAGTTGGTTCCTTAGGTTTAAGTTGAGTCACGAACCCACAATTACTTTCTTAACATTACCGAGTGTGAAACCTAACACTTTGATTCGAAATTTTTAGAAAAGTACGAAGATTCATACAAAATGAAGGTTACTACGAGAAACTAGACTCTCTTAAGATTCCAACGATAGGTCATACGACTTATTTGGACTTACGGATCAAAAGTTATTAACGTTTGAAAACTGACGCGCGAAATTCCCAGAACTATCTCACTGCGCCGCAGTCAAGGCATTGCCTTGCCACTGCGCCGCAGTGAGGCTAATCGAAGCAAAAGGTCAGTGGCTTTCCACTGCGCCGCAGTGGGACAAGGTCCTGCCACTGCGCCGCAGTGGGACAACTCCCTGCACCAGCACCAGCAGCTCCAAGTGCAGAAAACGAGCCAAAACCACCAAAACTCGACCCAAACCATACCAAAACGATTTGTAGGAGTTTGAAACTAAGTGCCATTAAACATAAATACACATAACCCATTACAAATTTCCATTTCAAAACATCAAGAACACTTCCAAATCATTCATCCCAAACCAAAACCCTAATTGAACCCTAATTCCATTTCGACCCGATTTAAGACTTGTAAATACTTTAAATCGACCAACAACATATAAATAAGCATAAATAGGTGAAGATGGGATGAATTTGACTTACCAAAACTCTTTCTTGAGCTCAAACCCGAAATTAGGTCAAAATGGGTAAAAACCTTGCACTATGAACTTCAATCTTTTGATATGATGAAGATGAGAAGGAGATGATGAGGATTCTTATATTAAACAAATTTCACAACACCAAATAATTCAAGAGTTCAAGAGAGAAAGATGGGAAAAGAGAGTTCTTGCTTTTGTTAGAGAGAAAAGAAAGAGATTGGGTTTGTGTGGTGAAATGAAAGAGATAAGGGAAAGGGTTGGGTCTTAGAAGGCTCATGGGTCATGGGTAATCCATGGGTCGACCCGTTTCCATTTACAAGTTAGTTTACACATCGTTTTACATTTATTCACCAATTAAGTCATACAATCGACCCTACTAACATACCACATAGTCATTTAACCACAAATGAACCCAAATATTTCATTAAACAAGATTGTTAGTCATATTACACGAAAAGTCAACGGGTCAAAACTCACGGATGTTACATTAACAACCTATGGAAAATATAATTTTCCTCAAATAGTTATAAGTACATTATTATTATTATTTTTACATGTATTTTTAAACACGCAAATACCATTTAACCAACTATTTTAAAATACACATATATCATTTAATCTATCATTTTTAAACACACAAATACCATTTAACCAACTATTTTAAAATACACAAATATCATTTAATCTACCATTTTTAAACACACAAATATCATTTAACATGCATTTTGAAACACACAAATACCATTTAACCATCATTTTTAAACACACAAATATCATTTAATCTACCATTTTGAAACACACAAATACCATTTAACTCATCATTTTTAAACACACAAATATCATTTAACCTACCATTTGAATCTACAAATAAGTTGAGTACCCAATCAGGCCATCAGTATGACTTATGAGTCGAGTACCTAGAATTTTTGTGTTTTCATAGCCATTTTTCATTTACTTTAAATATCTAGAATCTCAAACTAAAAACAAAAACCAAAATATACATATTAAATTTGACGGTTAAAATTTAAGGATTTTTTAAGACAAGTTTTATAGTGTATATAATCAAAATCAAGATAATATAAACAGATTTACTTGGTTTATGATTTACATAATCCAACAAAAACCTTAAATCTTAAAAATGACAATAATCGGTATCAGCGTTACATCCTATTATTAAACCACTATCAAATGTAGTTGAAAGAGTAGGTGAAATTAAATACAAGATAAGATAAAAAGTAAAGGATTTGTTGCGAGTAGATGAGATGCAAGATAAAAAAGGGTTGGTTATTGAATTGAAACTCACCCAACTCTTTTTCTATCTTATTTTATCTTATCTTATCTTAACTTTTTATAAAACAAATTAGTTATTTTCCATTTAAGACTTGCAGATCTTAAAAAGTCTAAATTACCCCTAAGCTTTCTACAGTAATTCCCACATATTCACACATAAAATGTCTCCAAACTACCGTTAAGTTATTTTAAGAGTTAATTTCAACTTTGGTCCATGTGGTTTGTTTATTTTAACAATAGGGCCCCTTCTCAAGTTCACTAAGAATGGGGTCCTAAATCAACAATCTTTTGTGAGGGTATTAATGTCAATCTTGTCACCCCCTCCGTTAGTGAGGGTATTATTGCAACTATCATCTTTTATTTATTTATTAGTATATAAATGATTTATTCTTTTTTTTTTACCCTTCACTTACTTTACTTCTGTATCATTCTCTCTCTTCACTTATTTTTCATCATCCCAATCTCATATTCAACCCATTTTAATTAAAAAAACAAACGAAATTTTTTTTGCACAAGAACAATAAAGTTTCAAAGAAAAATAATCATCCACCATAAAAATCGGAATCAAAATCCTAACTCAACATCATATCTGATTTAACATTAACGAACCCTAAATATATACACATCAGAATCATCCGACTTTTTTTTATAACTCCTTCGTGAACCTCTACAGAAGCTTCTCTTCTCTATTTTTTTCTTTATTGTTCTCTACTTGCTGCTTCTTCCTTTTATTATAACGAGCATAGTACCCACGCAATGCGGCGGCAAGAATTTACAACGTGTGATCGACAATTTACATATATGAAATTTTATGTATTAAAAAATTATATATACATTAAAAACTTCAAATTAATATATATATTTAGAAACCAAATAATAAAATTTTATAATAGAATAGTGGACAGATGGGCTTTTGATAAATTACAAATGAATGTTGGGCTTCTATTTAGTAAATGAATTGTGCTTACAAAACCGTACGAATATTAATAATATATTAATATTAATAATAGTATATAGATATAGGAGAGAGATCAAATGAAAATGTTGCTTAGGTAGAGAAAAGAGAAAATGTTGATTTTTGATTTTTTTTTTCTTTTTTTTTTGATTTTTAATTTTTTTATTTTTTATTTTTTAGTTGAAAACCCATTCAAAAAAAAAATAAAAAAATAAATCCCTACACATGTGTAGATTTTTATGCCTTACACATGTCTACACATATGTAGATATCTATACATGTGTAACTTATATTTTTTTTATTTTTTAAAAATTTTTTTATTTTTTTTTTTGGAATGGGTTTATGTAAAAAAATATAAAAATTAAAAAAAAAAAATAAAAAAACAAGCTAAAAAATCAAAAATGAACTTTCTCCCTTCTCTCCTTAAGCTATATTCTCCCAAAAATTATTCTAATTATTATATATTATATATATATATAGGGGTGGGTTATTTATAGTACAAGCATTTAAAAAAGTACAAAAAGTACATGTGTAAGTTAACTTACTTCCTTCTTCTTCTTCTTCTCCGGCGAGACTGCCGCCGCCAACCACCACCATGATCATCTCCGACCACCACCATGATCCTCCGGAGACTTACACATGTGTAAGTTAACTTTCCGGCGAGAATCAGGTTCGTTTTCGGGTGTATACGGTACGGGCCAGAGGTCATTATCCGTTTTAAACTGACCGTCAAGGGACGCATATAGGAATCGTATGGATTTGATGGGCGGCGATCCAAGAGATGGTGACGGTTTGCTACGGTACGGGCGAAGCCCTTGCTGCCGGCGCCGGCGCCGTGGTTGGGGTGGTCGAAGATGATGGTGGCTGGTGGTGGTTGTCTTGCGAAGGAAAAAACCTAGAAATTTTAAACCCTAAAATGCTAAAAAAAGTTGTACTTACACATGTGTAAGTCTCGCCGGAGATGGTCGCCGTCGCCGGAGGATCATGTGGTGGTGGTGGTGGTGGTGGTCGGAGATGGAAGGAAGAAGGAAGTAAGTTAACTTACACATGTACTTTTTGTACTTTTTTTAATGCTTGTACTATAATTATCTTTCCCCTATATATATATATATATATATATATATATATATATATAGTATATTATATATATATATATATTATATGTATATATTATATATATATATATTATATATATATATATTATATATATATATATATATATATTATATATATATATATTATATATATATATTATATATATATATATTATATATATATATTATATATATATATTATATATATATATTATATATATATATATTATATA
>CM067173.1:97329756-97472256 GCA_034093135.1 Erigeron breviscapus | reverse complement strand
GCAATAGATGACCATGTATTAAATATTTTTAAAAGGGTTAAACTCAACAAAAAAACATTTATTAAGTTAACATTTATTTCTTACGATATTAAAAGTTCTTTGAAAAATTAAATAGTAATATAGTAACCATTTTAGTTACAAAGTACTATAGATAGATAAATATAAAACATTTTAAACAAGCTTTAAAGGTACTGAAAACATGACATGACACACTTTGAATATTTAAAGACAAAGTTTAAAAGTTTTGATATTTGAATTGAAATCATTGACTACTTTAATAGCCTAAAGAAGAAATAATTTACTTCAAATCACTATAAATACATTATTATTATTACATGTATTTTTAAACACACAAAATCATTTAACAAACTATTTCAATACACATAAATATCATTTAATCCACCATTTTATAACACACAAATACCATTTAACCTATCATTTTAAAACACACAAATGCCATTTAACACATAATTTTTAAGCACACAAATATCATTTAACCTACCATTTAAATCTACAAATAAGTTGAGTACCTCATCACGCCATCAATATGATTTACGAGTCGAGTACCCAGAACTTTTGTGTTTCCATAGCTATTTTAATTATATTAAATACCTAAAATCTCAAACTAAAAACAAAAGCCAAAATATGCATATTAAATTTAACGGTTAAAATAAGGATTTTACAAGAAAAGTTTTATAGTGTAAATAAAATAATAAAAAGTAAAGGGTTGTTACGAGTAGGTGAGATGCAAGGTAAAAAAGGGTCGGTTATTGAATTCAAACTCACCAAACTCCTTTTTCTGTAATAAAGAGAGTAGGTGGCATCGAATGGTATTAGAAAAAAGGAAAAAACAAAACTTGAGACTCAAACTCATCGAGCTCTTTTTTCATAATGAAAAAGGTAGGTAACGTGCATTGATTATATTACTAATGATGCACGAGGCTTTTATATTGAGTACCCGCACGATGAAACCGGGGCTCTATATAAACAATGGTTAAATGTGACGTTATCTTCCCGTTGCGTGTATGTACGAACAAACTCATGGGTTCTATATAAATATATGGAGCTAGTTGTTTTAATAGAGATATTAAAGTAAAACAAATAGAATTAGTATGCCTAGAGCACATGTATATAAAACTTATACGATGATTTACAAAGAACAAATGTATAAATAAGTATATATAATTAATGCATCAAATATAAAACCAATTAAAATGATGAATTCCATGATTTATCAGTCCCGAAACAAGATGCACTACCACTAAAGAATGATTGTTTTATTTGTTTTATTTTAATAGTTGTTTTATTTAAACTAATGCCTAAATAAATGATGTATGAATAGTTGATTATTGAAACATTTAAAGGAGAGAAACTTAAAACATACATAAGTATACTTGTAATTTAATACTCTATGTAACATCCCGTAATTTAAAAAGTAAATGAATTAACCCTTTATATATTTTTGACTTTAAAATAATTACCTTTCATTTATGATGTACTTATTAAGCAATCGTTTACCGTTTAGTTGTTCCATCTTTTTAGGAGAACTAAGCAACCAGAGAAAAAGACCTTGTTGATTGAGCTTGTTCGATCTCCAAAGCTTATTTTGAAGGTAGAAGAATGTTTTCTTAGTTACCCGTGTGGTTAGAAGTGCTAATTACCCGACTCTTTATTTAATCGCCCAAATTGTGTAAGAGGTCATTCTGGATAATTTAGGTTATATCTATAATTTTAAATGGACAAGTTATGTTAAGTATAATGAATGTTATTATGTAAGTCTTGCAAGTTTTACATGGTCTTGAAAATATGCGTTTATTGAAAAGAAGGATAAAGTACTTCATGGTGTACGAAATGGTGTTTTGACCCATTTGATCGTCCATGAGTCATATTTTTCTTGTGTTGTAAAATGGTAACACTAAAAAACTGATATGTATGTATTTGTTGTAGATTGTTGGTTTTGAAATTGGACATGTTTTGAAATGGTTCAAGTGTTTGAGGTCAAATGATTGTGAAATGGTGAAGTGTGTGCAGTAAGAGATTACGAACGCTACACAGTTGACCGGGAAAGCGTCTGCGGTATTTTCATCTTGTTGTTCAGTTGTCTGGGAGCACGGATGCAAACCATGATCAACCGTGCTTAGCCTCTGTAGTCCTATGATATGTTTATTAACACGAAATTTTTTTCCGACCTTCATCCGAAGTTTTCACGGTCTGAAACGTCTATGATATGTTTATTATAAAATATTAAGGTACTCTAATTTGTTAGATTTTGAATTTGATCATTTTAAGTTTTTCACATTATTTGGTCTAATTTTTTTTTTAAGAGTTTGAATGGTCAAACAAAGTCAATTAGTTATGATTAAATTAACAAACGGTATTGTAATATATAATCAACGTTGATCTTTAGGCTTAAGGATCCTCTGCAACCGTAATTGAGATGGAAGTGTTACCTTTGAAAAACATAAATATGTGAGAATCGAAGCACATCATTGCGAATGCACAACACTACTAGGGTGGTCTCAAGCAAAATGTTGTTTGTAAAATTTCCTTTTTCTTACTTAAGGACCCAACTAAAATATTAAACCACGAAAAAGAAATTCCAAGCCCCCGTTTGTTTAAAATCCTGGATCCATAATGGACACACATATTAGTATATTAACAAAAGTTATTAAAAAAAAAGACAAGTAATTAATGGTTGAAAAGAAGAAAAAAAATACAAGTATACAACCATGCAAAGAAAAGAGAGAAGTTATATATATATCAATAATTTTATCATCTCCCAATATTTACATAAGTACAAAATGCATGGCAATAGAGGTAGTAGTTTGCTAGATAATCTTGGGCCCTAGTCAATAGAGGTAAAAGTTTGCTAGATACTCTTGTTGGAACTTAGTTTTCAATAATAGAGTCACTCATTAGGGGCAAGGGTGCAGTCGGCAAGTTTATTCGGCTCTTTTCTTTGGCTACTATCGGCTCTTTGGCTTCCTTGTAGCATGTGTATCGGCAAGCATTGGCAAGTTTGATCGGCTATATAAATCGGCCACATTTGGCCGATCCTTGTGACGTTGGGATGACTGTTTTTTTTTGTTCTTGTGCCAAAAACTCTCTCACCGGAAACCTAATATTATTATTTAGGGGTTTTCGATTTTGAGGCTAATACTATGGTTTTCTTGGCTTCTATTGCCGGAATCCATGCCGGAAAAACTTGCTGATGCTCCTAATGTACAATACCATTATTCTGGTGAGATCTGAAACCCCTTTTTGGGGTTTCCGGTGGTCGCCGGCCAGAAACGTTCACTTTTTACGGCCAATAGTTGTTTGGCTTTGGCAAGGGTGCAGTTGACACATTCCATTGGCTCTTTGGCTACTTTTCCGGTGACCCTTTTTTTGGGGTTTCTGGTTTAATCGGTTTTCCGGTGACTCCTTTTTGGGGTTTCTGGTTTAATCGGTTGTTGCATGTTTCTGGTGACTCCTTTTTGGGGTTTCTGGTTTAATCCGTTGCTGCATGTGTTCTGGTGACTCGTTTTTGGGTTTTCCGGTTAACTGCTGGTGCTTATGCTTGATTATATGTATAGGTTTTAGGTAAAATAAAACAAGTATTAAAGTAAAATAAATAAAACAATAGGAATCTCTTCAGTGAAAATCACCGTGCATCATGAAAATCATCGTGTATCAATTTTTTCGTGAATCTTCATGCATCAATTTAACCATGATCTAAGGGTCAAGATCTTGTCCTATTTGTTTTACTTTAATACTTGTTTTACAATACTGTAACATCCCGAAATTTTTAAGCCAATGAAAATAAACCTTTATTATAGTTTTAACATTAAAATAATTTCCTAATAATTAAAATTGAAATATAGAATTAATTTAGTTGGAACTTTAGCGGATAGCGGGTATAATACCCATCTGTTTTGGTGAATAACGTGGCAAGGGAGGGATGTGCCAGACAACTTCTTCTTGGTGAATCACAATTCCATTTACTTCTTCCATTCTATTCTTCAATCTCCTTTTCTTTCATCCTTACTAATTTCACTCTTTCAATTAATCAAAGTTCAATTAAGTGAATAACAATCATAACAATAATAACCTTCTTGGAAAGAATTGAATTTGGGAGAATTGAGTGTGTGGAGTGTTTGTGGGGCGACATCATCAAGAGAGAAAAGAAGAAATTGGTGATTTTTCATCTAAATCAAGAAATCCTCCTAATAAATATAATAAACTTGTTTTATTCTAAAATTGAAAAGTGAGGGTTTAATTATGGTGGTGATGGCCGAAATTAGGAGGAAGAGAGGGGAGAAATTGTGAATTGAAACCCTAAATTATCTATTCCATTCTTTGAGGTATTGATTCTTTAACCTAAATTTAATTTCCTTTTTATGAATTAGGGTTCTTGAGTAAATAAATTGGGGATTTTGAATTGGGGGTTTATATTCTGAATATATGATGTAAATATCATGTAAAAATGTATATATATCAATCTTGTGTGTTGGAAGTCAATGTGTTGAATGTTAAAACAAAAGTTTTGATGAATGGTAGTAAGAACAAAACTGGACAGATTCTGTCTCTGTTTTTGCAATGTGTAAAACACCCCTATGACAGAATTTTCACTTGTTGAGTCCTAAAAAGAAAATGTAGGTTATTGTGTTAGCTCGATGTGGCCACTGGAATGAGTTTAAAAGGTGGAGTAGAACTCGAGTTATGAATTTTTGAAGTCAGTGTGGTCATTCTGAAATTTCAGCAAAAACGATTCTGTCTCAGTTTTTAAAACGAGTGAAACACCCTTATACGGGTCAAATCTTGTGTTGGTCACTGAAGATAAAATGTACCTAAATGTGTTAAGTTGAAGTGGCCACTGGAATGAGGTCAAAATATGGTGTAGAACTCAAGTTATGGTCATTTGAAGTCGGTAAGGTCAAATCTGTTTTGTCAGTAAGAACAGCAACAGTTTGTGTTTTTAAAACGACCAGAAGTCATCTTTGAAGGACAATTCACATATTGGTCACTAAATATAAAATGTAGGTTTATGTGTTATATAAATTTGGCCACTGGAATCAAGTAAAAAGAGTTAGTAGAACTTGAGTTATGCTCGTTTGAAGGCAACCTAGTCAAATATAAAAATGGGGATTTTGTTATAAAAGTTTGCATTATGATAATGATATAAGAGATACATGTTTTGTGAACCAACCCAAGAATAATATAAGATTGTAAATGATGGGTTGGGTGTTGAAATGCTAGTGATTATGGCTAGACGGCCTAGTATGTGATTGATGATCCTATATGTGCTTGTGATTTGTTGCTAGGTTGAAGCATACATATTTTGTGTTCTTGCGGTCGTCTTGATTTATGATTTTGGTTGTCGCGGAGGAGGAGAGTATTCTTGCATACTCTTATATATGCCTTGGGTCAATTACCATATGATGGTGGATTCCGTGTGTGGTAATTGATTTGGCGTTAAAGCCCGTGCGGGGCATTGTGATTATGGGCCTAAGAGGCCTAAGAACCCTGAGGCCTAAGAACCTCTTGATGTGATTTACGGGGCCTAAGAATCCCTTGTGTATGAGGCCTAAGAACCTCCGGGGCCTAAGAATCCCGATATGAGATATTGATTGTGTTGATTGGCTTATATGGATCCATGTAATGCGTTGGCACAAAGGTGAGTATTATAGATATGGCACGACGGTGTCATAGTCTATATGCAATAGACCTTTGTGCATTGCCCTCCTTCGTGTGTATAAACGTATGCAAGATTATTCACTAAGCTTTGCTTACTTTTTAGTTGTTTACCCTTTTTATAGGTTGTCCCGGATGCGGAAGCAAAGTTAAGTAATATAAAGATTGAAGTTTGAAGTTGATTTATGGATATTGATTGTTTTAGCTAAATGCGGAAAATGGTAATGTTGATAGGACCCGTAGAGACCCCTTTGAACTATTGGCTCATGGTACATTTGATTTGTTTTGGTAAATTATAGTTATGTCAAGTGCTAGATTCAAAGAGTTTTGGTTATTCATAATTGGTCATTTGTAAAAGTAATGTATTGATCATTATTGAATGTATTTTTGGAAAACTCATAATCCGTAACAGGTTTGGACGATGATTTTACGAACGGGTCATGCCGAAATTTCTAATTTTGTGTATGGTCTTTTATAACGAATTTGGATATATATATTGGTTAACGTTTTGGAAAGATTGTACATTTGAGTCAAATGTCAAAATTGAAGTTTGGTACTGTCAGACTCAAATGTGCGCCGCATATTTGGTCCATGCGGCGCATATCCGGTATATAAAAAAAATCCTTATTTTTCTATTAATCGAGTTGTGTCGTTTCAAATCAACCCCTATATGTATATTTATCTTATTTACATTGCCGTTAATTGCATGTTTGTGATTAGCTTGGTAGTGTTAACTTAGCGGTAGCGTTGCCGAATTTTTCCTTGGTAGTGTTGCCGTCTTTTGTTCCATTAAAGCAATAGGTAGCCGGAAAAGTAGTATTATGCCGATGATGATATCGTTGAACAATTAGGTTGCCGGTGTTACGTTAGATGGGCGATGATGATACAAAATGTTCGTAAAAATGGGACTCGGATGATCCGGGGCGTATCTTGGCGGGGTAAACCTTCGGGTTGGCAGTCATGGCGTCTTCGACTTCCGAATTCCCGACCCCCAAATTCTGAGCCCAAGTATATATTTTATAAAAAAACGGTCACTTTTATATATTTTCCGGCAACCTTGTCACTTTTATATATTTTCCGGTCACTTTTATATATTTTCCGGTCACTTTTATATATTTTCCGGCAACCTTGTCACTTTTATATATTTTCCGGAATGTCACTTTTATATATTTTCCGAGTCACTTTTATATATTTTCCGGGTCACTTTTATATATTTTCCGGCAACCTTGTCACTTTTATATATTTTCCGGTCACTTTTATATATTTTCCGGTCACTTTTATATATTTTCCGGCAACCTTGTCACTTTTATATATTTTCGGAACTTGTCACTTTTATATATTTTCCGGCAACCTTGTCACTTTTATATATTTTCCGGTCACTTTTATATATTTTCCGGCAACCTTGTCACTTTTATATATTTTCCGGTCACTTTTATATATTTTCCGGTCACTTTTATATATTTTCCGGTCACTTTTATATATTTTCCGGTCACTTTTATATATTTTCCGGTCACTTTTATATATTTTCCGGTCACTTTTATATATTTTCCGGTCACTTTTATATATTTTCCGGTCACTTTTATATATTTTCCGGCAACCTTGTCACTTTTATATATTTTCCGGCAACCTTGTCACTTTTATATATTTTCCGGAACCTTGTCACTTTTATATATTTTCCGGTCACTTTTATATATTTTCCGGTCACTTTTATATATTTTCCGGTCACTTTATATATTTTCCGGTCACTTTTATATATTTTCCGGTCACTTTTATATATTTTCCGGTCACTTTTATATATTTTCCGGTCACTTTTATATATTTTCCGGTCACTTTTATATATTTTCCGGTCACTTTTATATATTTTCCGGTCACTTTTATATATTTTCCGGTCACTTTTATATATTTTCCGGTCACTTTTATATATTTTCCGGTCACTTTTATATATTTTCCGGCAACCTTGTCACTTTTATATATTTTCCGGTCACTTTTATATATTTTCCGGTCACTTTTATATATTTTCCGGTCACTTTTATATATTTTCCGGTCACTTTTATATATTTTCCGGTCACTTTTATATATTTTCCGGCAACTTGTCACTTTTATATATTTTCCGGCAACCTTGTCACTTTTATATATTTTCCGGTCACTTTTATATATTTTCCGGTCACTTTTATATATTTTCCGGTCACTTTTATATATTTTCCGGTCACTTTTATATATTTTCCGGTCACTTTTATATATTTTCCGGTCACTTTTATATATTTTCCGGTCACTTTTATATATTTTCCGGTCACTTTTATATATTTTCCGATCACTTTGATCCCTCTTTCTTAATATTTTGCAATATCAATCACTTACCATCCCCACGTTAACCCCATCTATAGGTGTTCCATAATTATCCATATGTTATAAAACGGAGAGTATTTTACCTGGCTAATATAATACGGTCCATATTAGATAAAACGGCATAAAAACCAAATCAATAGGTGTCCCATAATTATCCGTATATATAAAACGGAAGAGTATTTTATGGCTTATTAGTCCATATTAGACAAAATGACATAAAAAGCAATAATTTCTCCAATAAAAATTTGATATGCTACGGGTCAATATGTAACACCCCAAGCCGAGGCTCGAAATATCACGGAAATCATATAGCACAAGGTGGAATTACAATAGAACAAGAACTAAATACAAATAAAGATTCAGTGAATCCAAAACAATACGAAACAAGTACCAAAAATACATAAGGAGTAAATAACCATCAAAGTTATAAAATAACATCCAGATGATGGCAAATCGATCCTAAGCATAATGCAAAAGAGAAGGTCGATGAATCCTTGATTCATAAAGTCCAAAGCCCGGGTTAACAGCAAGCAAGCAACTAAACTCCACGTCCGGGGAGAACCTGATTACCTGAAAAGTGTACTAAGCATAGTCAACACAAGGTTGGTGAGTTCGTGGTAATGGTTCATAAAGAACCAGCGTCAATAATCACAATATACGAGTAAAGGCTAGACATGACTTACAGCGAGCCTCTAAGTAACACAATAACGTCCAACAACAAGATTACACAAGACAAGTAAATGTGTAATATGAATGCACAATTGAAGTACGTAACAATGCAGGTGCCGAATGCATAAATAAGCCAACATGCCTATCCTATGCGTGAACTCAGGTCACCTATGCAACGATACCCGCCTGTCATCACAATGAACAAGGCTGTATCTCAAAAACATCGAGATATATATGTCTATATACTCGGGATCAAGAACTATTCATCCATCAGATTGTGTATACATCTATACACCTGGATATAGGCACTCCTCAACCGAGGGATTATGTACAATGTATGCATGCTTACCATCAATCGTATATGCATCAATCACAATCGTCTGTCATGAACTAACAATCAATATTCGTCAATCATAAACCAATAATCACAATACGATGAACATGAACCAACAATCGATAATCGACAAACATGAGCCAACAATCAATATTAACACCAATTCTATACGTACATACACCTAAGAGGATTCTACTTTCTTCAAGTCCCAGATGCTTATATATAGGGTCACCCGCAGCCTTCCCACCACATCTAAAACCCAATGAAAGCATAACCGACTTCCATGTATGTACGTCTATCCTAATATTAATGAAATACTTAACAAACGTAAACCAAGTCAATCAAACGTGATATCCGTCATCAATCCAACATTTAAACCAAATCAATCAAACAATCAACAACGTAAGTAAACACGCAAGTTTACACTTTTCAGCCCGAATCTCAAGCGAGTAGGGAGATACGAAACTCACCTCGATTGGTTATGAAAAGTTAAGTTGATATAAAGTTGAGTTATTGTCGTACAATGTTCACTTCACGTCCAACACCTAAATATCGATCATATACATTCACATCAACATACATAAACACATATACGTAACTTAACAATTCTCGACAAAACCCTAATTAGGGTTCCAAAGTGCATCTCGACGTTAAATGACTTTTAAGACTCTTAATCAATGTTACATAAGATAAGAAGTGATTTAGAACGATGCCCGAAACGTTATTAGGGTTCTGGAAGTCAATTAGGTCAAACAGGAAAATTCAGCAACAAAGGGGGCGTAACCTACGCCCTAAACTGGCGTAGGTTACGGTGGTTCAAAACCACCTAGCGTAAGCTACGGTCAAAGGGGCGTAAGGTACGGTGCCCTGGAAAGTGCAACTTTGGCGTCTTGAGTGGCGTAAACAGGAGGTTTTTGGCGTAAGGTAAAACTTCGGCGTAAGCTACGCCCCAAAGGGCCGTAACCTACGCCCATCCAGAATAGAACTGGCGTAACCTACGCCCCATAGGGCCGTAAGTTACGCCCCATACTGGGCAGCAAATCGACCAGCAGCAGTTATGCAGAAAAACAAGAACCAAACCTAGTTTTCACATGAACCAAAACCCTAAATCGACATTTAAGGTTACAAGACTCGTTTTAAAGATACATTTGACATTCTAATGCATAAATACACTTACCCAAACCCATATTTCCATCCATAACATCATCAAATTCTCCAAATCGATCAAAACCTAGCCAAACCCTAATTCGACCCAAAACTCATTTTAAGGCGATTTAGAACTTGTAAATGTACGAGGTGACTAGAAACGAGTAAACTAACATAAATAGAAGTAATTGGGATGAATTAGACTTACCAAAACTTCCTTCTTGAGCTAGAACCCAATTTAGGTCAAAATGGGTTAAAATGCAAGAACTTCCACCTTTGATTCTTCAATATGACGATAACGTGGTATAGATGGCGATGATTCTAGTGTTATATCAGTTTCAAAACACCAATCGATGTTAGAGAGGTGAAGAGTTGAAATGGGTTTTGGTCTTGCCTTTTACTTGAGAGAAAGAGAGGAAGAGAGAAAGATAAGAAATGAAAGGGGGAGAAGGAGATAAGGAGGGAAATGGGTCATTGGTGGCTGGTGGGTCATGGACTACCCACGGGCCGACCCGTTTCTCATTTCTAGCCAATTTACAATCGTTACACATTTAAACACCGATCAAAACATATTATCGACCCGAATATAACACATTGTCATTTAAATCACAAAACGACCCAAATAATTCATTAACTTAAATTGTTAGTCATATTACACGAAAAGTCAACGGGTCAAAATTTACGGATGTTACATTATCCCCCCGTTGAAAGAATTTCGTCCCGAAATTCAACAAAACACTAATTACTAAAATAAATGCGGATACTTAGACTTCATATGATCCTCTCGCTCCCAAGTGAACTCGGCTCCACGCCTAGCATTCCATCTAACTTTAACAATCGTGTAGCGTTTACTCTTGAGTTTCTTTTCTTGACGATCCAAGATCTCTATCGGCTCTTCAACAAAATTTAGGCTCGAATCCACCCTAATCTCGTCCATAGGCACATGATGTGTAGGGTCCGCCAAACACTTGCGTAGATTGCAAATATGAAACACATCATGCACACCGCTAAGCTCTTGTGGTAATTCTAATCGGTAGGCAACCTTTCCAACCCGTTCAAGAATCTTGAAAGGACCAATATACCTTGGCGCAAGTTTTCCCCGCTTCACAAAACGTACAACACCTTTCCAAGGTGACACTTTCAAAAGCACATAATCACCAATTTCAAACTCCAACGGTCTCCGCCTCACATCGGCATACTTCTTTTGACGCTCACGGGCCAATTGCAACTTCTCCTTAATTTGAGATATTACCTTAGTCGTTTCAACCACAATTTCTGGCCCGATAAGTTGACTCTCTCCAATTTCCGCCCAAGCTAGAGGAGAACGACATATCCTACCATACAATGCTCTAAAAGGCGCCATTTGAATGGTAGCATGATAACTATTGTTGTATGAAAATTCAACTAGCGGCAAATGGTCTTCCCAACTTCCACCAAAATCAATTGCACAAGCCCTCAACATGTCTTCAAGTGTTTGAATGGTTCTCTCGGTTTGCCCATCCGTTTGAGGGTGAAACGTCGTGCTCATGTCGAGTCGAGTACCCATTGCTTTTTGAAAGGCTTCCCAAAAGTTCGATTTGAAACGGGCATCTCTATCTGAAATGATAGAAATCGGCACTCCATGTTTAGATATTACTTCCTTGATGTACAAACGAGCCAAAGTGTCAAATTTATCGGTTTCTCGAATGGCTAAAAAGTGAGCCAACTTCGTTAACCGATCTACTATCACCCAAATCGTGTCACGACCGCTTCTCGTCTTCGGTAGTTTAGTAATGAAGTCCATTGAAATATGTTCCCACTTCCATTCGGCATCACCGGTTGTACCAACAATCCGGGTGGCTTCTTGTGATCGGCTTTGACTTGTAAGCAAGTAAGACACTCACTCACATACCTAGCCACATCACGCTTCATGCCCGGCCACCAATACAAGTTTTTCAAGTCAAAGTACATCTTATCCGACCCGGGATGGACCGAATAAGGCGATTGGTGAGCTTCATTCATAATAAGTGTTCTTAAGTCACCGAAAATAGGAACCCAAAGTCTTTCAACCATGTATAGCCCATTATCACTCTTTCGGTCGAATTGTTGTTCCATGCCATCTAGGTTTTCGTCTCCAAAGTTTTCCGGTAGGGTGGCTTGAATTTGGGCTTCAATGATCCGGTCACGAATATTCGGCCCCACCGTGAGGCTCATAGCTCTAGCCCGTCTTGGCTTCACTCTATCCTTTCTACTCAAAGCATCGGCTACTACATTTGCCTTGCCCGGATGATAACGGATGTCACAGTCATAATCACTAAATAGTTCAAGCCAACGCCTTTGCCTCATATTCAATTCACTTTGGTTAAAGATGTGTTGAAGACTTTTGTGATCGGTATAATCACACTTGGTGCCGTAGAGATAATGTCTCCAACACTTCAAGGCAAACACAACCGCTCCCAATTCCAAATCATGTGTCGGGTAGTTCTTCTCATGCACCTTCAATTGACGGGAGGCATAAGCAATGACTTTACCCTTTGCATAAGAACACAACCCAACCCTTGCCCCGAGGCATCACAATAAACAACAAAATCTTCAATACCATCCGGTAACGTCAAAATAGGAGCATCACATAGCATATCTTTAAGAGTTTGGAAGGCGTTTTCTTGTCTTTCGCCCCATTCAAAGTTTCTCTCCTTTTGAGTCAAGAGAGTGAGTGGTTGTGCAATACGGGAGAAATTTTCAATAAATCTTCTATAGTAACCCGCCAATCCAAGAAATTGGCGGATCTCGGATGGCGTTTCGGGTCTTCTCCAATTCTTGACCGCTTCAATTTTGCTTGGGTCTACGTGAATACCATCCTTGCTCACTACGTGACCAAGAAAGTGGACTTCTTCCAACCAAAACTCACACTTGGAGAACTTAGCATACAATTTCTCCTTCCTTAGTAAATCAAGCACCTCACGCAAGTGCTCAACATGCTCCTCCTTCGTCTTTGAGTATACAAGTATGTCATCAATGAACACAATGACAGACTTGTCTAAGTATGGTTGACACACCCGGTTCATCAAGTCCATGAACACCGCCGGTGCATTAGTCAACCCAAAAGGCATCACGGTGAATTCAAAGTGGCCATACCTTGTGCAAAAAGCCGTCTTGGGAATATCATCTTCATGTACCCGGAGTTGATGATAACCCGAGCGAAGATCGATTTTTGAGAAGTGCTTAGCACCTTGAAGTTGATCAAATAAGTCATCGATTCTAGGGAGAGGATATCGGTTCTTCACTGTGAGCTTGTTTAATTCTCGGTAATCAATGCACATTCTGAAGGATCCATCTTTCTTTTTGACGAAGAGAACAGGAGCACCCCAAGGAGATTGACTAGGGCGAATGAAACCCTTCTCTTGGAGCTCCTTGAGTTGAGTTTGTAATTCTTGCATTTCAGTTAAGGCTAGTCTATACGGAGCTTTTGCTACGGGCGCGGCTTCGGGATAAGATTAATACGAAAATCAAGCTCACGAGTTGGAGGTAGTCCCGGTAAGTCATCCGGAAAAACATCGGGAAATTCACAAACAATAGGAACGGTCTTCAATTCTACCTTTGTGATGGTAGCACTAAAGACTTTAGGATTAGAGGAATCGGAGATTTCGCCTTGAACCCTAAGAATTTTACCGTTAGTCAAAGGTATCTTAACAACTCTCTCGCCACAATCAATAGTCGCGTTTACCGCCGCTAACCAATCCATACCCACTATAATATCAAAACTACCAATGTCAAGAGGCATGAGGTCAATAAAGAAGTCGACATCTTCTAAAGTCAAGACACAGTCGCGAAGTATTTGACTAAGTCTAGTTAGTGACCCGTTTACCATTTCAATGTCAAGCACATAATTTAGAGCACAAGGATGCACATCAATCAAAGGAACAAAGTTAGAGGACACGAGGCTATAATCGGCCCCGAAATCAAATAGAACGGTTGCATAGTGACCATTAAGGAGAAAGGTACCTGCTACTACGTTGGGATCGTTGCGGGCTTCATTTGCATTGGCCGCAAAGGCTCGGCCGCGTGGTTGCACTTGATGGCCTTGTTGTCCCCGGTTTTGGTTAGGCCCGACCATTTGTAGTTGGTTGGGGTGGATGGCTACTTGCACTTGTTGTCCCACCCATCGAGGACAATTATTATGGTAGTGGTCACGACTACCACATTCAAAACACTCGCCTCTTCTTTGATTACCTTGGGGAGGAACGGCCCGAACAGGAGCCACATTCATTGGGCCCGTTCTTGGAGCTCTACAATCTCTGGAGAGGTGCCCGACTTGGTTACAATTAAAGCATGCTCTGCATTGGGCATTGGCGGGGTGATGTTGGTTGCATCTCCCACAGAAAGGATGGGGTCCAGTATAAGCTTTCCTGGCCGGTTCCACTGCCGCCATCACCACCCCTATTAGCATTTTTGGGGTCAAACCTCCCCCCCCCCCCCCCCCCCCCCCCCCCCCCCCCTCCTGGCCGGTTCCACTGCCGCCATCACCCTACCCCTATTAGCATTTTTGGGGTCAAACCTTCCCATTTTCTTCACCCCACTCGACTCTCCCACTTCTTTCCTCTTGTTTGTTGAGGATTTGCTTAAGACACCGCTCCTCAACAAGTCTTCAGTCACACTCCCGGCTCGGTTAACCGCATCGGCCAAAGAAGTAGGCATGTTAGAGTTTACATAAGATCGGACTTGAGGATTTAAGCCCAATACAAATTTCTGGATGGCCTGAGACTCGGAGCCCACCAAGTGAGGAATGAGGGTAGACAACTCTTGAAATCGTCTAACATAGCTCTTGTAATCGGCTCCTTCCATATTGAGATTAGCAAACTCAATGGTCAAATTTTGTAGTTCATAGGGAGGACAAAACTTTGCCTTCACTTTTTCCTTGAAATCGGCCCATTCCAAGTTATAAGTCCGCCCTAAGGTTATCTCTTGATTCCACCAACTCAAGGCGTCATGTCTAAACATGCCAGATGCATAAGAAATCCGGTCGTCATATGTGCAATGACTTCTTTCGATCACTGCCTCGATCTCCTCAAACCACCTTATATACTCAGTGGGACCACCTCTTCCATTAAACTCCGGTGCCCCACAGCTTTTGAAATCCTTAAATATGCACCCCTGTCGATATCCCCCATATTGATTATACATGGGCATGCGGTTATCAATTCTCACCGGTTCCTCTTCTTCGTTTTCCACGGCCTGAGGTTGAGCATTTTCATTATTTACATTTTCTGGGGCTTCATTGTTTTGAGGCCCATTGTTTTGCCCAAGATTTGCCGTGACTTGAGCAATAATGGTTGGCATGATATTGGCGATCATTTGAGCGATCACCTCAGCCATGTTTGGCTCAGGAACTTCACCACGACCCCTTCCTTGGCCTCTACCACGACCTCTACCACGGCCCCTACCTCCTTGTACCTCCGGTTGAGCTTCCGGTTGAGGTTCCTCCGATTCAGCCCTATAGTTCGTTCCGGTTCTCCTGGGTCTCACCATTTCTATAAAACAAGTGACACGTTGACCCGAGAGTTAGTCTCAAATGCTCACATGTTAGTCACACAAATAGTCAATGCTCTCATACCGATACCACATACTCATTTCATATCATTAAGCTAAGGCAAGAGTGCTAGAATCCTATGAGATTGTTACTTAGCACGTCATCATGTCAATTTCATTACAATCGTTCATTATTTATTCAAGTAATCATGCTCAAGACATCATGCAATCAATTAACTAACACGAATGATTCAAAGTATAATCCGAATTCGATATGCTCTTTAGTTATTGACCGGGTATGTATACAGGGTGTACCAATGGCTAACCCTCCACCTAATCAACTTCCATTAAGCATATCGGTTCCTTATTATACTTTAAGCCACACGTGCGCAATCCACGATGTCATGAACTTGCTATAATGTTGGGTAACCATAAAAGAGTTGATCGGGTTCTTTTAGGGTTGCCACAATATTATACTAAGTTAATGGCATCACTTCATTTTGCCCTAAATCATCAAATTAGCTCCAACCAATAACAACAACAAATCATATTAACCACATTCATCACATTGAATTCAAGCTATCACACAAGTGGTCTTAACTACGAACTCACACGGGGATTCACATAATTCACATTGCACACGAATTTCCTAACCATGCATGCTATATGAAGAGTTTTAACTTAAGCCGTAGTCTAGGTCAAACCGCTTAATTCTCTACGACCACGCATGGGCCACCATTCTGTAACACCCCAAGCCGAGGCTCGAAATATCACGGAAATCATATAGCACAAGGTGGAATTACAATAGAACAAGAACTAAATGCAAATAAAGATTCAGTGAATCCATAACAGCAAGCAAGCAACTAAACTCCACGTCCGGGGAGAACCTGATTACCTGAAAAGTGTACTAAGCATAGTCAACACAAGGTTGGTGAGTTCGTGGTAATGGTCCATAAAGAACCAGCGTCAATAATCACAATATACGAGTAGAGGCTAGACATGACTTACAGCGAGCCTCTAAGTAACACAATAACGTCCAACAACAAGATTACACAAGACAAGTAAATGTGTAATATGAATGCACAATTGAAGTACGTAACAATGCAGGTGCCGAATGCATAAATAAGCCAACATGCCTATCCTATGCGTGAACTCAGGTCACCTATGCAACGATCCCCGCCTGTCATCACAATGAACAAGGCTGTATCTCAAAAACATCGAGATATATATGTCTATATACTCGGGATCAAGAACTATTCATCCATCAGATTGTGTATACATCTATACACCTGGATATAGGCACTCCTCAACCGAGGGATTATGTACAATGTATGCATGCTTACCATCAATCGTATATGCATCAATCACAATCGTCTGTCATGAACTAACAATCAATATTCGTCAATCATAAACCAATAATCACAATACGATGAACATGAACCAACAATCGATAATCGACAAACATGAGCCAACAATCAATATTAACACCAATTCTATACGTGCATACACTTAAGAGGATTCTACTTTCTTCAAGTCCCAGATGCTTATATATAGGGTCACCCGCAGCCTTCCCACCACATCTAAAACCCAATGAAAGCATAACCGACTTCCATGTATGTACGTCTATCCTAATATTAATGAAATACTTAACAAACGTAAACCAAGTCAATCAAACGTGATATCCGTCATCAATCCAACATTTAAACCAAATCAATCAAACAATCAACAACGTAAGTAAACACGCAAGTTTACACTTTTCAGCCCGAATCTCAAGCGAGTAGGGAGATACGAAACTCACCTCGATTGGTTATGAAAAGTTAAGTTGATATAAAGTTGAGTTATTGTCGTACAATGTTCACTTCACGTCCAACACCTAAATATCGATCATATACATTCACATCAACATACATAAACACATATACGTAACTTAACAATTCTCGACAAAACCCTAATTAGGGTTCCAAAGTGCATCTCGACGTTAAATGACTTTTAAGACTCTTAATCAATGTTACATAAGATAGGAAGTGATTTAGAACGATGCCCGAAACGTTATTAGGGTTCTGGAAGTCAATTAGGTCAAACAGGAAAATTCAGCAACAAAGGGGGCGTAACCTACGCCCTAAACTGGCGTAGGTTACGGTGGTTCAAAACCACCTAGCGTAAGCTACGGTCAAAGGGGCGTAAGGTACGGTGCCCTGGAAAGTCAACTTTTGGCGTCTGGAGTGGCGTAAACAGGAGGTTTTTGGCGTAAGGTAAAACTTCGGCGTAAGCTACGCCCCAAAGGGCCGTAACCTACGCCCATCCAGAATAGAACTGGCGTAACCTACGCCCCATAGGGCCGTAAGTTACGCCCCATACTGGGCAGCAAATCGACCAGCAGCAGTTATGCAGAAAAACAAGAACCAAACCTAGTTTTCACATGAACCAAAACCCTAAATCGACATTTAAGGTTACAAGACTCGTTTTAAAGATACATTTGACATTCTAATGCATAAATACACTTACCCAAACCCATATTTCCATCCATAACATCATCAAATTCTCCAAATCGATCAAAACCTAGCCAAACCCTAATTCGACCCAAAACTCATTTTAAGGCGATTTAGAACTTGTAAATGTACGAGGTGACTAGAAACGAGTAAACTAACATAAATAGAAGTAATTGGGATGAATTAGACTTACCAAAACTTCCTTCTTGAGCTAGAACCCAATTTAGGTCAAAATGGGTTAAAATGCAAGAACTTCCACCTTTGATTCTTCAATATGACGATAACGTGGTATAGATGGCGATGATTCTAGTGTTATATCAGTTTCAAAACACCAATCGATGTTAGAGAGGTGAAGAGTTGAAATGGGTTTTGGTCTTGCCTTTTACTTGAGAGAAAGAGAGGAAGAGAGAAAGATAAGAAATGAAAGGGGGAGAAGGAGATAAGGAGGGAAATGGGTCATTAGTGGCTGGTGGGTCATGGACTACCCACGGGCCGACCCGTTTCTCATTTCTAGCCAATTTACAATCGTTACACATTTAAACACCGATCAAAACATATTATCGTCCCGAATATAACACATTGTCATTTAATTCACAAAACGACCCAAATAATTCATTAACTTAAATTGTTAGTCATATTACACGAAAGTAACGGGTCAAAATTTACGGTATGTTCATATGCTTCTCAAATGGGTTGGGCCTAATGGGTCAAATTATGTTCATCATTTGTATAAACGGGTCAAATGGGTTGTATGTGCTCGTCTTTCACTCGAATGGGCTTATTGCGCCTTCATACTCGTTTGATATCTCATGTGAGTCTTCTATATGTATATATGGACATATGTATGTATTATCATCCAAAAGATCCATATCTTATGACTAATAACTTCATTTCTAGTGTATTGGGACTTAAACCTAGCTTGTTATGACATATGGTCCTAACTAGCCCAATATGGTTATCAATAAATCGTTTGGGCCTAACGGGCCAAGTATGTTTATATCTTTAACCATTTGGGCCTAATGGCCAAAATATGTTCATCATCTGTATAAAATGGGCCAAATGGGTTGTATGTGCTCGTCTTTCACTCGAATGGTCCTATTGGGCCTTCGTACTCGTTTGATATCTCATGGGCCAAATGTATTTTATGTGCTCGTCTTTCACTCAAATCGGCCTATTGGGCCAAACTATGTTCATCATGTGTAAAGTTGGGCCAAAGGGGTTGTATGTGCCCGTCTTTCACTCGAATGGGCCTATTGGGCCTTCATACTCATTTGATATCTGATGTGAGTCGTATTAATGTATGGATGGATTTAGATATGTCTTATCATTCAAAAGCTTCATTTTTAGTGTTGGTCTAATCATTGGGCTTATTGGGCTAAATACGTTGACCACATCTATAAATGAGTACAATGGGTCGTATGTTGTGCTCCTTCACTCAAATGGGCCTAATGGACCTTAAACCTCGCTTACAGGACGTTGTGGCCCTAATAGGCCCAATAGTTTTTAATTGGACCAATTGGGCCTAGTCGCCAAATATCAGGCTTGGCGCATCTAAAAGTATTCCCAATATCTAGTATTCCCGATACCTTTTTCAATACATCCAATACATTATTTTTACACTTTTAATTAAGATAAAACTACAAACATATTTAAGAAAAAGACAATACATAATAAAAGCACACAATAATTAACTTAAAAAAAGACAATAAATAATACAAACACACAATGCATTACCTAAAAAAAGACAATACATTAATTAAAACACATTAATGACGATCTTCTAGTGACATACTTTTTAGGCCACGGTAAATGTTTGTATTGGACCACCACTTGTCGTTCTGCAGGCAAATGACCTCGTCGACGATTTTGTCTTCCCCGTAATTATCATGGAATCGTATTTATATAAATTTTTATTGATACAGACCATATTATATAAAACGGTGGATAACAAAGGAAGTGGAATCGTATTTATTTTACCATATTAAGTGCCTTATACTACACTTATTGAAACTTTTATATAGGGTTAAGTGCACGGAAATGTAATCAACTAAGGCCGAAAAGTTATTGTATACATGAACTTACAAAAGGTTTATTGTATACATGAACCCTTAAAAATGGTTATAGAGTACACGTTTTACCTGCTATTCCCTTAGCCGGTAACCCTTGTGAATTCTTACAAAATTGCTGACGTCAGCATGACGTCAGCAATTTTGTCTTATTCTTATTTTGTCATTTTCTGCATTTTTTTTTATTTTTTTTTTTTTTTTTTTTTACGATTATATTTTTATAGTTTCTTATTTTTACCACTTAACTTACTTTTAAAGTTTTTAATTTTTATCAATTAACTTTGGATTTTAACTTTAATCATCAACTTTTTTTTATTTTTTTTTTTCTACTTTCTATCTCTTAATTTAACGCTTTTAACTTATTTGTACCACTTAACTTACTTTTAAAGTTTTTAATTTTTATCAATTAACTTTGGATTTTAACTTTAATCATCAACTTTTTTTTATTTTTTTTTTTCTACTTTCTATCTCTTAATTTAACGCTTTTAACTTATTTGTACCACTTAACTTATTGGTTTTTTAACTTTAGTCTAACTTTTTGTATACAAACTTAATATAGTTTAGTTTTAAAGTTTTTAATTTTTATCAATTAACTTTGGGTTTCTAACTTTAATCATCAAATCTTTTTTTTCTTTACTCTCTATCTCTTACATTAAGGTTTCTAACTAAACTATAGTAAATTTTATGTGTCCAAACTTTTAGGTACTGTTGTATGTATAAATGCTTGCATGACGCAGTGTCGATCCCGGACAACGTCCCCCTGGGGTCAAAAAACTAGTTCTAACTACACACATTCATCAGAATTTAGAACCATAAGAATTTAAAAAAAAAAAAATCGGATCTCCATATCTCGATGATGATGATGTCAAATAAATGAATAACAAACACAATCACTGATGAAAAACGATGTCAAACCACCGCACACAATAATAGAAGTTTTGTAAGTTCATGTACACAATAACTTTTTGTAAGTTCATGTACACAATAACTTTTTGGGCATAGTTTATTACATTTTCATGCACTTAACCGGCCCACATCAAGACTTTAGCCGGTTTCGTTATACAATAGAAAAATAGCAGGGTTCATGTATACAATAAACCTTTTGTAAGTTCATGTACACAATAACTTTTCGGCCTTAGTTGATTACATTTCCGTGCACTTAACCCCTTTTATATAATATGAACCGTTCAAAAAATTTTATAATAATGTTCGTGTTATGTTAACTAGTTAAAAAACTTATAATAAGCTTCGTATCATTTAAAGGTCCATATCAACGATTTCGTAATTTATTAAGAAGATTAGAGGGGAAAAACTAAATTTTGACTTCACTGTATTATTAACTTACACAATGTTATTATAAATTTTGTTAAAAAAAATAATAATAAGGTTTTCAACTAATTAGAATACCTCGTTTTATAGCATACAGATAATACAAGACACCTATTGATGGGATTTAAACGGAGTTAAAAGGGGAGACGGTTGTGTTACACTTTTAGTATAGTAGGGATGGATAATACAAAATCTTAACAAAGAGGGATGGTAAGTGATAATTCCCTGAAAATACAGGGGAAGTTTATGTATTTGACTCATTTATATATAAAAAATTACTTATCTCTTGTTTTTATATGAAACTCCCCGTTTTAAATCATATACACCATTTTGTTGATTATGACGTGTCATTCTCTGACATGTCAGTGCAATCATTGCGCCGTATTTACACACCGTTTTTTACTCCGTATTACTTCATACGGGGAATTTTCATCACCAAAACGGGGAGTACTACATAAAACGGGCCGTATGAGCGGTGTTTTTATGAACAGTTGCCGGTGTGTAGATAATTTTATTTTAATAAATTTAAATTATTATTATTTCCTTATTTAAGTTTGTAGACATTAATAATTAATGTTTTTAATGATATAATTATGGAAACTAATATTTTTATATTTTACATCATTTTTTATCTTTAAAATTAATTTTTAAGGGTTTTTACAATAAACCTTTTGTAAGTTCATGTACACAATAACTTTTCGGCCTTAGTTGATTACATTTCCGTGCACTTAACCCCTTTTATATAATATGAACCGTTCAAAAAATTTTATAATAATGTTCGTGTTATGTTAACTAGTTAAAAAACTTATAATAAGCTTCGTATCATTTAAAGGTCCATATCAACGATTTCGTAATTTATTAAGAAGATTAGAGGGGAAAAACTAAATTTTGACTTCACTGTATTATTAACTTACACAATGTTATTATAAATTTTGTTAAAAAAAAAAAAAAAAAAAAAAAAAAAAAAAAAAAAAAAAAAAAAAAAAAAAACAAGAAAAGAAGAAAAAAAAAAAAAAAAAAAAAAAAAAAAAAAAAAAAAAAAAAAAAAAAAAAAAAAAAAAAAAAAAAAAAAAAAAAAAAAAAAAAAAAAAAAAAAAAAAAAAAAAAAAAAAAAAAAAAAAAAAAAAAAAAAAAAAAAAAAAAAAAAAAAAAAAAAAAAAAAAAAAAAAAAAAAAAAAAAAAAAAAAAAAAAAAAAAAAAAAAAAAAAAAAAAAAAAAAAAAAAAAAAAAAAAAAAAAAAAAAAAAAAAAAAAAAAAAAAAAAAAAAAAAAAAAAAAAAAAAAAAAAAAAAAAAAAAAAAAAAAAAAAAAAAAAAAAAAAAAAAAAAAAAAAAAAAAAAAAAAAAAAAAAAAAAAAAAAAAAAAAAAAAAAAAAAAAAAAAAAAAAAAAAAAAAAAAAAAAAAAAAAAAAAAAAAAAAAAAAAAAAAAAAAAAAAAAAAAAAAAAAAAAAAAAAAAAAAAAAAAAAAAAAAAAAAAAAAAAAAAAAAAAAAAAAAAAAAAAAAAAAAAAAAAAAAAAAAAAAAAAAAAAAAAAAAAAAAAAAAAAAAAAAAAAAAAAAAAAAAAAAAAAAAAAAAAAAAAAAAAAAAAAAAAAAAAAAAAAAAAAAAAAAAAAAAAAAAAAAAAAAAAAAAAAAAAAAAAAAAAAAAAAAAAAAAAAAAAAAAAAAAAAAAAAAAAAAAAAAAAAAAAAAAAAAAAAAAAAATAACACACGAATGAAAAAATAAAAAAAAAAAAAAAAAAAAAAAAAAAAAAAAAAAAAAAAAAAAAAATAAAAAACTAAAAAACAAATATGAAGTCTATAGTAAGCTATCACAATTATATATCAGAAAAATAATTGTATGAAAATTGCAATGATATTATGCATAATTTAAGTTAGATTAACACAACATGCGATATATAGATTGATAATTAAAATGCTTAATAATTTTAGTGGATAACTAAATTATTCGAGCAACACGTTAAAGCAGAAGTACAATGACAATGCAGACATATCTGGATGAATGAAAGACATTCAAAGAAACGAAAACCTTACTTAGCGAAACCTCTAATAGATGATATATCAATTTTTCAACCGTCTGGTCACTGTTAACCGGAATCTAAACGACCACTATGTAACTTCATGATTTTAGTAGTTTAATTTTTACCTGGTTAAATATTTGTCAACTTATGATATTATAAAAATTTAACATGTCATTAATTATATATTTTTCCCTCGTATTACATGGGTAATAATCTAGTATAGATAATAGTAAAAGTTTGTAATGTAAATTAAACAAAGCTTGCAATATACTCTTGCTCAAACTTAATTTTAAACAATATAATCACCCTACATAATATAGTAAGTATATACAATATAAGAAAGGGTTACTATGACCGAATGTCAATAGTATGCACAAACTATCAAAACCTCTATTGTATGCATGAACTTAGTAAAAATGTTCAAATTATGTAACTAACCATGGCCAGCCAATCAAAAACTTGTACGTGACAGCTCATATGGGGTGCCACGTATACTATTTACATGATTTGAACATTTTTACTAAGTTCGTGCATACAATGAGATTCTGATAGTTTGTGCACACTATAGACATTCGGTCATAGTTAACTACATTTCGTAGCACTTAACCCTATAAGAAAAGCTTCCAATGTACATTAAACAAAGTTTGCATTAGAACTTTCGTTAAAACTTAATTTTCAATGATAAAGTCACCTATCTATAATCTCTACTACATTATAAATCATTTACTCTCTTCATTTTTTCAACTTTAAGTAGTTGAAAACCCCAAAATACCTATGTCACTTATTCATAATACCCTTAAAAGAAATCTCAACCACTCATTTTTCTCTCTCTCTTCAAATCTCAACCACTCATTTTTTTCTTTCTCCTCCATAAATCATTTTATTCCTCTAATTCATTCAAAATCTTTTATCTCAAAAACCGTACATCGATAAATTATAAAAATTATATGGATGTTCTTAAAATTTCATGCTCTTTCATTAGAGATGTCATTCGATATACTTTCGATGAATTTTTAAATCCGAGGTCGGAACCCGTACGGATTAGGCATTTGGCTATCACACTCTATGACCTATCACCTCCTATGACCTATCACACTCTATGACCTATCACCCCCACCATCTCACCGCCGCAACGCGCGGGTACTTTCTCTCGTACTTATTAAAGCAACCCCCACCCCTCCCCTCTTCCTCTTCCAATACTAAGGACAAGGATCCAAAATGTTCAAATTGCTCTACACATATAACTACTCTAGCCACCTCTTTAAGCGATTTCCCAAAAGCACATTAATGAAATAATTTACAACATCTATCTATCAAATCCTAAAATAAGTACACCACCCCCTTTAAACTTATTCATTTTTGAAAGTGGATCATAGTTTATCATGTAATATCAATAACCTACACTATTCATTGCCGCCACCACACCACCCGTCATCGCCGCCACCACAACGCCAGCGTATTGCACGAGTCCCATCTAGTTTATTCATTAAGTAAATGTCAAATTCAAAACCTCTTCCTATTATATTCATTAAGTCGGTTCTTCAACTTTCCTATATCCAAATTCCAACATAATATCATATCCTCTACCCAGCCTTAAACTCAAGCAATTCATATTAGTGTTGCATCTTTCAACAATTTAGTAATAGATAGTTCTTGACATACTCTTATAATTCAGGCATCCAACATCATACGAGTCGGTTGTTCACTTTCAATCACCACAAGACTTGGCTTATGACTCAAAAAGATGATGATCACCCCAATCACCACAAATACCAAGACTTTTAACATTTGCAACCATGACATCTAAAAGAATGAAGTTGGTTGTAATTTTTGTAAATGAAGGTATTTTTCTTACAAAAAACTGTGACTGTTGAGAAGGCGGATGGGGACCCTCCAACGTCTCCTACTTCTCTATCTCTCACACATCTCTCGATAATGGCGACAGTGTTCTAGTGAGAGATCTCATCTCTCTCGTGCATCTCTAATCCTTCGCTAACGCCCTTAGAAGCTCGCCAACGTATTCGTACCCTTCTCGTCCCTCACTCGTTCGATAGGGACGGACGAGTCCACACCATTGGGTGAGACTCATCCCCTATGATGCACCGAAACTTCAAACGGGTAGGCGTACCCGTTTCGGAAACTCCATGGGAACGGAAACTCGTACGAAACGTTTCCTTGAAGTTTCCATATATACCGAAACGTTTCTGTGAAGCTTCCATACCGTATCTAATTAATATTAGGGTTTCAATGAGCTTTTTCTATTCCAAAAACGACTGCCATCTTGCGACTATGCATACCCCCAAACACAAACCAACTATATTATACAATTGAGATCACCAACAGGCTTTTTCTATTTGAAAATTGATTAGTAAAAACTTAACTCGTGATCACCGGTCACCATCAAGCATATATTATAAAATTATACATATATAATTATACATAATCTCTCAAGTCTCAAGTCTCTCTCTATATAAAATCAATATATTTTTATTTTTTATTTTTTTATTGTCGTATCTTTGCCGTACCCGTATCCTAAATTTTTTAGTTTTGCCGTTCCCGTATCGTTCTCGTGCCCCTTTGCCGTATCCGTTTCGGTGCTACATGCTCATCCCCCATTAGTTCCTCGAGCTCGTCATTTCCATTCGTTCGTGGAGGGACGAATTGTTCTTTGGTTTTTTTATTTTTTTTTTTTAATTTTTGAATGTTAACGGCTAGATTGAGGGAAGAAGAAGACAAAACGCAAGTTTTGAGTTTTGGCAAAACAGGTCCCTCTAACGGATCTTTTGACCAAAATCAGTTCAAACAACTTTCAGATTTTGGCAGATTTAGTCCCTAATGGCTAGTTTTTCTAAAATCCTATATATACACATCCATTTCATTAAAATTCATACTACTCTTTCATATATTCATATATTCAGCTATACTTGTATACACACACACATTTTCGATGGCAAACAACAGACCAAATATGACCGTTTTTGATGCAAAAATGGCGATGCAAAATCACATGCTTAACGATGACAGACACAGATCTGAAGTAAACAATGTGATTCAAAGCGTAACGGACAACAAGGCGGCTTACATAGCCGAAATCGGACAAATTGAAGTTGTAGGCCTGATTCGTAGCTGTAACACCCTACCAGTGGCGGAAACGAAATACAACAAATATATCTATGCAAAGGGAAAACAAACCGAGACATCGTGCCCGAGTTTAACAATCTACAAGCAACCAAACGAACCTTAAGTCCAACTATAAACATCAACTCCTAGCTTGCAAGCGATTTCTTGTATACCAGAAAAGATACTCAAAATGTCAACACTAGGTTGGTGAGTTCGTAGGATCACATAGTGTATATACACATGTATACATAATTACTTGTATTAGTAAGTGATTATCGAATAGTCGAGCAATAGGAGTCCCGCACCGGGAGATATTCCACCAAATTTACACAAGATTTACACAACATATACCTTGTCAAGTAACAAGTTTACAACCACAATGATCAAGTTCATATACCATAGTTAACTAGCAATTCTAGCTTCGCCATGATCACACCACACATAAACACGTTAAGTACCAAGATCACAAATCAATAAACAGCATAACCAAAAGATCACCAAGCTCACAAGTCCCCGTGGGACACACGATTAGCGGGCGTTACACCAAACCAAGCTCACAAGTCCACGAGGGACAACAATAGTGCGGAAGAATCAAGTATCACACCAATGTTTACCAAGCTCACAAGTCCCCACGGAACACACGATTGGCGAAATGTATACATCATCAAGCTCACAAGTCCACAAGGGACACCAATTGTGCGTAAGTATCAAGTGTCACAACGGGAAATCCATCCCAAGCATCTAGCATCTCAACAGATTCCAATTAATACAAGTAAGTGTCGGGAACACGTCCTACAAGAATCAACAATGGGAATTATGCCCAAGTATCAAGTATAATAGCATCCAATCTATATAATCAATCTCCATTCGAACCTCGGTTCTGATATGCCATTTGGGTATTGGCAAGGTATGTATACAGGTGATACCCTCGGCTTTCCTTCCACCCAACCAACGCCCATTAAGCATATCAGTTACCTACCAAACACTAATCACATATATACATCAATGAATATCATATCCAACATCATAAAATCATTAGCATAGTCTACATCAACTTGTACTTTTAGCATCATTAACACCGTTACTACCATGATACATGTTCACCTATAAACATGCAATAGCACGAATCATATGCACATATATTAATCTAAGTTTAATCTACGCCATAGCACATTAGCACATAGTGAGTATCTTTCCACCCCCAAAAGCATGCAAATAGTAGGGGCTACGAACTCACCTGACGCGTGCAATAACATCCCAAGACGAAAGGAAGTCGAATCGACGTCACGGATAGCCGAAACCTATTATACACGTATCACATTAATCCTAAAGCATCTCAAAAGGTAAGGTCTCCTAAATATTGACCTAATATCACTATAAATGTTGTATTATGCCCATTTTATAAAGATTTGATGCGACCCAAGTGATAACACTACGTTTTGTTTCACAAAGACTCGTCGGGACTTGACCACTGTTTCTTTATCTAAACTTTTGATGTGTTCAAGCTATGTTTTTGACTCAGAGGCCTATACCATTGGAAAGTAGACTCATTTACGCTTCCGTCGCCGCTTGAATCGTTAAAAACGTACTTACGGATTGAAAGTTTTGTTCATTTTACAATTGCGGACTCGGATGCGTCGCATCAGAGTCACTGCGTCACATCCAAAACCTCGGAGCACTTCAGTGCGACGCATCAAAAGCCAGTGCGTCGCATCCAACCCAGATTCAGCCCAAAAACGTGATCTAAGCTCAAAATTGACCAATCTAAACCCCAAATCAAAGTCTCAACTCATAACACAACATCTTACTAGTATAAACAAGCTATAATATCAACTCTAAACCAAAACCCACCTCCTAAATCTCAAGATCCTCTTTTAAAACCTTAAACGAAACCAAACTAAAATAAAATCAATGATTTAACCAGTATAGCTCGAAACCTAGTTATAATAGACATGCTACAACATAATTAAGACATTTAGAGAGTAAAAGCACTTACCAAAACTTCCTTGAAACAAGAGATTCGGATTTGAGACAAAGGGGATGAGATGAACACTTTGAAACTAAGAAAACCTTGGATATTAGAAAATTATTATTATTGTTACACCATTACTAGTTGATTCCCTTTTGATGATGATGATGATGAATCTGAAAAAGAAGAAGAAGAGGAAGAGGATGGTGATGTTCTTGGATCTTAGAGGGAGGGAGGAGAGAATGAGAGAGTAGAGAGAGAAATAGACTAGAGAAATGGGGGGAGAAAGAGAGTGAGGGAGGGTTTTGTTCCCCTCTTGAGCTCTCGCGGTTCCTTCCGGCTTCTCTCGAGAAATGATTCGTTGAGTTAAAACTTTTAAGTCGAGACTCTCTCAAATATTTAGCCGACACCATAAAACATATTTTGACATTACGCTCCTAACGACTATCCACATGCCTACCTTTTTCTTCACAAAAGCAATTAATCAAAGTTTGTCTCGTTTCAAATCTACTAGTCCCGTGACGTTGACCGGCCCAAACGGCGGGTGTTACAGTAGCGCCGTCGAAGATGAGTATGTTATTTATCTTCGACAGAAGATCGATTGGCTGGATCAATTTATTTTCCAGCTTACCGCTGCCTCTTCCACATTAACAGCCACGCTAGACCACGCGGAATTCTGGCAAGGCAGTGTCGGTGGTGGTCGGCCTGTAGATTACCAGACTGACCCGGGGGAGGAGTACGCAACTCCTGAACCCGACGACGCTGCCCGGTCTCCTGAACCCTATCGATACATTCATCGCAATGACGGTGACAGTTGTGGACTCGGACTATTCCGAATGTTAGTATTATGTATTTTAATATTATGTAATGTTTTAGTATTATGTGTTTTATAATTATTATGTATGTTTTTTTATTAATGAAGTATGTGTTTTTATTACGTAATGAAAATTATTAATGAAGTATGTGTTTTTTATTAATGAAGTATGTGTTTTTTATAAATTTTGTTATAAGTTTGGAGGGTTAAAAGTGAAAAGTTTGGATAAAAGTGTAGAATTAAATAAAAGGTGGGTCCAAGACTAGTCCTTTGCATTGGGTATGTTTTAGAAGGATTAGTCCTTGGAGTGTTTTTTGATAATGTGACGCTGACTGAGACTAACCCAGCTGGGGATGAGTCTTAATATTGGGGGAGCCTCTTAGTGGTCTGTTTCCGTATTGGAACTTTAAGATTTTACATGATGACCTGATTTCTTTGAAAGTAGCAAGTCTGGCTTCATTGGGAACTTGTATATCACTTAAGTGGGATAAGTTAGATATAAAAATCTACGACTGTAATGACAAGCTTCCAGTTCTTATTATTTCCAAGATTTTAAAAACTGTGCAATCATTTTTGCCGACCGATGATCCCTTTTTGGTATGGACACTTCAAAGTTTTCTTTTTAATCAATGAAGATGCTTGGAAGTTTATAAAGTTGTTATACTGTTAGATTATAGTTTCATTGTTAAGCTAGCCACAAATGTAGTCTATGCTTGTACTTTCTTGTTGGCTCATTGCTGTTGATTTGACAGCTAATCATGAAACCCATGATATCCTTCATCATACTTGAGATGGCAAGTTCTTGGTCAGAGAGCTGTGGGGACGTTGATAAGAAGCTCGAATTGCTAAAAATCCTCTCCCTACCTGTTTACGGGCTTTTATCCCTGAGCTATTCTCGCACATCCACAATTACACTTGTTAAGCATATATGTTGCTGTATCAGATTACCCTATATCCATATGCTACCTGCACTTCAAATGACTACATGGGTGGATTGAAACGGGTCGAGGTGGTTTGACTAAATTTATGTTTTCTCCAGTTGGTTAATGTGCTAAATTTTGGTCGAGGAACAAGTTTCTACCTTTCTAATTGCTTTAAGTTCTGAAGCTCAATCCTTTTATCCATAACCTTTAGTCAAGCATCACCTATAAAAAGGTAAACAATTAACGGGTAAGCGAACGCTTAGTGAGCACAAATATACACAATTATACACATATTGCAAGCAAAACCATAAAGTCTCTTGTATGGATCCAATGATATTGTCGTATCATTCACCTTCATGCAACACAATTACCGTATAATGGATCCATATTAATCCACCATCACCTTGCAATTAAACGTATAAGTGCATATAATTGTACTCACCTTGTGGACGACAACTCAAGCTAAGCCTCTTGCAAATCTAAAGCTTTAAACACAACGATTCAATTATTACAACTTATTTATATAGATTATTTACCCAACCCATTCTTGCCTTGTTTTGTTTATACACTTTCACCACTTATCATCAATATATACTTCAAGTACTTAAATCTCAAGTGTAACACTATATTAATCCCTTCATCATTCAGTATTTGGTAATTCCATAATTTACAAGGTAAAAATTTTAGAATCCCATAATCATTTGACCCACTTGGATTCATGACCTAAGACCAAACGCATTAGAAAGTAAACTCGAAATGCTTTGAAATGGCTCAAGCTTAAACCTCATCGAAATCCGATAAACGTTTGATATACTATGATTTTCGAACACAAATCATTTTCTGAACTACAAGTTGCTGGACAGTCTGTAGCGTTATGTAAATTTAACCACTTTGACTTTTGCACGAGAATCTAAGACTAACTTTGTAGAAAAGTAGACTCGAAAATCTTCAATAATGATTTTGACCTCATCAAATTTCAACTGACAGTTTGTCGGTACAATTTTTGCAAAACAGCCCGCTTTCAATAGATTGGGTAAAAGGGTATTTTATGCCCACTTTCAATAGATGTTGCTGTCCTAAATTTGTTTTTACGAAAACTCGAAAACACAGCCCAAATCACTTCAAACACTCTCATTTTGGGTACCGATTTGAATAGTTTTATCATCCAACAACATTATTTTTATCATCAAAACTTCTTTGACTCTTTAATCTTTATCAAACTGAAGAACAGAAGAATGCATATGGGAAGAAAAAAAAACTCTGTCGAGTTACAAAAGGGTAGGTAAATAAACGATTAGTGCTAGTCAACTTAGATTTCAACACAATGTGCAACTAGTTTAATTTCTCATGAACTTCTCAAATTACTATAAAATACGACGTAAAACAATCAATATTTGGTTTGAGAAGGACGTTTCTTTCAAAAGAATATTTTCAGGCAAAAGGAGAAGCGTAGTACCTCTTTGAATTCAATGGAGGATTTGAGGCCAGGAAATAGTTTCTGTTCCAGTCTGCTGATAATTTTGTCTGCAATAAGCTCCTTCTTTGCCTCGTAATCTTTCGTGGAAAGCCCCTATTTTATTCCAAACAATAGAAAATATATTAAACATGCCGCTTGAATGTTAAAAATGCATGTACATATGGTAATATTCTATCTTCGTAGGTGTCGGATTTACCTGCAGAGTTTTCATTTTTGGAAGGTTTTCAAGCTAATATTACCTATTACTGTACTATTTACATGTTATTAACAGAATTTATTTTGATCCACGAGGTTTGTAATGTCTATCAACGTGAACAAGTATTTTAGGCATTTTACTAACAAGGGAATGCTTCCAGAGTCAAGGTATGGTACCTGTTTAATGTTTATCAACCATTTAACTAACAATCAATTACTCTAGAGGCAGGAGTTACAACGTAAATCAAATAACCGAAGAATAAGTACCTGCCAATCCTCAATGAAAGAAATCGTAAATATATGAAGAATATGAAGCCCTTTTGGAGCCAATGAAGAATCAAGTATGGTAGGGATATTCAAAAATATACTCTCATATGGCTCCTTCAAGTTTTTCCAATCATCCTACATGATTATAACAAATCAACAAATGTTCTCTGTGAAACTAGGCACAGACAAGTAGAGGTGACAAAATGGAACACTTGGATAACATACAAACAGGTTGAAATGGTTAACTTTTGTACTGCTCGAAAGGGCCGAGTCAGGTTGACCCAAACATATTTTGTGTTAGAAGAATTATTAACTGTCAAATTTGATTACATAACTTTAATAATAATCTCTACTACATTATAAAGCATTTGTTCCCTCCATTTTTTCAACTTTACACAAGTGAAAACCCCAAAATACCCCTATCACTTATTCATTATTACCCTTAGAATAAATCTCAACCACTCATTTTTTTCTCTCTCCTCAAATCTCAACCACTCATTTTTCTCTCTCCTCCATAAATTTCTCTAATTCATTCAAAATCTTTTATCTCAAAAACCGTAAATCGATAAATTATAAAAATTATATGGGTGTTTTTAAAATTTCATGCTCTTTCATTAGAGATGTCATTCGATATACTTTCGACGAATTTTTAAATCCGAGGGTGGAGCCCGTACGGCTAAGGCATTTGGCTATCACACTCTATGACATATCACAACCTATGACCTATCACAACCTATGACCTATCACCCTACCATCTTACCGCCGCAACGCGCGGGTACTTACTCTCGTCTAATTGGTTGAATATACTGATTTAGAAATTCATGCATTAAAATAACAGTTTGAAAGACTAGCGACCCCGTGCACCTTTTAAGGGTTACCTTGTTTATTTTGCCATGACGGACCAGAGATAAAAACATGGCCTGGATCAACGCAATCAGAATGCAACCGACCAAAAATTGCCACCTCTGTACACAAGACAAGGAAATAAATGAGTACCTCAAGAACAAAGTGGTGGCAATCCGTGTCCGGAGGCACGACCCCGGCTTTGACCCCCATCTGAATAGAAAGAAAAGGAGCTTCTACATAAACTTTTTGGAAATTTTCTTTTTCTTTCGGTTTATGCAATATTTTCAAAAGCTTGCCTGCAATCAGGAAAACAGATAACTTAATCATTTGAAATATAACTTTTAAAGACAATGACAGGACTTAAGATACGTCAAGTGAAACCTAACCAAAAGTATCCCATCTAGTAACATTCGACAATATGACTTGGGAAAGAACTCTCTTCCATCTGACAATGTCACTTCTACCTACGAAAACGCACAAAGCACATAAAAAACAGAAAAACTCTTACTTTCTATGTAGTCTCTGAAAAGAGAAGTGTATGTGAATGAGACATAAATGATAGATGAAGACTAAAGTCTTGTAGTTCAAAGAACTAGGATACTTCAGCTCATGAAAGTTGCAATCTTATACTTGACATTAGATCAATCTAAGGAATTGTCTGAAAAACCAATATTGCAAATTTCATGGCATGGAGGGAGAAGTATATTTTTCTAAAACATTCTAATATCAATGATTGAGCTGTACTCACTGGTTTCTTGCTGTCTACGATAATTCTTGTGACATTTGCCTTGTAAGCTATTTCGCTTCCGTAATCAACTAAACCTTTTGTCAAGGATTTTGCAATCCCTCCAACACCACCAACAGGGAAACTAATGCCCCCAAAATGTCGGCCACATAACACCTAATATAAACATAAGGTCTTAAACATGGGTACAAGAGGAAAAATTGATCAAAAAGGAAGTTGATGTTTACCATGCTTGCATTGATTATAGGTGTCTGTAATGCATTAACTGTGCTCACAATAAAACACTGCACGAACCACACATTTACTATATAAAGATCATAAGTGTAATAAGCGAGATACTCTAAAACCTATCAGACAATATTGGCTAACCTCAGCATCTATGAATAAGAGCACTTCAGGATCTTTTATGAAGTTGCGAGCAATGGTTCCAGCCTTTTGTCGCAAATAGTAAGCTAAAGATAACAATGACGTATAAAGTGCATTATATTAGCTTCGTTTTTTATCAGTTTTGTCCAAGTCTTATCTTCATTTTTGGAACTAAATGGAACCCACACAAATTGACACATATCTTTAGTTTTCTCGACCACGTAAATAAAACCCGCAAAATGACAATCTCAATAAGCAAACGATATAGATGGATTGAACTATTTAAGGGAGAGATACAAATCATTTTAATATTGTGGGTCCTATTAACCAGGAGAACTATATTTTTGATTTCAGATCCTATTAAAAGGATGATTTGATATACAATTTGAAAGTGATAACCAGTTGTGTTCGATTTGTATTATAAATGAACAATTTCATCTTCCAACTATCTGAAGAAGGTCCAAAAACTAGAATATCATTCCAGCTGCAGCAGCACAATCTAGGGGTGTTCATAACGCGGTCCAAACCGACAAAACCGAGAAACCAAACCGAAGTTGGACCGAAACCGAGTAGAACCGAAAGTCACGGTCCGGTCCACGGTCCCCATATATGATGCCAATCGGTTCTCGGTTCGGTCCGGGTTAAAACCGAAAAAAAACATGGTGGACCGAAGAACCGAGAAAAGGGATGGAATTTAAGTTATTATAGGATTCTATATTCTTTTTATTTAATACACATTCCTTTTATTTAGCCTAAATATTCTAAATGAATATTAATGGACGTGATTTTCTATTACTTATAAATCTCCATTAGTTAGTTCTTCAAGCGTTATAGACTTTACATTAAATCTAAATTTAAATACTTATGCCTATATCGTATTAATATTGGCACTGAAAATCGGACATCAGTAGACAGACACGATCAAATTATGGCTAGTGTGTAACTTTATATTACACTATCAATATTCAATACACAAATGCAGTATATATCGACTAGCAGTATATATCAAATGATAGCGACAGGTAGGAAGGTAGCAGTTTGTAATTGTATGAATACATTATACATAAATGTCCTTAATCATTTATACAATTTACAAGTGAAATTGGCTTGGCATAGTGAAATCAATAAACTCTACTTTTGTGGCAATGAAACAATGAATCGATCACAGAAAAGTAACGCAACATGTGATTTATGAACAGAAATTAAACAAATATGACACAAAAGTTAAAGCCCAACACTCGGTCCTCGGTCCAACCTTCCACACCCGAAAACCAACTATGAACCGAGCATGAACCAACCGAATACGCCGGTCCGGTCCTCGGTTCTACGTTTTTGCAAAATCGGTTCTCGGTTCGGTCTCGTACATGTCCGGTTCGGTCCGGTTCTTGGACCGTGAACACCCCTAACACAATCTACGACCACCAAACTAGATTTAGTTATCTACCCATTTATTAGTTACAATTAAGATATTAGTTTTTCACAATCATGTCCATTATGATCATTTTATCTGATAATTCTCAAATAATCCAGCTTTGTCAAACACTGAGAGAGTCAGAGATCTGATGATACCCACAGAAGTAGGAAACAGTATGAGCAAAAAGGAAACTGAGACATGAACACAAAAAATGTACCTAATGTCAAGCATTCTACGGGCTTATTAAGAAACTGATCAAACAGAAACAGGTATAGAGGTTCATCAACCTCAAGAGACTTGAGTTCCAGTGAATTCAACGCATTGTATATCTGTTACATAACCAAAACAAAGTGATTTTTAGCCAAAGCCTTGATTCAAAACTAGGTGAAAAGAAAACAACTAGATGCTGTAATAATCTTAATTAAAAGTCAAAACAGACCTTCCAGCATACATCGTAGAATTTCAGAATCCCTTCCTTTTCATGTGGGAATTTACTTGTGAGTTCAGAAATGAAATCATCGTATTCTCTGTGTACTTGGACCGAGAGGCTATTAGATAAATGAAAATGGACAGTGGTTCGGTCAGGAATAACCTCCAATTTACACCCAACTACCGCTAATGCTCGAGCTATTGAATTCAACTTTTTCTATAACAAAAGTAAACTAGTTGAGCATGTAAATCACTTGATAGCTAAACGCATGAACAAATGCCATTGAACACCATAAAGTCTTTGTATATAGTTCAGCATCATGTCTTTTCCTATATAGTCATTTTGAGTTCATTTCCAAACAAAACTTTCCTTCTTTCATAAAATTTTTGCCGATTCCTTATTTTTCGAACCTAATCCTCATTTCACATTTTAAATTGTATCTAAGATATAAGTATTTAACCAAGGCTTATACCATTAGAAAACTCGCATATCGTTTGGAATAACACCACCAAAATGACTACTGCCACCTGAAGTTGCAATACTCAGATTAGTGTATTTGACAATAACTTATTATGATTATGATATAATGATAATCTGGGGTCAGCATAAGCAGATTGGAAGTAAGCAAATAGTTTCCCGAAAAATGACAACTGAAATATAAAATCACCTTGGTTTTCCTAATTTTAAACACATAAATTTACGATTATCATAATGATTCAACCCGTAACAATTACTTTTTAATCTAAACACTCACTAAATTATCAAGTCGAGATTTTCCAAATGGAATATCCAATTATTTATACAATTTCTCCGGCTCTCCATTATTGTATCTAAAATTTGCGTATAATCATATATTGTTTTACCTTAATCAACATCCAATCCCTACCAATATAAAGAATATGGCGAATAATGTACCCAGTGAATGACAACATTATTAACACCAATAAACATTACCAAACTACATGCATATCAAACCAAACATTACACGGACCAATGTACCTTATCACTGAACCCGAACAACACAGACGAACCATCATCTAAAGTATAACCATCTCTATCATGAAACCTTGAACTCACACCGGAAATCGAATAGTTCTCAAGCACCAAAAACTTAGCTCCTTTAACCTTAGCTAATTTTGTCGCCAAAAGCAATCCAGGAATCCCGGAACCCATTAAAATTGCATCATAAACACCCTTACTCTTCGCTACTGCCACCTCATCTTCCTTCACTACTTCACTAGCATCCATAACCGAATTAACACTAACAGACAACAATTTCTGGCTTCTTTTAACTTTTTTCAAAAAACCCACTTCAAATTTACCATAAAGACTCTGATTTGACCATCTGGGCTCATTTAAAACAGTAAAATTTAGGGCTTTTAAAGGTGAAAAACAAGAAATTACCTGCCTTTTACATCTGGGTTCATAGTAAAAACCTGAACTGCCCATCTGGGTACTCTTGAAACCATAAAAAGACTGAAAATTTTGAACACCCATGTTCATATTTCCTGATTTGCAGCTGCTAAAAGTGCCTATTTGCATATTGGAGAGCAAAAAGTGACTTCTTTCAAGAATTTGGGAGATAGGTTGGGTGGTTTGTTTTGGAATTTTAAGAGACGCGCGAAAAAGGGGAGGGAGAGTCCAAAGAATTCGTTGGGTTTTTAACAATGGAGAATTCTTTGTCACTTTGTCAGGTATAATTTGGGGCGGCGGAAGTAAAAAAAAAAAAAAAAATTTGATATGGCGAAACTATTTTCTACGGGAAGTGATTTTTTTACTTATGAATTTTCTTGCTATACTGCAAATTATATTTAATGACAATTTTGCCCTTATTATGATTTTAATGATAAATTTTAACTCTCTAATTAGTTGATTTTTCCATCACACACAAACTCATTTACCCTACTCTTTTTTGTTTAAACGAGATAAAGGTACCCGCGTGTTGCGGCGGTGATAGAGATGGCGGCGGCGGCGGCGGCGTTGGTGGCGGTGACGGTGGCGGCGGCGAGTAGTGTAGGTTATTGATTATGTGTTTAGATGTATTGCATATCATGCATTAGCATGTGTATATTGTTGAAAGTTGAAAACCTTATTTGCTTTATAATATAGTATTGATAAATCATGCCGCATTGCCACACCTCAACAAGTTTCTTATAGGATGTATATGCATTACCATGAATTATTTATTTGTTAGTTCATTACTAAACACAGTTTTCTTTTTGAGATAACAAGTAACCATTATATATTATATATATACATTGCTGGTAGAGCTAAGAGAAAAAATAATTTTCTACTTTTGATCTACACCATTAAAATAATTAAAATAGAGGAGGGGTTATTTGAGAACTCCTAAAAAAAAAAACCCAAGAACTCCTCTACACCCTTGGATCAAAGAAAATGGATGGACAAGATTAAAAATAAAAAACCCCTCTCAACACTAGAGGGGTATTTTCGTCAGCTCCTTTTTTTTCTCTCTCTTACTTTAATAGAATTTTATCTAATTCACTAAAAAACTTTTATCTCACAAACCGTAAATCGTTAGACGAAAAGAAAAGCATGGGTAGTCTTAGAATTTCGTCCTCTTTCATTAGAGATGCGATTCGATATACTTTTGACGACTTTTTAAATTTCGTTTTTTTTTTCATCACGTTCATTTTACACGTGTAAGTTGTACTTACCCATGGGCAGGTTGTACTTACCCCTAATACATCCCGCTCTAGGGTTTAGGGTTTGAAGGTCGAGGGTTACGGCTAACCCTCGAGCTTCAAACCCTAAACCCTAGAATGGGAACCCTCATCCGTTTTAGGTTGTTTAGGGTTTAGCATTTAGGGTTTAGATTTTCCAGGGTTTTTAGAAAGTAGCTTCCCCCTCGGATTAGAAATTAAGCTTTAGGGTTTAGGGTTTAGGGTTTAGGGTTTAGGGTTTAGGGTTTAGGGTTTAGGGTTTAGGGTTTAGGGTTTAGGGTTTAGGGTTTTCCGCTTCAAACCCTAAACCCTAGAGTGGGAACCCTCATCCATTTTAGGTTTTTAGGGTTTATTTAGGGTTTAGGGTTTAGGGTTTAGCATTTAGGGTTTAGATTTTCCAGGGTTTTTAGAAAGTAGCTTCCCCCTCGGATTAGAAATTAAGCTTTAGGGTTTAGCATTTAGGGTTTAGGTTTAGGGTTTAGCATTTAGGGTTTAGATTTTCCAGGGTTTTTAGAAAGTAGCTTCCCCCTCGGATTAGAAATTAAGATTTAGGGTTTAGCATTTTCCAGGGTTTTTAGAAAGTAGCTTCCCCCTCGGATTAGAAATTAAGCTTTAGGGTTTAGCATTTAGGGTTTTACAATGCGTCCTCATCATTTTTGAACTTTATAAGTAACTTACCCATGTGTAGGTTGTACTTACCCATGGGCAGGTTGTACTTACACATGTGTAGGATGAACGTGATGGGAAAAAAAATGAAATTTAAAAATTCGTCAAAAGTATATCGAATCGCATCTCTAATGAAAGAGGACGAAATTTCAAGACTACCCATGCTTTTTTTCCGTCTAACGATGTACGGTTTGTGAGATAAAAGTTTTTTAATGATTTGGATATTTTTTGATTTAATAAGAGGAGAGAGAAAGAGAGAGCTGAACAACTTTTTTAATAATGACAATCATGCCCTTCATGATCTTGATGAATGAAGGGCTGAGATTGGTTCTCGCGTTCTTTTTTTTTAAGTGGTTCTCAAAATAACTCACCCCTAACAATGCAATCCTAACCATTTAAACTAAGTCAAACTATATGCATGGTAAGTTGTTATATCAATACAACTAGCAATGCAACTATATAAATAGAAAAAAGAGCACGGCATACAACAATAAAAAGGACACAACAGTACAATTTTAATTTTTAGAAATCAAAATATAAACATAGTAAGTTTTAACCATACAATTAAAAAAAAAACACGGCACAAACAAAAAAAAAAAAAAAAAAAAAAAAAAAAAAAAAAAAAAAAAAAAAAAAAAAAAAAAAAAAAAAAAAAAAAAAAAAAAAAAAAAAAAAAAAAAAAAAAAAAAAAAAAAAAAAAAAAAAAAAAAAAAAAAAAAAAAAAAAAAAAAAAAAAAAAAAAAAAAAAAAAAAAAAAAAAAAAAAAAAAAAAAAAAAAAAAAAAAAAAAAAAAAAAAAAAAAAAAAAAAAAAAAAAAAAAAAAAAAAAAAAAAAAAAAAAAAAAAAAAAAAAAAAAAAAAAAAAAAAAAAAAAAAAAAAAAAAAAAAAAAAAAAAAAAAAAAAAAAAATATCGGGTTCGGGTGAATGGGTTGTGGGTTGAAAATACCCAACCGAACCCACCCTAATATCAAAATCGACTTAAAAATCTTAACCAAAACCTGTCAATCCATGAACCCAAACCCAACCACCAACTCAAAAAAAAAATTGGTTGGCGAGTTAAATGGTTTGGTGGATTGATTTCAGCCTTTCAGATTATATGGGTTGCGGGTTGGTGGATTGAAATCAAGTAAAATGGGTTGTGGGTTGTTGGATCAAATGAGTTGGTGAGTCGACCTATTAAATTTTTTTATATAAATTTAAAAAAAATTGGGTTAGGGAGTTTATCTATTAATCCAAAAGGTCAACCCGACCCCAACCCCAAAAAAACAAATTGGCGGGTTACCGGGTCGAGATTTCACAACCAACCCAGTTTTCCCGGGTCGATTTGAAGTCGAATTTTTGGTAAAGTCGGGTATTGATAACCTTAATATATATCAAACCGACTTTATATATATGTTATACCAAAAAAATGTACAAGATTCTTAACATTAAGCATGTTTTCATAATAAACTTTATTTTAATATACTATAAGATGTATATTTTTCACAATGCATGATAAATGTACTGTATAAGTTTACTTGGTAACCCGGTCACTGACCGGGTATCAATCTAGTTATCCATACTACTATTGATTCAATGGTCTTTATTTTTTTTTTAACTGTTGATAATCTAAGAAACATCCACATTAACTGTTTGTTCTTGTTGCAACACGATTATATGTAACAAATATTTATAGTCATAAAAGCATGAGATTTGTTAAGTGTTGGAACTGTAATGAACTAACAATTGTGATGTTATAAAATTGTTTTACCTTTTTTTGTATTATACATGAAAAGAACAACTCTTCGAATTCGTAGTCACATGTGGGTGTCATTCTTCTATTTTTGTCAATGCATACAGTCAGATCAATCCATAAGTTCGGTGTTACAAAATGAAGCATTTTATCTAGCGAACTCCAAATTTGAATTCTATGAAGATTTATTAAAGAGAATGTGAGACTTTTATTGCGCTAAAGGATACGTTTTAAGAAGAATTCTTGATTCAAGGAAAGATAAGTATGACATTTTACAAAATGGCCGAGTTGGATCCTATCAAGGAAAGAATTTGTGATTCGAGAAAAGATAAGTATGTCCAAACTATGAATTAGTCACTCGGGTCAGGTCCCAACTATGATCGCTCGGTTTGGTTATCCACATGAAAAATACAATCTTTTTCATATGACGTGTGGTAGGATTTTAACAACAAAAGGAGTAGGGTAACAATGCAGTAGAAAAATTAGATCAAATAATTAAAAAGGGTTAAAATTTATCATTAAAGTCACAATAAATGTTAAGGACAAAATTGTCATAATTTTTTTTTTGCAGTATAACAAGTAAAATTATAATTAAAAAAATCACCTCCCATTTTCTACCCTACAATTTTAATGTTAACTAATAAATTTTTTTTAAAAAAATACTCCCTATTATTTATAATTAATTATAAATAAATTCGAGAGATCTAGCATAAATTATATACGTATATTACCATGTCTTCAGTATAAAGTCCCTTTGCAAAATAGATATCAATTTAAATTTTTCGATAAAAAACAAATATCACCTAGAAACATGAATGGGAAAACTCAATCTGACCCACAAAAACACTTGTAATCAAACAAACATCCTTGCCAATGTTATTAGTACTTATTCTATATATTTAGTGAAATTTTTTCATATTTACAATTAACTCATTTTATTTATATATTTTTTAGTTTTATTTTTGAAAATCAGACATACGTCTTACACGACATACACTCATATATTTTAACAACAAAATTCAACTTATTTCACTACATATTTGGGGTCATAGTATTGCACGAGTACCCCTCTATTTTTTTAAGCTCTTTTATCATTTTTTAAAATAATTTATAAAATGAAACGATTTGTAAAGTGAAACAAGTTATAACCAGGGGCGGATCCAATGTATAATGAGGGTGGTCACCACCTCACTTTGATGTGTCCATGCCGGGTTCGAATCTTGGCAATGCCCTAAAGGGTTTGCTCTCCCATGTGTAGATGAGTATAGCATTGCTAAGGCCCCCTCACCACATTTGCATGTGGCAAATTTGAACCCATGAACCCCTAGGAAAAAACCACAAAGTAGAAAACTCCCTAACCACCAGGCTATCACCCTAATGACATAACTGCATTTATTCTTATTCAAACCATAAACACTTGTACAAATTAAATATAAGTTTAAAACTACATAATAACAAATCATATCCATATATCATATCATAAATAAACATTTATTTAGGCTAGTTCAATACAACGTTTAGCGGATGCTATTCAACACCACAGCTTCACGACTAACCCAAAATGGACACAAGACAATTAGATAACTTTACAAATATAGATTACGGGTCGAATACATCGATCTTTGGCTCTGAATGACCAAAAGAGGCACGTACGCAACTATGGAGTCGTATAGTGCCCACATTCTTACACTAAAATCTTTCAAAAACATGTCATATATTCATTCACATCTATTACAGATGTCGCTATGAATATATGTCATGTTTGTAAAGAAAGTATAACTTAATAATTTGTATCTTCAAAGCAAAGCTCAAATGTGAGCTCATTTCACTTATGTGAAAATCAAAATTGGCGACCTTGGTAAGTCTGGCCAAACTGCCAACCAGCACGCACAGCGTTTAAGCTTATCGTCGTCTTTCCATCACTAGTCGTGACTCTAAAAGAGAGACTTTGGCCGTTAAGATATGAATTGCTTTGCCAATTTTGACCCCAATTTCTTGACATGGCCTGCCATCCTGTTTTGGACCCTTTGATTGATATTGCGTGCACATCCCCTGCACCCCCGACGTTGCTGATCAAAACCAAGTTGAAGTACGAGTGACCGTGCATTGTGAACCTTATTCCTCCTCTCTTAATACATGGAACCCTATTGAAAGAAATTGTACATTAATGAGATGCAATGAAACCAATGGGAAAATGTATATACATCTAAATTATGTATGAAACAATTTGTATTATTTGATCAAACACAATTTGCATAAACTTGTGTTTCACCTCTATGGGTTGTTTGGTTCCAGAATAAAAAGGAATTTGATGGAATGGAATTTAAATGTTCGTCCTTGTCATGTTAATTTAACATAGTAAATTTTAAATTCCATTTCACCAAATTCAAATACATTCTGGGAACCAAACGGCCCAAACCAAACATGTTAAAGCAATATTATATTTTACTATATATATAAATATGTATAGTAACAAACTAAATGACCCTTGTTTTACCTTCTGAAAGAAACAGGGACAATCCCAGCTTTGTACTTGGCAATGTGCAAGAAAGCAGGCTGAGCCATGTCAAAATGTTGGAGTGGTGGATTGCACCACCCACCATTGTTGCTAGGCAAATCAAAGTTGGGTGGACAGAAATTTGTGGCGGTGATGATGACGCTTCCAGGGAGGCACCATTGCGGATCATTGACACACTTCATCTCGTAACAACCACCGCAACTCAGCCCATTGTTAAAAAGTGCGGTACTTAGAGCCGCGGTGTTGGTACCATAACCTTGGCTATACAAATTTCCGTAACCACATGCCCCACCTACATAAATAGATCTAAAGAAATTTAGAGACTGTCTACAATTTGATTTCTATGGTGTAAATTAAGCTACATGATCTACATTCTACAGTTATTCTATATATAAATGAAATGGTACAAATTTTTAATTAGCAGATTTTTATTATCTACCATCATGCTTAGAATTAGGGGTGGCAACTGGGTCGTATTCGGTTAACAGGCTCGGGTTGGCAGATTGAAAATACTCAACCTGATATCAAATTCAGGTTGCAAAACTCAACCCGAATCCAACCCGTCAAAAAGCAAGCTGTCGGGCTGGTTTTGGACTAATATGTCAAATGGGTGGTGGGTTGATTTGAAATCAAACATGTCAAATGGGTTGTAAGCTGGTGGTTTGACTTCATTTCAAATATGTCAAATAGGTTGTAGGTTGGTGGGATTTTTGGGTTGTCTCAGGTCAAATGGGTTAGCGGATTTCCATATTATTGGATTGTTTTTTAGTTAAACGGGTTATGGGTCGACCTATTAAAAATAACTAATATAAAATTAAAATGGTTGAGAGGTTACCTTAAAAAATCAACTCGTTACAGACCTAATAAAATCAGGTCGTTAACGGATTGCGACAACCTGTAAGTGACCTAAAAATATACAACCCTCATAGTACTAATTAAAAAGGTTAGCCTAGTAGCATGTGATAGTTGACAACCACTTTTTAAAAAATATATGTATGATTATATTTCACATTATAAATGTGCATGTAGGAAACATTTTTTTTTTAGTATAAAAAATAAAAAATAACAGTAAAAACCACGTTACATCTGAATAATGGGTAAGCGAGCAACAAACTGCGCCGCTATAAATACATTTTTTTTTTCAAATGTAAAACTATATAACATACAATGATGTTAGTAACATTACTTATATTACAAACATATATAGAAGGTTTGAAATATATATACCCATAGTCCCGGAAGCATCAGCGCCGCCATAAAAGGTGGCGTGGGCGCTTTGCCAACCGTCATAGTTGGCAGTTGCAGTGTGGAGGAGAGTAGTGGCGATGAACAAAATAACCATAGACATTGTCAAAAAAGACATGTTTAAGAGATGAATAAGATTGAAAGAAAGTGAAGTGGCTTGTCAACTAAATGAAGGGTTGGTTTCTATTTATAAATAAAGCAAGAAACCAATTAATTATAAATAATAAACCACCGTATGGCGGAGGGAGACAGCGGAGCCGGCCAGATTCCGGTGGGTACGAAATAAGGCCAAAGTGCACATGCAAACTTGTCTTTATGTGGTGGATGTTGTTGTGTTACAACATGCAAGTTTTAGTATTTTAATTAGTAATTAAATCTTATTATTTGTATGATTATATCAAGATGTTTGTTTGATTAGGGTGATCACAAATAATTTAATTATGTATTTATGTGCTCGTTTTTTAATATATATATTTTAACAAATAATTGGATTGAGAGATTTCGAGTGCTAAACATGAGTATATTACCAGGAAGGCAAGATTTATTTTTTCCCCATGGTTTATTCACTTCAAGGTTAAAAGCAAATACAATGGTCAATGGCTACATATATATTTTAATATATACTAGTGTGGTATTAAATGAACAGAAAAAACAGAATTGTGGCTACAAATTGAATACACATTGAACCTGATGGAGTTCCGTCTATATTAAAATATTTGGTTGTTTTTCTGCTTCTTGTTAAAACAACATAAGCTAAAAAATATGTACGGTGATTGGGAAATGGACACGTGTGATAACATATGAAATACTTTTCATGTGGACCATAGATTAGTTAATTGTTTGATTAAGGCTGGATTGAAGTTGATTCCTCTGTTGATTAAAGTTATAAAAAGGCAAGGAATAAAAGTAAGTAACTCCCAATGCCGTCTTCCACGGGTTTTGGGTCCCAATACCGTCTTCGACGGTGTATGGAGGAGGTTGAGATGTAGACAGCCTTACCCCTACCAAAGGTAGAGAGGCTGCTTCCATGTTCTACCATAGGTAGAAAAGGACCTCCAGCCTTACTGGGCATGAGGATCGAACCCTTGACCTCTGTCTCCAGAGGCAAGGGCTCTAACCACTGATCCAACCCAGCTGGTTATATACTTATGTGATTATGATTACGATTATGATTATGCTGATATATAAGTCGGTGTGACATAGTGGCATATAATGTCGATTGATCTAAGCTAAATTAGTTGTAAATAATGAAATTTGTTTAGAGTTTTTATTGAGTTCTTTAATTCAACTTTCCTCCTCAATTTTTTGTTTCATTATTTCTACCATTTTTGTGTATTTTACTTTTCATTGTATCTATTTAACGTAAACGAGAGAAAGTGTCCGCGCGTTGCGGCGGTGAGATGGTGGGGGTGATAGGTCATAGGAGGTGATAAGTCATAGAGTGTGATAGCCAAATGCTTTAGCCGTACGGTATTATAGGTATATTAGATAGAGATGTTTAAATTATTGAATAAAGAAGAAGGGTATATTAGGCATTTCAATTCATTAATTGAGAATTTGAAAAAAAGGTGCTCCTCCTTTATAATGTAATTATAGATTATAGATTATAGATAAATTATGACAACGAACAAAAGTTAAATTAAGTGACAACAAGAATTCAAATTGCGCTAGCTTCAAAATAAATTATATATAAACACATTTTCTACTTGTTATGCTACAATTACTTAACCTTTACAGGATTTCATTTCTTTTTTTTTCTTCCTTTTTTTTTAAGAAATTGGATTTATAAGTATCTACAAAAATAAATGAAGTCTTTGCCCTTTGGTTTGGGATCAATTAAGAAAGCAAAAGGAATCTTTCGTTGTATGAAAAATGCAACAGAAAAATGCTCAAAGGATTAATTAGTCACGAATAAAATAGTCGCACAAACCACACTACTATGGTTAAATTGGGTTGTGATCCTTTACAGTTAGAAAGCAATTTTATAAGTAAATTTAAAGAGATTTTGACATTTTGATTCAAATTAAAGGTTAAGATTCAAAATATATTTAAATCTTAATTTTTAATTTTCATCCAAAGGTCAAGATCCAACAACTTTACCGTTAAAGTTGCTTTCAACTTTAAAAGATTTCCATCCATTTAAAATACGTATTCTTTATTCATAGTGTTGGCTGAGTTAACCTAAATGAGGTGTGACAGATTCGAGTTTTTATTGATTAATTTGAGTCATGTCTAAGCCAAAAACTTTGAATATTTATATATATCGTATCCATAAATTCTTAATGCCATACTTCCTGTTATAAGTATAAAAAACAATGGTACCATGATTTTGTCACATCTTCTATATCTATATACAATGACGTTGTCTCTTATGGGAGCCATAGTCGGTATTTGAGTGGTGGACATATGAGAACATGAAAGAAATTGGTTTTTTCATCAATTTTATTGAAATGTTAGAAGATTTTATAACAACATTTTGTACACAAATTGAAAATCACGAAAAGGATCCAAACTATCCTAAGGCCTTAACAATGTTTCTTTTTTAAACTGGTATATATTTAGCTTCCTGATAGTAATAAAAAGTTCTAAAAGTTATAATAAAAAATCTTATAAAATCACAAGTAGCATAATATCGATTGTCATGTATAATAAAATTACACACAACGTTAACTTTTTTTATACCCTAATTATCATGAATATATAAAGTAATTTGTATAACCCAAAATAAAATTAACTGGATGTTGTTTGATAATTATGAATCCAAAACTCAATAATAATGTTATACTAATACTTCAGAAGAACATATGAAATAATGAAGTGGTGTAGGGCCCTATGTTACCATGTTATGCATGTCAAAATGTTGGTTGCATATGGTTGATTTTGTTTGCTCCAATCACATGTTAGAGGTCTATTATTGTTACTAAATATTATTAAAAATAGTTTTATTATATTGTTACAAAACTTTAAATTATAATGCAGTGGGTAGATTATAATCTTTCTAGCTCATTAATGCTCTACTTCTAATTTTGAAGTAAACTAAAGAAAAACAAAATATTCTTTTTGATGAGGGATTAGAAATTAATCAATATTTTTATTTTTATTTTTATAGTAAAAGTTTTGAAGATAAATTTCTCGTTTAGAAAAGAAGTTTTAATACAAAATCAAAATTAAGGTGCTTTTGCCATCTCAAACTACTGCTGTGAACTAGAAGCTTGCAATTTCATAATTAAGCTAAAGCTTTTTCGTAAGTTGGACATACACATACTACAATAATATCTATAGTATATTATACATAGTGCTTTCTACATCATATTAGAAAACATTTAATTTGTCTTAAAACTTGAATTTTGATAACAATAAAATTACTAACTTGTCATATGACTTGACAATTATTAATATTATAAAGTCATTAAAAGGAAACAAAACCATTATAAAATAAATTAAGAATAAATATACTAATTCTTTTTAACGTCGAATTTTACACCATCAATGACCACCGTGCAAAGACAAATTGTCGGTGAAGCCGACACCATCACCATATGAAATTTTTGATATTTTTTTCATCTTAAAAAATAGTTAATCCTGAAAAATAGATAAACTATTCATCTCTTCAAGTATCACTTGAATTTGAAATCTGTATTCATCTAAAAATCCTGTGCTTACATTTCCTCATCAAAACCAATGCCCTCAAAGAAGTTTTACTTGAATATGCCGAAATGAACCGATTAGCAAATGTTTTAACAAAATGCAGGGTAGAATGTGGAAAACCGTTTGAAAGCAATCGGGTCATTGATTACATGAGCAGCAATGGATCCTATGTTAGATTCACTTATGTTGGTGTTGCAGCCCCACACACGAACTGCAAGCCTTCGACACTTTGGGGATGATTTTCTCAGGTAAGTGTTGTACCAGTTTGATATATCGATCTTTTGAAGGCACTTGACTGCTTCTGCTTCTTTTGCAGATAAGTCAAACATATACCTGCAAGTAGATGGAATGCAGAATTGAACAAATGTTGCAAAACAGTGATGAACAAGCGGCAAGGTTATATATAAAGTGTTTCAAGTAAGCTACTCTAGTAATTTACTGTGCATGACAGAGACAAAAAAAGCGTGGATGTTAAGTAGTTTTAACTTCTAAAAATACTAATGCCTACCAACGGGTCCACCCAAGAGGCGTGTTGAGATGAGGCCCTCTCATTGATCAGCATAATATATAGTATTATCATAAACAAACTGATTATATAAATTTTCTTCTCACATTTAACACGCTGACAGTTTGTAAAATCATTTAGAAATGTGGATGGTGTTCAGGTCGACCCAACTGGACGGATTTCAATGGATACCAAAATTTACCTGATTTCACTTGAACCCATTATGACACATTACCCACATGACCTACCCTCCTATTTTGCCACTTCTAGTTTACATCAACAGGCTTAGTGTCATAACATGGTTGCAATTTGTAAACGTTCACATAGTTATTCTGAATCATAAACAAAAGTAGAAAAACAATACCGTATATCATATGGACTAAACTTTACCTCTGGTCTATAATTTGACCCCAGTATCTATTTGTTTCATAACTGAGAGAAGGATCCTTCTCTAAGAGCTTAGCAATCAACCCGCTTTTATAACTCTGGAAAGACTCATCATCGAGTTCACTCTGCAATACCAGCGAACAAAAGATGATATTAAAACATCATCATATGTGTAATAATAACAGGTAAAAAGACATAACGTGTCCACAACAATCATCAAACAATCAAGGAAAGAAAGATGATAGGCTGACTTTAAAAACAAAAAACCTAGTTACAAGAGTGTGCTTACCAATAAACCTTCCATATCATTAATAAAATTGTCAATTCTCCCTTGCAGATATACAGGACTGTATTCAGAAGATTGAACCTGAAAACAGAATCCTAAAATCCGGTATGTTACCCTGGGGCTACAGTTAACAACATAACCAAGCTGCTCCTTTGTCCTACATCGTACAAAAAAATTAGCCAAACAGTCATCATACTGAAAACTAGAGGTGGCAACATGGGCAGAGTTCGTAATGGATATTATTTGTACAAGCCAGGTTTTATGTTTAGAAGCTTTCATAAATTTAACATATATTTAACATTATATAGAAGAAAATATCTCTCTGTCTCTTTCATAAACATTGTTTATGTTTAGAAGCTTTCATAAATTTAACATATATTTTTGGCTACTTTGTTTCCTTTAAAGCTATTCCTTTTAATTTACCATTCGTTTCGTTGAAGGAAAAAAAGAGTAAATGAATCGAAATTGCCACATCTGGTGCAATTTCTAAACCCATAACCTTGACCCAACCACTACACTATACATTTAACCTCACCATACCTAAGTTGATTAAAAAGTGGTTCTTCTACAATTTCATCTAAAAGATCAACCAGCGCTTTTGATTTAGCCAAGTTTGAACCAACTTCTGGTTCAATCTGATAGTAAAGCTGAGACAAAAACACTAGTCAGAATTATCCCAAAGACACCATTCTATGGTGACAGCTCCTTAAAAAGTATAATTACGAAGACCAACTAATGAAAGAATTCAATTACCTCAACCACAGAGTTCGTGTCAAGCTTATTTTTTACTGTAACATCTCTAACTAGGTCTGCACTAGAGGGTAGACATAAAATACTCTCCTTATGTCTCAATTCAGATGGAAGTGGTTGTACAGAGAAATATTTTTTAAATATTTTTGATACTTCTTTAGCTTCCTCTTCAAGTATATTTCCATGGCAAATTCCCTCTATATACAACTGCACGAGAAAGATAGTATTAGCAGAGAACGATTGTCACAATATATAAAACCTTACAAGAGTACCCAGGGACCCAAAAAAAAAACATAAAGAAGTCACCCTTGATCACAAGTCGATTTTCACACAGAGTAAATGTTGATTCAGGTTATGCTTTATCTCCAACAGAACAAGCGGGTTAGATACCAATATACAACTAGTTAGGATACACGTCAAAGGTCTCTTTAATTGTTCTTTTATAGCCAAAAACCTCCACACAAAAAAGGAAGCTATTAGCACCATAATAATAGGATTAATTGCAATCATATTTGACACGACAACTAGTTATAAACAAAATTATCACTTATGGTAAAAAGTGTTGTGGTTCAACCCCAGTCGTTTTCATCATAAAGAATAGCCGTCTTGAGCTATCACCCAACCTACTCGTAGTGCCACCTTTACATTTGTGACTTCTTGTGAAGTCCAAGTCATAGGAGGAGCTTGGAATACCCTTATACAAGTGTGTTGTACTCTCATGAGGTCCAAAACACCATATAGCAACTTAAAGTTCAAGTGGCATAGGGTCACAGGGGAAAAAAGCATCTATACATACTAAGAAAGTAAATTTAATTGCAGACCTTAGAAAATAGTTCGGGAATAAAATTCCTTAAATCAGCTAGGGAGATGTTATTTAGCAATAGAAGCTTCTCATCAACATCCCAGAAACCCTGACAAAGAACTTGCAGTCTCAAATACGATGAATAATGTAGTGGTTTCATGTTGGCATTTCTTAAATTTCTCTCCATATCCTCTTTGATCACCTACAAAATCAAAATCCAGCAGCAGTGAGCCATCAAGAAATTTAAAAGCATAAACCGCATTTAGAGCTGCTTTTGCAGTAGAAAGAAAATCTACAAGTAGAAGAGCATTACACTGGAGGGTTGATATACTTTGATATACTTCAACGACATCAGGTCCGGTCAAATATATTCAATTATTAAATATAAGCTTGGTCAAAAAGCACTTTAGGGTATGGGCATGATAACCAGGAAAATCAAATCCCCCCCCCCCCCCCCCCCCCCCCTCCAGAGGCCAAAACAAAGGAAAATAAAACAATCTTCCAAAAACATTTGAAATTATCAAATAAATCAATAGACAATGAAAAAGAACACATTCATGACTATTAGATTGAAATTATAGATTATCTTTGTACGTACCACAAACCGATCCTCCGTTGGCAAAAATGATTTGGCAGTTTCCAAAACTTTAGAAAGAAGCACTGGAAGCTTGTCATTGAACCCGTACACTTTTAACTCTAACTTGTCACTAACAAATGATATAGAAGTTTCCAACTTAGCCACACTAGCCTACACGCAAAGAGATCAGTCAATTATGTACAATCCTCTGGTTCCAGATACATATTAATACTAAAAACAAAGCTAAAAGAGAGCAGAAAGTCGGATATTTGACCCACTTCTTCATCTACCCGCCAACACATACAAAGAAGAAACAGACAGACAGACAAACAAACAGAAAATTAAAAAAATTCTTACCTGGTATATGATGTCATTTAAGTTGTCCTTTAGAAGTTTAAGAAATAGCTCAGTCAACACGGCATTCTTTAAGTCACGATAAGCACCATTCAGTGTAACACGAAAATAAGTATTAGCGCGTGGAGATTGAAAGGTCGTATCGAGTTTGTACCAAAACTTCATCAACGGCTCATCAAGTATGCATTTTGGAGAGGATGCAGCAGTAGAATCAGAAGACATGCTTTTTGCACGAATGGAAAAATCTTGCGGAATAAATTCATTCTTTGCAGGTAGATGCAACGACGAATCTATTTTAGGAGGATCCCTCCATAATTCCAAAAGAGACAGAGAGATATTTTCTTCTATATAATGTGATCCAAACCAAGGTTCACATTGGACATCTAAAATAACAAACATAAACAAAAAAAAAGAAGACATTAGTGGGGTGGTAGACAGAATATGTGATTACAGATCATATTTTGTGTTAGAGCATGATATATGCGATTACAAGACGAGAATAAGAAGCTCACTAAAAAGATCGAGCCAGTATAATACCTTGCGACTTATTGAAAGACTTTGATACTATATCAGTTCTCATGTTTTCTGGTGTGAAGAAAGTCAATACATGTTTGATCTTTTCTTCATCCCACACTTTGTATGCATAATCTCCATATATAGTGTGCTCCGGTGGATAAATAAGCAGATTTGCTGGAATATCAATATAAAAAATACAATTAAATAGGTTACATGAAACAAATAACGAGGACACATGAAAATCTTAAAATTTAACATAAATATCAAACAAGAAAGTAGGGAGTTCCACACATATTGGTCAGCAATACCCAATCCCGCCAAGGCAGGTGTGGGGAGGTGAGAATGTGAGATTATCAAGAAAGTGCATATGAAATTTTTGATCCCTGTACACAAATGAGATACTACAAACTTACCAAAATAAGAAATTTCACAGTTAGATCTGTCTGAGAATAACCAAGTATGCATCCTATGTGGATCTAACTGGAGTCTAAAGTATCATTCAATAAGGTACAGAAGTCAACCCCCTTGATCATGATGAGTGCAAAAGGGCAAAACAGATTTGCTAGTATTGATGTGAACTTGTGAAGGAATAAGTAAAAATTATTGCTCTAAAAGTAAGCGTTTAACATATAGAAAGATAACTGAAGTAGATACCTGAAAGCTCAGCAGCATACTCATCCTGGGGTTGCTCCTCAGCAAATGTAAAATCCATATTTGCAATGTCCTGAAGTTCTCTATATATCCATTCTTGAGGAGGAACTTCTCGCAGCAACTTAAGGTATTGATAAACAAAACCAATGACATCATAGATCTGCAATTCAGAGATCTTACTTTAGAGAAGAATTCTAAGAGTGACTTGTAGAGGTAGAAGCTGTCACTTGAAAGCTATTTTGTCATTTTATTTTGGAAAGCACACTTGAAGGCTATTATTAAGCAAACAAAATCGTGAATGTGATATTACCTTCTCCAGTCCAGAATCAGTGAGGTTTATAGACATGCCGAAAACATATGCTACTGAAGATCGTTGCATTCCATCATCCCCAACACCAGCAGATATAGAAGTTGCCCACCCTTTATCTTTTAAGAAGAAGAGCAAGCTTCCTCTGCCCTCTACACATAGATTTGATGTAGATAAATCAGTATTTCCCCAAACAAGACAGTGCTATCATTTATCTCATGTTGACAAGAAAATATAATCAAAAGTAACAATGAATGGGCACCTATACATGATATTTATCAAATGAACTATGAAGCAAAGCAATCATGCCTTAGACGATGTCCAATAACAAGGTTAAAAAAAATTATACATTAGATTATGCAAGTATTTAAAAATATAGAGTAGTCTAAATCTAAAGTAAAAGACATACATACATACATGACATTAAAGGCATGCTGTTTACTAGAGTTCAAAAGCTGAATAAGTTCATCTATCAAAGTTTTACCAAAGAAATCTTAGTAACTGGGTCACGATGTATCATAGCTCAGAGAAACAGAACACAAAAGTACCATATAAGATTCCAGCCTGAGAAAACCATGGACACATGGACACGAGTCCCTTTCGATTTCAGAAGTAAATAATCTAATTTCCTAATTTGTTAATGCACATAAATAACTTGTTCAGTTAAGTACGATGTAACAGTAAACAAATACATTCATAATATAATCTTTCTGAAGCATTACCATGTCCTATGAGATGTGCCAAGTAGTCTTCTGCTTTCTTTAAATAATCCTTTCGAAGACATGGCAATGTCCATGATAGATCAAGAATATGGACATCTTTAACGGCCTCTAAGCGATAAATTTTTCCTGCACTCCAAACAGAGAGTCCTGGTTTGACTTCTGACTTTGATGCATTGCTGGTTTTGACTTTACTAAACAGCTCCAAAACCCAGCTTTCAAGCACATCAAGACTTTCTGCAACAAAAGAGAAACTTCGTGATCATGTCACAACAATGCATACACATAACTGAAACGATACCACCAGTTAAGATTGAGACATCATGTTATAGAGCAACAGAAACAACACGCTTAAAATGTGTCAGACAAAGCCAGGTAACGGCACACACAACATTTTTGCAATTTGTGCAATAAAAAATTGGTGCCATGAACAATGCTTCTAACATAAATGAAATGATTTTATCTATAGAATCACATTTGAGTTTTAAAAAAAAAGTATTCTAGCATCGAAAAGAAATAAAACAGATCCTCCTATGAAACAAACTACGGCCTTATGTTATAACGATAGAAAAATTGGTTTAAGAACTACAGCACTAAAGATTTATTATAACCTGATATGAACCGAGGTAATGTATTAAAAAATTAACACAATAATTAAGATATAAAACCACCATGCTTTCAAGAGGAAGCTGTCTCTCTCCTAAGATGCCATAATCAATTCATAAATTATGGAATTAAAACTAAGCATGAAGATTAAACTCCCAAAATAAATATCTGACTATCATTATCCCTATTTTATAATTTGTCTAGCATGGAAATACCTAATGTCCTAATTCACTAACCCATCCTAGATGCAATCCGGGTGAACAATAACATCTTGGTCTAGGCTAGGGATAGTGATGGTCATCAGACTCAATGGACATCCATTCACCCGATCCACCATAGGTCTATATGGATGGACCAAATTGATAAATAATGGATGTAGATATGGATATCTGCCGCCATTAATGGATCGGATATGGATAACTATTTGTCATCAATGGATAACCCAATTACCATCCAAAATAATACATCATACATATATTAGATATATAAATTACACATATACATACTTGCCCACATATAACTAAATTGTTCATCTTACTATTTTGAACTAAATACAAAGCATATTTAAAGACATTGTCATATATTTGTTGGGTGTGAACGCCTTACGGGCCTGTGTTTGGCCTTAGGGCTGTTTTAGTTGGCTGTTTAGGAAGCCCATTAGGTTTCCTTGTTCACCAAGCAAGAAACCATCCTCCTATAAATATATCCCTCATTGTAATTGTAATCTAAATGGTTCAGAGCTTAATAAAATAACCTAGTTGCAGCCGGTGGATTAGGCCCCCCACTGGGGCCGAACCTCGTTAAAGTGTGTCGTTTATCTATATTTTCTCGTTTTATCTTCTTGTTTAATTGCTTCCGTTGTGCTAAGGCTAAGGCTGTTCCTAACAATATTAGTAGTTAATAACTTAATGATAACCCATTGTTATATAATGCTAACAAATAACGTCTAATTGGATTAACGAATTTATCTCATAATAATCTCATGAAGCATAAGCACTTTATATTGATTGTGAATCAACAATTAGGCTAATTGCATATATATTTGGTTTAAGAACCTATAGACAAACTGGATATTCAACTTATCCTCCTTACATCTACTAGACAAAAATTGTATGCATTATTATTAATGTGATTCCAGCAGAGATTTTTTTGATATCCAATGGGTATCCATTAACACGTTTCATCGGGTAGATATGGATATGCATGAACAAAACGAACTTAAATGGATATAGATATGGATATATATGATGAATAAATAAATCGATATGGATGTGGATACGGTTCGACCCGGTCCATATCCGATCCATTGCAATCCAAAGTCTAGTCAACATGCTCTCCAATTGTCTACGTACACCCCATTGGCACAAACCGATTTTTGCAACTTCCATTGTTTTACAATTTTGGTCAACTTTATGTGGTTACATACCGTTGAAACACAATAAACTTATTACTTGGTTGCACAACTTATGTCAACTTTTGTCAAGTTTAACAGAATATCCAAGGTCCAAACATACAACCAACAACTTACATCAACAGTTGAGCTAAAAAGATCTATTAGAGCCTTTGTTTTATTTATATAGCATCAAACTTACCTCCTCCAATGACGACTAACTTCATCAATCCACCATGGTAGAAGTCATTGTATAATTTGAAAATTTGATCCCTTAAGTTGATTCCTTTCTCCATAGCATCAACAAGGCTTTTCTTGTTCCCTTTGATACAACATGGAAAAAAGTTGGTAAAAAAAAACAGAACAAAGATGACTAGCAATACAGGTGAAAGCATGGACTGATAAAAGTCTACCCCAAAAGAATTGGTTGAAGGCATGACCCGGTGTTGCTGTATGGCATTGTAATTGTTGAAGTCGACAAGCATCACTTTGCAAAGCCTGATTAAATTCTGTAGATTTTCCATATCACAAAATGAAAGTGATTTAGTTTTTGTTTCCATTCTAATAATTGGTTAAATATAGGGATTATCAAAACAGAAGAATATGAAGCTATGAGCAGACCTGAATCTACAGCCTGTACTTCCCGATCCATTGCTTCAGCCTTCACTAAGGGTGAAATAAAGAACTGTGAAAATCTGAGAAATTGAAAAGAAGTGGATTAGTATGTTAGAACTTTCTATACTAACATCATTATATGCAAACATAAGGTTATATGGGTATTTTGAAGAAGTCATAAGCATAATGCAATAACAAAACCACACCGCTTACAAATTACAATAGCTAGACTCTCACCAAATCTGCATGAAGCATTAGAGAAGTTTACCATATACAAATATCTTAATATGTTCCATGCCCTCTTCCTAAAATCTATAGCACTGTGCACTAGAGAAGTTTACGATATACAAAAATCTTAATATGCTCGATGCCCTCTTCCTAAAATCTATAGCACTATGGACTTCTGAATGATATAACCATTTATGCACCTTGCAGTTGCACCAACAAATACATAGACTATGTTGGCGGTAGCGGGGATCAAACAAAATTAGATAGAAAATGCTTAGAAAAACTGAAAAAGTCAATCACGTATAGTTGCTGATTTTTGTATAACCACCATTAAGCTTCTCAAACGATGTAGTCCCTTACATTCCATATATTTGGTGTCTACTTACTAAATGGCACTATCATCAACAAATTTGAACTTATGTCTAACAGTAGACAAGTCAATGTTGCTTTTCAGATTCTTAGCTCACTTTCAGTTTCTACGGTGCCTTAATAGGTTACAATACGACTCCCTTTTAAGCCGGATATTGGGTAAAACTCTCATAACAAACTGTGCTATGCAATGCAATGTTAAGCGGCATCCTACCAAAACTTGATTTTTTTCTTACATCGCTTTGAACTAGATCAACAATGAATATATACAATGAGGTCTACATGATACCAAGACTTTAAGATAGCAACAAAAAAAGTAGCAAGAATTGGAAGAAGGTAAACCTGAGGATCGAAGAGAATGAAACAAAAAGAATAAGAGATGATTATTTTTTAACGTTGACGTAGTACATAATGGCATTGTCAATATATCATTACAGGTTATTTTGTTGTCACTCAAAACTAACAAGCCTAGGAATTTGACAAAATGGTATACTTGAAATCAACCACAAGTGTAGATGAGATGTGGCCACATCTTTGAATCATTGTATGGCAATATACTTGAAAAGGATGTTAAGTTACCTTCTCAAAGCACCCTCGAGAAATTCTGGTTTCACTTCAAAATGGTAGCAAGTATGCTCCACTTCTGTGTATGCATTCGATGAGCCTCCGTGCTTGGACAAGTAACTGTCATACTAGCAAACGAAAGAGTTAAAGAGGGAGGTACAACGAATCACAAGATTATTATGAAAAAATGGGTTGTGGCATGATGTTTTGATATATACTACAGTATATATAGAAGTCCAAGATGAATCATATTTTAAAGTGTGCATAAATTACAACAGTTTCAAATGAATTATCTTCCTAATGAAATACCAACAAAATAGTAGACAGCGAGAAATACCTCATTTTCATCTGGAAATTCAGCACTCCCCATGAAGAGCATGTGTTCTACAAAAGAAGTATGTAATGAGTACCATTAGACCCTCAAACAGAACAAGCCATTACATATGTAACTTCTTGTGAGTAGTGACATTGTTACATTGACCTGATTATATACAGTAAACTGAGTTCTCCTGAATGATTATTTATGTACTTTCATAGCAAAGCTTCGGACCCCAAAATCAATAATATACCATTTTTAAGTCTGTATGCATTGAACAGAACATGGGTGTTCATAAACTATCATTATGTAGCATCATCGATATCATGAGCCCAAAAGTACACAATTAAGAATGTATACATTTTTGGGTAAATACCATACATCCAATCAAATGTGTATAAGTCTATTTAACTCTATATATAAGCATGTCTTCCATATATACGCAACACACTGTAGTATAAATCTCAGATAAATATATAAGAACAGGAACAAACCAAGAAAATGAGCAAGACCCTGTGCATCCAAAGGATCACAAAAGCTGCCCATCCCTACGCACATTGCTGCTGCAGCCTGCAGAACAACATCAATAACAATCTCAACATAATTACTTTCACGGCGATTACTTAATTTCCACATTCTCTGATTATTTGCCGAAAATGTAAAATAACTGTAAAAGAATGACTAAATAACTCAAATGATGCTTGCCATCACTACAACAAACAAAATTAACATCGTGAAAGCAGAAAAGCAAACTAGTCCTCCTTTCAAATGCTCGATCAGTTTTACAGAGAATTGAATTTTGCCAACCTCAACTGGCCCACACTAGACCACCTTAAACCCATTTAAGAGGCGAATCATAGATAGTGGCCAAAAAACTGATCCACTTTAACCAAGAATTTTTTTTTGATGAATCAGGTTCCTCAAAGTGACATGAGCGAGAATACTTTCTAAATGCCCCCATATTCAAAACTAACTAGGTTACACGTTGTAGGCCAAATATTTATCTATAATATTATACAAAACATTTACCCGCTTCCCCTTTTAAGGTTACAGAACACCAATCATATTGTGTCACATAATCCACTTTCTCCCCCATCCAATACAAATACGATACACACCCGTCTCTTAGACCCCCACAGCTGCCAACATATTAAGATAAGGATCTTGCTAACCAATGTTCAACACGCAGCAAAACATTGTACATAAATAACCATCCCGAAGAAATAACAATCAACCGCCGTGTACAACAGTTTACTTCATATTAACCATACACTCAGCATAATACTTAACAAATCCTTATAATACTGACATTAACTCTTATTCAAATACTATACAGTATAACAACATTACTAATTATTACTTAATTATTATATTATTATTAATTATTATATTATTACAACATATATAAGCATAAAATCAGCACTAATTCATCGATTACTATTAATTACTTATAACAACTAATTAATTAAACCTTTTTAGTCTGAGCAGCTTTTCCTGCCACGTCATCATCATCATCTTCTTCTTCTTCCTCATCGTCGTCCACGTCATCATCGTCGTCGTCATCGGATTCCTCATCTTCGTGGCAATTTCCGTTAGGAGGTCCGTCGGCGTAAATATCGGGATCGTGAACGAGTAATGCGCATAAGCCGTTATGGAGCTGTATGTATCTATATAAGCGTCTATCGTTAGGTGATTTTATGACGATATCGTCGGACGAAAAAGTAGTACCGGCGACCGTCATTTGATTATGGTGAGTTTAGTTTGTGTGGCGACGTTTGTTTAGAAGTGGCGGACTCACGGCTCTGGCTAGGAGCTTGTAAATTGGGTTAGAATTTCGGACTTCTATTTCAATCTTTTTCATATAAACTTTTATTTTAAAAACCTTTATGAGCTTTTTAGATCTTAAATACATAACTAAACAGAGCTTATCATTTTAACAAGAGCCTACTTTTAAAAGTTTGGGGCTCTTAAGCTCCTAAAAGCACCCATGTTTGGGGCTCTTAAGCTCCTAAAAGCACCCATGAGAACGTGTAAGATGTTAACAATTTTAATTTCAAACTTATAAAAATTTATAGCATAATATCCATATAAAATATAAAAAAAAATAATGTTAAGTTGAATTAAAACAATTTGTTATTGTTTTTCAAAATAAAATACTATAGAATAAAAATTATATATTTTATTATTTACTAACTCTCTATATATATATATAAGGCTATCACAAAGTGCTCGGGTGGCGCTCTCTTAGCCCGCCATGTCAGCATTTTCTTATGTGTCATCACCATAACGATCTGATTGACACATCAGCAGCCATATAGACAACTTATCTGCTGATGTGGAGTGTCCACTTAAGCAATAGATTCGCATAAACCAGCTTTTAATAAAAAAATCTGGAGGTAGGTTCGAACCCGCGACCTCCAGGTTCTGGTGTAAGCGTATCTACCACCTTAACCAACCTTAGTTTTGTTTTTGAAAAGGAAAGCCACTATAGATAAATCATCATTCTTTGCTACATATCTCTAAAATTTAGGAAACAAATTAATCCCAAATTCGTTCCTTCTACATACCGATATTTCAGCCCTCCATATTTTTTGCCATTTTCGTTGCTGATGAAAACCTCAAATTCGACACTTAGGGATTTAGGGTTTTAAGTAAGATAGGTAATTAGGTATAATCAATATATATTTCAGCATTCAAACATTTTCTATTTCCACTTTCAGTATCATACTTTCGATCCTTTCATCCAGGTTTGTTTTTTCAATCTCATGTGTGTTTACTTTAATGTATCTGTATATCGATCTCATAAATATTCTTATATATATCAGTATAAATCATATTTAATTTAATTTTGTTTTTGAAATATAAATCCATAAATGATGTTCATATGTGTAATCGCTTTTGGGTATTTGTATATATAAATTCTATTTGATGTAATATGTGTTTTGGAAATATAAATTGTGAACTGATGTTCATGTGTAATCGCTTTTTTCTTCAATTTGAAGTATTGTCCTAAAATTTCAAAAATCACATGCTATATAGTTGTTAAAGATACTGTCAGGACCATAAAAATTGATGTATGACATGCCCATACTCGATATGTATCATAGAATGCTTACTGATATTGGTTTGATGTGAGAACATTTTTTTGTATTTGAGATGGCCTGTCGTCCTCTTGACTTGTCTGTAATATTGGTTTGATGCTTTACTGGTTTGTTTTGTGCCAATGTTGGACGCCTGGTCTGTACAATGACTATATAGCTGCATCACCTTTGGCAATAGATCAAACTATTGTTTTTGTTAATTATAGTATTCGATGATAGTTTAAACATGAAAATCGAGTTTTCTTAATTTGTTTCGTACTCTGTTTGCTTCTAGATGTATAGATACAACCAAACATAAAAGTATTAACAAAAACAATTGATTTTAAAGGGACATTGTTTGTTTTTGTCTTATGGTTTTGATCAACTGATGAATCGTTGTATTTCGTTAGTATATAGTCATTTATGTATGTATATATGATGTAATGTAGGCTAAATACATATTGTATCACATAGATAATGACCTCTTTAATCTCTGTGGATATTTCTGATATAGATTTGAATTCGGACAATGAAGATGCGGATAATGCGGGGGAGGCTAGCAATTTGGGGTGTTGTTGAATTTGTGGAGAGGGAATTTGAGAAGGTGAAAAAGGAGGAACCTGGCGTGGTGGTGTGGTTGGAACTCAAGGATCCTGATATTGATGGAAACACATGAATGCAGTGGTTTGAAAGATATAGAGTTTTAAGGTATGATAGATATTACACCTATAATCGTCGTGAGATTGCTTAATATAACTTCAATTTGAATCAGGTAGATCCCTTTGTATGTAATAAGGGAGAGTTGGCTTTTGTAGCACTTATACAAAGTGGTTGTAGGATGTACGTAGTGAGGGAGTGTCATGCGTTTTTAATAGAGTGGAATTGAAAGTCGTGCTTTTTGATTCATTTATTTATTTTTGGTTAAGTAATGCTAATATATTGACCACCCCGCTCACTTGTCCATGGTCGCCATGTCACTCTTTTCCGTCACCAGTCTCCTTGGTATGCAAAAATTTGTATAATATTATTTATATGTACTTTTATTTTTAAAAAAATGCTCATGGTGATTCCTTCTGTGATACTACTGCAGCAAATAAACCTATGCCAGCAAATAAACATACCGCCAACAAATAAACATCCACAAGTGAGCGAGTGGTCAAATATCCAAGCGTTCACTACATGGTGAGGTTTCCAAACTTCTACTGTTATAACTATCTATGAGATATGACAGATTTTATGAAATTAATGAGTTTTAGAATCGAATGATTAGAGAGCTTTATATTCGATGAACCTTTGTACAACCCGGTGTTGGAGAAGTACCTATATATAATTTTGGCTTATGGTTTTAGTGACGAGTGCAATTGAGAGCTTCATTTTGCCATTGTATTTATAAGCTTTTTAAGTTATGGTTTTTGAATTTCTTACTATAGTGTAATGATTTGCTAGGTGGTGAAATTTTTGAAGTAGGAAACAAAATTTTATCTAAGGAGGTTATATTAATGTATTACTGTAATTTTGATTACACTTTCTGTGTGATGCATGGTATCATAATAAATTATAGGTAGGTTCAGAGTATCTACGAATTAGTTGTGATGTATATAATTGGTTTGTGTTTGAGATCTAAGGATAAGCTTAAATCAGAAGTCTCAAAGGTTAATGATTAATCACTTTGCTCGCAGTGGGTGCACATCAACTAGACAATTCTATGTGAATTATGCTCTACTTACTGTGATTTATAAGCACGTAGATAGGATATCATGTAATTTTATAAGATGATAGTAGTTTGGACCTGTATCTCCTAAATTTGCACAAGGTTGTGATACCAACCTATTTATGATGTAATTGGAGCTTAGAACTCAAGACTGTCTATAAAACAGTTTCCTACTTCTATTATAATTACCATAAAGCGTTGTGAAACTCTTTAGTCTTTCATCATATGGTGAAAGAAGTGGCTCTTTTATTGGGCAAATGTGTTGTAGATGTTGATGTGCAAGATAAGGAAGGATACGATGAGTTTGGTAGTGCATACGGAACTTGGACCAACAGATGCTAATAACGCCCCCTATGAAAGCTCTGCAAGAATACTTCACTTGGTATGTGTTTAGCATATATTTAAAGTTTATGGAGCCATGGGTAGAGAGAATAACTATAATTTACATATGTTTTTTTTACTAATGAATTGTCATTTGGCATGAAGAATATCAAGCCAAAGATATAGATTTTAGAGACAAGCAGTGAGAGATTTGTCATAAATGTGTATAATTTAGTCATAATTGAGAGTATACTTTTATAGAAATTGAATAGCCCATGAATCATTTGAATGTTAATTCTTGCTGGGTTGGGACTAAAAGACTAAGGGTGGTTGTTTATTTTTCATGCTATTATATTATGGGATTTATCGCCATTGTAAAAATAATACAACATTAAATTTATTGCATAAACTTTCACCAACGTATTTCGTAACAATTCATGTATTTTTTTGGTAAACATCCATTTAACAATTCAATATTCTATATCTTTTGTATTTATTATTATGAATAATTTCAAATCCTTCATTTTAATAGTATAAAAGTAGCTATATGAAGAAGAGACTTTTTGTAGTTGGTCTAATTGGCATATCTGAGTGATGTAGATGAACAAATGATAGCAGCCCTTGTGAAAGATATAAAGGGGTTTCATTTGTGTAAGTTTTTCTTTTTTATTTGTTTAGTTTGATTGATTTTCTACACATGATTTGTATTTTAATTTAAATAATTGATTTCTAACTTAATTATGATTGAAAATGCATGCTTACTTTCTTGGAATCAGGGGTCAGAAATGCGGCACAAAGGAAGCTCTTGGATGAGCTCGGTAACCCTGTGGAAGATGTTCCCGTTGACCAGTTTACTCCATTCGCATCACGCTGCTGTACAAGGCTACATCTGATGGAAAGTGGGGTGAACATGAACCTAACCTTTCTGTTTTACCTTGAATGTTATAAATCTTAATATTTTGTGTTGATTGATTATATGCTTACCCTGTGCTACTTTGTCCCTCTAATGTAGGCAATTCATAGGTAAATATGATTTCCAAAAACTATAGCATAGCAACTATCTGGATTCTTTATATATGAACAAGGTTTATAGGTTTTTATGTATTAAGTAAATACTTTTGGGCTCAGGGCAAATTTCAACTCTTTTGACCCGTTTGATTCGAAAAATACATTTTGTAATCGTAGTTCGCACATTATCTATGTCTAAATCTCCACGAAATTAATAAAACGAAATGTGTTTGAGGTCGTCCCCACCAGTTTCAACTCGCACTTAAGAATTATACTTTTAACCCGTTTCCTTGTCCGCCGAGAATATTTTACCGCCCCAAGTTTTGGGTCCTTTACAGTTTCTATATATCTGCTCTTTTTGCAGATTTTGTTAGATTGTAACAAAAGTTTTTTAATCTTCTGTCATGAAATAGGAACAGTTCCAGTTGACATTTTTCAAGACTAAAAAAGAGAGCACGTTTGCTGATCGGATGTTTGATCTGTTTGACACCAAGCATAATGAAATCCCGGGTTCTATTGAGTTATTCTTTATTTTCTGACTTTTTAATTTTTCAATTTTTCTATGTATATTTATAGTTCTATATACTTTTTTTTGTTTATTTATGCGGTTCTCAAAAATCAAACTTTTGAAAGTTTCACAACCAAGATTTTGCTAGCTACTATGTTCGATTGGTTTATGTTCGAACATTTTTGTTATTATTTTTCTTATTTATTTCAAAGAAGTTAGTTTGTATTTACACCTTACTTCTCAACTCCTTGCATTTACCGTCTTTCTAATGCCTTGCTTTTCTGATTCTATAGTGTGTGTGCAGTGTCCTGAGTTTGTTAACTACTGCTGGCAGTAGTGTAACACCCCAAGCCGAGGCTTGGAATATCACGGAAATCATATAGCACAAGGTGGAATTACAATAGAACAAGAACTAAATGCAAATAAAGATTCAGTGAATCCATTACAAAGACGAAACAAGTACCAAAATACAAAAGGAGCAATAACCATCAAGGTTACAAAGGAGCATTCAAAGGATGGCAATTAATCCTAAGTATAATGCAAAAGAGAAGGTCTATGAATCCTTGATTCATCAAGTCCAATGCCCGGGTTAAACAGCAAGCAAGCAAGCAACTATACTCCACGCCCAGGATTAACCTGATTACCTGAAAAGTGTACTAAGCATAGTCAACACAAGGTTGGTGAGTTCGTAGTAATGGTCCACAAGGAACCATAAACAATAATCATAATGTACAAGTAGAGGCTAGACGTGACTTACAGTGAGCCTCTAAGTAACACAACAATATCCAATCAACAAAATTTCATAAGTACGTAAATGCGTGTAAATGAATGCTCAATGATATGAATATCAAATGCAAGTACCAAATGCATAAATAAGTCAACATGCCTATCTTATGCGTGAACGCCAGTCACCAATGCAACGATACCCTTCTGTCATCACAATGAACAAGGCTGTATCTCAAATCATCGAGATATATATGTCTATATACTCGGAGTCAGGCACTACATCCAAAATGGGTGCATACATCTATGCACCAGGATGTCGGCAATCCCCTGCCGAGGGTTATCAATAATGTATGCAATGCTTACAATCAAATGTAAATGCATCAGTCATGAACCAACAATCAATATACGATGAACTTGAACCAACAATCAATAATCGTAAGTTATAAGCCACTAATCAACATTCAACGAACGTGAACCAACAATCAATATACGATGAACTTGAACCAACCATCAATAATCGTAAGTTATAAGCCACTAATCAACATTCAACGAACGTGAACCAACAATCAATATACGATGAACTTGAACCAACCATCAATAATCGCCGATCATAAATCAAATTTCAATTTAAACCAACTATACGTACATACACTTAAGAGGATTCTACTTCCTTTGAGTCTCAGATGCTTATGTATAGGGTCACCCGCAGCCTTCCCACCACATCTAAAACCCAATGAAGGTATAACCGACTATCATGTATGTACGTCAATTCCTAATACTAACAAAATACTTAACAAACATAAACCAAGTCAATCAATCAATCAATCAACAACGTAAGTAAACACGCAAGTTTACACTTTTCAGCCCGAATCTCAAGCGAGTAGGGAGATACGAAACTCACCTTGTCCGACAAAGAAGCTAGTATAAGATTACAAGCGAGTATTACGGTCCACACGTCCACAACCTATAATTATACATCAATACCATAATGTCAACTCTACAATCATAAACAAGTTGGTTTAGCACAATTAGATCAAGTCACAACCCTAAACGCCTTTCCAACTTAAACGAGTAGGAACAAGACGCATTCGACTCGACCTTTTTAGAAATGAGAAAGGATTCATACAAAAAGAGTGTTACTACTAGAAACTAGACTTTCTTACGATTCCAACGATAGGTCATACGACTTATTTGGAGTTACGGATCAAAAGTTATTAACATTTGAAAATCGACGCGCATAATTTCACAGAACCTAACCACTGCGCCGCAGTGAGCCATTGCCAAGCTCACTGCGCCGCAGTGAGCTAACCATGAAACGACCAGGCCCTAGCCACTGCGCCGCAGTGGGCTAGCCTAAGCCACTGCGCCGCAGTGGCCCAGTTCTGACCAGAAGCAGCAGCAGCACCAGCATATGCAGGAAAACCTAAACCAAAACCCCCAAATTGACCCAAACCAAACCAAATGATTTGTAAAGCCTTGTAACTTGATTTGAAGCATAAATAAACACCATTAACCATAAATAAACATAACCCAATCCACAAATTCAACCAAAACATCAAAATCATACCCAAAACCTTCAAACCCTAATTTAAACCCTAATTTGACCTAAAACGAGATTTAAGCCGAATTGTGACCCGAATCCACTTGAAATCAACTAGAAAAATGTAAACAAACATGAAATGATAAATATGGAAGGAGTTTAACTTACCAAATTCTTCACCTAGAGTTCAAATCCGAAAATGAGCTTAAAGAGAAAGTTTCTTGCACCTTGAGACTCCAAAATTTTAGATGATGAAAATACAATGAAGATGATGATACTTATTACCCTATTTCACTTAACAACAATGATTTACGATGATTTTAAGGGGGGAGAGATGAGTTCTTGGAGAGTTAGAGAGAAGGTGATAAAGATAGATAGAATAGATGGATAGAAATGAAAGGATAAGGTGGGGATGGGTAACTAGTTGGCTCATGGGTCATGGACAACCCATGGGTCGACCCGTTCCCCCCCCCCCTAAGCCAATTTACAATTGATTACACAATTAAACGCCAAACAAACATACTAACGACCCGACTAACATACCACATAGTCATGTAATCACAAATGGGCCCAATTATTTCATTCAACAAGTTTGTTAGTCAATTTACACAAAAGGTCAACGGGTCAAAATTCACGGATGTTACATTATCCCCCCGTTGAAAGAATTTCGTCCCGAAATTTAACAAATACTAATTACTAAATAAATGCGGATACTTAGACTTCATGTGGTCCTCTCGCTCCCAAGTGAACTCGGCTCCACGTCTAGCATTCCATCTAACCTTAACAATCGTGTAGCGTTTGCTCTTAAGTTTCTTTTCTTGACGATCCAAGATCTCCACCGGTTCTTCAACAAAGTTCAAATTCGAATCAACCCTAATTTCGTCCATAGGTACATGATGTGTAGGATCCGCCAAACACTTGCGCAAATTACAAATATGAAACACATCATGCACACTGTTAAGCTCTTGAGGCAATTCTAGCCGATAAGCAACTTTCCCAACCCGTTCAAGAATCTTGAAAGGACCAATATACCTTGGCGCAAGTTTTCCCCGCTTCACAAAACGTACAACACCCTTCCAAGGCGATACCTTCAAAAGTACATAATCACCAACTTCAAACTCCAACGGTCTTCGCCTCACATCGGCATACTTCTTTTGACGCTCACGGGCCAATTGTAACTTTTCCTTAATTTGAGATATTACCTTAGTCGTTTCAATCACAATTTCGGGCCCGATTAGTTGACTCTCCCCAATTTCTGCCCAAGCTAAGGGAGAACGACATATCCTACCATACAATGCCTTAAAGGGCGCCATTTGAATGGTAGCATGATAACTATTGTTGTATGAAAACTCGACTAGCGGCAATGGTCTTCCCAACTTCCACCAAAATCAATTGCACATGCCCTCAACATGTCTTCAAGTGTTTGAATGGTTCTCTCGGTTTGCCCATCCGTTTGAGGGTGAAACGCCGTACTCATGTCAAGTCGAGTACCCATGGCTTTTTGAAAGGCTTCCCAAAATTTTGATTTGAAACGGGCATCCCTATCGAAAATGATAGAAATCGGCACTCCATGCTTAGATATTACTTCCTTGATGTACAAACGAGCCAAAGTGTCAAATTTATCGGTTTCGCGAATGGCTAAAAAGTGAGCCGACTTCGTTAACCGATCTACTATCACCCAAATCGTGTCACGACCGCTTCTTGTCTTCGGTAGCTTAGTAATGAAGTCCATTGAGATATGTTCCTACTTCCATTCGGGCATCACCGGTTGTACCAACAAACCGGGTGGCTTCTTGTGATCGGCTTTGACTTGTAAGCAAGTAAGACACTCACTCACATACCTAGCCACATTACGCTTCATGCCCGGCCACCAATACAAATCTTTCAAGTCAAAGTACATCTTATCCGACCCGGGATGGACCGAATAAAGCGATAGGTGAGCTTCATTCATAATAAGTGTTCTTAAGTCGCCGAAAATAGGAACCCAAAGTCTTTCAACCATGTATAGCCCATTATCATTCTTCCGGTCGAATTGTTGTTCCATGCCATCTAGGTTCTCGTTTCCAAAGTTTTCCGGTAGGTGGCTTGAATTTGGGCTTCAATGATCCGATCACGAATATTCGGCCCTACCGTGAGGCTCATAGCTCTAGCCCGTCTTGGTTTCACTCTCTCCTTTCGGCTCAAGGCATCGGCTACTACATTTGCCTTGCCCGGGTGATAACGGATGTCACAATCATAATCACTAAGTAGTTCTAACCAACGCCTTTGCCTCATATTCAATTCACTTTGGTTGAAGATGTGTTGGAGGCTTTTGTGATCGGTATAAATCACACATTTGGTGCCATAGAGATAATGCCTCCAACACTTCAAAGCAAACACAACAGCTCCCAATTCCAAATCATGTGTCGGGTAGTTCTTCTCATGCACCTTCAATTGACGAGAGGCATAAGCAATGACTTTACCCCTTTGCATAAGAACACAACCCAACCCTTGCCCCAAAGCATCACAATAAACAACAAAATCTTCGATTCCATCCGGTAGCGTCAAAATAGGAGCGTCACATAACATATCTTTAAGAGTGTGGAAGGCGTTTTCTTGTTTTTCGCCCCATTCAAAGTTTCTATCTTTTTGAGTCAAGAGGGTGAGTGGTTGTGCAATACGGGAGAAGTTTTCAATGAATCTTCTATAGTAACCCGCCAATCCAAGGAATTGACGGATCTCGGATGGCGTTTCGGGTCTTCTCCAATTCTTGACCGCTTCAATCTTGCTTGGATCCACATGAATACCATCCTTGCTCACTACGTGACCAAGGAAGTGGACCTCTTCCAACCAAAACTCGCACTTGGAGAATTTGGCATACAACTTCTCTTTTCTTAGTAGTTCAAGCACCTCACGCAAGTGCTCAACATGTTCCTCCTTTGTCTTCGAGTATACAAGTATGTCATCAATGAACACAATGATAGACTTGTCTAAGTATGGTTGACACACCCGGTTCATCAAGTCCATGAACACCGCCGGTGCATTAGTCAACCCAAAAGGCATCACGGTGAATTCAAAATGACCATACCTTGTGCGAAAAGCCGTCTTGGGGATATCATCTTCATGTACCCGGAGTTGATGATAACCCGAGCGAAGATCGATTTTTGAAAAGTGCTTAGCACCTTGAAGTTGATCAAATAAGTCATCGATTCTTGGGAGGGGATACCGGTTCTTCACTATGAGCTTGTTTAATTCCCGGTAGTCGATACACATTCTGAAGGACCCATCTTTCTTTTTGACGAAGAGAACAGGAGCACCCCAAGGAGATTGACTAGGGCGAATGAAACCCTTCTCTTGGAGTTCCTTGAGTTGAGTTTGTAGCTCTTGCATTTCGGTTAGAGCTAGCCTATAAGGAGCTTTTGCTACGGGCGCGGCTTCGAGGATAAGATTAATACGAAAATCTAGTTCACGAGTTGGAGGTAACCCCGGCAAGTCATCGGAAAAACATCGGGAAATTCACAAACAATAGGAACGGTCTTCAATTCTACCCTTGTGACGGTAGCACTAAAGACCTTAGAATTTGAGGAATCGGAGATTTCACCTTGAACCCTAAGAATTCTACCATTAGTCAAAGGTATCTTAACAACTCTCTCACCACAATCAATAGTCGCTTTCACCGCCGTTAACCAATCCATACCCACTATAACATCAAAACTCCCAATATCCAAAGGCATAAGGTCTATGAAGAAATCGACATCTTCCAAGGTCAAGACACAATCGCGAAGTATTTGACTAATTTTAGTTAGTGACCCGTTTACCATTTCAATGTCAAGCACATAGTTTAGAGCACAAGGATGTACATCAATCAAAGGAACAAAATTAGAAGACACGAGGCTATAATCGGCCCCGGAATCAAATAGGACGGTGGCATAGTGACCATTAAGGAGAAAGGTACCTGCTACTACGTTGGGATCGTTGCGGGCTTCATTTACATTGGCCGCAAAGGCTCGGCCGCGTGGTTGCACTTGATGGCCCTGTTGGCCCCGGTTTTGGTTTGGCTCGACCATTTGGAGTTGATTGGGGTGAACGGCTACTTGAACTTGTTGTCCCACCCATCGAGGACAATTATTACGGTAGTGGTCACGGCTACCACATTCAAAACATTCGCCTCTTCTTTGGTTACCTTGAGGAGGAACGGTCCGAACGGGAGCCACATTCATTGGACCCGCCCTTGGAGCTCTACAATTTCTAGCTTCGTGCCCGAGTTGATTGCAATTAAAGCATGCTTCCACATTGGTTATTGGCGGGATGATGCCTGTTACATCTCCCACAGAAAGGATGAGGCCCAAAATAAGCCTTCTTAGCCGGTTCCACCGCCGCCATCACCCTACCCCTATTAGCATTTCTAGGGTCAAACTTTCCCATCTTCTTTACCCCACTCGACTCTCCCACTTCTTTCCTCTTGTTCGTTGAGGACTTGCTCAAAACACCACTCCTCAACAAATCTTCAGTCACACTCCCGGCTTGGTTAACCGCATTAGCCAAAGAAGTAGGCATGTTAGAGTTTACATATGATCGGACTTGAGGATTCAAGCCCAATACGAACTTCTGGATGGCCTGAGGCTCGGTACCTACCAAGTGAGGAATGAGGGTAGACAACTCTTGAAATCGTCTAACATAGCCCTTGTAATCGGCTCCCTCCATGTTGAGATTAGCAAACTCGATGGTCAAGTTTTGTAGTTCATACGGAGGACAAAACTTTGCTTTCACTTTGTTCTTGAAGTCAATCCACTCCAAATTATAAGTCCGTCCCAACGTTATTTCCTGGTTCCACCAACTCAAGGCATCATGTCTAAACATGCCGGATGCGTAGGAAATCCGGTCATCATAGGTGCAATGACTCCTTTCGATCACCGCCTCTATCGCCTCAAACCATCTTATACATTCCGTGGGACCACCTTTCCCATCAAACTCCGGTGCCCCACAACTTTTAAAGTCTTTAAATACACACCCTTGACGGTATCCTCCCTGTTGATTATACATGGGCATACCGTTTCCAATTCCCACCGGTCCCTCTTCTTCATTTTCTTCGGCATGAGGTTGGGCATTTTCATTATGTTCATTTTTTGGAGCTTCGTTGTTTTGAGCCACGTTATTTTGCCCAAGATTTGTCGTGACTTGAGCAATAATGGTTGGCATGATATTGGCGATCGTTTGAGCAATCACCTCGGCCATGTTTGGCTCAGGGACCTCACCACGACCCCTTCCTTGACCCCTACCACGACCTCTGCCACGGCCCCTACCACGGCCCCTACCTCCTTGTACCTCCGGTTGAGGTTCTTCCTCTTCAGCCCTATAGTTCGTTCTGGTTCTCCTGGGTCTCGCCATTTCTATAAAACAAGTGACACGTTGACCCGAGAGTTAGTCTCAAATGCTCACATGTTAGTCACACAAGTAGTCGATGCTCTCATACCGATACTACATACACATTTCATAACATTATGCTAAGGCAAAAGTGTTAGCATCATAAGGGATTTTTACATATCATAACATCAAGTAATCATGCTCATTACATCATGCAATCAAACAACTAACACGAATGATTCAAAGTATAATCTGAATTCGATATGCTCTCTAGTTATTGACCGGGTATGTATACAAGGTGTACCAACGGCTAACCTTCCACCTAATCAACTTCCATTAAGCATATCGGTTCCTTATTATACTTTAAGCCACACGTGCGCAATCCACGATGTCATGAACTTGCTATAATATCGGGTAACCATAAAAGAGTTGATCGGGTTCTTTTAGGGTTGCCACAATATTATACTAAGTTAATGGCATCCCATCATTTTGCCCTAAATCATCACATTAGTTCCAACAATTAACAACAACAACCCATATTAACCATAATCTACAATCATCACCTTGAATTCAAGCTAACACACAAGTGGTCTTAACTACGAACTCACACGGGGATTCACAAAATTCACATTGCACACAAATTTCCTAACCATGCATGCTATATGAAGAGTTTTAACTTAAGCCGTAGTCTAGGTCAAACCGCCTAATTCTCTACGACCACGCATGGGCCACCATTCTGTAACACCCCAAGCCGAGGCTCGGAATATCACGGAAATCATATAGCACAAGGTGGAATTACAATAGAACAAGAACTAAATGCAAATAAAGATTCAGTGAATCCATTACAAAGACGAAACAAGTACCAAAATACAAAAGGAGCAATAACCATCAAGGTTACAAAGGAGCATTCAAAAGATGGCAATTAATCCTAAGTATAATGCAAAAGAGAAGGTCTATGAATCCTTGATTCATCAAGTCCAATGCCCGGGTTAAACAGCAAGCAAGCAACTATACTCCACGCCCAGGATTAACCTGATTACCTGAAAAGTGTACTAAGCATAGTCAACACAAGGTTGGTGAGTTCGTAGTGGTCCACAAGGAACCATAAACAATAATCATAATGTACAAGTAGAGGCTAGACGTGACTTACAGTGAGCCTCTAAGTAACACAACAATATCCAATCAACAAAATTTCATAAGTACGTAAATGCGTGTAAATGAATGCTCAATGATATGAATATCAAATGCAAGTACCAAATGCATAAATAAGTCAACATGCCTATCTTATGCGTGAACACCAGTCACCAATGCAACGATACCCTTCTGTCATCACAATGAACAAGGCTGTATTTCAAAATCATCGAGATATATATGTCTATATACTCGGAGTCAGGCACTACATCCAAAATGGGTGCATACATCTATGCACCAAGATGTCGGCAATCCCCTGCCGAGGGTTATCAATAATGTATGCAATGCTTACAATCAAATGTAAATGCATCAGTCATGAACCAACAATCAATATACGATGAACTTGAACCAACAATCAATAATCGTAAGTTATAAGCTACTAATCAACATTCAACGAACGTGAACCAACAATCAATATACGATGAACTTGAACCAACCATCAATAATCGTAAGTTATAAGCCACTAATCAACATTCAACGAACGTGAACCAACAATCAATATACGATGAACTTGAACCAACAATCAATATACGATGAACTTGAACCAACCATCAATAATCGCCGATCATAAATCAAATTTCAATTTAAACCAACTATACGTACATACACTTAAGAGGATTCTACTTCCTTTGAGTCTCAGATGCTTATATATAGGGTCACCCGCAGCCTTCCCACCACATCTAAAACCCAATAAAGGTATAACCGACTATCATGTATGTACGTCAATTCCTAATACTAACGAAATACTTAACAAACATAAACCAAGTCAATCAATCAATCAATCAATCAATCAACAACGTAAGTAAACACGCAAGTTTACACTTTTCAGCCCGAATCTCAAGCGAGTAGGGAGATACGAAACTCACCTTGTCCGACAAAGAAGCTAGTATAAGATTACAAGCGAGTATTACGGTCCACACGTCCACAACCTATAATTATACATCAATATACCATAATGTCAACTCTACAATCATAAACAAGTTGGTTTAGCACAATTAGATCAAGTCACAACCCTAAACGCCTTTCCAACTTAAACGAGTAGGAACAAGACGCATTTGACTCGACCTTTTTAGAAATGAGAAAGGATTCATACAAAAAGAGTGTTACTACTAGAAACTAGACTCTCTTACGATTCCAACGATAGGTCATACGACTTATTTGGAGTTACGGATCAAAAGTTATTAACATTTGAAAATTGACGCGCATAATTTCACAGAACCTAACCACTGCGCCGCAGTGAGCCATTGCCAAGCTCACTGCGCCGCAGTGAGCCATGCAAGCCACTGCGCCGCAGTGAGCCATTGCCTAGCCACTGCGCCGCAGTGGGCTAGCCTAAGCCACTGCGCCGCAGTGGCCCAGTTCTGACCAGAAGCAGCAGCAGCACCAGCATATGCAGGAAAACCTAAACCAAAACCCCCAAATCGACCCAAACCAAACCAAATGATTTGTAAAGCCTTGTAACTTGATTTGAAGCATAAATAAACACCATTAACCATAAATAAACATAACCCAATCCACAAATTCAACCAAAACATCAAAATCATACCCAAAACCTTCAAACCCTAATTTAAACCCTAATTTGACCTAAAACGAGATTTAAGCCGAATTGTGACCCGAATCCACTTGAAATCAACTAGAAAAATGTAAACAAACATGAAATGATAAATATGGAAGGAGTTTAACTTACCAAAATCTTCACCTAGAGTTCAAATCCGAAAATGAGCTTAAAGAGGAAGTTTCTTGCACCTTGAGACTCCAAAATTTTAGATGATGAAAATACAATGAAGATGATGATACTTATTACCCTATTTCAACTTAACAACAATGATTTACGATGATTTTAAGGGGGGGAGAGATGAGTTCTTGGAGAGTTAGAGAGAAGGTGATAAAGATAGATAGAATAGATGGATAGAAATGAAAGGATAAGGTGGGGATGGGTAACTAGTTGGCTCATGGGTCATGGACAACCCATGGGTCGACCCGTTCCCCCCCTATAAGCCAATTTACAATTGATTACACAATTAAACGCCAAACAAACATACTAACGACCCGACTAACATACCACATAGTCATGTAATCACAAATGGGCCCAATTATTTCATTCAACAAGTTTGTTAGTCAATTTACACAAAAGGTCAACGGGTCAAAATTCACGGATGTTACAAGTAGATAGTTGGCGAAGGTAAGTTTTTTTGGCTTCATCCCGATCAAATCTTCCCCACACATGAAGTAGTACTTTTCATAGTGATATCCTTATTTTTCATAATGTTATCCCCATCTTCGCAATCTTATCACACTGAGATATCTTTGCAAGTAAGTTTTTTAGTGATCTATATGAATGAATATTTAACTAGAATGGTCTTATGGTGTGATGATGTTTTGTAAGTGCATAAACTTATCGGTTTACTATCTATTCCATGTGGCGTTGAAAAGGTACTATTGATGGTTGGTTAATATTTAGTATTGCTACTATATAAGTTAGATTAGCTTACATCGTTTGTAATTTGTTGGCTATTGGGTAGTTATATATGTTGCGAATGAGCAATTATTTTTGTCTTTCTTTCTTCACGTTTCAAGTATGTCGTCTTCATGACCAATTTTCATATCTAGAGTCCTATCTTTAGCACAAGAATCATAGCTTTTAGGTGCTGCATTTTGGTCCGTGGGTCAAAACAGGTTGTCTTTTATTGTAAATGGGTCAGATATATAAGTAAAAAGTTCTCCAAAAAATGGCAAATGGTTTCATCAGGTGAGAGTCATGATAATCCATCTTTATTGCATACAATTATGTTATACTTTTTTTAAAGTTATTAACATATATACTTGATCATGTAGTTGACGTGGTACATAGGGAGTTATCAGCTGATGGTTATTCAAGGAATTTTAATGTTATACAAGACTGTCTCAAAGCCTTTAGTTGATAATAGGTGGTCAAAGTTTTTGTGAAGATTGGTGTTGGTATAATTAGCTATAGATTTTGAATTATATAGTTATAGATCTTCATATAGAGCAAGAAATATACTGCTACCTTAATTTATTTATTTTTACCCAAGCTTTGCTAATATAACATGATTGGGATGACAATGTGCATATACTCAAAACCTTCCATTTATGTTATAAGGTAAAAATATGTTTGCAATTTTTCCTTTGAAATGAGGTTTAATACTTTGATATAAGAAAGCCCGGTGCAACGCACGGGTATCACCTAGTTTGATAAGGTAATTATATAAAAATGGAGTTTGATTTAACAAATAAAGAAAGTATAATTAGGTTAAAGGTAAAATAAAATAACTATTATCATAAAATAACTAAGACACATTATGATATTGACATGTGTCCTTTAATTATTCTGATTAGTTATTAATAAAAGATCTTTTCATTACAGATTTACTTGCTCCCGAGGCCTCTTCCATCAAGGTTCAATTCATTAGTCTGATAATACTCACAGCGGGTTGGCTTATGTGGAAGGCCCGAAACGACAAAACATTCTCTAACAAGAATACCACTCCATTGCGGATATTTGAAGACACTAAATATTCAACATTTGTATGGTTAACCACGAGACCAAAATACAAAGATTTAGATTCGTGGAACACTTTATCAATATAACTTTCTGATTTTGGTTATGTAAACTCTTAGCTTCTTGCTAATTTATTTATAATAAAATGTTGTTGTTCAAAAATAGAAATAAAAACTAAAACAATAAGGTTAATTTGGTATTTTGCACTCTAAATTTTTCTTCCAAATCTACTTATCACAAATGAAACCCTTTTTTTACTCAAGAGTTAATCCATTCCTCCCTTTACCCTTATCCCATCAGAAACGATCGTTCGTCCAATCCATTCCCATCTCCAAATCCTCTTCTTTTCCTATTTTCAGATTACTTAAATGATTTCTTCTTCTTTTATGACATTATTATTAGTATTAGATTATTGTGAAAAAAAATGGCTGACATCAAAACCACTGCCGCCATACCACCACCGTCGTGACAACCCTCCCCCACCAGAGAACCACCACCGCAGCAATCCTCCCCTGTCGGGGCACCACCAATAGCCGCCACTCTCATTGTATCTTTTATTAAAAACACTGCCTCTCTCCCTAGTGTCGTTAATAATCTCCTTCAATCAGGTTTAATTTTATTTTTTAAATTTACAGTTTGTGTATTTTTTTTATCTATAGTTTTTCTATTTGTTGATTAAGATTGTGTTTGTTATTGTTTGAATTTAGAATGATGAATGGAAAGCTAAAACATTTGTTTTTCAATCTACGGAGTCAAGGTGCATCAGATTGTTTGTGATTTGGTTTGTATGAAGATGCAAAATATATGAATTTAGATTTGGAATATCAAAGTTTATCATGGTGCATTGGTTTTAAATTTGGTTTTAAAAGTATTGTATGCATCTATTTTTAATAGGTTTTTGTGGTATTTAATATGCAAAGTATTGAATGTATCTAATTTTTAATAGGTTTGTGTGGTAATGATCCCTACACAACAATTTTTTGGTCATACACAACACTGTATTGTAACATTCTAAATTTTTAGGCCAATAAAAATTAACCTTTATTATAGTTTTACCTTTAAAATAATTTTCTAGTATTTTATTTTTGGATACGGGATTAATTTAGTTGGAACTTTAGCGGATAACTCGTAAAATACCCACAAAATCTAGAAAGGGGCGAGGCATCAAGGAAGAGACGTCAGCCATCCTCCCATTTTGGTGAGTCATTTTCCATTAAACTCATTCCATCTTCTTCTTGCACCTTCGTCTTCTTTTCATCTTAACCAATTCTAATCTTTCATTCAATTTACCAATTCTCTTAAATTACAATATCAATAATAACAATCTTCTAGAGAAGCAGTTAATTTGGAAGAGAGTGTATGGGTTGTGTGTGTGTCCACATCAACAAGAAGGATGGAAGAAGATTTTTGTAATCCCAAATCTTAATTCTAACTCTTTTCTTGAAGGTAAAAATTTCATTTAACTTGCTTTTATTTGTTCTTCAGAATTAGGGTTCATGCAACCAATTGAATTGGGATTTTTAGGGAAAATGATTATTTTGCCATTAGAGCTTTTCCATTGACGAATTTAGGGTTCTTGAATTGATAAGAATTTAGGGTTCTTGAATTTATAAGAATTGGGGGTTTTCTTAAAAATGGGTTATTTGTTTAAAATCAAGCTAGGGTTCATGAAAATGGATAAATTTGGGGATTTTAATTGAGTTGGCTATATTGTAATGCTTTTCTAAAACTCTTGCTTGTAATGGAGCATATTGATTTGTAGTTGCATGAATATTTTAATAAAAGTGTTTTTTGTGGTTTTTATGGCCAAAGCAAGAAAATGAAGATTTTGAGTAGTAATGTAGTATGACCATATAGAAGTGATTATGAAAAGATGGAAATAATGATTTTTGAGTAAAATGTTGTATGGTCATATTGTTGAAATAATGAAATGTTGATTGTAGTGTTAAAATGAATTATGACCATGTTGTTATAAAAGAAAACTGAGATTTTGAAAGAAGCCAACCCTAGAGCATGATGAGAATGCAGATGAATTAATATTTGCTAGTGAATTAATTGTGTTTGGCTATGGTTAGATAGCCTTGAATATGATTGAGGACCTTATGTGTGTCTTGAATTTGATTTGCTAGATTGAAAGCTTATAATTTGTGTTCTTGCGGTCATCATGGAGTTTGGTTGTTGCGAAGGAGGTGAGTACTCTTGCATACGATTATATGTACGTTGGGTCGATTACCATATGATGGTGGATTCTGTGTATGGTAATCGATTTGGCGTTAGGGCCTAATTTGAGGCCAGGGCCTAAGAACCTCTTGATGTATTGAGATAAGGCCTAAGAACCTCTTGAGTATATTGTTTAGCGTATATGGATCCATGTATGTTTTGTTAGCGCAAAGGTGAGTATGCAAGTGATGGTATGACGATGCCATTGGCTACATGTGATAGTCCTTTGTGTTTTTGCCCTCCTTCGTGTGTATAAGTGTATGCAATGGTATTCACTAAGCTTTGGCTTATTCTTTTAGTTGTTACCCTTTTTATAGGTTGTCCCGGATATGGAAACAAGATTATGTGCTTAGAAGATTGAAGTTGATTCGTAAAGCTTGAAGCATTTGTTATTCGCGGTAAAATTAGTTGTGGCTAGAACCCAGAGTGACCCCTTTGAACTCTTGGCTCTTGATATGGTTTTGTGTCATTCGTATAAATATAGTAATGTCAAGTAGTGGAGTCAAGTTTTGAAATTGTAAGTAACGTGTATTGTCGCGATGGTCAAACAAATGCGTTTTTGACAACTTGGGTAAATGACCCATTTGGTTTGGTAAACTATGGATATGTTCAAGTAAAGGTTGGTAACTCATTTGATGTTGTATTCAGTGTCTTGGGGTCATTTTGGATGTTAGTAAACTCTTTTGAAAGTTGGAAATCAATGGAATGAGTTACAAGTAATTTGGAGGGTCAAAAATGATGATTTTTGCTGTCAGATCAAAAGTTGCGCTGCAACTTTTTGTAGGTTCGCCGCAACTTTGGCCTTGTCCATTTTTCTGACCTCTTAAGTTCGCCGCAACTTTTTCCCGTTCAACATAAAACCCGAATTTTCAAACAATCATAACTTTTAAACCGTAACTCCATTTTTAACGTTCAAATTATCCACGGAAAGTGATTGAGTCAACTTTCCAATGGTAATGTCTTTTAAAGTTGAAACAAAATTTGGTTATCCAAAAGTTGGTTCAAAGTGAATTGGTCAAGTCCTGATAAAAAAAAATTACCCTTATTTTTGGGTCGAGTCCTTTCATGTATGCATAATACAGTTGTACAGTATAATCATATAATGCATATATTGTTGTGTATGACAAAAAGATATTGTGTAAGGATCACCCCTGGTATTTAATATGCAATAGGTTTTAAAAATCCCTTGAATACAACATCTAAAACTCTCATTTCAACCCATTTCTTTTTTCATTTTTTCCACCCATTTTATATTTCAAATCAATACAAAAGTAGGCATTAAAAAGAATAAGTCTTTGTTACCGAAACGGATGGATTCTATCTTGTATTTTTCTTACTAAGAGTCTAAGACCATATCCAATGGTCTTATTTTTTAAAATCCTTGGAAATCTTTAGTTAAAGATTTGTATTTTCAAACTATCGGAGAATATCCATCCTTAGAAATATTTAAGAGATCCTTATCCAAGGATATTTATCAAGGATATCCTTAGCTTGTTTTGTTTTTGTATGTGAAATTTATGACAAAATATAATATGTAGTAGGTTTGTGTATTTATATGTAGTAGGTTTGTGTAATATTCAATATGTAGTACGTATTTAATTTGTAGTAGGTTTGTTATTAATATGTAGTAGGTTTGTGTATAATAATTAATATATAGTAGTGTATGTATCTACTTTTTAATAGGTTTGTGTGGTATTTAATATGCAGTAGGTTTTACAAATCTCTTAAATAAAATTTTTACAACTCTCATTTCAACTCATTTCTTTTTCATTTTACAACCCATTTTTTAATTTCAAATCAATACAAAAATAGGCAATTAAAAATAATAAGTCTATGTTATCGAAACAGCTGAATTCTATTTTTTGTATTTATCTTACTAAGACCATCTCCAATGGTCTTATTTTTTAATATCCTTGGAAATCTTTGATTTCCATTTCAATTATTGAAGTCTATCCATTTTTAAAAATGTTTAAGAAGAAAATATATTCTTAGCTTATTTTTTTATGTGAAATTAATGGCAAAATACAATATGTAATAGGTTGGTGTGGTATTTAATATGTAGTAGGTTTGTGTAAGATTCAATATGCAGTACTCGTATTTAATTTGTAGTAGGTTTGTTTAATAAGTAATATGTAGTACTGTATGTATCTAATATTTAATAGGTTTGTGTGGGGCCGTAGGTTTTAAAAATCTCTTAAATACAATTTTTATAATTTCCATTTCAACCCATCTCTTTTTCATTTTTCAAACCATTTTATAATTTCAAATCAATACAAAAATAGGCAATTAAAAATAATAAGTCTATGTTATCGAAACAGCTGAATTCTATTTTTTGTATTTATCTTACTAAGACCATCTCCAATGGTCTTATTTTTTAAAATCCTTGGAAATCTTTAGTTAAAGATTTGTATTTTCAAACTATCGGAGAATATCCATCCTTAGAAATATTTAAGAAATCCTTATCCAAGGATATTTTTAGCTTACTTTTTTTATGTGAAATTTATGACAAAATATAATATGTAGTAGGTTTGTGTAATATTCAATATGTAATACTCATATTTAATTTGTAGTAGGTTTGTGTATGTAATAATTAATTTGTAGTAATGTATGTATATAATTTTTAATAGGCTTGTGTGGTATTTAATTTGCATTAGGTTTTAAAAATCCCTTATGCAACCTCTACAACTCTCATTTCAACTCATTTCTTTTTTCAAATTTTCAACCCATTTTTTATTTTAAATCAATACAAAATAGGAACGCATTAATATGATGTTATTTCAAATCTAATTCGTAGTGTTGGGATTGACATTGGCTCACTCTAAGCATAAAGTGGTTTTGCCATTGAGAACCGTAGCCACACTATTGTAAAGAAAAAACTAAACATGTACCTTCAAATGTTAGGGTTTTATTGTATACCTCTTTTCTTTCATGCCTTTCTTCCTCAAATCAACACATAAGTAACATTCTCTTTTAAATCTTTATCTTATCTCTACTTCTTATCCTCTTTTATAGTTGGATGTTCTCATCCCCGACCACAAACTCGAGCAGATTTGTAACATCCCACATCGCCCGGGAAGGGGAACAAAAGCTTACTTATAAGGAGCTGGATACCTTTCCTATCAGACGCATTTTGGGAGAAGCAAAACCGTGAGGCGGAGGCCAAAACGGACAATATCTGATACGGTGGCTTGGGCTGTTACAGGTGGTCAGAGCCAGGGCTGGGTCGGTGTGCCAGCGAGAACGCTAGTACCCTAAGGGGGTGGATTGTAAAATCCCAGATCGGTCGGGAAGGGGAACGAAAGACTCCTTATAAGGGGCTGGATACCTTCCCTACTAGACGCGTTTTGGGAGAAGCAAAACCGTGTGGCGGAGACCAAAGCAAACAATATTTGATACGGTGGCTTGAGTTGTTACATCATATCACCTGTGTTTAAATGTATCAGACTTTATTAGCCGAAACTCTTAATCAGTTCTTTTAATTGTTGCTAAAACGCAGGGCCGGCCATAAGGTGGCTCAAGTGGTGCTAAAGAACTGGGCCCACCTTTTTTTGGGGCCGACAATAATATATAAAAGTTATATATATATACTCTTACGAAATCTCTGAATTAGTAACTAGTAATAGATACGTGGGTTGTTGTATCAAATTGAAAAAAATAAAAGCCCATGGACTTTTAACCTGACACCAATTGACAATTCATGTCATATATAAAATATTAAAATCAATTAAACACCTTTGGTCTTTATCAAAATTGCTGCCGCCGTACGTGTCATCGTGTCCTATCCTTGCAGCCTTGTCCCACTTTTTTGTTTAACGGGTATCTTCATTGTTAAATATTTATAACAAGAATTTTAACCCGGGCGTTGCCACGGGAGACATATCGCCGCTGCATCATGCAAAAATACATCTAGCATTACCCAAAAGTTTGGAAACTTAAAGTTTACTATAAGAAGTAGAAAGTAATGGATAACTAAAGTTGAAAAAACCGAGAGTTCGTTAGTAAAAGTTAGAAACCTTATAATAAGTAAAAAAATAAAGATTTGATGATTAAAGTTAAAATCCAAAAGTCAATTGGTAAAAATTAAAAACTGTTACTTAAGTTTGTATAAAAATGTTAGACTAAAGTTAAAAAAACTAAAAGTTAAGTGGTAAAAATAAGAAACTTTAAAAGTATACTATGGTAAAAAAAAAAATCAAGAAAAAGACAAAATTGCTGACGTCAGCATGGTACTGTAGCTAAGGGGTACTAATTTCTAGAGCTTATTGTTATTATATACATTTTATTTATATTTTAATAAATATTATGAATGTTAATTTTTATTTTCCTTAGGTACGCTTAAAAGTTATTTAGAGAAAAATTAAACAAGAGTTCATCAAGTCTCAAACAACGACTTTAGATAAGTTTATCCAAATACATCCTCATCCTCATCATTTTAATGTTAATGAACATGATAATGCCAATGTTAATGTTGAAGATGTTAATGTTAATGATGATGTTGATGCAAATATGGAAGATGTGAATGTTGAAGGAGATACTGTTAATGATGAAGCTGGTGCCAATGTTGAACTAAGTTTTTTTGTTGTTGTCATACTTTGTTTTTATTGTCGAAAACGTTTATCATCGTAATATTATGCTATTATAGTTTATTACCGACCTGCTATATAATTAGAGGCCCACTTTTTATTTTCGAGCCAGACCCCGGAAATTTTTTACATCATCGAAGACGAATGATTATTGTACATATGACGAATGATTATTGTACATATGAGACCATTTATAACAGTAGAAAAATGTTTATGGTCGATTATATCACTGCGTTTTTATAATTTTGTTCTTTAGATGTTAATCAGTTCCACAAACCTTCATGATCGAGCTTAAAAGTAATATGGAGGAATGCATGGCTTGCGATTTTGGAGGATAGCCTTTAAAATAATGTATATTTCGCAACAGAATATTCATATTTTTTGTAACGATCCGTGTACATATAGCCTAATCATATATGTTGAGACCCTTGTGTCACCCAATCTGTAATTCTGTTTGATAGATCTAAATCCTCCACCTGATCTATTCTATTCTATGATCCAATTCATTAATCAAATGGGTGCATTTGAATTATGTTTCGTCTCTTATAAACAAATAAACAAAATTGCTTACAAATTAATAAGCACACTAGTTTTTTATAATGTTTAAAAGCATCTAAATTGTCATTAGAAACATATGTTACTTTTTAACCATTTATATAATCCAAGCAGAAATCAAATATGTGGATTATCATAAATCAAGTTTAATGTTGTTTAGCATAATTAAAGATATCATTTGTGATATCTGAAAAAATAATACTTGAAGACAAACGATTGGAATCATGGCTTTTCCATAAAGGTATCCACTCTTAGCAACTCTCACAGTGGTTTACTTGTATAACAACAGCTTGCAAATGCGTTAACAAAATGCAGGGTAGAATGTGGATGACGCCTTGAAAGCAGCAAGATCGTCAATTACCTGAAAAGAACTGGATTCTGTTTTGGACTCATTAATGTCGGTTTTGCAGCCCCATACCCGAGTTGCAAGCCTTCGAAACTTTTGAGATGATTTCATCAGATAAGTATTGTACCACTCAATAATATCGGCTTTTTGAAGGCACTTCACTGCTTCTGCTACTTTTACATATAAGTTAAACGCATCCCTGTCAGAATATATGAAAATTGGATCTTATTATATTCCCTTCAAAAATGGGGCACAAGCCATCTCTAATGTTCTAGTAATATATCAAGTTTAAAAACTCCGCGAAAAGCAGACTCAGCATGTACTCAAGGGATCGTTTTTGTACTTCACTAATACTATCATTTGACCCTTTTGGTTTAAATTTGTCAGTCACTGAAACAACGATTTAGGAGCGACAAACAGTTTAAATATCTTATATGTTACAAGAGACGTAACTTTCAAATTTTCAACCCATTTTGGAAAATGCTTCCTTTTTTATGTGTCAAATGGGTTAAGATAAATGAAAACCGGTCAAGCGTGTCAACCAGGTTGAAAGTCATTTTAAGTGTATTCAAATGCATAGAAACTCCCAATTCGATCCATTAAATTAAGTTAGATTATTATTGTTAGCCTGTAGTCGTCGTAATCATACTTTTAGCAAGTTAATATTTACAAAACCCATATAATATAGATAAAATTTTGACCCGGACCAAAAAGTACCCATTTAGACCTGACCAATGAGTTGCACCCAAGTGATCCTATAAAATGAGTGCTGTTGTTGATCAAATGTCATATATAGTATTATCAGAAGCATTAGCATCATGGGTTGCATCTCCGAAAAAGAATTTTAAATGGCAAAATCTGGTTTAAGAAATGAAAAAAGAAACATAGAATGTACTATCAGACAGATCATCACTTGCTTGCAATTCGCAACATTTGCCTTACTTTATAAGACTCACAAGTCACAACCTTGTCAAGAAGATTATTGTATTGAATGCACAAATGCTTACCTCTGATTTATGATTGCATTCCAGTATCTATTTGTTTCAGAAGTGAGAGATGGATCTTTCTCAAGCAGCTTCATGATTAACCCGCCTTTGTAATTCTGAAAAGACTTGTCATCAAGTTCACTCTGCAACACCAGCGAACAAAACATGATCATTGAACCGTCAGTTATATGCACAATGGATGCATTAGAGGGGAAAAGAAGATATATTTAATTTTAAATTCGGAATATAATTACAAGAGTGTGCTTACCAAAAAACCCTCCAATTCATTGATAAAATTATCAATTCTTCCTTGAAGATATGCTGGACTATATTCAGAAGATTGAACGCAAAAGCAGAATCCCAGTATCCGGCATATATTCAGAGGGTAACATTTAACAACATAACCAAGCTGCTCCTTCGTCCTACAGGACGGAAATAAATCAACCACACTGCCATGTTGGCGTAAGCCAGAGATAGTGTAACAGGAGAGTTGGTTAACCTGGAAAAACTGGTAATTTTGGACAGTTCCGGTCCGGAACACTTTTTGGGTACCATTTTCAAAAAAAAAATTATAATTCACCTTCGTGCCGAATATATTACAATTAATATACAATATCAATGACTAATTTTTGGAATAAAATCATATAGGAAATTAGGAATTGAAAGTACACTTTTAACGACTTTCGACCTAGTTGGCCCATTCAGCACATTGTGTCTTTTACTTTTTAATTTAACTATTCAAGCCCCCATCCCCCCAAAAGAAAAACTGAAGCCTCTGATACGCAAGTGGGTCGAATTTGCCAAATCTAATGTAAACCATAAACCAAAACCCAAATACTGTGCTACAACATCCATCCAATTTGAGAATTGAACTAATCATACCTAAGTTGATTGAAAAGTGGTTCTTCCACGATTTGCTCGAAAAGATAAAGCAGCGCCTTTGACTTGACTAAGTTCGAATCAGCTTCTGGTTCAATCTGATAATACAGCTGAAGAGAACATTTTTAAAATTTCAGAATCATCCAAATATGATGTTGACAGCTTCCATAAGAATAATAATCATGAAAGATCAATTAAAAAATAGTAAATTACCTCAACCACAGAGTTCGTTTCAAGTTTATTTTTTACCGTGGCATCTCTAACTAGATCTGCACTAGAAGGAAGACATAAAATGCTCTCTTTATGTCTTATATCAGGTGGAAGTGGTTGTACAGAGAAATACTTTTTAAATATATTTGATAGGTTTTCAGCTTCTTCTTCAAGTAAATTTCCATGACAAAGCCCCTCGATATACAACTGCACAGGGTATATGTATAGATCAGATCGCAATATTCATAACTTCACAAGTGTTCCAAGGGAAAAAAAAACCTCCGCAAGAGGGTCTCCCAAATCACAAGTTTCAGAAACAGCAGGAAGTCACACCTTTTTGGATTCAGTTATGTTTTATCTTTATCGGGCGAACCGGATAAAATTCGAAAATATGGAATATGGCTTAAAAAAAAAAGGGGGGGGGGGGGGTTGTTCTATGGGCCAAACAAGTCAAAAGTCCCTCAATTTATTGGAAATATGGGATAATAAAACAACCACCACAATTTGGCAAATTAGTCCAATGTAGGCAACAAAAACTTTAATCCAAAGTTGCATCTAGTCAAACCACCTCGACCCGTTTCAATTCACCTAAGAGTTACTTGATTTGACTGCTTACCAGACCCGCTCACCCATATTGCCAGCTCTTGACACATATGAAAATACGAACACTAAGAGTTTGATATAGACTTATTCTTATGTTATCAACAAAAAGATGCACTTTCACAAAGTCCGAAACACCATGTAGTCATTTGAAGTTCAGGTAGCATACGGGTACAGGAGAAACTGATACAGCAACATATATGCTTAACAAGGGTAACTGTGGACCTGGGTGAATAGCTCAGGGATAAAAGCCTGTAAATCAGGTAGGGAGAGGGTTTTTAGCAATTCGTGCTCTGTATCAACATCCACAGAACTCTGACCAAGAACTTGCCATCTCAAGTATGATGAATGATATTGTGGGTTCATGTAGACATTTCTGAAACTTCTCTCCATATCTTCCTTGATTACCTGTCAAATTACCAGCAATGAGCCAACAAGAAAGTACAAGCATTACATTTGCGGCTAGCTTAACTATGAAATTATAAACTAACAGTAGAACAACTTTATAAAGTACAGTGAAATACAATAAATAATCAACCCTCTAACATGGGACACGAGAAGGTAAACCATAAACTTCCAAGCATTTTCATTAATTAAAAAGAAAGCTTAGAATTGTACATACCAAAAAGCGATCATGGGTCGGCAAAAATGATTGGATAGTTTCCAAAATTTTGGAAAGAAGAACGGGAAGCTTGTCATTGTAGCCGTAGATCATTATATGTAAGTTGTCCCAGTAAAGTGATATACAAGTTCCCAATGAAGCCAGACTTGCCTGCTTACAAAGAAATCAGGTCATCATGTACAATCCTCAGGTTCCATATACAAAAATATACCACAAATGAAGCAAAAGAATTATAGCAGAAAGTCTTTTCGAGGAGGGCAACAATCAATAAAAAGAACTTTATGATTAGAAACCAAAAAAAACAGAAAGTAGTTGTACAGGAAAACATATTTATCACCCCAATACATGTGATGTAATTGATTTAAACAAGAACCAAAAGTAGATGTTTTGTCCCTAGAGATGGTATTGAATAACTACACTACAAACTGCACATAGTTGATGCTTACCAGTTTTATCACCTATCTATTGCTAAAAGCCTAGAAAGAGAGAAATCTAGAAGTAAACAAAAATGACTTGCCTCATATATGATGTCGTTTAGCTTGTCCTTCAGAAGATCACGAAATAGCGAAGTCAGCAGGATATTCTTTAAACCACGATAAGCACCATTCAGTGCAACACGAAAATAAGTATTAGCCCGTGGAAATCGAAAAGTCGTATCTAGCTTGTGCCAAATCTTCATCAACGAATCATCAAGTATACATTTTGGAGCCGCTGCAGATATTGAATCAGACGATATACTATTTGCACGAATGGAAAAATCTTGGGGAATGAATTCATTCTTTGCAGGCAGATGCAATGACACATCTATTTCTGGAGGATCCTTCCATAATTCCAGAAGGGATGAAGATATATTTTCTTCTATATACCGTGATCCAAACCACGGCTCACGTTGGACATCCGGAAGAACAAAGAAAATTACACAAAGTAGTTAATAACATCCTGCAAATTTTGTTTTGTTGGCTTGGATCACGGAAATTAGCAAATGATAGTTAATAATAACCAACTGCTAAAATAAATTGCATACTAAGAGAACAATGGAAATCAGTATCGAACAAGAACAAATAAAATTTTAAAGACACTGTCAAAAACAAGATCTAACTTGCTCGATATACATTCAAGAAACCTACGTGACGTCTGGCAACACAAAAACTAACATCTATGCACAATTGAAATATAACATAACATTACAACAAGAACAACTGTACCCGATCCCGGTGGAAGCGGGGTATGGGGAAATATAACATAACATTATTATCTGAAAACTGAGAATTTAGCAAAGGTCACCACAGTGAGTACCTTGTGATAGATTGAAAGACTTCGATACTAAATCAGTCCTCATGTTGGCTGGTGTGAGGAAAGACAAAACATGTTCGACCATTTCTTCATCCCATACCTCGTGTGCATAATTCCCATATATAGTATGCTCAGGTGGATAAAAAAGCAGATTTTCTGGAACATCGAAAAAATCTATTAGTCATTTGAAACAAATCGCAACAACACAACTAGGAGGAGAATGAATAAAAAACATCAAAACTGAGGATTCTAAATGACTAGTCTGTAAAAAAAATCGTATCAAGAATATGCATAGGATACTTAGGATCCCTGTACATTGATGAGAATAATTTTTCCCCCCAAAAAGTAAAGGGTGTGTTTGTTTGATATAGGATTAAGGAAATGGGATTAATAATAGTTGAATCATTTTGGCTGTGGGTTAGGAATTTAAAGAGGGAACAGCACCCATTGATTCAAACCCCACCAGATAGTGATTTTTATTTCTTTCCAGGTGCACTCTCACACACACTCGCGTGCGCGCGCGCACACACACCCTCTTTATTGTGAAATAAAATTTGAATTCAAAACCCACCCGCTAAAGCAAAAACTGAATACAATATAAATACCATTAGATAGAATTATTACAACATATAACCCATGGTTAGTCCACATGCTTACTAACCAATATCCATTGTGATTCCAAGATTATAAACCAAACCCCGCCAAAATTCTTTCTGAGAGCAACGAAGGAAGCATCCTATGTGATTTAACTAGAGTCAAAATTGTCATTCACGATATAATCAAGGTCAAGGTCCATGATAACAATGAGTGCAAAGAGGGAGAAACGGGTCTGCTAATATTCAGGTAACAGATTCAGCCCAACTATGTATACGCTATCCATTCAGGGTAGCTAAATGCTACAAACTAGAGCCTGACGAGCCAAAACTATTCCACAAGCACAGGAAAAAACAAGTTCTTCATTTAGACACATGTAGCAATGGTTCAAGTGGTAGAAAAAAATATATATTTACGGGGCCAAGAGCCGTTTACCCAAAAAAGTGGTAGAGAAAAATGTCTATTACAAGACGGCTGTCTTTAATGATAGAATTTAATTACAATGAGTTTATAAATTTGATGACACTACACAACTTTAAAGAGGACCCAATTAGAAATTTAAGCCTTTGAAAGCAACAAACATTCGGTATTAATCCAAGTAATTAATTTCTTCAACAAATAATGAAGTCCCTCGAATAATAAGATTAGGGGTGTAAGATACCAGTAAAGTATATCAAAAGATGACCAAAGGAGATACCTGAAAGCCCTACAGCATACGTATCCTGGGATTGCTCCTCAGCAAATGTAAAATTCATATTAGCGACATCCTTAAGTTCTTGATATATCCATTCTTGAGGAGAAACTTGTCGCAGTAACTTAAGGTATTGATAAACAAAACCAATGATCTCATAGATCTGCAATATAGAAATTCCGTAGTTAAAATATGTCAAACGCAGGCTATTTATTATTTTATTTTATTTGAGCCATCTAATATTTACTCCAATTGTCTCCGACGAGACTTGAACCCAAAACCTTTAGCTTGATGGGCCACGCAAATACCGCTAGGCTAAATGCCCTTAGGTTCTAAGGCAGCCTATTAGAGAAAGAAGCTATCAATTGAAGAGTGTTTGCAACAAAATTATGCTTAGTATATTAAGGTGTCATATACATAGCACACCCAACACTTTAACCAAATTTCAAGACAAACATCTCAATATTTGTCGCAAATTTTGACTTCCAATGGACGGGTAACAAGCACAGATTTGAGGTAAAAACAAGCATTGCCAATAGAATAAACACGCCAGATTCAACACCCTAGTTCCTGTTTTGGCACTTCAATACAATTAGATACTGGAAAAGATTCCTTTGACATGATTAGTGTCGTTTGATCATTTGGTAATTGGTTGGGATGTATGGCTAAACATGAAAGCATCCATGTTGGGGACTAATAATATAATAATAGGACAAAAGGAGGTTTGGTTTACTTAAGTATATAAGAAGAATAGTTACTCACACTTGACTTAACAGACTCAACTAAGCAGATTTATCTATTAAAATAGATCTGGAAAGTTCATATGAATAGAGAAGGCATGCGCATTCTGGAGAGAGAAGAAAGAAGTGTGAAGTACTGAAGCATACCTAAACTAAAGGAAGAAATAATCAGCATCGAAGCATGTTTACCGAAGGAAGCAACATTGACACATTATCATTATCAAGCATTCTAACTATGGGTTGTGGTATATCTTAATGTTTAAGAAGTGTATCACGTGTATACAGACTGGAGTGAGCTGTAAAAGCATAGTTGTGGTTCCATTACGTTTTAAGCTAGCTTTTGTTGGCTAAATAGCTCATTGTTGCATAATCAATTATATAAGCATAATACCTGTATTGCAATGTTTAAGTAGCTTTTGATGTGCATGTAAGCAAAGAATTTGTGTAATGGTGGTTAACACTTACAGTGTAAATGGAACTTTCTATGACGGCAATTGTATTAGCAATATGGAAAGCAGGGTGTCACACCATCACTACCACGTTCTTGTCAACTATAACTGAAGAAGGCAATATATTATACACTAAAGTAACATTGTAATATTACCTTTTCCAATCCAGAGTCAGTAAGGTATATCTTCATGCTAAAAACATATGCTATTAAAGATTGATTCATTCCACCACCATGAACACCAGCCGATATATAGGTAACCCACCCTTTAATTTTCAAAAAGAATAGCAAGCTTCCTCTGCCCTCTGCACACATAAGTTTGCTCTAAGTCAATTCATTGAATCTTGCCAAACCCAAGGTGTTAACAATATATTAGGTAAACATGAAAACATCACAAGTAGTGCAAAATTGTGGAGCTTCATGCCTCAGATGTTCTAAAACGAAGAAGTAAGATTATTTGATCCTTAAAATGCATCATAAAAAAGCAAAAATGGTCCATAGAAGGTATAAATGCAATGAGAAATATGTGAAGCTGTAAGCTTTAAAGGTAATGATATCATTAAAGCAATTTTGGTGAGCAAAAACTCACAATTAATCACCACAAAGTCAAAATATATATTACAGGTATATATGTAATGCACTTTTAATTAACATAATGTGTTAAGCTTATAAACCAAGGCTATACCAAAAAAAATGTGTTGCACATTAATAGATAATATCAATGAGACTTTCCCATTAGTCAGAACTGATACAAAAAAAATGTAATATTTGCAGTTATATGGACTTTTAATAAAGTAGTACAATTCTGAAGCCACACATATGCATGGCAGGCTATTTACTAATATCAAAAAAACTAAAAACACTTATTAAACAAGGCTTTACCAAAAAAAAACTTATAAATTTTTTTATGTTAAACGATGTTCAGAAGACGCTTCACAAATATAAAAAAAGCAAAGGTGATATTATGGCAAACAGTCTAAGAAAACCCAGCACACATTAATACAATACTCCGTTAATTTTTCAAGGTACTATTCTTTTTTATAATTTTCTCTTTTGTTACATTACAATACAAAAGATGACATTTTCAGTTAACTACATAGCAACAGTAAACAAATATATGTATGTGGTGCTAGAGAAAAGAGCAGACATTTTAAGGAAACATATCTATTTAAAATAGTTATAAAAAAACACCTTACCATGCCCAATGAGATGTGCCAAATAGTCTTCTGGCTTCATTAAATAGTCTTTACGAAGACATGGTAATATCCATGATAGCTTGAGAAAATGGACATCATTAACAGCCTCCAAACGATAAATTTTTCCTGCACTCCAAACAGGGAGTCCTGGCTTGACTTCTGATGTTGATGAATTGCTGGCCTTGACTTTGCTAAATAGCTCCAAAACCCAACTTTCCAGCACATCAAGACTTTCTGCAGCATAAAAGGTAACTTCATGATCAGCTTTGTTTGTGTTTATTCATTGTGTTTTGTGGGTTTATCTTGATTGATACATATCACTCTCATGATCCATATTTATAGAGTTGCTTAATATGAAGATTATTTTCTCAGAAGGTCTTATTTGTAACCCTCAAGGTAGAAGTTTACAATTAGTTAGTGCAATTCTGTCTTGGAAGATCTAGGTTCTATTGAAAAATCCATCCCTATTAATTTTTTGGTTGGTTCTTAGTGTTAGATTCATCATTACCCTTGTTCCATAATTTTCACATAGCTTAATGCATCCAGCATATCGGACTTCAATTACCTCCTAAGCTTGTCCTGTCAGTAATAATAGAAGACTGTCTCGCCATAATATATCATCTGCTTCCTACTATCGAAACTAAGCGTAATAATCAGCCTATTGTGATCCTACAAATAGAGTTCCTTAACTATGAAAACTATACAAACACATAACTAGTAATTAACAGATAGACTCAATCTCACTAAACGGTCAACCGCATATCTGGGCCTGACATAAACTAAACTAAAGCTAACATAGATTAAACTACAGCTGGGTAGACAATGATGGAAAATCAAAAAACCTCATTCATAAATATTTCCAGTTCCCTTTAATGCATCTCACCTGACAAAACTCAGCAAACATGTTAATTCCATTTACCAACAATTGTAAGTCACAGGTAGACCAAAGGTTTGTAGGAACCAATTGCATATATTGCACATATGCAACCATTACGGCACTACCAAATCGACCTTTAACAAGATTATCCTATATTCCTATATAACAAGAGTAATTGTGTAGAAAGAAGAAGAAATACACGTACACGGTTTAGTGTAAGTGAATATGAAAGCGGAAAATATATAGCTACCAAACGCGCAACCGTTATTGATATGAAACCAATATTATGGCTTGATGCACTACTACCTACACAGATCTCTTAGGCAAGCCTTGACATTGTAGAAAATGGAGCTTGCACTCAACTAACAAACAAAATATGTTTTTAAAGTAACATTGCAAGTACATCTACCGACAGTGAAGATATAATAAATTAAAAGAACATTACCAACACATCCAAGACAAATCACACAGTTAATTTGTATTACCCTCAACAAGAATACCTTTAGAATGGTCTTGCTCTCCATTGGCATAACCAACTTGACCTCGGTACAGACCAAACCAATTTTTTGCAGCACTAAATGTTTTACAATTTAGTCAACTTTAGCTTCTTACAGTTAGCCTGAATTGCACAGCATACACTATTTATTCCAATTTTCTCAAGTTCGATTATATATTAAAGGCCCTAAGTCCATAACACATAAACCTATAACTCAGCATTACTAGTTAAGCTAAGAAGGTCTATTTAAAATAAATTAAAATTTGTCTATTAACATAACAGGGAACTTTACCTCCCCCGATGATAACTAACTTCATCAATCCGCCATGGTAAAACTCATTGTACAACTTAAAGATCTGATCCCGTAAGTTGTTTCCTTTATCCACTGCATCAACAAGGCTTCTCTTGTTCCCTTAATTACAAAAAAATTGAAAAGACCGATATGAATAAATTGCATAGCGTTTAAGCCAATTGTACAATAAAACCAGAATGATGTCAAGCATAAGATAAAGAAAATAGACTTATTCAGGTTTACCCCAGGAAAATCGATTGAATGCATGACCCGGTGCTGCTGTGTGACATTGTAATTGTTCAAGTCGGCAAGTATCACTTTGCAAAACCCTATTAAATTCTGCCGTTTTGATGTAATGTAAAGGTTAAGGATACACAATAAGTACTCCCATGATCGGTTAAAGATTGGAATCATCAAAGAGAAGTAATATGAATACACCTGAATCTACAGCCAGTACTTCTCGCTCCATTGCTTCAGCCTTCACTAGTGGTGAGATAAAAAACTGCGAAAATCTGAGAAATTGAAAGGAGATGTCTTACTATATTTCTAACTTACATATAACTTAGGTACAAACATGGAATCAAGAAATAATGTTTATTTAGAAGAAGAGTATAAGCACGACGTCATCTTCAAATGTTCCAACCTTGTTTCTAGACTTCAGAGGACTATGCATTTCTAAATGTGAGAGGGTAGGGTAATGTTTATACAGTTTTCTCCAACAAATACAGAGAAAATTGCACACAATATTACAGAAAAAAACTAATAAGAACTAAGATGTGTATGCAATTATCGTCAGAAATAGTGGTAGCATAGAAAATCAATATACGCTTGTCTAAGGGTCTATGCTTCAGTCTGGATGTGGTTTAAGAGCAATAAGTTAAAGCAAATCAAGATATTGGTCCGATTAATTAACAGGAAGCAGATACCAAACAAAATATTTATGTAATCATCCTAAATCTGATGCCTTTAGGTTGGATGGTGGATCAGTAGCAAGGAACAAGTACAGATAACACAGTTAAGCATCTATAGTACCAAGAGTGGATGGCCAAATGCCCTAATGTTATTTATCAGATCATTAGCTAACCCAAGCGGTTAATTCCTGGTGGTCAATCTTATTTATCAGATCGTTAGCTAACCCAAGTGGAAAAATGAATACGGCATTGAACAAGTGGCTCATATATTCATATTACAGAAGGCAGAAATGACTTGCATTACTCCTGTTTCTCAAGTGCCTATCAGGTCTTCCCTTATGAAAGAGATCAAGAACTAGAACTTGATTCCTTCTTTTTTGTACACATCAGATCCTAAAACATGTGTAATTAAAGGCTTCATCATTAAACTTCTCTAGCTATGTAATCCTCTACTTTTATTTGGTGTCGACATGCAAAACTGTATTATCATCAGAATATTTAAACTCTATGTCTCTATCGCAATACGAGCAGACAACTAGTAGCTCATTTTAAGTGTCTACAAAGGCATTCTAGTACAAATACAAATTTTCCCTCCAAGTTCTCACTTAAAGGGGGGAAAAACAGAGAATGGATAAGCATTGCCACAAGAAACTGTGTTGCGTTTACCAGAATTCCAGATGAAAAGCATCACCCTACCAAATGAATGTGGTTTCATTTTGAAATAGATCAAACACTCAAACATACGATGAAAGACTTTGTTATCCAGCGACATGAACCAAAACAAGATCAATTTGGTGATCGAATTTGATGCATATAATAACCAATATCCATAGTTAGTTTCCCTTCTTATAGATTGTTTTGTTGTCACCCATAACACGAAAGAACATGAATACAATAATAAGGTATACCGTATACATGAAATCAAATCAACCACATGCATAGATGGACAATGACCACACATTCGTATAGCAATATAACTGAAAAAGATGGACAGTAAATGGCAACCCTTGTGTGGCAACCCTTGTGTTGCCATGCCAGTCTCCCTTTGGTAGAGCTTTACTGGGTTCGAGTTTGTGTGGTGGTGGAATCAAACCTTGTGGATTAGTCAGCCAAAGAGCGGACACCACGATTCGTTAAAAATAGAAAGATATACAGGTACCTTCTCAATGCACCATGAAGAAATTCCGGTTTGACTTCAAAATAGTAGCAAGTATTCTCCATATCTGTGTAAGCATTGGATGAGCCTCCATGCTTGGACAAGTAACTCTCGTACTAGAAAACAAAAGAGACAAACAGAGAGAGAATAAGTATCTTCTTATAAAGGTTACCAACCAATGAACCAAATAGTAGATAGCGAGAAAAACCTCATTTTCATCTGGAAATTCAACGCTCCCCATGAAGAGCATGTGTTCTGCAATAAAATAAGTGATAAGTTTTTCAAATATAAAAAAAGTATCAGATATTCTTCTCAATTATAACGACATTCTCTCTGAATATGGCTGGATGCAATCATAGTCACATAAAACGCGGTACGTTTCGGTACGGGTACGCGATACGGGTACGCAATTCGCTCTTGGTAACGAATTCGGTACGGAGGGGGTATACCCATTTCGGTACGAAGTGGTACGAAAGGGTACAGTGTACCATGTATTTTGGTTCGGTGTACCAAAAAGTCATCATATAGGTAAACAAAATTTATAAATTTAATCATTATTAAAATTAAAATATAAAATAAAATAAAATAATAACACACACAAATACATTTAAAAAACACTATGTATTTTAAAAACAAACTAAAGAGGCTTAGTTAAACCCAATTAAGTTTGAACCACAAGTCTATAGTCCATAACGTTTTACAAACCCTTATTCCCTAAATATTTATATTAAAAAAAAGGATCAGGGTCTGTGTCCTATTACTTTCCTTCCATTCCTTTGTTAGTATCAACTCTCTCTGTTACTTCCTCTTAACTTGAAATTAAAAATAATCAACACACATCAAATCCGGATTCAAAGATCAAAGACCAGGTCTCAAATTCCATAGAAACAAAACGTTTCCTTTTTCCTATTCTGAAGCTGGGAAGTCAAAACGGCAATGGTACACTGTACCACTTCAATCGAGTCGTTTTCACTTTCAATTTAGTTCGCCGTACCAAGGGGAATGGGGTGCGTTCATTTTGCTTTTTGGTTCCCCGTACCATATCGATTCGGTTCGCCGTACCACTGGCGTACGGAACGCTAACGAATTGCGTTTCGGTACACTTCGTACCAATACGAGATACGCGGGTAGATGAGCGTTTTATGTGACTATGGATGCAATAATAAAAACTCAGAAGTTTTTCTAAGCCATTGTTTTTGTGATTCACGTAGATACTTCCAACACCAAACCAATATCCCCCGTTTTAAATACGGGTATACTTCTCATTGGCAGAACAAACTATTGAGTAAAGTTAAAGGAAATAAAAACAATACCAGCACCCTTAAATACACGACTAAGAAGATAGTATATCATTGAAAAACCCCATTCTAGATATCAATCTAGTTTCTAACAGATACATGTCTATAAAGATATGCCCAACACTCTGAAGTACACATATGAGATACAAGTATATGAGAGGAGCAGAGGACAGGAACAAACCAAGAAAATGTGCAAGACCCTGTGCCTCTAAAGGATCACAAAAGCTGCCCATCCCTACACACATTGCTGCAGCAGCCTTCAAAACAATAACAACAAAAGTCAAATCAAGGTCAATGTAAGTAGGTCCACAGCCATTACTTAGTTTTAACATATAATGCCTCGAAATACGCTAAATATTCAAAAATCAAAATTATGTACAAGCATCTAAGAATGATTAATCATGAGGCTACTCATTATTGGTAACGAGTGAAATGCTTTGTTCTTTATTATTATTATTATTATTAATATTATTATCGGGTTACATGATGGAAAGGTTGTCAATGGGTTCGGGTTGGCGGGTCGAAATTCCCTGACCCCAACCCGACCGACTAAAAGTTTCAAGTCAGAAATTTCAACCCTGGCCCACAACTTGTCAACCCGAACCCAACCCAGTGACCCGCCAATCGGGAAAAAAAATCAGGTTGGCAAATCAAATGGGTTGGCGGGTCAAAATTCCCTGACCCTAACCCGAACGACTAAAAATTTCAAGTCTACCCTGACCCACAACTTGTCAACACGAACCCAACCCACCAATCTAAAAAAATATCAAGTTGGCGGGTTGATTTCAAGGCAAATGGGTCATGGGTTGGTGAGGTAACAAGTCAAATGGATTGGTGGGTGGACCTGTTAAATATATAAACTTAAAATATTTTCGGGTCGACCTCTTAACCCAAGGGTCAACCTGATATCAACCCGAAAAAAATCAAGTTAGTGGGTTGACGGGTCAGGGGTCGATATTTCACAACCCTAACCCGGTGTTTTTCGGGTCGGTATTAGGTCGTTGTAACCCGTCTAACTCGTAACATCACATACATAAAAAAAAAACTCCATATAAACGAAAGTTCAATACATATAATCGTAGATTTTAAACTACACTAATACACTATCAACAATATTAAGTAAAAAAAACTATTTAAAAAATCACATATATGAGGTAAAATAAAAATAAAAAATCGAATATATAATGTAAAAACAATATAAAATCACATATATGAGGTAAATTAACAAAACAAAAATCACATATATGAAGTAAATTGTAAACCATTTTAGTCGGAACAGCTGCATTATGCTTCTCTTCAGTCCCTGCCACGTCATCAAAACCGTTTTCGTGAGTTCGGTCAGCGTAAATATCGGGATAGTGAACAAGTACGGCAGAAAGGCCGTTAGGAAGCTGTATGTATCTATATAATCGTTTATCGTTAGGTGATTTTATGACTATATCGTCGGACGAAAAAGTAGTAGCAGTATCGGCGACCGCCATTGATGAAAAAATGAAGCAGACTGAAGTAGTTGTTAACAGTGTTTTGATTGCTATTTGTAATAATTTTGTTGACTGAAACTAGCGGACAGTCGGACACGACGACTTTACGTTGTGTTGAAGATGTTTTTTTTTTTGAGTTATCGACATAAATCATCCCTGTGGTTTGCTCAAAAAATCACGTTTCATCCCTGTGGTTTAATAACCTCATTGGCAGTCCTTTATAGGAGGATAAGGTTCATGTTTCGTCCTTTGAGTTGACGACCGTTATCACATCTCCGTTAAAACCCTCACGTGCCTCCCACTTGAGGGTATTTTCATACTTTCAAAACATAAAGGACCAAACTTGATCTTTTGGCTGGAAATTTCAAGATCTGCATATTTTCATTGTTATCATCATCCAAAATATTTAAAATCCACAATTTATATTTTTCATAACCATCATTATCCATAAAAACAATTAACCTATACACCACCACCGTCATTATCCATCCATCCATTCATGTGTATCTATATCTATATCTAAATCTATATTTACATGAAATATATAAAAACATAACAAACACATTTTCAATAATAAAAAATAACCGAATCAATGAACGGCCAGAAAAACGAGATACAATGGACGGCTGGAAAAATGGGGAGGAAGGATGCAGTGGTGGTGAGGGTTGCCATGATGGTGAGGAAGAAAACGAATCAAGAATGGCAGTGTGGGCGGCGGCCACCAAATGGCAGTGTGGCCGTTTTGGTCGTAGTTGTGGACAGTGGTTTCTGGTGGTGTGGGCGGCGGCAACAAAACGCTGGCGTGGCCTGGTCGTAGGGGTGGATGGTGGTTGCTGGTGGTGTGGGACGATGATGAGAGTGGTGGTGCTTAATAATTGGAAAAAAAAATCAGGACATGAATTACCAGATTTAATTTGAATTAAGAAATTGGTCGACGCCGGGATCGGAGGTGGAGGCGTCACGCCGTCACAGTGAGAGCTTCATCCCAAAGGTTACGAAATAAACCCATCAATCAAGATTGAAATAAGAAAGTACGTGTTGTTGTTTTAGAAGATGGGTCGTCGACGATTCCGGTGAGTGGTTACCTGAAAAGGTTTTGATATGAAATGGAATTGGTATGTGCAGTGGTATATATCTATGGGGTTGATATGAAATTGAATTTGGTAGAGGTATATATGTATCTATGTATTGATATGAAATGGAATGGAATTTGTATATATGTATATATAATGAATTTGGATGTATGTGTACTGATATGAGATCGAGTGGAATTTTCCGTGATGATAAAGATGAGTGATGATAAACTTTGTATCTTCAACCTTCAAGTATGGTCCTTTAGATTTCGAAAAGACCAAAATGCCCTCATATGGGAGGCACGTGAGGATGTTAACGAAGGTGAGATAACGGTCATCAACTTAAAGGACGAAACACGAACCTTATCCTCCTATAAAGGACTGTCAATGAGGTTATTGAACCAAAGGGATGAAACGTGATTTTTTGAGTAAACCACAGGGACGATCTATGTCGATAACTCTTTTTTATTTAGAGTTAATTACAGAAATCGTCCTTGTCGTCGGATCCCACTTGCAGCTTTCATTCCTAAGTTTCATAAATTACAGTTTTAGTCCAAATAAGTTTGCTCCGTCAACAGTTTTGGTCCAGATCACTAACGGACGTTAAATGTGAGGTCATGTGACCTTCACATGATGGGTAGTTTAGTCATTTTCGTTACAGATGGACCAAAAGTGTAATTATTATTACTTTTTTTTTTCATAAATGGAATTTATTCTTGTGCAGACCAAAAAGTTTTTCTCATTTTAACTCATTTCTCTCTCAAAAAACCAAAAATCAAATACTATGAATTCCATATAAGGTTGTTCACAATCTCCAAATTCCAAACCCTAATTCCTTTCCTTTTCCTCTCAAAATCGCAATGACAAAAACTAGATTTTGGGTGAAACAAATGATAGTTTGGATGAAGATCTGCTGGTGTTTGATGATGATATAGATACATGAACATATATGTATAAATAATAAAGTTCAAATTGAGTTATCTGTTTTGGTTTTGTGATGGTAAGAAAAAGACAAAAGTACCCATCATGTGCAGATCACGTGACCTCACATTTAATGTCAGTTAGTGATTTGGACCAAAACTGTTGACGGAGCAAACTTATTTGGACTAAAACTGTAATTTATGAAACTTAGGGATGAAAGCTGCAAGTGGGAGTCGACGACAAGGACGATTTCTGTAATTAACTCTTTTATTTAATTAGAAAAAGAGTAACTATATGGAGATTTTCTAATAATGCCTTGAACGGTACGTATTGTATTTAAGGTAGTTAAATATTTAACTTTTATAATGGGTTCGGGTGAATTTTTAAGTTGGTTTTAGTTCAAATGTGCTTAAAATAATGTAGATCTTTAACGATGTGTTCTTGAGATTAATTTATAAAAAAAAAAAGAAAAAAATTGGAAGATAATTTGCTTCCTTTCAAATCACCCCAAATATAGGGAAACATTTTTTTAAACAAAAACAATTAAATTATGGGAAAATGATTACCTATCTTAGGTACTGCCATGTTAAAAAAAGTTACAAACTAAACATTTGAATTTGATAAACATACATAACCCTCCTGAATTTTACATAATCCCCCCTTGAAATACACATGCTTTATCTAAGATAGTGACTCCATGTTTTACCTAAGGATTTCCCTTAAACTATCCCTTTAAATCATATCACTTCACTTCCTTTCTATCCTAAAAATAAACTCAAGAACACAACTAAGTTTATGAAGTAATACATTGTATTCTTTTCTTTTTCTTTCCTTAAAAAAACTCAAAAACATAGTGTAAATATTTTCGAGTAATTCGTATTTTTTAGAAAAGTGTTTATTAAATAACCTTATCTGTATAGATATAATCATTCTTAATGCTCGTGTGTGATGTACGGGTTAATTCAATGTAGTTCTGTGTAGTTTTGTAAATTAACAAAAAAAAAATACTTTATTCATGTTATTCATTTTATTTGTTGTATAAATAACGACAATACACAAATTTACTTAATTCGCTTTAAAATGTTTTTACTACATTTACAAGAGTTATGCTTTCATTTATGTTGTTTTTTGATTTGTTAAATAGTTAAGGTTGTATTATATTTAAAAAGATTTTAGTTATGATCGTTATTTATATTAAGTGTAAAAGTGTTATTAATATGTTTATTAATGTATTTTGTTTCATGAAGTATTTCATTTGATTCAATACAATGTAAGATTAATTTGTAGATATAGTCTTATAGACCAGTGTGGATTTTGAGAAAGGTCATGAAAGGATCGACAGTCACGGAGGGGGCCAAAATAATACCTAATAAAGCTATCTTAATCTTAATCTTAATATATATTATAAGACAGTTGAACTAATGACTTATTAACCAATCATATCGCTCAATTTTATCAAACTGACTTTTGATGATGTCATCTGTAACACCCCAAGCCAAGGCTCAGAATATCACGGAAATCATATAGCACAAGGTGGAATTAATGTAGAACATGAACTAAATGCAAATAAAGGATTCAGTGAATCCATACAGTAAGTTAAACAAGAATCAAAATACATAAAGAACAAGTCATCATCAAAGATTACAACAGAACATCAAAAGATGGCTAACGGTTCTAAGTATAATGCAAAAGAGAAGGTCGATGAATCCTTGATTCATAAAGTCCAAAGCCCGGGTTTAACAGCAAGCAAACAACTAAGCTCCACGTCCGGGGATAACCTGATTTCCTGAAAAGTGTACTAAGCATAGTCAACACAAGGTTGGTGAGTTCGTAGTAATGGTCCATAAGGAACCATCGTCAATAATCATAATATACGAGTAGAGGCAAAACATGACTTACAGTGAGCCTCTAAGAACAACACAACAACATCCACCACAAGATTACACACAACAAATAAAACGCGTAATAAACATTATACCCAAGTAACGTACATAACATCAATTCAAAACAGGTATCATATCCTCTTCAGTGGGATAGATACACAACATAAGTCATATCCTCTTCAGTGGGATAGATACACAACATAAGTCATATCCTCTTCAGTGGGATAGATACACAACATAAGTCATATCCTCTTCAGTGGGATAGATACACAACATCCATACATCACAAGTCCATCAATCATCAAACATCGAACTAAAGTAAACTATACGTACATACACTTAGGAGGATTCTACTTTCTTCGAATCCTAGATGCTTATATATAGGGTCACCCGCAGCCTTCCCACCACATCTAGAACCCAATGAAGGCATAACCGACTTCCATGTATGCACGTCTATCCTAGCAGTAATAATAATAATAATAACAATAACCATAATAATAATATATCACAATCCCTTACTAAGATCAATTAAACGTAACCAATAACCCATTATTTCATCGCTCAATCAATCATTCAATCGTCAAACATTAATTCATAAGTTCGTCAATACAACGATAAAGGTATGCTTGAGTGCATATCACACAAATCAAGTATAACGAGACGTACATGTTCATTCCAACCATAATTCCTGAATTTATCGCTTTCTCTAAACAACGCGTACATATACTTTGGAGGATTTTACTTTCATCAAGTTCTAGATGCTTATGTATAGGGTCACCCGCAGCCTTCCCACCACATCTAGAACCCAATGAAGGCATAACCGACTTCCATGTATGCACGTCTATCCTAGCAGTAATAATAATAATAACAATAACCATAATAATAATATATCACAATCCCTTACTAAGATCAATTAAACGTAACCAATAACCCATTATTTCATCGCTCAATCAATCATTCAATCGTCAAACATTAATTCATAAGTTCGTCAATACAACGATAAAGGTATGCTTGAGTGCATATCACACAAATCAAGTATAACGAGACGTACATGTTCATTCCAACCATAATTCCTGAATTTATCGCTTTCTCTAAACAACGCGTACATATACTTTGGAGGATTTTACTTTCATCAAGTTCTAGATGCTTATGTATAGGGTCACCCGCAGCCTTCCCACCACATCTAAGACTCTTTGAAAGTAAAACCGACCTCCATATATGTACTTCTATCCTAATACCTTACAATAACACAATCACATTCGTAAATCATCACACAATCAATCAAAACTATCTGTCAATCAACAATTAATCAGAAATTAACTAGACAGTCAATCAAATCAACCAAACAATCCAACAAACACGTATATGTACACTTTTCAGCCCGAATCTCTATTGAGTAGGGAGCTACGAAACTCACCTTGATCGGCAAAGAAGCTTAAGTCGAGTAAATGAAAGATTAATAGCGAGTATTAGGCCCCACGTGTTCACAACCTATCAAAGCATGCCATATATCATACTGTCAACTTTATAATCATAAACAAGTTGGTTCCTTAGGTTTAAGTTGAGTCACGAACCCACAATTACTTTCTTAACATTACCGAGTGTGAAACATAACACTTTGACTAGACATTTTTAGAAATACACGAAGATTCATACAAAATGAAGGTTACTACGTGAAACTAGACTCTCTTACGATTCCAACGATAGGTCATAAGACTTATTTGGACTTACGGATGAAAAGTTATTAACGTTTGAAAACTGACGCGCGCGAATGCCCAGAATGAATCCACTGCGCCGCAGTGGGGCAAAGCCAAGCCACTGCGCCGCAGTGGGCCAAAACAAAGCAGAATGGGCAGTGGTAATCCACTGCGCCGCAGTGGGACTAGTCCCCTCCACTGCGCCGCAGTGGGACAATTCCCAGCACCAGCACCAGCAGCCCTAAGTAGACGTGGGCATAGGAACCGAACCGGTTCCTCAGGAACCGGTTCTTGAGGAACCGGTTCTTGGTCAACGTTGACTGGAACCGGTTCTTCAAGAACCGGTCGGAACCGGTTCGGGACCGGTTCTTGGTCTTGAAAACCGGAACCGATGGAACCGAAATATAGGTTCGGAATCGGTTCGGTTCGGAACCGTTTTTTTTTTTTTTCCAGAACTTAACGGCCGTTAGAGGTATTTTTTTCATCGTAAATCGATTTTGGGCCACTTGATTGTTAATACATAGAGCCTTAAGACCTAAAATACCTTCATAATGATAATATCTAGTGAATTAACACAAAAAACTCCAAGTTATTTCACAAAAAACACTTGAAAAAAATTAAAAACTCACTAATAATTCACTATAATTCATTTAACGGCCGTTAAGGCCACTTTTTTTCATCGTAATTCGATTTTGGGGCACTTGATTGTTAATACACCGAGCCATAAGACCTTAAATACCTTCATAATGATAATATCTAGTGAATTAACACAAAAAACTCCAAGTTATTTCACAAAAAACACTTGAAAAAAATTAAAAACTCACTAATAATTCACTATAATTCATTTAACGGCCGTTAAGGCCACTTTTTTTCATCGTAATTCGATTTTGGGGCACTTGATTGTTAATACACCGAGCCATAAGACCTTAAATACCTTCATAATGATAATATCTAGTGAATTAACACAAAGAACTCCAAGTTATTTCAAAAAAAACACTTGAAAAAAATTAAAAACTCACTAATAATTCACTATAATTCATTCTTTTTCGTCGAAAATGCATACTTTTATTATAGATCATCTTAATCTTCAACAAAGTTCAAAGTCTTCAATCAAATACAATGTCTTCAACCAAATACAATGTCTTCAACCAAATGACAATGTCTTAAACCAAATACAATGTCTTCAACCAAATACATTCTTCAACCAAATACAATGTCTTCAACCAAATACAATGTCTTCAACCAAATACAATGTCTTCAACCAAATACAATGTCTTCAACCAAATACATATGTCTTCAACCAAATACATATCTTCAACCAAATACATATCTTCAACCAAATACAATGTCTTCAACCAAATACATTATCTTCAACCAAATGACAATGTCTTAAAACAAATACATAGTCTTGAAACAAATACATAGTCTTCAAATGGTCTTCATCTTCAATCTTCATCAAGTGGGATTGGTTGAGCTTGAGCTTCATCAAGTGCAATCTCTTCATCGGAAAGTGATAAGGATGTACCTTCTTCAACTTCTTCATGGTGAATATGTTCTTCAAGGTCCAAAGTATCTTCAAGGCTTGATAAGTGTTGTTTACGGGCCATGGCGTCCAAGTGGTCTTTATAACAAATACACATCTCCAATGATGCCGGTGTAAGTTTTGTTCTTCTTATGGACAAAACTCTTCCACTTTGTGAAAATGCGGATTCACTAGCAACCGTTGAAGCTTGAGCGCTTAGTAAATCACGTGCCATGATAGATAGAATGGGAAATTGATCTTCCCTTTCCTTCACCAATTCAATACATCCACATTCATGAAAGCATCAACTCCAAGGCTAGCCAAAAAGTTTGTTCCGATATACCTATGATACTCGGTGTTCTTGTTGGAAGTTGAAGCCTCATTTCTTTGACGTTTGGTGGTTGTTTGGATAACATAATTGTATAGGTTTATCTTGGAATCCTTGCTTTTTTTGGTAGAAACAAAGGGAGAAGGAGTAGTAGAAGAACTTGAGTCATATCTAGCTTCATAAACCTTATACAATCTTTCAAAATTCGCATTAAACTCACTTTTTGCCGTTATGGAAAAGTTTATATCCTTTTCATAACACTCCAAACTATCATTTATTTTTTCAATAAGTGCCTCAACGCCGCTAACATTTAAAGTGGGGTTCATTGCGGCGGCACAAGCAAAAATTGGTGGCATTTCCATAAAATATTTTTTCAACTTTTCTCTCATGCCTTTCACCATGCGTTCATATACACCATTATCCATACACTCAAATTCTACCAATTTTTCACCAATTTCATAAATTTGGTGAAGCACCAAATGACTAGTAGAATAATAAACCCCCGAAACCAAAACCGTGACATTTTTAAACACTTGAAGTAAATCTACTAAAGTTTGAATAATTTCCCAAAGGTCAAACTTAGAAGATGCCAAACGGTTGTCAACTAGATCATCATGAAAATGTTTCAAAGTAATTTTTTGACGTAAAGCACATTCAAACATTGTAAGAGTCGAATTCCATCTAGTAGGACAATCCCAATGAGGTGACAAATATATCAAATCGGTATCTTTACACAATTTGATATACTTCTTATGTCTAGTCTTACCCCCCAAAAATACCTCCTTTAACATCTTAACAAAGTTGTTCCTAACTAATGCAATTGTAGCGTCACCCAACCCGCTTTGCACAACCAAGTTAAGAATATGTGCAACACATCGACCATGATAAAAAATACCATCACAAATAGGAGTATATTTTATTTTCAAGTGGTCAACCGCTTTTGTATTATTACTTGCATTATCAAATGATATTGAAAAAATCTTTTGCTCAATTTTATAGTATGCAAACACATCTCTTAACTTATAGTATAGATTTTCACCGGTATGAGGTTCCTCAAAATTTTCAAAAGCAATTGTGCGTTTCATCATTTGCCAAGTACTAGGATCTATCCAATGAGCCGTAACACATATGTAAGAACCGGGCAAACCATGAGGAGCACTCCAAACATCGGTTGTCAAATTTAAGCTACCCTTTAAATTTTCAAAATCCGTTATAAGTAGTTTTTTAGCCAATTTCCAATTTTTCATACATGTACGTTTTAATGTAGAGCGAGTTAGAGTAGTGTACCTTGGTTGGATTAAGGTTTGAAATGTGGAAGTGACCTCCGGATCGTCCCAATGGTTGAATGGCCAAGCTTTTTTAATGGTCAAGTTGGAAAGTCTTTCACGAACCGCCTCCGTCGAATAATGAAAAATAATGCCATCATTTCCTAATGTTTGTTGACCTTGTGAGGTGGTACCCCCATCTTGTGCTTTTTTCACCGCACAATGAAGTCTAACATGTTTGTCCAAAGTCGAGTTTGCACCTTTAAAGAGATTGTGACAATAATTACACCGAGCCTTAACAACACCATTCGACAACTTAACCAATTGAAAGTGTTGAAATACGGGAGCCATTCTTTTATGATCCGTTATTATTTCCACCACCGTTGCCGCCTCACTTGTGGAACCAATACCGGTAGATTGCGTTTGTGAAGCGGAACTAGACTCCATTTTGTGAGAGATTTGATATATATTATATATATATATATATATATATATATATATATATATATATTTTGTGATATATAAATATAAAATATGTAGAGATATAATGATTTTGGTAAGAGATTTATGAATACATAGTGTTTTTGTAAGATATATGGAGTGTTTGTAAGTGATGGAATGTGTAAAAATAAGCCTAAATGATGCTACATATATATACTAGTTGTATAATGGCAAAATGGTAATTATTGGGTGAATCTAACGGCTCCTAACGGTCAAAAAGGACCAAAAGTGGCAGATTCTAACGGCTAGTAACGGCTAGTTTGACTGGGTCGGTTCTTGGGACCGGTTCTTGGGATCGGTTCTTGGAACCGGTTCCTGAGGAACCGGTTTGGGACCGGTTCTTTGAAAAAAATGTGGAACCGGTTCCTAACTGCCGGTTCTTGAGGAACCGGGACCGGTTCCTGAGGAACCGGTTCCAATCGGTTCCGGTTCTCGGTTTTTTTGGAACCGGTTCTTTGGAACCGGTTTTTTTGCCCACGTCTAGCCCTAAGTGCAGAAAACGAACCAAAACCCCCAAAATTCGACCCAAAACATACCAAAACGATTTGTAAGAGCTTGAAACTCATTTTGAAGCTTAACTAAGTGCCATTAAACATAAATACACATAACCCATTACAAATTTCCATTCCAAAACATCAAGAACACTTCCAAATCATTCAACCCAAACCGAAACCCTAATTTAACCCTAAAATTTTGATTTAAAAAAAAAAAAAAAAAAAAAAAAAAAAAAAAAAAAAAAAAAAAAAAAAAAAAAAAAAAAAAAAAAAAAAAAAAAAAAAAAAAAAAAAAAAAAAAAAAAAAGTTAGTTAGTAAGGGAAAAAAAAAAAAAAAAAAAAAAAAAAAAAAAAAAAAAAAAAAAAAAAAAAAAAAAAAAAAAAAAAAAAAAATTTAACCCTAATTCCATTTCGACCCGATTTAAGACTTGTAAATATACGAGATGACTAGAAATGAGTAAACTAACATAAATAGAAGTAAATGGGATGAATTAGACTCACCAAAACTTCCTTCTTGAGCTTCAACCCGAAGTTAGGTCAAAAGGGTAAAATGCAAGAACTTCCACCTTTGATTCTTCAATAAGACGATAATGTGGTATAGATGACGATGATTCTAGTGTTATATCCTTTCTAAACACTAAGTAGATGATAGATAGAAGAAGAATGAAATGGTCTTGCCTTTTTAATTGAGAGAAATGAGAAAGATAGATAGATAAGAGAATGAAAGGCAAGGGAAAGGATAAGGGGGGGGGGAGAAATGGGTCAAAGGGGCTGATGGGTCGTGGGTGACCCACGGGCCGACCCGTTTCTCTTCTCAAGCCAAAATACAATCGTTAGACATTTAAACACCGATCAAAACATATCATCGACCCGAATATAACACATTGTCATTCAATTCATAAAACGACCTAAATAATTCGTTAACTTAAATTGTTAGTCATATTACACGTAAAGTCAATGGGTCAAGATTCACGGATGTTACATATATTTAGGTTTTTAGATAAATTAATTTAATTAATTAAAAGTATTTAATTCCAAAAGGGTTAAAAAAAACGGAACTCTTATCTTTATTTTGGATAAATTCTAAGTTAATTAATAAAAAGTATTTAACTTCAATAAAAAGTCTTTAATTCCCCAAGGGGAGAAAAAAACGTAGCTTTTCGTACTCAGCTTTTTAATATCACTAGAGTGCAGCCCCGTGCGATGCACGGCCGAATAAAACCATCACTGTGATGTAGCAGAACTTATAATCTCGATTTAGTCAGGAGGTTTTACCTTGTCTTAAACTAACTATAAGAGACTGAAATTAGTAATTTGAGTTATTCTATTTTTATAGAGAGAATTTTCAAGGGTTCTTTCATAATATTCAAGGGATTTCTTATCATAATTATTAAAATAGACTTTTTATTTTATCAAAAGACATTTTTGCGTTGTAGACTTGTAGCTACTCATCTTTTTGGGAGAGACTCTTCAAGAGCAAGTTAATTCAACAACCCAGTTTCACTTTTCTTTAAGGTGGTTCAATTATGTGCATGGCCTAAGCAATAGAAGAGGACCAAAGCTTTTTAACATAATGTTATAATAGTTTGAAAATTTTAAAACGTCAACTATATAAAATGAAAATAAGATAAATAGACAACATTAATAAAAAAATCCATGGAAGCCAAAATCAAAAGACTACAAATCAAATTGTAACCTCCAAACAAATTTATAAAAATAAAACAATATAATCTTGAAATATTTAAAGTCAATACATCCTATTATGAATTATAAATGCTTTGATGGTAAGGATATGTAAATCTGTTGAATAGTGATGAACCCTAAAAACTAATTTTGCTCAAAAAATAGAGAAAAATCTTTGCTGAGTGATACACTTGATGTACAATAAAGAGTCCATATAATGCATGAGAACTCCTAATTAAGGTTGTTATGCAACCACGTTGCTACTTAAATTTGTTACAAAATGCACAACTCAAAGTAACCCGATGTAGTACCTTTTTACATCCAACCAACAGATAACTAAAACTATGAAGCACAAAGCATAAACCTCAAAAGATACAGGAGTCGATCGAACCATAGCCAATCAACAAATAACTAAAACTATGAAGCACAAAGCATAAACCTCAAAAGATACAGGAGTCGATCGAACCATAGCCAATCAACAAATAACTAAAACTATGAAGCACAAAGCATAAACCTCAAAAGATACAGGAGTCGATCGAACCATAGCCAATCAACAAATAACTAAAACTATGAAGCACAAAGCATAAACCTCAAAAGATACAGGAGTCGATCGAACCATAGCCAATCAACAAATAACTAAAACTATGAAGCACAAAGCATAAACCTCAAAAGATACAGGAGTCGATCGAACCATAGCCAATCAACAAATAACTAAAACTATGAAGCACAAAGCATAAACCTCAAAAGATACAGGAGTCGATCGAACCATAGCCAATCAACAAATAACTAAAACTATGAAGCACAAAGCATAAACCTCAAAAGATACAGGAGTCGATCGAACCATAGCCAATCAACAAATAACTAAAACTATGAAGCACAAAGCATAAACCTCAAAAGATACAGGAATGTGCACATAATAGAACCAGAGGAAAACCACAATCAAATAAGCATAATAATGCTATTCAAACACAAATAACTCATAAAGAAGACCAACTGGATGTTCCTACGCAGAATCTTTGACAACTTGTGTCTTCGTCACACTTTCCGCAACATCGGTCAGCTTAGACTCTTTAAACAACCTGCACTTTTCACAACTAATCAATATTACGTCTGATACGTTAATAGATGAACAAAGACTGTGATCATGTTCATATTACCTGCGTTTCGTCGATACCTTACCAGGAATGACACTATCGATCAGCAAGGGCTTCGGTATCCAGCTCTTCAGAATCAGAGTCTAGCTAGCGCATGGCTGAAAGTATTTTCCAACATACCCATATGTCAACACACGACCATAAGTCCAACAATGTTAAATACACACATATGCACCAATGTAACATGGCATCAGATTAGCATGTCACAATTCAATTAATGACCACATGACATAAGAAACTATGTATACACAAATTAACACACATCAAAAAGGAAAAACTTACACCCTCTGAAGCTTGCGTTCGCTCCGATGATCATAAGTTCATAACTATGATGGTACCCGACGACCCGTCACGAACTTCATCTAGGAACATGACACTGCCAATTGGCTGGTCTCCTTTAATTCCCTTGGAGGAAACAAATTTTGCCATTATATAACCCTTTCAGATTACCTGTTCAGAGAATACAATGCATAACAATAACATTAACATTCAACAACCCTTTTATACTCTTCACATGTTGATCAATGAGGAGTCCCTCATAAATTGTATAGTGGTTACGTTAGTATGCATCATTAACATCGACAGTCACATACTACACAATTATGTAAAACCCTTTGAATTGCCAACTCAACCAGATAAGTGAAAGGTCTTCATTAACTATCCTTAACCCAAACTTGACAATACCAACGGACCATTACAATTACTCTATGACTACTACAAATATGAATGAAATAATTAACTCTCCTCATAAGTTGATCAATATATATTAGTACGTAAATAATAAATACTATAAAGATGCAATGAAAACTATAACCAAAATTTTATTATATTATTATTATTATTATTATTATTATTAATATGATCTAAAACACATATTAGTACCTAAATACTACAAAGATGAATGAAAACTATAACTCTCATAAATTTTATTATAATTATTATTGTGCTAAAACACCTTTATATATATGATTATTACAATATGATCATAATTAAGCACTTAGAAAGCTTCATGCATCCAACTTTAGAATATATATAGATAGAATAATCACCATGCATATGTACATTATAATAACCGAATAGAATTAAGGAGGCCACATTACAATTACATTTGAATTAAGCAGGCCTCATTCGAATTACATTTATCCTCATTTAAGAACCATGCATATACATACATTATAATAGCCTCTTTAGAATTAAGATAATCGGGTTTAACATTAACCTCATTAATGAAATCCTTAAGTAACATCATAAAGAGAGGGGCTAAACCACCTTCATGGCTTCAACTAAAGATAGATGTATACAAGTATATTAAAACCCCAATTTTTTTATTTTATGTATTAGTAGGTGGGGTTGACTAGAAACACTGAATTCGTTGGTGTTCTTTGTCCTTTTATTGAAATAGCTGATCAGCCAAATATGATTATGAAATCTATGTACGTGATAGCCTATTTTCAATGATTACAAGGTTTTATACACTTTAGGCGAGTTTCAACAATTCAAGTATTTAACCCATCTGATCATTAATCCTTGAGCTATTTTTATATTATCACTATTTGGCCCAATGTTTCTCCTTTATAAGGGAAAGAATTGAAATTGTTCCATCTAACATGTAATGTAACGATAATTTCTTTCAGATAGAGATCACTAATATTGCTCAGCTAGATAAAATGGTATTTTTCCTGGTGTCAACAAATTAATTATTATCCTCTCAGTCAAAGATGGTTATAGATATCATCTTATTTTTCTGGAAGCTAGCGGCATTTGATGAAAGTGGCGTAGAAGTAGGATTAAGAGTTTGAACGATGTGGAAGGTATCAATTGATGAAAAAAAGTATGAAGGCCTAAAAATCAGCTTAAAACAAATGATGGATCCATCTTTGAATTGAATTTGTAGTCAAAAACATCTCATCTAATGAAATAATCGAGATGTATAACTATATGGAGGTTTGATTATTATAATTTTCATTTTGTTTTATTGTTATTTGTTAATTGTATAATATGAATTGAAAAACACCAAGTCTTTTTGCAATTAATTTGCATTTTTTCCCAGTTTAATATATTGAGTAAATTACACTTTTCGTTCCTAAACTTGGTACGTTTTCCACTTTTCGTCCCTAAAGTTTAAAATTTACAATTTTGACCTTAAACTTGGCAGAATTTTGCAATCGACGTCCTTTGGCCATACGGCGTTAAGTTTCAGCCGTTAAGTCTCACACGTGCAAAACACATGAGGGACTAAAAGTGCAAAAGGTGACTAGTTCAGGGACGAAAACTGAAATTTACATTATATATTGTCATCATCTTCATCTTCTCCGGCTGAGTGGCCGGAAAATTCGCCGAAAAACTTAAAATGCCGATATCTCACTCGTTTCTTCGAATTAGACCACGAAACCACCACCAAACTTCTCAAAATTAATTTTCGCACGAATCCTAACCAAAAGGTGCCCCCCTTATAATGTCTCATTTAACCATTAACATTATACTTGAAATTGTATTGTTTATTACTTGATTGTTATATTATATAATATTATTAATTTTTATTTAAAAAAAAAATTGTTTATTACTTGATTGTTATATAATATAATGTGATGAAACTTTATACAAAAAAAAATATCTTTTGAGCGTTGTCTCATGTGGTATGTGTGATTACCCATAACCTATTAGTTTTGAGTGTATATTTCATGATGTGAGAAACTTGTGTGATCTTTTTTAGTTGTTTATAAAGAACATGAAACTTTTATGTATGTAGCGTGACAATTTGAAGTTAACTCACTTGTAGAAAATTTAGCTATAATTTTATGGTAAGTACGAGTTCAAATTTTGATATGGATGATTTTAAAAACATTTAGAATAGTTTAAGAAAATTTAAAAATAAAACTAAAAAAATAATAATGGAGCGGTCTTGTTAAAAAAGGTATAATTAATCATGAACGTGGAAAAAAGTGTAAAATTAGGTAGCCTTCACTCTACAACAAATGGAATGTTGACAACCACTTTCACATCAACATCCAAACATTGAAAATTTTTACTGTTTTTTATTTACGTTAAATGAAACCCTTAGGGCTGCGTTTAACATTTTCCTTATTTTTATTAGTTTAAGAATTTTTAAGTGTGAATTCTTAGCCTTGCAATTTACATAGGTTGTATTTTGTAAAACCCATTCGAGTCTTTAGTAAGAGTTCTCATATTATTACTTGACTATTGTGTTATTTACTTGTCATTATTTACTTATTGTTCTTGCTTTAATTAAACAAATAAATTAATTAAGTGTGTGCAAATCTTTATAACAAATAAAAAAGAATTTTATTTTAAAATTCATTTTGGAAAGAGTTTTATTTGGCAAGCTTAACTTTTTACCTAAAGGACGTTTCTTTTAATTATGATGTCATAAATTTTGTAATGTTTTCAAAGAAGAATAGCTAACAAATATGAATTTTTTTAATCAATTTATTCTTATTTTATAAATTATTGTGTTAGTTCATTTATTATTTTCATAAGTTATGATATATCAATAACAAATATTACATGTTACATATATTTTTAACATAATTTTAGTTTTAAAGTTTTAAAAAATATCCTGCTTGAACCCGGTTGATTAGTTAGTTGAGAAAAAAATCAAATTTTGACAACAAAGTGGACGGATTTGTAATCACAATTCTACTTTGTACTTGTAATAAATAAGCTGGCTAGAGTTTATATTATCACCTCCTTTATCCTATGCCGCTTTAGCATATAGTTTCATTCAAATGTTTAGTCATGTATAAGCGTTCCATATTAAGGAGTACTTTTCCCCCCCAAATATTCAGTCGGTATACGACATCGGGGAAACTTCACAGTATAATGGTGAAACCTTGCACGTACCCTAGACAACGAGATGTTGACTATCAGCCGTTACAAGTATTCAGAGGGAAAACCCCAATGTTTGTCATCCCTAAGGATCGAACTCAAGACTTTGGGTAAAACCGGGAGTGACTCTGATCAGTTGGGCTAATCTTCATTGACTTATTACGAAGTAATATCAAGGGATTCTTTTATATATGGAACTAGATTATTAACCCGCGTAATACGCGGGGAACACATTAAAAAGTAAGAGGTTTAAAAAGTTAAATAAATTATGTCACATTATGAGCTATTGAAAGTTATATTAGTTAATTATATATACGAGCATAGTACCTGCGCGTTGCGACGGAATTTTATAACCACTTTTTTGGATGAAAACATTGGTTACATAGCGTCAAACATATAGATTATGAGATTCTGTTCATTATTTTAAAACTATATGGAAAGATCAATGTTAATTAAATTAGAATTAATTACAAAATGATTACAAATATAGTGAACTAGTAAGAATAAAGTAAAAAACAAACCAAATATTTATACATAAACAAAATCTCTAAAAAAATTTCGTAGACAATTAAAAAAATCATATAAGAATTAATCTGTATTGAATACTTTATGAAAAAGTAAATAAATGAAAACAATAACTGTATGGTGTGATTTCATCACCAACACAAATACACGATAGTTTTTTTCTTAAGTGGGTTAAAAAATCATAAAGTATCCCAAATCTGCTCAATGTGAACATCCGTTAATTATAAAGTAAAGAGAAAATTACATTTTTGGTCCCTCAAGTTGGCAGGATTTTTAGTTATTGCCCTTAAGTGAATTAATTACAGAAAAAACCTTAAAGTTGGTCAATTTTTTCACTTTTCACTCCGCGACTAACAGCCGTCTATTAGGTCCGTTAAGTGAAGGGCATATTCGTTATTTCACCATGATCCCTTCTTCTTCTTCTTCCACACTCAAACACGGTGGTCGGAGAAGTTAAACAATACGCCGGAAAAGTTAAATTCGCAGTATCTCTTTCTTTTCTTCGATTCAACACACGAAATTGGTACGAAAAAGGTCAGGATAGAAGTCCAAACAAACCCTAACCAACCGATTTTTGATTTAACGATCGCCGTAAAATTCAGAAACTCGACGGAAAACTAAAATTGGCGATTACTCGCACGTTTTTTCGAATCAGGACCCAAAACAAGTTGCAGTCAACTCAGAATTCAATCGCGCAGAAACCCTAGCCAAAAGAAATCCGAAATACAGTTCGCTGGAAAAACTTGAATTCGCCGGAAAAGTGTAATCGTCAAGAAAAATCAACCGATCGAAAAATTAAAACCATCATCATGATCAAAATTCGACCGTGATTAAAACTTGATGAATTTCAAATTGATTTGACGAAAAACGACGACGAGATCTATGAAAAAGTTACGAAAACTTGATAATTCTGGGTTTTTGTTTGAGTGTGGAAGAAGAAGAAGAAGAAGAAGAAGAAGAAGAAGAAGAAGAAGAAGAAGAAGAAGAAGAAGAAGAAGAAGAAGAAGAAGAAGAAGAAGAAGAAGAAGAAGAAGAAGAAGAAGAAGAAGAAGAAGAAGAAGAAGAAGAAGAAGAAGAAGAAGAAGAAGAAGAAGAAGAAGAAGAAGAAGAAGAAGAAGAAGAAGAAGAAGAAGAAGAAGAAGAAGAAGAAGAAGAAGAAGAAGAAGAAGAAGAAGAAGAAGAAGAAGAAGAAGAAGAAGAAGAAGAAGAAGAAGAAGAAGAAGAAGAAGAAGAAGAAGAAGAAGAAGAAGAAGAAGAAGAAGAAGAAGAAGAAGAAGAAGAAGAGATCATGGTGAAATGACAAATCTGTCCCTCACTTAACGGACCTAATAGACGGCTGTTAGTCGCGGAGTGAAAAGTGAAAAAAATGACCAACTTTAGGGTTTTTTCTGTAATTAATTCACTTAAGGGCAATAACTGAAAATCTTGCCAACTTGAGGGACCAAAAATGTAATTTTCTCTAAAGTAAACTATCAAGTTCTGGTTCCAATGGAAGAAATACACCCTCCTGCAAAACAGGGACATTTAGACTTTTTTCCATATCAATCGTGTAATCAAATAAAAAGACATATGGAATGGGTGTTTCACACGATATAAGAGATCATAGGACATAAGCACGTAACTATAACCTTAGATATTACTCCCTCCGTCCCATATTAAGTGTCATAGTTTGACATTTTGAGTTTTTTTCTTCTAACTTTGACCGTAAATATTTTTGTGTGTGTTATATAACACTTGATATAACATATATGAATTGATTGAGTTTTAAATGTACTTTTCATTGATATAACTTTCATCAACTAATATATAACACAAACAAAGATATTTACGGTCAAAGTCGGGAGAAAAAGACTTGACCAGTCAAATTAGGACAATTAAAATGGGACGGAGGGAGTAGTAAAGAGGTTGAAAATAATACGCATCGTTTTGGACTATTCAACTTCCTTTTTCTGCACAAAGTTTTCTTGCAGGTCTTCTAAATAATCGTTTTTGAGCAGCATGTGTCACGTGTCATTTACTATTGGAGGCTTATTACACTGCCATCAAATCCTTCAATTGTAAAATTCCTACTTGTTATACATAAATTTATAAACACAATATAAGATTAAATTTGTACCTGAAAAGCTGTAATAAGTGGAGACTGTTTCTTCTTCATGTAAGTCGCCCAATATCTATAACTGTTACTGACGATTTTCTATACACAAAACAAACATATATATGTATATTGTATCAATTTACCTACACGCGTGTTGCGGCGGGACTTGCCACTCTATATGGCAAATGCAAATACAAAAGCTAATCATCTATAGCAAATATAAAACACTTCACTTTCCCATGTGTGCTAGAATTCCAAAACTGATATGTTGAGCTATTGAGATTACCTTCACCTGCATCAAATGACTTCCACTTTTCCCTGCTGCCTCGTCCTAGAAGCTCCCTGTTCTATTAACCTATTACCTATCTAAAGCAGTTGTCATTAAAGGCCTTGCACCATCATGACCAGGCTTTAATCTTGTAATACTCTGATGACCAAAACTACTGACAACTATTATTAGAGAACTATAATCTTGTGATACTCTAATGACCAAAACTACTCACATAAACAAACTTACTAATAAGGCCAAATTCCTAATAAGAATTATCTACAATTAACCAACCTTATTGACATGTTCATAATAATTGTAGGGAAAAAAATAAATGATCTTCAAACCTTTTATTTGACAGTTAGGGCAAATAGGTTTTAAAGGTATCATACTCGGCGATTTTTGCTATGTAAGGTATCATCCCTAAAAACCTCCTAATCAAATGACTAACAGTGTAATTAATTCTTAATTATGGGATTACGAATACCACCTAAAATTTTAAGCGGTTTTGTCCACCGTGGCATGCCATATAACACTTGATATAACATATATGAATTGATTGAGTTTTAAATGTACTTTTCATTGATATAACTTTCATCAACTAATATATAACACAAACAAAGATATTTACGGTCAAAGTCGGGAGAAAAAGACTTGACCAGTCAAAATAGGACAATTAAAATGACTATTTTTTTTTTTTTTTTTTTTTTTTTTTTTTTTTTTTTTTTTTTTTTTTTTTTTTTTTTTTTTTTTTTTTTTTTTTTTTTTTTTTTTTTTTTTTTTTTTTTTTTTTTTTTTTTTTTTTTTTTTTTTTTTTTTTTTTTTTTTTTTTTTTTTTTTTTTTTTTTTTTTTTTTTTTTTTTTTTTTTTTTTTTTTTTTTTTTTTTTTTTTTTTTTTTTTTTTTTTTTTTTTTTTTTTTTTTTTTTTTTTTTTTTTTTTTTTTTTTTTTTTTTTTTTTTTTTTTTTTTTTTTTTTTTTTTTTTTTTTTTTTTTTTTTTTTTTTTTTTTTTTTTTTTTTTTTTTTTTTTTTTTTTTTTTTTTTTTTTTTTTTTTTTTTTTTTTTTTTTTTTTTTTTTTTTTTTTTTTTTTTTTTTTTTTTTTTTTTTTTTTTTTTTTTTTTTTTTTTTTTTTTTTTTTTTTTTTTTTTTTTTTTTTTTTTTTTTTTTTTTTTTTTTTTTTTTTTTTTTTTTTTTTTTTTTTTTTTTTTTTTTTTTTTTTTTTTTTTTTTTTTTTTTTTTTTTTTTTTTTTTTTTTTTTTTTTTTTTTTTTTTTTTTTTTTTTTTTTTTTTTTTTTTTTTTTTTTTTTTTTTTTTTTTTTTTTTTTTTTTTTTTTTTTTTTTTTTTTTTTTTTTTTTTTTTTTTTTTTTTTTTTTTTTTTTTTTTTTTTTTTTTTTTTTTTTTTTTTTTTTTTTTTTTTTTTTTTTTTTTTTTTTTTTTTTTTTTTTTTTTTTTTTTTTTTTTTTTTTTTTTTTTTTTTTTTTTTTTTTTTTTTTTTTTTTTTTTTTTTTTTTTTTTTTTTTTTTTTTTTTTTTTTTTTTTTTTTTTTTTTTTTTTTTTTTTTTTTTTTTTTTTTTTTTTTTTTTTTTTTTTTTTTTTTTTTTTTTTTTTATAATCTTGTGATACTCTAATGACCAAAACTACTCACATAAACAAACTTACTAATAAGGCCAAATTCCTAATAAGAATTATCTACAATTAACCAACCTTATTGACATGTTCATAATAATTGTAGGGAAAAAAATAAATGATCTTCAAACCTTTTATTTGACAGTTAGGGCAAATAGGTTTTAAAGGTATCATACTCGGCGATTTTTGCTATGTAAGGTATCATCCCTAAAAACCTCCTAATCAAATGACTAACAGTGTAATTAATTCTTAATTATGGGATTACGAATACCACCTAAAATTTTAAGCGGTTTTGTCCACCGTGGCATGCCATATCAGTCTTCCACTACTCTCTCAAGCCTATATATACTCGATTTTATCCCAAAAAAAAACAATTCTTTTTTGTGTAAATCCCAATCGGGTTTGGATCCATACGAACCCAGAAACCCTAAAAAGACCCACCAAATCGATTCAATCAAATTAAGAGTTCATCATCGTCAATTCCATCGAAGCGTCAAACCCCTGTATGTTATTAACTCTATTTTCTGTAAATCCCCAAATAATCCCAATCGTGTTGTCCCCCAAACGAACCCAGAAACCCTAAAACGACCCACCAGTCAAATTATGAGTTCATCATCTTCAATTCGATCGAATCGTCAAACCCCTGTATGTTATTGTGATTGTGGGTACAAAATATTTCCTCGCACTTCGTGGACTATGAAGAACCCAGGAAGGAGATTCCTTGCATGCCCGATTTTGGTAAGTGAATCCAAGTAATATAACTACTATATTTATGTATGATTTTGTTAAGTGAAAATAAAGTAGAATTTGTATATATACTATATTTCGGTTAGGATTCTAAGAAGAAGTGTGGAATGTACAAATTCCTTGATGAGGAGCTACCATGTGACTATTACAAGGACTTGATTTATGGAATGCACATTAATCTGCTAAGGTTGAAAGACAAGGATACATCTGACATGGATGGACATGGAGAAACTGCAAATTCACAAAGTGAGGTTTTGAAGTTAATGGAGTTGGTCAGCATTACGAAATCAAAAAACAAAATCTATCAAACAATTTGTTTATGTTTGTTAATAGTTGTAATGTTCTTGTGTATTGTCATTGGTGCCTTGGTCGCCTAGTGCTTCATCCATGTTAATTTATCTTCTTTTTTGCTTGTTAATGGAAATGGTAACACTTGAGTTATTCTGTAACTAGTATTTTTATATGGAAGTGGTAACATTTTGTTGTAACCAAGTCTGGGATTTATTGTGTTGATTAATTGCATAACTGATCAAATATTGGCAGTTTTAGAACATATTCATTTGTTGTGTATTTTACAAACATAAGAAGGCATAAGCATAAGTAGTAAAAAACTGGCAGAAGCATATTCATTACACATATTTTACATACAAAATAAGGCATACAAGCCTGGGTTATCAGTTTTTCCTGCCACATATGGTACATAGACCATACTAAAACCTACAAGTCCATCCATGCTACATTACTACTTAATACATACCACAAACATCCCATAATTGGTTAGAGTTTTATCACCAAAGTGTACACACCTTACATATTTTACATAACATAATGGGATCAAAAGAAATGGCTTCAAACATGACCATGGGTTTACAGTTCAACAGGAGTTTCAATTGTGTTGCCTGGGCCTTCAACATGTTTAGATAACTTCTGAAGCAGAATCCTTTGGCTTGGTGGTCTCATTTTCAAGGTTACTGGTTCCTTCTTCAAACTGTATTTTCCTGCAACAGATTTCCCCATCACCTCTGAAATTGATTTTGTTTTGTTGTTGGTGTTGTCTAATGGGTTTGGTTTGCATGTCCCTTGACTAGCACACTTTGCCAACATCCCTTTTGGCAACCTTCCTTGTGCTTACACCGACTTGCTTAAGTGCCTTCTTTGCATCATCTTCAGCTAACTTCTTTCTAACTGCTTGAATTGCCCTACTCCTTTGAGCTTCCTGTGAAGTGTTGGTTACACCAACTTCCCTACTTGCCTGAAGTGCCTCTATTGCTAACTGCTTTCTAACATCTGCAATTGCTCTCCTCTTCTGAGTCTCTTCTGCAATTGGCAATGCATAGACATGGATACCTTCAACTGCTTGCTTCTTTTGACCTTCCTGTACACTTGAGCTTGCATCAACTTGAAACAATCTTTTCTTTCCCATACAAATACCTTCACTTGCAGCTTTAGTTGTCACAGCTGCACTCCCACCTACTTCATACTTGTTTCTTAATGCATCAAATGCTTCCTTTCTTTGAACCTCTGCTACCTTCCTTCTCAAAGCTTCCTTTGCTTTCTGCTTCTTTTCCCAATCTTCAATTGCACTAGGAGGTGGTACATCTTTAGGCCAAATGGGAACTGGGATACCATCACTTCCACCTATGAACGACTCATTAGTTACTGGGTCAATACACAAACCAGCACCCCACCATTTAGGATACCTATGAGGACCTATACATATATTTATTTATTCAAATCATCATTCATAGTTATGACTAACAATTATTAATAAATTAAATACACATAGTGTGAATATTAAATGAAGGCATACCTTGTGTTTTCACTCTCTGGTAGCCAGCACTAGTAACTCCCAAAGCAGCACTTGCCCTAGTTATGGAAGATTGGGAGCCAATGACCACATTATCTTGAGATAAAGGAGTAATTTTCGGCCCTGCACTAGTCCCTTTATTTGGTGATGTTTCTTGTAAGATCTTACATTTAGTCCATTTTTGTTTAGGCAAAGTTGCCTTCCTCACAACAAATCTAGGTGGTGTTGTTTGGCTTTCTTGGGTGGTAATTGGGGTTCTTTGTGATTCTTGATTTGGTATGTTTTCACTTTCTCTTTGAATGCAGGGTGAGCCTTGGTTATTCAATGACACAGTTGCCTCAAACCCATCTTCTCCTCTTACATGAACACTAGCCTGACCCCTTGCTTGGCTCCCAACTTGAATACTAGCTTCAGCTACTGGTTGGCCATTCACTTTGACAGATGCAGACCCTCTACTTTGTTTTTGATGAGGGGGTTGCCCATCTTTCCTTGGCCTTCCAGGCAACCTTGATTCCTTAGGAGGGGCAGTAGCTTCCTCATTCTTACAATATCTCTTGCTGTGACCAGGTTGTCCACATTTTGTACATTTCATGACAATGCCTCCTCTTGATACTCTTGTAAAATGGTCGCTTGGTTTGACTACTCCACCTTCATGTGATGCCCTTCTCCTTTTTTTCTTTGGCCTACCTGGCATTACCCTAGGATGAGGTGGTAATGGTTTCTCATGGTCATTAAAATTCCATTGTGACATACCACTAACTGGCATAATGAAGGTGCTGTATGTTTCAATATACTTGTTCCTGCTAAACCAGCCAGGCACAAACTCTTCTGGAGACCTTCCTATTTTGAAAATCACTGCACATGCATGTGGACAAGGGATACCTGACAGCTCCCACATCCTGCAGCTGCAATGTCTGTATGCATCATTAACCTTGAAAGACTCATTCAGTTGCCTTACTTCCCATTCATTGCCACCACAATGAAATGCTTTCCAGAACCTGCCATGATATAATATTTGTTACATGGTTAACATCATAATATTTACATAAGTAATGCCAAATGAAAAACCAGTATATATTGATTAAATACCTGTGTTGGTCCTTAACCTAATCCAGCTTTTGAACTATGGAAGGACTGATATCTGTTTTCCACCTATGGCACAACTCCCTCATGACACCTTGCCTTTCCATAATGATGACCCTTATAGCCTCAAACAATGTGATGATTGGCTTGTTCCTTACAGTAAGTATCACTGAATTGAAGCACTCACTAAATCCATTCTCCACATTTTCACATGCCCTATTCAACTTAAAGAAGTCCCTACTCCATGATCTTGGATTCTTGTCCATCAAGTATTGGTAAGCACCAGGGTTACAAGCCCTTATTTCTTTCATGACTCTCTCAAAAAGTTGTGGATAACTTGCCTTAGAGGCTTGCCAGAATAAACTTCTAAAATGGACTCCACTAAACTTCTTTCTAAAAGTCTCATATATGTGTCTTGCACATTGTCTGTGTTCAGCATAAGGCATTACAGTTTTCACAGCTTGAATTAACCCCTATTTGAGTACAACAAATAAATATGTGTGTATAAGTATACAAATGTAAATACTTAACCCCTATTTGAGTACAAAAACAAAACAAATGTGTGTATAAGTATACAAATGTAAATACTTAACCCCTATTTGAGTACAAAAACAAAACAAATGTGTGTATAAGTATACAAATGTAAATACTTAACCCCTATTTGAGTACAAAAACAAAACAAATGTGTGTATAAGTATACAAATGTAAATACTTAACCCCTATTTTAGTACAAAAACAAAAAAAATGTGTGTATAAGTATACAAATGTAAATACTTAACCCCTATTTGAGTACTAAAACAAAACAAATGTGTGTATAAGTATACAAATTGTTAGGTCCAGATTTAGTCCAGATTTACTGGACTCGCTCCAGACTCGACTACTGGAGCCTTACTGAAGATCTGTCCAGAAACGTGTTCTACTGGACCTACTTCAGACTTGGAATCTGGAGTCCCTCTGAAGATTTGTCCAGAAATAATGGAAGACCAGTGAGCAAATACTTGTATAGGAAATCTGGAGTATTCTCCAGATGAGCTCACTGGACTTCACCCCAGTCCAGATCAACTCTACTGAAGACATTCTGACTGAAGTCAAAGACTGAAGTCTGAAGAAAGAAGACTGACAAATGGCGGAGTCCACTGGAAAGTCTTACCAGATCTGTACACTGGAGGATTGTCAGTGTTCTAGACCCTACAAGTCTGAACACTGATATCGAGGATTGACTTTTCCCTTTACACACTTTCCTAAGAACAATCCACTTGTTCTTTACCAAAGTATACGTGTGTAAAGGTGGTTGGATAAAAGGATACAAAGTCATTTGATGTGACTTTATCCTTATTCCTTATCCAATACATTTAATGTTCTTGTCGGATCATTAAATGTATGCAACCATATTTGTACGGCACAAAATTCACTGGTGAATTTTGTTGCCTATAAATACAAAGTCATTTCCTTGAGAAAAATACTTTTAAGCATACATTTTGCATTTAAGTGAATTTGTCCAAATACTCTCGATCTTAAACAGGGATACTTCACAACTTTAAGTATCTCGATCCAAAAGAGTTATTTGACAAATATAGATCATTTGTAACTCATAGGTTGTTAGGATACATACTTATTTGTATTATCTTGATTTCGCACAACCTTGTATTTTATTTAACATCATAAATAAAATACACAATTGAAAAATACATAATGTTCCACTTTATTTGTTTATTGCTTTAAGTCTTGTATTACTTTGTTTATATACTCTTGCATTTATTTACAAGTAATACTAGTCCAATCTAGTGATTATTAGACTTGTTGTATTTTACACTTTCCTGGTTAACCATCGAACTTAAGGGACTCACATTTGGTATCAGAGTAGAAGGCTAAACATTGCCTAGATCTGTTTCTTGATGGCTAACCAAGAAAATACACAAGGTTTTAGTCTTGGTCCCGATCCTAATGCAAATATTAATGATCAAAATGAACCACCAATTGTTAATAACACTAATCCACCTCCTCCTCCTACTTCTGCTTCTCCACACGTGCATGTGCACTACTCAAATAATCCTGTTCCTAAATTCAATGGGAACAGTGATGAATTTGGTACGTGGAAGGCTAGGATGGTTTTGCATGTCACTGGTATTGAGAGGAACATGATGAAAATTTTAAACGAAGGTCCTTATGTCCCTACATCACCTCTCAATCCCCTTCTTGATCCTTCTGGATCTAGAAGAGGAAGGGAAAAGAGGGAGGAACATTGGTCTGAAGAGGAGAGGAGATTGGTGAATCTAGACACCCTTCTCAAAAACATGATCCTCGGGGCCGTTCCTGAAACCCTAATTCCCACACTAGTTCTTTTTCCTAGTGCTAAAACCATGTGGGATGAACTTTTAAACCAGCATGAAGGAGGAGATGACACCATTGTCACCAGAAAGGTCTCATTAAACAAGAGGTATGAGTCATTTTTTGCTCAGCCTAACGAGTCTCTCACTGGTACTTACACCAGATTTATGAGTATCATAAACCAATTGAGAGGTCTTGGGGTTGAGAAGGACAAGGATATACTTCTGGAGAAATTTTGTGATATTCTACCCACCAAATGGTCTCACATGATCCTGGTCTTACGACAAGGTAAAACTCTGCACACATACACTCTCTCAACTCTATATGGAGCTTTCAGGTACACTGAAGAAAATCAAGCCCAGAGAGTGGTGGCAGAACAAGATGCTTTTAACCATGCCTCCAGTAGTCCTAATGTGGTTAGTCATACTGAACCACATAGTACAGCACTGATATCTTCTGAGAATGTATTTTCTATGAAGAAGATGGTGTCTGAACTCATGGATTCTGGAGAGTCCAGTCAAATATCTCCAGACTGTTGTGATGAAACTGAAGATGATGACCTCATTGCAATGATTGCTAAAACGTTTAACCGTTTCAAAGCAAGAGCAAATAGGCCATCTGGACAATTTGCATCCAGTTCTTCTACTGATAAGACCAATTTGACATGCTTTAAGTGTGGCAAAAAGGGTCATTTCATGAAAGATTGCAGGTCCAACCAGTTTGTATCCAAGCCTGGTCCATTCTCTTCAAATAATAAGCCTGATGATAGCTATAAATTGAAATATAAAAAGCTTAAGGCCCAGATTGCTCTCATGGCACAACAAATTGAAAACAATAATAAGTGCATGATCGCAACAACTGAAGAGAAGTGGGTTCCTTCTGATGAATCATCTTTAAGTCCCAACTTGTTAGATGGTACTACTGAAGACACCTCTATGTCGATGGTGGAGTTACTTTGCAATATACTTGCTGAACTGGAGACGACCAGTTGCAGAGGTATATACCAAGTTCTAGATAGATTACTTATATAAAAGACAATAAGTAAAGAACAATGCAATAATACAAATACTTGTAAACAATCTTGATGAGACAATATGTAGTTTTCAATGTGTAATTTATTTATTGATATTAAACAAATTACAAGGTTGATGCGGAACCAAGATAATACACGAATGTAAATATCCTAACAACCTATGAAATACAATTGATCTATACTCGGAATTTCTCTTCAACAATCGAAACACTTAAAGTAGTGAAATGTTCCTTTTAGCGATTGAGAGAATATTGCACAAGTTCACCAAGAATATTGCAGGTTTGCAAAGTATGAAGTTATTCGTTTTTGTGAAGTAACTTAATTCTTGGTTGTGCAATGACTTGTATTTATAGGCAAAGTTAACATTGGGATGTTAACTTTAGCCGTACACATGTGGTTGGGAGCATTTAAGGAATAGCATTTAATTCCTTAAAAAGCATTGTAAAGTCGCATGTTAAAGTGACTTTACATAACCACCTTTATGTACCTTTTAATACTTAAATAATAAGATAAGGCTTATTATCCGGGTAAGGTACATAAAGCATACAAGTCAATTCCTCGTAATCAGTGTAAAGCTTTGTAAGGGCTTTCCACAGATGGTCTCCAGTTTGTAACTGACTAGAATGCCAACTGGGCTTCGCTGCCATTGCCATTCTCTTTCTTCCATTTGTTGTCTTCGACTTCAACTGGAATGCTTCTTCAACTTGGTCAGTTCTCAACTGGAGGAAGTCTTTAGTTGCGTAACTGTACGGTGCAACTGGACTTCAATATATTTCTCGACAAATCTTCTTGGTCACCAGTTTACTGGGTCACCAGATGCAACTGGTGACTGGTCAGTGTGAACTGGTGATTGGCCAGTTCCAGGTGAACTGGTCCTAACATCATCTGCTGATGAAGAAGAAGAAAGAGATTGCTGTTACATGGCTCTGGCAGACGAAGAGCTCCTAGTGAAGGAAGATGTCACATCTGGACGATGGGTGGACATTGTTATTAAGAAGGTTAGTGATTATGATAATGCAACTGACCAAGAGTTAAAACTGGACATTGCTGAAGCTCTTAATTCTGATTTGATTTTTGTAGAAACTGTTAGATCTGATTGTGTAAATGGTCTAGAAATAGATTCTTCTGAAATAAATGCTTTAAAATCAAAATTAAAAGAACTTCAAGACATTGAACTGGCATTTCAAGCCCAGGTTCTGGTAACTGAACAATTGATTCAAGAAAAACAAGATCTTGAGATCATTTTAGAGAAAGAAAAACTGGTAATTAAATCATGGCTAGAAACCAAAAAGCCATATGATGTTGTAGTAAAACAATTTCCTGCTCAAAAACGTGCATATTTAGATGGAAATACTCATATAGCATCATTAATAACAGTAATCGATCGATTACCAGAGGGGTTCAGGCCCACCACTGTTTATGATGAGCCTGTAACTCCCAAGGCCAAAATTCACCCAGTTCAATCACCAGAGGTTAAGACTGGAGCATTCCAGATGACTGCTCCAGTTAAAGAGGTCTATCAGAATAAACCTTTGCCTCAGACCAATCCCCTACCTAAGCCTATGACTGGAAAGGCTAAGGTATCATCTGAAGAAAATATTTTGTCCAGGTTAGAGAGCCAGATTCAAATTCTGACTCATCAATCTCAAAGTTTTAATGCAAGATTAAACTTTATTGAGGGTACTTCATCTGGCCCTAGACAAAATACAAAACCTTTTGCTAAGAAAGTTAAATCTATTTCTCCAGTTGAGAAAAAGAAAAAGGTTTCAAAACTATCAACCCCAGTGGTCTTTTCAACTAAGACCACTGTTGAAGAAAGTAAACTAAACCAGATTGCCCCAGGGACCTATAAGGGAGGGTCCAGTGAACCCATCAGTCGATGGGTTCCCAAATCTAACTGATAAGTATCTGGTATATGTGTAGGGCGATCGAAAGAAATATATCTGGTATCTTGACAGTGCTGCTGGCAGGACGATGACTGGATGTAAGACCCTGCTGGAGGAGTTCACCATTTCTGATGGACCCTCCATTACTTTTGAAAATGATGGTTGTGGAAAGACTGAGGGATACGGTGTTCTGAACAATGGACAAGTCAAGTTCAGACGTGTTGCATTTGTGAATGGTTTGAAATATAACTTGATCAGTGTAAGCCAACTGTGTGATGATGGCTGTCAAGTCTTATTCAATATTGCTCAGGGTATCGTATTCAACAAGGACTGGAAGGTAGTGTTGATTGCTCCCAGAAAAGGGAATGTGTACGTGATGGATATGGAAAGCTCTCCTTCAGAGCAGTGTTTCTATACTCAAGCTGATGAAGACACAAACTGGTTATGGCATAAAAGGTTATCCCATTTAAATTTCAAGAATATTAATAAGTTGTCCAGAAAACAACTTGCAGATGGGATACCTTCAGTTTCCTTCAAAAAGGAAAGGTCATGTCCAGGATGTGAGATAGGTAAGCAAAAATGTACCAGTTTCAAGACCAGACAGAATTTCAGCATATCTGAACCTCTTCATATGCTTCATATGGACCTCTTTGGTCCAGTGAACGTTCAGACTCGTGCTGGTAAAAGATACACCCTGGTGATAGTAGATGAATTCTCCAGATATTGTTGGGTGATCTTTCTGAGGTCTAAAAGTGAAGCTGCTGCTGAAATCATCTGTCTTTTCAAGCAAATTGAGCTTAAGTACAGTCGAAAAGTGTGTCAGTTAAGAAGTGACAATGGAACAGAATTCCAGAATGCAACTCTGGAGTCATTCTGTACTGACACTGGCATCTCCCAGAATTTCTCATCAGCCCGCTCTCCAGAACAAAATGGAGTGGTGGAAAGGAAGAATCGAACGCTGATAGAAGCTGCCAGGAGTATGCTTGCTGAATCTGGACTGTCTACCAGTTTCTGGGCGGAAGCAATTACAACTGCTTGCCACACCCAAAATCGATCAGTGTACATCAAAAGACACAAAAAGACAGCCTATGAAGTCTTAAGAAATAGAAAACCAAATATTGGTTATTTTCACGTTTTTGGATGTCCAGTTTACATCCTGAACGACTCCAGTCAGCTAGGCAAATTTGATGCCAAAGTTGATGAAGGGTATTTCTTAGGCTATTCAGCCATTCGCAAGGCCTTCAGAGTCTACAATTTTTTTTTTTTTTTTTTTTTTTTTTTTTTTTTTTTTTTTTTTTTTTTTTTTTTTTTTTTTTTTTTTTTTTTTTTTTTTTTTTTTTTTTTTTTTTTTTTTTTTTTTTTTTTTTTTTTTTTTTTTTTTTTTTTTTTTTTTTTTTTTTTTTTTTTTTTTTTTTTTTTTTTTTTTTTTTTTTTTTTTTTTTTTTTTTTTTTTTTTTTTTTTTTTTTTTTTTTTTTTTTTTTTTTTTTTTTTTTTTTTTTTTTTTTTTTTTTTTTTTTTTTTTTTTTTTTTTTTTTTTTTTTTTTTTTTTTTTTTTTTTTTTTTTTTTTTTTTTTTTTTTTTTTTTTTTTTTTTTTTTTTTTTTTTTTTTTTTTTTTTTTTTTTTTTTTTTTTTTTTTTTTTTTTTTTTTTTTTTTTTTTTTTTTTTTTTTTTTTTTTTTTTTTTTTTTTTTTTTTTTTTTTTTTTTTTTTTTTTTTTTTTTTTTTTTTTTTTTTTTTTTTTTTTTTTTTTTTTTTTTTTTTTTTTTTTTTTTTTTTTTTTTTTTTTTTTTTTTTTTTTTTTTTTTTTTTTTTTTTTTTTTTTTTTTTTTTTTTTTTTTTTTTTTTTTTTTTTTTTTTTTTTTTTTTTTTTTTTTTTTTTTTTTTTTTTTTTTTTTTTTTTTTTTTTTTTTTTTTTTTTTTTTTTTTTTTTTTTTTTTTTTTTTTTTTTTTTTTTTTTTTTTTTTTTTTTTTTTTTTTTTTTTTTTTTTTTTTTTTTTTTTTTTTTTTTTTTTTTTTTTTTTTTTTTTTTTTTTTTTTTTTTTTTTTTTTTTTTTTTTTTTTTTTTTTTTTTTTTTTTTTTTTTTTTTTTTTTTTTTTTTTTTTTTTTTTTTTTTTTTTTTTTTTTTTTTTTTTTTTTTTTTTTTTTTTTTTTTTTTTTTTTTTTTTTTTTTTTTTTTTTTTTTTTTTTTTTTTTTTTTTTTTTTTTTTTTTTTTTTTTTTTTTTTTTTTTTTTTTTTTTTTTTTTTTTTTTTTTTTTTTTTTTTTTTTTTTTTTTTTTTTTTTTTTTTTTTTTTTTTTTTTTTTTTTTTTTTTTTTTTTTTTTTTTTTTTTTTTTTTTTTTTTTTTTTTTTTTTTTTTTTTTTTTTTTTTTTTTTTTTTTTTTTTTTTTTTTTTTTTTTTTTTTTTTTTTTTTTTTTTTTTTTTTTTTTTTTTTTTTTTTTTTTTTTTTTTTTTTTTTTTTTTTTTTTTTTTTTTTTTTTTTTTTTTTTTTTTTTTTTTTTTTTTTTTTTTTTTTTTTTTTTTTTTTTTTTTTTTTTTTTTTTTTTTTTTTTTTTTTTTTTTTTTTTTTTTTTTTTTTTTTTTTTTTTTTTTTTTTTTTTTTTTTTTTTTTTTTTTTTTTTTTTTTTTTTTTTTTTTTTTTTTTTTTTTTTTTTTTTTTTTTTTTTTTTTTTTTTTTTTTTTTTTTTTTTTTTTTTTTTTTTTTTTTTTTTTTTTTTTTTTTTTTTTTTTTTTTTTTTTTTTTTTTTTTTTTTTTTTTTTTTTTTTTTTTTTTTTTTTTTTTTTTTTTTTTTTTTTTTTTTTTTTTTTTTTTTTTTTTTTTTTTTTTTTTTTTTTTTTTTTTTTTTTTTTTTTTTTTTTTTTTTTTTTTTTTTTTTTTTTTTTTTTTTTTTTTTTTTTTTTTTTTTTTTTTTTTTTTTTTTTTTTTTTTTTTTTTTTTTTTTTTTTTTTTTTTTTTTTTTTTTTTTTTTTTTTTTTTTTTTTTTTTTTTTTTTTTTTTTTTTTTTTTTTTTTTTTTTTTTTTTTTTTTTTTTTTTTTTTTTTTTTTTTTTTTTTTTTTTTTTTTTTTTTTTTTTTTTTTTTTTTTTTTTTTTTTTTTTTTTTTTTTTTTTTTTTTTTTTTTTTTTTTTTTTTTTTTTTTTTTTTTTTTTTTTTTTTTTTTTTTTTTTTTTTTTTTTTTTTTTTTTTTTTTTTTTTTTTTTTTTTTTTTTTTTTTTTTTTTTTTTTTTTTTTTGGGAAGGTCCATGAGTCAATTCATGTCACATTTGATGAATCAAATGTTGCAATCAACAAGAAGCCAGCCCTTGACACTCCTCCAGTAACTCCAATTGTCTTTTGTGAATCCGATCCTATAAACGACAATAATGAAGATTCAAAAGACACAGTTTCCAGTCATCCTGATCTGGAACCTGTTCAGAAAAAGAAACTCTCCAGTAGTACTCCATTTTATCCTTCTATTATTTTCAAACTACCCTCTGAAATTAATATTGGATCAGATGTGCGTACTACTCCCCCAGTATCAGTGTCAGTTGAGAATGTACCAGAAATGTCTTCTTATGAAGAATTCCAAACTGAACCAGTACTTCAGGAAATGACTTCAAATGAAGAATTTCATGATGCAAATCGTGATTTAAATGACTCAGATGAAGATACTGAAGTAGTCTGGCAAGATCCTCCTCCAGAAGCAACTCCAGAGGAGACTCAACTGAATTCTTGCACTGATATTGTTGTCAGTAACAATCCTGGTCAGTACTCCAGATGGACAAAAGCTCACCCTATTGATCAGATCATAGGTGACTCCAGTAGAGGAGTTCAGACCAGAAGAGCCTCCAGTAATCAATGCTTATACGTTAGTTTTCTATCTTTGATGGAACCAAAGAAGATTGACGAGGCTATGGAAGATCTAAGCTGGGTGACTGCTATGCAAGAAGAGCTTCACCAGTTTGAAAGGAACAAGGTCTGGTATCTGGTTCCTTTCCCAGTTGGAAAGAAAGAACCAATTGGAACAAGATGGGTCTTCAGAAACAAAGTAGATGAAGATGGCCACGTAATCAGAAACAAGGCCAAACTGGTAGCACAAGGCTACTGTCAGTCAGATGTCGACTTTGATGAATCATTTGCTCCAGTGGCTAGACTTGAAGCGATCAGAATATTCTTAGCATTCGCTGCTTATCATCAGTTCAAGGTCTACCAGATGGATGTAAAGAATGCTTTCTTGAATGGAAAGCTTGAAGAAGAAGTTTATGTCAGACAACCACTAGGTTTCGTTGATGAAAAGCATCCACATTGGGTATATCGTCTGGACAAAGCGCTATATGGCCTCAGACAAGCCCCACGTGCCTGGTATGACACTCTGACTAAACATTTGTTGAAAAATGGTTTCAAACGAGGTGCAATTGACAATACCTTATTTATTCTTCATGAAAAAGGTAATCTGTTAATGGTACAAATTTATGTTGATGATATTATTTTTGGGTCTACTGATGAAAACATGTGCAAGAAATTTTTGAAAATAATGTCAACTGAATATGAGATGAGTTTGATGGGTGAATTAACATATTTTCTTGGACTCCAGATTAAACAAAACAAAGATGACATCTTTATTAATCAGGAGAAATATGTTAGAGATCTTTTAAAGAAATTTGATATGAACTCTTCACCATCTAAACCAACTCCAATTTCTGCACCACTGATACTGGACTCCGATCCAGATGGAAAACCAGTGAACACCACTGTCTATAGAGGCATGGTTGGTTCACTGATGTATTTAACTGCCAGTAGACCAGATATTATGTTTTCAACATGTTTATGTGCCAGATATCAGTCTAATCCAAAGGAATCTCATATGCTTGCTGTAAAGCGCATACTGAAGTACCTTAAAGGTGTCCCCAGTCTAGGTCTTTGGTATCCCAAAGGCTCAGGCATGGATCTAATGGGTTATTCAGATTCAGATCATGCAGGTTGTAAGATAGATAGGAAATCCACAACTGGTGGATGTCATTTCCTAGGTGGCAAACTGGTCAGCTGGACCAGTAAGAAGCAAACTTCAATTTCATTGTCCACTGCTGAAGTTGAATACGTGTCTGCAGCCAGTTGTTGTGCTCAGATACTCTGGATGAAGAACTAGTTGCTTGATTATGGTATTAAATATTCAAAGACCCCAATCTTTTGTGATAATACCAGTGCCATTGCTATCTCAAACAATCCAGTCATGCACTCCAGAACGAAGCACATTGATCTCAGGTATCACTTCATTCGTGATCATATTATGAAAAACAACATTGAACTCCATTTTATTCCCACTGACAAACAACTCGCTGACATTTTTACCAAACCTCTGGATGTCAAAACTTTTGAATATCTTGTTGGTGAGTTGGGAATATTAAATCCTTAAATCTGGTGACTGCTCAGATATTGAACGCTTTTGTGTACTATCTTTGCATTATTAGATTTTTGGAACAACATTCCAGGGAAAGACTTGAAAGATATTTTTTCTTAAAGGCTAAAGGTGATGAAGTTAATGTGTTGAAGGAGGAGTTGGCTGCCAAAAATGCATTGGTGGGGGAGGATCGTTCTGCTTTTGTTGATCTGAAAGAAGAAGTATAGGCGGCTCATTGTTGAGGTGATTCCCCATGTCTGTAAGTCTTTTTTAAACGGTGCTGAGGTTGGGAAAAGGATTTCAAACTTATGTAACGCTAACCGGGTCGATGCTGAGTCGGAATTGATCCGTACCCTTGCTGCGGAGGGTCGTATTACTCTTAGCGGTGGAGAGCTTGTTAAGGATACTTCGGGTCCTCTGAACAAAGCTATGAGTGAGCTTGAGGATATGCATTCTTTCTATCTTCACGATCTTTCTTCAGATCCTGATGCGTCCCCTACTCAGCTGATGCAAATTCCTAATTCATAGATTGCTTCTTGGACTTGTTCATCTATCTCTCCGTTTGTGGATATAATCTTTACTGTTTCTTTTGATATCTTTGGTTGTTGCTTTGCTGGATATTGCTGCTATCACTTGGTTCTGTAAATTCTTCTCTTTATTTTTCTAACAGCCTCTTATTTTGTTTTGGTGAAATTTCTCATAGTTGTCTTATGGCAGTCGCCTTATGACGTTGTTGTCTTATGGCAGTCGCCTTATGACGTGGTTGTCTTATGACAGTCGCCTTATGACGTGGATGTCTCATGGCAGTCGTCTTATGACGTGGTTGTTGTTTGTCTCATGACAGTCGCCTTATGACGTGGATGTCTCATGACAGTCGTCTTATGACGTGGATGTCTCATGGCAGTCGTCTTATGACGTTGTTGCTTTATGGAAGTGTTTATCGGGCGTCCCCTTAACTTCTCATAAAGTCTTTTGTTATACATGTATATTTTATTAGTACGCGCATTTTTGTTTTTGATCGATCTTTGAAAGCTTTTATTTTCGTAAAAATAATTGGCAGGAGGACATTACATAGTAAAGTTCCTAACTGCTAGCTTTCATTTGTTGCTCCGTATTTATTCGGAGTCTTTTCTGCCTCGTGCAAGAATTTTCTTGCTTCTTCGGAGAGTGTATTTCCTTATGGAGCGAGTTGTCACCTTGGTATAACTATATCGGTTTTCCCATCTGTTGGTGCAGCCGCGTTTCCTTGCCACGTTGGAATCTTTTTCAAAGGGCCGAACGATTGTAGTTCATCCTCTACTGTCATCCGTAGCTCCCCTTTTGGGGGTCAAGCCAGTACTTCTCTTGACTCTGGCCTCGTTTGTTAGTTTCCATCATGGTGGCTCCGTTCTTCAATTGGCGGTCCTTTTTTCATTGTGAGGATTTGTTCTTGCGGAATGTCTCTTGATATGTTTTTTGTTTCCGCTTTTATTGTTGCTTCATCTATCTTCCTTTCGAGGTGCTGCAGTTTTCCTACAGTTATTGCTTCTTCTATGGCCTGCTGGAGATTTCGACACAGATCCGTGTCATGTCCATAATCTTTATGAAATGCGCAATATTTTCCTCGATCCCTTTTTCGGGTTGTTAATCTGGGTGGGGCTGGAAATGTTTGCGCTACCCGTTTCGTTGCGAGGATGTCCTTTGGTGATTTTGTTAATTTCAACAGTATTATTCTCCTACCTTCTTTAGCTTTGCCTCCCCACCTGGGATTTTTGACAGGGCCTTGGTTCCGTTGTCCGTCGGATCTCTTTTCCTTTTTGCTAGGGTGTACTCCGTTCCGGTCTATCCAAACATGAGCCTTGGTTGTTAGCTCATCGTATGTTTCTGGCAGGTTCGTCGTGACGTGTTCGACTAACTCGACTGCTCGTAGCCCATGAATGAGTCCTGATATCCTCTGGCTTTCCGGCAGTCCATTTATCTCCTGGGTTTCATGTGTGCATCTTACGATAAAATCCCTAAGTGTTTCTTCTCTATGTCGCTTTACGTTGTGTGCCGACACATGTGTCTTTTGATGTTTCTTATGCATATTGAATTGTGATCGAAACTTGCTCTTTAGGGTCTCGAAGTTGTCTATTGAGTTAACTGGCAAGCCATCGATCCATTCTCTTGCATCGTTCGTTAAGGAGTAGGAGAAAGCCTGACAAGTGGTTGGCATGTCCCATCTTCGGATTATTGCAGCTCCAATAAACTTCTTCAGGAAGTCATCCGGATCTCCCTTTCCGTCGTAGTACCCTAGGTGCTGGGGATACTTCATATTTACTGGTATCGGGTGGTTTTGTATGTTACTGGTAAATGGGGTGTTTATATTCTTTAGATGTGACATGTCCATGGGTTCCTACTCGGGTGAGGGGGATACATGATCATTATCTCCACCTGTTTCTCATGTTCCTGTTTTTCGTCTGGGCTGGCTTTGAGTCTGATTTCCTTGGTCAGGTCTGCCTTCCGTGGGTCCCGTTTGGAGATTCTGTACTTCTCCATTGTAGGGGTCCCCTCGTGTGTTTGGGAAACTGTGTTCCGTGGTTGATGACCCAGTGAGTATGTTCTGTTCGGGTCCTTCTTGTACCTCCCCTGTATGGCATTCGTTGTAGGTGTAATGGGCTATTGTTTCCGGTTCATACACCTGGCCTGTCTCCCTTAGACGCCTAATTATTGCGCACAGTACATCATAGTTTGCTTGCACGTATGCGTCGGTAATTTCCCTATCTACTAATGTTGGCACCTGGTTTGTGTTTCTGGGTTGCTTCGATATCCTTGATATCTTTATTTGTGGCTTGCCTGGCTGGAGAGTATCCTTATGTGACTGTACTTTCTTCGGGTCTGGAGGGGTGCGGCCTGACCCCTGCTTGTCCGTGTCCGTAGCGTCTTGGTGTTGACCGTGTGAACATGACATGGATCTATCTTGGTGTTGGCCTTGGTACATCGGTGCGGGTTCATCTCGGTCTTGACCCTGTAGCCCTGGCGCGGACATGTCTCGGTCTTGGCCTCGGTGCATCTGCACGGGTCCATCTCGGTCTTGACCTTGTAACCCTGGCGCGGACCTATCTCGGTCTTGGCCTCGGTGCATCGGCACGGGTCCATCTCGGTCTTGACCTTGTGACCCTGGCGCGGACCTATCTCGGTCTTGGACTCGGCACGGGTCCATCTCGGTCTTGATCTTGTAACCCTGGCGCGGACCTATCTCGGTCTTGGCCTCGGTGCATCGGCACGGGTCCATCTCGGTCTTGACCTTGTAACCCTGGCGCGGACCTATCTCGGTCTTGGCCTCGGTGCATCGGCACGGGTCCATCTCGGTCTTGACCTTGTAACCCTGGCGCGGACCTATCTCGGTCTTGGCCTCGGTGCATCGGCACGGGTCCATCTCGGTCTTGACCTTGTACCCTGGCGCGGACCTATCTCGGTCTTGGCCTCGGTGCATCGGCACGGGTCCATCTCGGTCTTGACCTTGTAACCCTGGCGCGGACCTATCTCGGTCTTGGCCTCGGTGCATCGGCACGGGTCCATCTCGGTCTTGACCTTGTAACCCTGGCGCGGACCTATCTCGGTCTTGGCCTCGGTGCATCGGCACGGGTCCATCTCGGTCTTGACCTTGTAACCCTGGCGCGGACCTATCTCGGTCTTGGCCTCGGTGCATCGGCACGGGTCCATCTCGGTCTTGACCTTGTAACCCTGGCGCGGACCTATCTCGGTCTTGGCCTCGGTGCATCGGCACGGGTCCATCTCGGTCTTGACCTTGTAACCCTGGCGCGGACCTATCTCGGTCTTGGCCTCGGTGCATCGGCACGGGTCCATCTCGGTCTTGACCTTGTAACCCTGGCGCGGACCTATCTCGGTCTTGGCCTCGGTGCATCGGCACGGGTCCATCTCGGTCTTGACCTTGTAACCCTGGCGCGGACCTATCTCGGTCTTGGCCTCGGTGCATCGGCACGGGTCCATCTCGGTCTTGACCTTGTAACCCTGGCGCGGACCTATCTCGGTCTTGGCCTCGGTGCATCGGCACGGGTCCATCTCGGTCTTGACCTTGTAACCCTGGCGCGGACCTATCTCGGTCTTGGCCTCGGTGCATCGGCACGGGTCCATCTCGGTCTTGACCTTGTAACCCTGGCGCGGACCTATCTCGGTCTTGGCCTCGGTGCATCGGCACGGGTCCATCTCGGTCTTGACCTTGTAACCCTGGCGCGGACCTATCTCGGTCTTGGCCTCGGTGCATCGGCACGGGTCCATCTCGGTCTTGACCTTGTAACCCTGGCGCGGACCTATCTCGGTCTTGGCCTCGGTGCATCGGCACGGGTCCATCTCGGTCTTGACCTTGTAACCCTGGCGCGGACCTATCTCGGTCTTGGCCTCGGTGCATCGGCACGGGTCCATCTCGGTCTTGACCTTGTAACCCTGGCGCGGACCTATCTCGGTCTTGGCCTCGGTGCATCGGCACGGGTCCATCTCGGTCTTGACCTTGTAACCCTGGCGCGGACCTATCTCGGTCTTGGCCTCGGTGCATCGGCACGGGTCCATCTCGGTCTTGACCTTGTAACCCTGGCGCGGACCTATCTCGGTCTTGGCCTCGGTGCATCGGCACGGGTCCATCTCGGTCTTGACCTTGTAACCCTGGCGCGGACCTATCTCGGTCTTGGCCTCGGTGCATCGGCACGGGTCCATCTCGGTCTTGGCCTTGGTGCATCGGCACGGGTCCATCTCGGTCTTGACCTTGTAACCCTGGCGCGGACCTATCTCGGTCTTGGCCTCGGTGCATCGGCACGGGTCCATCTCGGTCTTGACCTTGTAACCCTGGCGCGGACCTATCTCGGTCTTGGCCTCGGTGCATCGGCACGGGTCCATCTCGGTCTTGACCTTGTAACCCTGGCGCGGACCTATCTCGGTCTTGGCCTCGGTGCATCGGCACGGGTCCATCTCGGTCTTGACCTTGTGAAATCCTGTTTGTCCCTTGTTGCCGTGTTTCTGTCGTCGAGCATAATGGTTGATAGGTCAAAATTTGACATAAACGTGTGGAAGGGATACCGTTCTTGGAGGTCCCGTCCTCTTGGTGGCGTCTGAAGTCCCTCCGCATTCTGCGGATTTGACGGATGACTGGTATCTCTATCGGCCATGGTAGCTGATTATTCTGATCGCGGGTGGGTTCGAAAAAAGTGTGTGCGGTGTTGCTTTGTTGTTGTTTTTTTTGTTGGGTCCCACAGATGGCGCCAATTTGATTGATCAAATAATCGCACTATGGCTCAACCGAAGGTGTGAGAGGGGTTTTGGGTGTTTTGTGGGCGATTTCCTTCCGGTCAGAGGGCCGTAGGCCGCTTTACGCCTGATTGATGTTTATGGTTTTGTCACCGAGCCTTGGTGTTACGTTATGTGAGGAGTGTATGTGATAGTTAGGGATTTAGAGGTTGAATATGTTGGTCCTGTGCCGTATGGTATCCTCCTCTTTATATAGAGTGTAGAAACTTGGAGAGGAGGGTAAGAGAATTAGGGTAAATCTCTTCCTCTTTTAAGAATATCTTCTATCTTTTAGGAAGATTTATGATAATGAGCTGCGTCCAGAATAGTCGGACCTAAATATATGTTTCCTCTTATGTATATTCCTCCGGAGCTACGTAACTCTAACTTAGGTGCTCCGGGATTATTTCTGCGTACGGAGGCAATGCTCCGTATAGACATTTTTACCTGTTCGAAGGTATCTTCTTCGATTACGGAGGTAAAACTCCATATAGGGTATATCATCCACTTTCATATCTATTCGATCAATCTCTCTCATTTTCTAAAAAACTGTGTACTGTTCTATTAATTTTTCTAATTCCTTCTTCAAAATTCTTATTTCTTATAATGGCATCATCATCTGTTTCTCCTCCCTCTGCTACTAATTCTCAATCAGATTCTTCATCTGAATCTGATATTCTATACCCAGCTCCGGTAAGCATTAACAAGCTTTCACCCTATGTGGTGGGAGATTAGGTTGTGGTTGTTCCTGCTGATCTTGATACAGGTAAAATCAAGATTGTCAGTCTCGTTTCTGCCAATGTTCATCCTCCTGCCTGGGCTAAGGGGTATGATGAAGTGGTGTCATTCTTATGGCATCATCCATTAGGCAAAATGCTGATCGAGCAACCAACGGTGGTGTTTAAAGATCTTTTGTGTGAATTTTGGGCAAGTTGTTATGTCAAACAGAACAAGGAAGGAGATCCTGCAATCTATGGCACTATCCTCAATGGTAAGAAAAAGGTATATATTTCTCTTAAGAGGATTAGGTCTGCGTTTGAGCTGTCTTATATGCCTGATGATATTTATGAAAGTTTGGTGTCACATGCTGAAGCCAAAAGTGTTTTACAAGATGTTGGTTATGATGGTCCATTGGCTTCAGTTGTTAAAATGAAACATTTAACTGGAATATGGAACTATCTTTTAAGCACTCTTTCTAAATCTTTACAAGTAAAGGCAGGCAGCTTTGACCAACCTAATGCTTTAGAATTGCAAATTTTTCATGCTATGGTCACTATGACCAGAATAGATTTTGCTGCTGTAATTTTTAAGGACTTAGTTGGCCGAGTCAATAATAAGAGTCTTACCATACCTTATGGTAGGATTCTTGCACTCATTATTGAAGCAATCTTAGATAGTGATTTCAGTCTGGCAACTGGTCAGACTGTCGAATGTAAGGCCATAAATAATAACATTTTCAATAGTCCTAAGGTAACTGCGCAGGGTCTGACCCCAGCAATGCAGACCTACCTTAATTATTGCAGGACAAGGGAGAGAGAGGAAGCTGTCCCTTCTTCGACGCGATCTGAGTCTGACACTCAATCTGCCAATCAGGGGGACCAAGGTACACATGCTTCTGAACCCTCAAACTCTTCCAAATCTATTCATTCTTCTTCTCCTTCAAAAGAGGGTGAAGGGTTGGCCACATCATCAGCCACCCTAGCCACACCCTCATTCATTCCTTCAAAATCCGCTTCTAAAAGACCCATTGTTGAGGACTTAGTACCTCACAATGCTAAAAAGCAAAGATCTAAAAGGAAATCTGTATCAGCTTCTGGGGTTGACAAATCAACAACTATAAGACTTAAAGTCCCCCAAGGTGCATTGGAAGATGAGGACCGTTCCAAAGCTGACTCTGCCACCCAAGCTGATAAGCCGAAATCACCATGCCCATCTGCACTCTCCCAAAAGAGTGTAGACGAGTTAAAGGGATCACTTGATACTACCCAACCCTCCAAACAGGGTGAAGGTATTGAAACAAAGACCTCCTCCCAAGGTCATACTGAGTCTGAGCCTAAATCGCCATCATCGCCTCTAAAAAGGATTGATGATATCATTA
>CM067173.1:97315925-97328756 GCA_034093135.1 Erigeron breviscapus | reverse complement strand
TTGTCCCATCTCGATAACTTAAATTTCGTTTATGCTCAACTTCCCAACATCGCGCGCGTAGTCAAAGCCCTTATAGACTTCTGAGACGTGAATAAGCATGTAGTGAAAGACGGGAGAGAGATTGGAAGAAAAACGAAGTGGAATGGACTTCGCCGTGAAGTCGCCGACGACAAGAAGTGATCATGATATGCCGAAACCGGTAAAATGACAACTGGGCACATTAGTATGTAGAAGAAATGGGTTAGGTACACGAAGATTCGATTTCTGTCCTTCCAGATAAGGGAAGTCGCTTAACTCCAATTCAGGGAGCCATCCAATGAACAACGGGCACTCAAACCGACTTGAGACTTGATCACATGTGAAGATAATGTACTTATAACTATGACGACAATCCTGTGCAATGACGGTTGTTACGCGAGTATTCGAATGTCACGGGCCGAGGAGCTAAGTAGAAGCTGATGAAATGCATGAAGAGTTGAGGGCTATTCGAGCTCTCTTGTTGAGGAATGAAGAAGAGTTGAATCAACTTAGGGCTGAAAGAGAAGCTAACTTGCAACGGTATGAGCATACGGATGGGAATTACTCCAACCGCTCAAACCGTACCGAGCCATCAATGGTAAGGTCACAAGTTGCTCCTGAAAATGTTGTTGCTAATGTGAATGGTGTTAATAATGTGGCGGAGCCTCGTGTTGTAGTCGCTCCTCGTACTAGTAACTTTAAGTATGAGAGCTTTCAGAAATGTGGAGCAAAGGCATTTGATGGTACTCTAGATGCTGTAGGTGCCATGGAATGGTTGGATGATATCGAGGTTGTGTTTGCTTCATGTTATTGCCCTGCGGATATGAAGGTATTGTGTGCTTCCCGTATGTTGAAGAAGAATGCTCGTAATTGGTGGAGGGTTGCTACTATTTCTTTGACCGAGGTGCTAGCTAATATGCTTTGGGGTACCTTTAAGGAGAAGTTCTTTGAAGAATATGTGGGTACTCGTGAACTGAGGTTGATTGAGAAAGAATTCAGAGCTTTAACAGCTAAGCCGGGTGCCATAACTGAGTATGCCCACTCATTTATGGAAAAGCTTAAGTTTGTTGGTCATTTGGTTCGTAGAGATGTGGATCAGGTTGAAGCTTACTGTAATGGTCTTCCCGCTAGCTATCGTGGCCTTTGTAGACAACACATTACATTGTCTGCTGCGATTAAGGAGTCCAAGAGGTTGGATGATGATTTCAAGGGTGAAAAGGTTGTAGTGAAAGCTAATGATGATAAGCAATCAGGTTTAAAAAGGAAGCATGAGGGGTCAAGTGGATCTAATAGGAAGTTCAAGAAAGGTCCGTCTTCAAGAAGTGGGGGCAGCAGCTATGCAAAGCCAAAGAATTGGTGTGGTACTTGTAAGGCGCCTCACTCGGGTCCATGTTCAGATAAGGCCCGAAGGTGTGATACTTGTGGTGGTACGGGTCATCCTACTTCAGGATGCAAGGACAAGCCAAAGTGTTATCGGTGTCAACAAACCGGTCATTTCATCAAGGATTGCCCACAAGGAAGAGATGATGGAAAGAAGACGGCTGTCCAAAAGCCTAAAGCTCGAGCCTTTCAGCTGACAGTCGAAGCTGCCAAGGATAACGACGAGGTAGTAAGCGGTACATTTCTTGTTAACTCAAAACCTGCTTCTGTACTTTTTGATTCGGTTGCAAATAGATCTTTTGTGTCCACTTTATTTGCTCCTAAGCTTGATAGGGTCACTACTCCTCTTGATTGCTCTATAGAGGTTGAAATTGCTAACGGTACCATTAGTGACATTCAAGTAGGTTATGATGATTGTTCTATTGAGATTGAAGGTCGCTCTTTTCCGGTTCAATTATTGCTTACCACTCTAGCCGGTTTTGATATAGTGATAGGTATGGACTGGTTGTCTCAAAATGATGCTACTATTATATGTTCTCAAAAGGTCGTACGATTCGCTACTCCGGATGGTGAGGTCATTTCCGTTTATGGAGATAAGAAGAAGGGGAGCATAAAGATTATTAATTTGATGAAGGCTCTTAATTGCATTCGGCATAACAAGAATCACTTTCTTGCCTATGTTATCGATACACGAAAAGGGAAGTCTCCGATCCCTAACGTTGATGTAGTTTCTGAATTTTCTGATGTCTTTCCGGATGATCTTCCCGGTATTCCTCCCGATCGAGAGGTCATCTTTCAGATTGATCTCGTACCCGGTGCTACTCCTATTGCAAAAGCACCATATCGTTTAGCTCCTACAGAAATGAAAGAGTTAATGTCCCAGCTTCAAGAGCTACTTGACAAAGGTTTCATACAACCAAGTTCCTCGCCTTGGGGAGCTCCGGTTCTTTTTGTCAAAAGAAAGACGGTTCTATGCGCATGTGCATAGACTACCGTGAGCTGAATAAACGAACGGTTAAGAATAAGTATCCTCTCCCGCGTATTGATGATCTCTTTGATCAGCTCCATGGTGCTTCTTACTTCTCTAAGATTGATTTGCGGTCTGGCTATCATCAATTAAAAGTCAAAAAGGAAGATGTGGCCAAGACAGCTTTTCGTACACGTTATGGGCATTATGAGTTTCTTGTCATGCCCTTTGGGTTGACAAATGCTCCAGCCGCTTTTTATGGATTTAATGAATCGGGTATGTCGCCCATTCTTAGATCATTTTGTGATTGTCTTCATTGACGATATTCTAATTTATTTAAAGTCCGAAGCCGAGCACCGTGAGCACTTAAGAGCCGTTCTTGAGGTTCGTAGGGAGAAAAAGATATATGCAAAGTTCTCAAAGTGTGAATTCTGGCTTCGAGAAGTTCAATTTCTCGGGCATGTTATCTCTTCTGAAGGTATAAAGTTGATCCTGCCAAGATTGAAGCTGTATCTAAATGGGAACAGCCAAAGACACCCACAGAGATTAAGAGTTTCCTCGGTTTAGCTGGCTATTATAGGAGGTTTATTCAAGATTTCTCCCGAATAGCTAAGCCAATGACTGAATTGACAAAGAAAGGAGTAAAGTTTGTATGGACGGAAGCTCAAGAAAAGGCCTTTCAAAAGCTTAAGACAAAGTTATGTGAAGCTCCTGTCCTAGCCTTACCCGAAGGTACTGATGATCTTGTTGTTTATAGTGATGCTTCTATTTCAGGTTTGGGTTGCGTCCTTATGCAAAGGGACAAAGTTATTGCATATGCTTCACGTCAGTTGAAGCCTCATGAAAAGAATTACCGACCCATGATCTTGAATTGGCTGCAGTAGTGTTTGCTTTGAAGTTGTGGAGGCATTACTTATATGGCACCAAATGTACATTGTTTACGGATCATAAGAGTTTACAATATGTGTTCTCACAAAAGGAAATGAATGTAAGGCAAAGGAGATGGATGGAACTTCTGAAAGATTATGATTGTGAGATTAAGTATCATCCCGGTAAAGCTAATGTGGTGGCGGATGCATTAAGTAGGAAAGTGCAGAATTTTTCTTGTAGATTGATGAGCATGGTTGTTCAAGCCAAGTCGGGGTTACTCGACCGCATCAAGGAAGCACAAGTTAAGGCTTTAATGAAGGATAATATCGATAATGAGAGTATTGGAAAGAAGAGAAGACTTGTGATGGAGACGAACAGCCGTGGATTTAAGACTTATAAGGGTCGAATTATGGGTACCATTGCTTGGTGGTAACCGAGAATTGATCCTTGAAGAAGCTCATAGGTCAAGATATTCAGTCCATCCAGGTATTACCAAGATGTATGCAGATTTGAAGCCCATCTATTGGTGGCCAACATTAAGGGAGAAGTTGCTCATTTTGTTGAAAGATGTTTGATGTGTGCACGTGTGAAAGCTGATCACAAAAAGCCATATGGAATGTTGCATCAATTGGAGATTCCGGAATGGAAATGGGACCATATTACTATGGATTTTGTGACCAAACTACCAAGAACACCGAAAGGAAATGACATGGTATGGGTTATTGTGGATAGATTGACAAAGAGTGCTCATTTCTTGGCAACAAGACAAGATGTACCACTAAATAAGATGGCAAAGATGTATGTGGATGAGATCGTAGCAAAGCATGGTGTTCCTTTATCCATTGTTTCAGACCGAGACACGAGATTTGTGTCTAACTTTTGGAAGGGTCTTCAGCGAGAGTTAGGTACTAGAATTAATTTGAGCACCGCCTATCACCCTCAAACTGATGGGCAAAGTGAAAGGACCATACAAACGTTGGAAGACATGTTGAGAGCTTGTGTATTAGGGTATGGTGGAGCATGGGATGAACACTTGAAATTGATCGAATTCACTTATAATAACAGCCATCATGCAAGTATTGGAATGCCACCATTTGAAATGCTTTATGGTAGGAGATGTAGGACTCCGAGTTGTTGGATGGAACCCGGTGAAAAGCAGTTTACGGGTCCTGAAATCATTGAAATCTCAGCTGAAAAAGTTAATGTGGCAAAGGAAGCACTTCGTGTGGCTAGAGAAAGACAAAAGACTTACGCCGACAAGAAAAGGAAGCCAATTGAATTCCAAGTTGGTGATTTGGTAATGCTGAAAGTTTCCCCATGGAAAGGAGTAATTCGTTTTGGAAAGAAAGGGAAAGCTAAGCCCACGTTTCATAGGACCTTTCAAAATTCTGAAACGTATCAAGGATGTAGCTTATCAATTGGAACTACCCCCAGAATTGGATGGAATTCACCACACATTTCATGTTTCGTATTTGAGGAAGTGTTTGGCCAATGAGTCAAGTGTTATTCCAATTGAGGATGTGAGCATTAATCCTCAGAAAAGAATAGTGGATGAACCAGTAGCGATACTCGGAAGAAAGCAAAAGAAACTTCGCCGAAAGTTGATTGATCTTGTGTTGATTAAATGGAAGCATAACCACGGTGAAAGTTTAACTTGGGAGACCGAGGCAGTGATGAAAGAGAAATATCCAGATTTGTTCACTTCTGAGGCGATTCCGAGGACGGAATCCTCTTAAGGGGGAGGTAATTGTAACATCCCAAACGTTTTATGTTTGACTATTTGACTTTCCGTTAGTTAACGTTAGGTCTATTATGTTTATGTGCCTTATAAGGAATTATGTGATTAAATGCTTATGTGTTTAATATGAAATGAAGTAAAGTGAATTAAATGAAAGTAATTTAAAGTAAAGTATGAAAGTTAAGTGCTTGTTAGATCGTTAAGTCTCCCGGTAAGTAATTAAGCTACGAAAGTAAAGTTAGGAAGTCGAGGGGCCTATGGGCACTAAAGGAAACTTATGGTCAGGAGTTTAAGGTCTAGTGAGACCCCAATAGCTGCAAATTTTCGTGATTAAGCCCTAGGAACAGATCCCCTCCCTCTCAAGACAAGTTTTCCCCAAGAATCAATCGTTTCGTGTCATTTCGATCAAGTTTGATTAAGATTTCGAATCCTCGAAGTCATCTACAGGTATTATGGTTGATCTTACTCTTAAATCTGATCATGTATGTCTTTGTAGTGATTTCGATCCAGGCCATAGGGTTTGGGTTGGGTTATTTGATCAAACGTTTATTGAATTCATGTTCGGGTGTTTTAAAGATTGAATCATGATGTAAAGGATTAAGGGATTAATAGGATGGTTTAAGTTGATGAAAGTGCAATTGAAAGGATTAATTTTAAGTCCCCAGGTTGGATTTGGGGTATGGGTTCGTATGGAATTCGTTTAGTCATAGAACAAAGATTAGGTTTCTGGTCGACACTCCAGGTGCGACGCACCAGTAGGGTGGTGCGGCGCACCACAGGCCATTTTGGAAAAATGGTGTTCAGCCAAAAGCCCGATATGCGACGCACCAAGGGAAGGTGCGGCGCACATTCTTATGTTCAGAATTTCTGATCATTTTATGCGGCGCACCTGCTTATGTTTAGAAATCCCCTGATGATTTGTGCGACGCACCATGTGGGAGGTGCGACGCACCTCTTGTCCAGTTTTCATAAAACATTTCGTTTAGCTTATATTTCGATCTTATATTCATTCTAGGTTGTCGGGAGCACTTAGCAAGCACTATAAGATACTTTTTAACTTGTTGGTAAGCTGTATCGAGGTAAGATAACATCTTTTGTCACCTGTTGGTACAACAAAACACGTTTTCATAAGTTAAACCTTCCAATTGAATATGTATGTACATTTTATGTTCATGGGTGACTATGGGAGGTTGCAAAGGGATATATTACTTACCGTTTACGATGATTAACATTCATATGCAGGTTGCAATGGTATGTGGTAAGTATGTATGCATGAAATGATGAAATGATTATGAATGCATGAAATGATGAAATGATTATGTATGTATGAAATGATGAAATGATACGATATATGTTGCATGTGTGGCTTGATCACCTAGTCACTAGTCCTTGATTAGGATTGCCATGTTCACGTGCACGTTAAGGGCCCTAAAGTAAAAGATGATATGTGATTAGCTTAGGTGAAAGAGCAGCCTAAACTAATTAAGCGATTAAAGTCTCGAGCATTATGTAAAGTCTTGTGTTAAGCTTAACCCGTGCTAGCTCTTCGGGGCTGGTGCGTACGTGGTCACTTGAGTTGCTCCTTGTGGCATAGTTACGTTTGAGTATTCCGGGTGAAGTAACTAACCACCAGTGCGTAAAGGCATAAACGGTTTATTCAGTTGGATTGACTTTGTCATTCCTTAACGACGCCGATGGACCACCTTATGGTTTACCCATCATGTCGGGTGTGAGGACTCAATGTATGGTCTATGACCGCCTACACACAACCCCACATCCCTATGCAAGTGGCATAAGTCACTTAGCCTACGTCTTGGCAAAGGAATAAAGAAAGAAAGATGAAGAAAAAAGTATAGGCACACTTTAGGACATGTTGAACCTAATGTGTATCTTATGATGTTATGTATGTGTGTGATATTAACTTAAAATGCAGATTTGTTAATATATGAAATTGGCAAACGTTTTCAAGTTATGTTATCTTACTTAGCTAATTTTATTAGCTAACACTTGTTCTTTGAAAATGTTGTGCCTTCAGGATAATCAAGTGAGCTAGGCGAGGATTAGCTTGGTGAGACTTGGGTAGACGAATAAAGAAGATTAGCTAAGACATTAAACGCTTAGACTTCCTTTTAGCCTCTTGTTTGGCTATTTCATTTATGATTAAAGACTTGTATTAATGTGGCATTTATGTTGGTGCCAAAGCTTGGATTTACTTTTATTGTTTTGATGATGCTAGTAGTAACACCAAATTTTAAAGGTACCATCCGTTACGGATGGGGCAGATTTTGAAAGTGATCCTTTCCGCTTATTTTAAACGCCGTTTGGCAAAGTTTTGAAAAATCCAAGTTTTTAAACGACGGGTGTTACAAAGTGTACTTCGTAGGCAGTCTTCTTATGTCTTTGATGTAGACTGACCGGTTTTGGGTGTGACAAGCAGTTGCAACTGCTCAGCCCAAAAACTGGTGGGAAGACCTGATTCAGATAACATACTTCTGGCTGCTTCTATCAGTGTGCGATTCTTTCTTTCAACAACTCCATTCTGCTCTGGAGAGTGTACTGATGAGAAGTTTTGAGAGATGCCAGTGTCATTGCAAAATGTTTCAAGTACCTTATTTTGAAATTCAGTACCATTATCACTTCGCAACTGACAAACTTTTTGAGTATACTTGAGTTCAATTCTTTTGATGAGAGATATGATTTCAGCAGGTGCATCACTTTTGGATCTGATGAATACCACCCAGCAGTATCTGGTGAATTCATCGACCACAACTAGAGTGTACTTCTTTCCAGCTCTAGTTTGAACATTCACTGGACCAAAAAGATCCATATGAAGCATGTGAAGAGGTCAGTGATGCTAAAGTTTTGCTGAGTTTTGAAACTGACCCTTTTCTGCTTGCCCATCTCACACCCTGGACATGACTTTTCTTTATTGAAAGAAATTTGAGGTATCCCATCAACCAGTTGCTTGCGAGACAACTTATTAATATTTTTGAAATTAAGATGGGATAATCTTTTATGCCACAGCCAGTTGGTGTCCTCATCAGCTTGGTATAGAAGCACTGCTCTTTTGGAGCTGGTTCCATATCCATGATGTACACATTTCCTTTTCTTGGTGCAACCATCACCACTTTCCAATCCTTGTTAAATATGGTGCCTTGAGCAATATCGAACAAAACTCTGAAGCCATCATCACAAAGTTGGCTGACACTGATCAGGTTGTATTTCAAACCATTCACAAATGCAACTCTTTTGAATTCGACTTGTCCATTATTGAGCACACCATATCCTTCAGTCTTTCCAGATTGATCATTACCAAACGTCACTGTCAGTCCATCTTGGACAGTGAACTCTTCAAGCAGGGCTTACATCCAGTCATAGTCCGGCCAGCAGCGCTGTCCAGATACCAGATATTCTTCTTTCGATCGCCCTGCACACCCACAAAAATCATCAGTTATTTTGGTGAACCCATCTTTTCTTGATGGGTTCACTGGACTTCTCTACAGAAGTCACAGTTGATTGTTGTGGTTTTGAACTGGAGGCTGCATCTGGAGCTTTTTCACCAGCTCCAGGTGCAGGAGTAAAACCAAATTGGTATTTGATACCTACTCCCCTTTTTCTTATCAGTTTTAGTTCCAGATGGAACATTCTTTGTTTTAGTTTTAAAGGGGGTTTTAATATTTTGTTTTAAAACTGGAGGTGATGAACCTCCTTCCAGATTTTTAATCCGGGCAGTACAACTCTGAACCTGTCGAGACAAAAGTTGGAGTTGACTTTCCAGTTTAAACAAAATATCTTTTTCATCAGGCAGCTGAACCTCGGACCTTGGTTCAGCTGGAGTTTTAGTCTGTCGGGTCTTGGGCTCCTTAGACTTATGAGGTAAAGGCTTGTTACCAGTGGCCTTTTTGACTGGAGCTTTAGCCTGTTTGGCTCCAGTTTTAACCTCAATGGGGGTGGTCTCAATGGGTTCAGTTTCAACAGCTTCAGGTTGATCATAAGAAGTTTCAACCCTGAGAGCTGGAGGCAATGCATGAAGATCTGGTATGAGAGCTGCCATCTCCAGATCTCCAGATTTCCATGCATTCTTCTGGGCATCGATAGTTCTAGAAAATGCATCATAGTTCTTACCAGATGCTTTTACCAATGACTTGATAATCTTTTGTTCTTTTTCAAGATCAGAAAATATTTTTTGATTATCAAGTTCCAAAGCCTCAATTTTTAAAACTGACTCCTTGAGAGCCAACTGGACACTTTGTAAATCATTCAGTTGTGGTTTAACATTGTTCAGTTCAATTAAGATAGTGTCAAGATATCTTTCACTATCTGCTCTTACAGTTTCCACAAAAGCTAAATCACCACTTAATGATTCAGCCAGGTCCAGTTTCAGTTCAGGTCAACCTGATTATCATAGTCACATACCTTTTTCAAGATGATGTCCACCCATCTTCCAGTGATGACATCTTCTTTTGCCACGTGCTGTTGTTGATCTTCCAAGGCCATGAAACACATGTCCCTTTCCTCTTCTTCATCAGCTGATGAGTCATCAGAGTACTCCCATTTTCCCTCAGTTTGTGCCATTAAGCACTGATCCTTTTCCTTTTCCATGGACAAGAGGGCAATCTGGGCCTTAAGCTTCTTATATTTAGCTTTGTAGCTATCATCAGGCCGATTGAAATTAGGGACAGGGGGGCCAGTTTGGTTGTTCAACTGACTAGATCTGCATTCCTTCATAAAATGACCTTTCTTACCGCATTTATAGCAGGTAAGATTGGTTTTATCCAGAGAGCTGGAGCTGGAAGCAATGTTTGGGCCATTAAATCTTTTAGATTTATGCTTAAACCTGTTAAAGGTTTTAGCAATCATGGCTACCAGATCATCATCGTCAGTTTCCTCACAACCATCACTGATTTCAGTGGTCAGACCAGAGTTCAAGAAACTGTTTAACATCTCCTTCATTGAGTGTACCTGGACACTCTCTACAGACATTAAAGCAGCACAAGGTCGCTCAGTTACACTAGCAACCTTGGGACTCTGGGCATGGTTCATGGCATCATGCTCAGCCACCAGTCTTGCAGCATTGTTATCTTCAGTGAATCTGAAGGCTCCATAGAGCGATGCAAGAGTATGGCTGGGCAAGGTTTTACCTTGTCTTAAGACAAGAACCATGTTTTCCCATTTGGAAGGAAGAATATCACAAAACTTCTCAAGAAGAATATCCTTATCCTTCTCTACACCCAAGCCTCTCAACTGATTAATGAGGCTATAAAATCTGGTGTATGTACCAGTTAGACTTTCATTGGGCAAGGCAAAGAAGGATTCATACTTCTTGTTCAAGGCAACTTTTCTGGTGACAATAGTGTCATCACCTCCTTCAAACTGAATAACTAATTCATCCCACATTGACTTTGCACTGGGGAACAACACAAGTGTTGGAATTAAATCTTCAGGGACAGCTCCAAGGATCATGTTCTTGAGTCTGGTGTCCAGATCTACAAGTCTACGATCCTCATCAGACCAATGGTCTTATAGCTTTTCTCTTGAACCTCTTCTTCCAGTTGGATCTAGAAGAGGACTTACCCAAGAGACATGGGTATATATGGTCCATCCTTAAGGATTTTCAACATATACCTCTCTATCCCACCAAAATGCAAAAGCATTCTAGCCTTCCATGTACCAAAAGTCTCACTGTTTCCATCAAATTTTGGAACAGGAGTGTTAGAGTAATGTACATGGACGTGATTTGGGGTAGTAGGAGGAGGAGGGTTTGTATTAACATTTTGAAAAGGTTGTGCATTAGTATTCAAGGGGTTTTCACCTGAACCAGAACCATCTCCACATTCAGTAGTGTTCATCTTAGCAGATCTAGGCAAGTTTATTAGCCTTCTGCTCTGATACCACTTGTAAGTCCCAACTCAATAGATGGTACTACCTGAAGACACCTCAATGTCGATGGTGGAGTTACTTTGCAATATAAGCCCTGAACTGGAGACGACCAGTTACAGAGAGTATAAACCAAGTTCTAGATAGATTACTTATTAAGTGACAATAAGTAAAGAACAATGCAATAATACAAATAACTTGTAAAGTAAATTGGTGAGACAATATGTAATTTTCAAGTGTAATTTATTTATTAATGTAAATAAATTACAAGGTTGTTGCGGAACCAAGATAATACAAGAATGTAAATATCCTAACAACCTATGAACTACAATTGATCTACACTTGGAATTTCTCAAAACAATCGAAACACTTAAAGTTGTGAAATGTTCCTTTTAACGATTGAGAGAATATTGCACAAGTTCACCAAGAATATTGCAGGTATGCAAAGTGTGAATTCTATCGAAGTGTATTCGAAGAAGTAAATATTCTTGTTGTGCAATGACTTGTATTTATAGGCAAAGTTAACATTGGGATGTTAACTTGGCCGTACAAATGTGGTTGAGAGCATTTAAGGAATAACATTTAATTCCTTAAAATGCAGTGTAAAGTTGCAGCATAAAGCAACTTTATTCAACCAGCTTTATGTACCTTTTATTACTTAAATAATAAGATGAATCTTATTATCCGGGTAAAAGCACATAAAGCATAAAAGTCAATTCCTCATAATCAGTGTAAAGCTTTGTAAGAGCTTTCCACTGACGGTCTCCAGTTTGTAACTGACTAGAATGTCAACTGGGCTTCGCTGCCATTGTCATTCTCTATCTTCCACTTGTTGTCTTCGACTTCAACTGGAATGATTCTTCAACTGGTCAGTTCTCAACTGGAGGAAGTCTTCAGTTGCGTTAACTGTACGATGCAACTGGACTTCAATATATTTCTGGACAAATCTTCTGGGTCTCCAGGTGCAACTGGAGACTGGCCAGTTTACCAGTAAACTGGTCCTAACAGTATTGTAATATCTTATGGAAGCAAGTGTTATTCAAGCTGCATCAACAATGTTTTAGCATTCAATCCAAGTCGAAGAGAAGGATTGAAGATAGAAGACCAAGCTGGCAGTGGAAGGCAGCTTGGGATTAGCAGTCAGCTTGGAAACACTTAGGCAGATCGGTGCTTTGACAAATGGGCCAATCTGTGTCTGACAATCAAGTGAAGATAACAACCTGGATTGAAGATAAGGACAAATGACGTGACTAGGAAGATTCCTAGGATCCAGGTTGGTGGTTGGATTTACATATGCGTGTCCATACTCTTATTGGATGAAAAAGAATGAGTGGCAGTACTTGGGGACCACAAGTACTATGAATAGGCACGATCAAATATTCCTCTGACATCCAATAGAAGATGAATACGTGGTTGAATTGGACACCAAGTAAAGAAGGGCTTTCGCCTATAAAAGCCTCATTCCTTGATTGCATATGGGTGGACATTCCTGAGAATCATTCTTCACATAAGTTTTCTTTGCTCTTACACACAGCTTAGTCTGTTAGAGATCAGCTTGGGCTGATTCTCTTGAGTAGAAACTTGTTGATTGTAATTTGTCATTTCAGAGGGTTGTTTAGATATCTGTAGGCTATCTTGTTTCCGCAACAACCCTATAATTCTTTGTATAGATTATTTCTTAATAAAGGATTACTTTGAAAATTACTATCTGTGTGCAAGAATGTCTTTTATATTTACTGCTTTACTCCTTTACTGTTTTATTGATTCATGTTCTTTACTTACTTAATATATAAGTTGAGTCTTTAAAACGTTTATTTAAAAGTTTGTAAAGATCGAATTAAGTTGTATTCACCCCCTCTACAACTGTTCTGTGTACAATATACTTTGGTATATTGATACACCTTGGGACGTGTCACAATTACATACCCAAAACAATAAAAACAACACAATAATAAGTACAATAGATAAAATGCTTATATGA
>CM067173.1:97255925-97310925 GCA_034093135.1 Erigeron breviscapus | reverse complement strand
TCTTCGCATGCCCTCACAATAATACATCACTTTTGATCAAAAAAAAATAAAAACAAAACCCTTGTTTGATTGCTTGTTTTAGTTCGACCAAAAATAAATCACCAACAAAAACTAAAAACCACCGTCGTCTCACAATTGCAAGCCGCAATTCGTTAATGTCGAGTAACAATTAATTGCAAAGTCACATTCACTTTAACAATTAATTGCAACCAATTATCACGTTCACTTCCCACCGACCCAAATTGGAGAGCACCAATTAATTAATTCGACATCCTTTGGAATTAATTAATCGCCTTTGTTCTGACAGATAATTCGTATGATTTTTTTAGTCGACTAAAACCCAACAAGAACGAAAGAATCGAAAAACAATGGAGTCGTAACACAAGTACGGTATGATTCGAAACACAAGCTCTGATACCAATTAAAAGAGATCAACACACAATGTAAATCTAAACTTGGCTTGTTATTAATTCGAATGAATAAAACAAATACATTACCTTTGTATTTATAGGCAACAAACTACCTATTAGACTCAAACTAGGACAAACTACCTTATTAGATTTAAACTAGGACTAGGAAACTAATCTCAAAACCTAACCCTTGGGCCCCAAGTTTTGATCCTTTAAAACTTAGAAACAAGATTTACCAACATTCACCCCCCTAATCTTGTGACACTGATAAGTCCACGCATCTCGATGAACTTGTCCTGCGCCAACGCTTTAGTTAGAATGTCCGTCCTTTGTAACTCGCCACTCACATGCTCCACTTTACCTTGTTCACTCTCGGCACACTCCTTATAAGACATCTTATAAGTACGATTTTGGGAGCGGGGTACCTTCATCAAAAGTTTGCCATCCGTTTCGTACATCCTCAACACACCTTGATGGATAATTATCTTGTATCCAATCTCATCGAGTTGACCGATACTTATCAAATTACTTTTAAGTTCCGGTATATAATACACGTCTTGTAATACTCGTTGTGTATCGGATTTACCTTGTAAAGTCACTGTTCCTTTACCCTCTATACGAACACATGAGCCATCCCCGAATTTTACTTTCCCAACAATCCTTCGGTCGAGTTTAGTGAGCATGTCAAGATATCCTGACATGTGATTACTAGCACCGTTATCAAACAACCAAACTTCTCCATTGTTTTCATCCGCATACTTCCTAGGGTCAGCCTTTTCCTCATTCAAGAACACCACATCTTTTTCGTCATGAACTGCCATGTACAGTGCGGCTTCCTCTTCTTGAACTAAGTTAGTCTCGTCTGTTGTGACTTTCCGTGTTGGGCAATTTAATGAGAAGTGTCCCAATGCGTCACAACGAAAACACTTCAAATTGGATCGATCTTTCTTGGTACCGGTCTCTTTTTCTTATCCCCGATATTTGCTTTTCCCATGTCTTTGATCCTGCTTTGAATGTGTATTCCCAGCTTTGGACTTTATTGTCTGTTTTTCTTTCTCCTTCCATTCGTCGTATGTCAGCAACAGTTGGTCTGAGGAGTCTCTGTCTTCTTGGTGATTGATTCTTTCTTCATACGCTAGTAAACGTCCTACTACTTCGTCATACTTTGCCTTTTTTAGATTTATCGATTGCTCGATGGATGCAACTATTTGTATATATTTTTTTATCCATGCCGAGTAGAAACTTCTTTACCAAGCGATGTTCATCAATTACCTCACCAAGGGTCGCAGCCCGTGATGCAATACCGGATATCTTTCCTGCGAAATCTGATATGGAGCTAGATTCCTTCATCCTTAGACCTTAAAACTCTGACAATAACGTTTGGAGGCTTGCATCCTTAACCCGATCAACTCCTTGACTTCGGGATGTAATTGTATCCCATATCTCTTTAGCCGTCTCGCTATTACCCACTTATAACACGAGTTCTTCGGGTATCGCTTCAAACAGTAGGGTGATCGCGATCGAGTCCTTGTGATCGTCAATGGTTGTCCCCGGTTCAATGTTTTCCCATACTTTATGCATCTTGAAAATTGCCTTCATCTTCATCGACCAAACCGTGTAGTTTGTTTTTGTTAGCATAGGACATCGAACATATGGGAGAATCGTCTTGCTATCTTGCGAGGTTGAAGTTGATGGTGCCATGATTCTATTACTGTCTTCTTGCGTGTTGAACCCAAATCACTTCTGATCTTCGCATGCCCTCACAATAATACATCACTTTTGATCAAAAAAAAATAAAAACAAAACCCTTGTTTGATTGCTTGTTTTAGTTCGACCAAAAATAAATCACCAACAAAAACTAAAAACCACCGTCGTCTCACAATTGCAAGCCGCAATTCGTTAATGTCGAGTAACAATTAATTGCAAAGTCACATTCACTTTAACAATTAATTGCAACCAATTATCACGTTCACTTCCCACCGACCCAAATTGGAGAGCACCAATTAATTAATTCGACATCCTTTGGAATTAATTAATCGCCTTTGTTCTGACAGATAATTCGTATGATTTTTTTAGTCGACTAAAACCCAACAAGAACGAAAGAATCGAAAAACAATGGAGTTGTAACACAAGTACGGTATGATTCGAAACACAAGCTCTGATACCAATTAAAAGAGATCAACACACAATGTAAATCTAAACTTGGCTTGTAAATAATTCGAATGAATAAAACAAATACATTACCTTTGTATTTATAGGCAACAAACTACCTATTAGACTCAAACTAGGACAAACTACCTTATTAGATTTAAACTAGGACTAGGAAACTAATCTCAAAACCTAACCCTTGGACCCCAAGTTTTGATCCTTTAAAACTTAGAAACAAGATTTACCAACATGCTATACGCAAGTACGCTTTTATAAGAGAATATTCGCTTTCACTAGAAAAGTCAAAGTACCATACGAGAAGCATCAATGTATACTTCCCCGTATGGTGGGTACGGTGTCGGTAAGTATACATGTATACTCCCCGTATGGTGGGTGTTACGGAAAGTATAGATTTATACTTACAGTACGGAGGATGTTTGGGTGTTTATGCGAATTAGGATGTTCCTATAGCATGACCGTAAATAAAATTAGGAAAAATAATTATATAGATGTGATTATTATTCAGAGAATGTGGTATGATCAAATAGGATGAATAATAAGATGCATAGAACGCTACCAACTAATCGTAACTGAGAAAACGATAGCAGCCTAGCAGGGTGAGTAACTTACGGAGGGTTGGGGGACACAAGGGTCTCCTCATATATGGTTCGGCTATACGACGATGACAACGACGACCAATACTCTATTGATGTTGCTGCGAATTCCTCATACTGATTATTTCAAAAGAGTCGTTCTCATGATCACTCTCCAAAATCGCAAAACACCTATCCCGGGCATTCCTAGTTATGTATATCCTGGACGGCCATCCGTAGGGAAATAATCATATGGAGCAAATCGCACCTCAACCCACGTCGCCCTGTCACCATTCAACTTCCACACATGTCCCTCTCTAGACGCGGCCCAATAATCTATTGTTAGAATGTGGGATCAGAATCAGGTTCATCACTTCCCGGGTTCAAGCTAAAAGCCCGTTATGAGAATCGGCCCAGTAAGGGCCCAAGTCCAAGAGAGATGAGTCGGTCAAGAATTAGGTTTTCCTTTCCATAGTTATGTATAAATAGAGGCTCAAAGCTTATGTAAAAAGGATCATAAAACAATATCAATAAAACCAGTGTTTCGTTTATAACTCTTAACATGGTATCAGAGAAGGACGATCCTGCCTTCATCATCTACCTTTAAACTCTTTAACCTCAAAACACCTAAAACCGAAGCCAAGCCACCATGGCTGGTGAAGCCGGCGGCAGTGGTTCCGATTTGGCATAACAACTGATCAATTTGTTACAAAACAACACAAATCAACAATCACAAAACCCCAAATTATCAGACAATCTTCAGATTAATCTGAAGCTGACAAGTCAAAATTACGCTTTATGGACTCGGATGATCCGAGTTGCTATAGGCGGCAAATCAAAAAACTTACTAAATCACCTTACCGAAAACCCACCAGAAAAGGCATCAACAGAAAAATATGAACAATGGGAGCAGGAAGACCTGATTGTTTTTTCATGGCTCATCCAGAATATTGAACCGATTTTGGCTGGAAACCTCACTGAGTTTTCCACATCAAAGGAACTGTGGGATGCCTTGGCAACCACATATAGCAGCGGCAAAGACAAGTTGCAGGCCTTCAATCTCCATGTCAAAGCAAACGAACTTAAGCAACATGAGAAACCACTTGAAGATTTCTGGATTTCTCTCCAAGGTGTGTGGGGAGAGATCGACCGAAGTGACCCGAATCCCATGAAGTGTCCAGAAGACATAAAAATATATGCCAAACTTAGATCCGAGCAGAAGTTGTTCCAATTCCTAAATGGATTGGATCAAAAATTCGAGCATATTAAACGGGAAATTCTCCGGGTCGACCCGTTACCAACTGTGGAAACCGCATACGCTACCGTTCGCAAAGAAGCCGCTCACCAAACAATCTTGGGAGCAACTAACAGTGAGAATAACGGCGTGGCTGCCGGATTGGGTTGGCAACCAAAGGGTTTCGAAAATTCGACGGCAAGAAGAAACAGACCACCAAAGAAGATAAATCTCATTTAACGTGTGAAGAGTGTGGCATGGCTCGACATACTAAAGATCAATGTTTCGAATTGATTGGTTACCCCGATTGGTGGACCGAAAATCATAAAACGGCCAGCAAAAAGGGTACCAATAAAACCCCTACCGCCAAAGCCACAAAACCCACCAATAATAATAATAACCGGCAATTAAATGGTGGCTTCGGAGGAGTAGCGGCGGCGGCCGGAGTTGCAGAAGAGGAAAGCTTCTCGGTGGTGGCAGGTAACAAGGAAAGAAGGGAAAACCCTAATTTCCTTGAAAAAGTTTCTCTTCCTTTAAACCAATTTAGGAAAGTAAATAAAGGAAAAGGAAAGTGTGCAACTACCGACCCACATAATTGTTTTGAGGCCAAGATTAAAAATGGCCCACATAATGGGCTTATTTTTTTTGAAAGTCCTAGTGTTAATGGAAAAGTCTACATGGCCCAAAACAGTTGTGACAAATCTGATTGGTCATGGATCTTCGACTGTGGAGCAACGGATACGATGACTTACGAGTTATCGAATTTTATAAAAACATCAAAACCTGGGAAAACTCATATCAAAGCCGCAAATAAAGGGAAAATGGATGTAAAAAATGGTGGAACAATTAAATTCTCCACAGACATTCAATTGTCTAATTGTCTTTATGTTCCTGACTTATCACACAAACTTTTGTCTATAAGTCATGTGACAAAAGAACTTAATTGCTCAGTTCTCATGCATCCAACCTTCTGTTTGTTGCAGGATATCAGGACGGGACGGATTATTGGGCGTGGCACTGAGAGAGAAGGACTGTATTATGTTGATGAAGTTACTGAAAGTGGAACTGTCATGCTTGCTCATGGAACTAGTGAAAGAGAAGCATGGTTATGGCATAGAAGATTGGGGCATCCATCAATTGGTTATTTACATGTTTTGTTTCCAAAACTTTTTCCGTTGAATAAAAAGATTGATTGTGAAACTTGCATCTTGGCAAAAAGTCATAGGCAATCTTTTAAACCTCGCAATACTAGAGTTGAATTTCCTTTTTCATTAGTACATTCTGATGTGTGGGGCCCTGCACCGGTTAGTGGAGGTCATAATTTCAAGTACTTTGTAATTTTTGTTGATGATTGCACCCGAATGACATGGATTTATTTTTTGAAAAATAAGGATGAAGTTTATGATAGATTCACTGTTTTCTATAACATGGTCCAAACTCAATTTCAAAAATCTATCAAAATCATGAGAACAGATAATGGTGGAGAATATGTGAATTCACAAATGAACCTGTTTTTTCAATCCAAAGGAATAATTCATCAAACCACCTGTCCCCACACTCCCGAGCAAAATGGTGTGGCTGAACGGAAAAATAGGATCCTTTTAGAAATGACTAGGGCACTTATTGTTGAGTCCTTAGTTCCTAAAAGTTTTTGGCCCGAAGCTTTAGCTACTGCTACCTACCTGATCAACCGTCTCCCTACAAAGATTCTCGATATGAAAACCCCTTTGAAAGTCCTCTCTGAGTTTCATAAACTCCCATCCGTTCTTACTTTGCCCACTAGAGTTTTTGGATGTACGGTTTTTGTTCATATTCCAAAATCATATCGTAATAAACTCGAACCGTGTGCTGAAAAATGTGTATTTGTGGGATATGGGGTTAATCAAAAGGGGTATAGATGTTATAATCCTAAAACTCATCGTATGTTTACTACGATGAATTGTGATTTCTTGGAGACCAAGTACTTTTACTCTCAAGAACTCAGTGGTCAGGGGGAGGAACAAAGTGACACACTGAGTTGGCTTCAATATTCTTCAGAAGTTCATTCCACTACCTCATCAGAAGTTCAGACTCCAGATAAAGATTTACAGTCCTCCTCTCAAAGTGACAACCCAAATCCAGACCTGGTATCCGAGGTAAGTAGTTCTGAGCCAAGCCATACTTTGAATAATATGGGTATTCCAGCTAATGAAGTGCAGGAAAATGTTAATGGAGAGTCAGAAAATATAGAAGAAGTGACTCAAGAAAGTGCTCCAGAAAGATATGTTCTTCCACCAAGGTCTACCAGAGGAATACCTGCAAAGCGATATTCTCCAGAAAGAAGTTCTCGGTCTACCAAGTATCCAGTAGACAACTTTGCTAATATTGCAGAAGGTCTCTTCTCCAAAGAAGCAAAAGCATTTGCAGCAAAACTATATTCAGAAGAGCTCCCGTCAGATGAAGAGCATGCTTTAAAGTTAAAAAATTGGAAGGATGCTATGGATAGTGAAATGGAGGCTCTTATAAAAAATGATACATGGGAGAAGTGTATTCTTCCAAAAGGAAAGAATCCAGTAGGGTGCAGATGGATATATACCATCAAGTATAAACCAAATGGGGATATAGAGAGATATAAAGCAAGACTTGTTGCCAAAGGGTACACTCAGACCTATGGCATTGACTATTCAGAAACTTTCTCTCCAGTTGCAAAGCTAGATACAGTAAGGGTTCTTTTCTCAATAGCTGCAAATCAGGGGTGGTCTCTTCATCAGTTCGATGTGAAGAATGCTTTTTTGCATGGAGAATTAAAAGAGGAAGTATATATGGATCCTCCTCCAGGTTTTTCTCATAACTTCAAACATGGAGAAGTTTGTAGGTTAAAGAAGTCCTTGTATGGACTTAAACAGTCACCTAGAGCTTGGTTTGGAAGATTTACTCTTGCTATGAAGAAGTATGGATATCAACAGAGCAATTCTGATCACACATTGTTCCTTCGTCATAGAGGAAATCTAGTAACATGTCTAATAATTTATGTTGATGACATGATTATTACAGGAAATGATGAAAAGGAGATTGATCAACTAAAAACAGCTTTGTTTGCAGAATTTGAAATGAAAGATTTGGGAGATTTGAAGTACTTTCTTGGAATAGAAGTTTCAAGGTCTAAACATGGAATTTTTATTTGTCAGAAGAAGTATATATTGGATCTTTTAGCCGAAACAGGAATGATTGATTGCAAACCAGCAGACACACCCATGGTCATCAATCAGAAATTGTTTATAAAGACAGATGCTAGAGCCACTGATAAAAATAGATATCAAAGGTTGGTAGGGAAACTTATTTATTTGGCTCATACTCGTCCAGACATAGCATATGTTGTTGGAGTGGTTAGTCAATTTATGCACCAACCTCAGGAAGATCATATGGATGTGGTTCTACGAATTATCAGGTATCTTAAAGGGACTTCAGGTCATGGGGTGTTATTTAAAGCTAATGGTCATCTTAAGATTCAGATATATACAGATGCAGATTGGGCAGGAGATAAAGGTAATCGAAGGTCCACTTCAGGGTATTTCTCATTGATAGGTGGTAACTTGGTTACATGGAAAAGTAAAAAACAGAAAGTTGTCTCCTTGTCTAGTGCTGAAGCTGAGTTTAGGGGTATAGCTAGAGGACTAGCAGAAGCTTTGTGGTTGAAGAAGCTGGTGTCTGAAATAGGTTTTGCTCCCAAAGAAAGCATTAAAATCATGAGTGATAATGAAGCTGCTATTCAGATCTCAGAGAATCCAGTTCAACATGACAGAACCAAGCATGTGGAAGTTGATCGTCATTTTATAAAAGAAAAATTGGAGAGTGGAATCATCAAGTTACCTTTTGTTAAGTCTGAAGAACAACTTGCTGATATTTTAACCAAAGTTGTGGGAACATCTATGTTTCATAAGTGTTTAAGCAAGTTGAATTTCGGTAATCCCAATATTCAACTTGAGGGGGAGTGTTAGAATGTGGGATCAGAATCAGGTTCATCACTTCCCGAGTTCAAGCTAAAAGCCCGTTATGAGAATCGCCCAGTAAGGGCCCAAGTCCAAGAGAGATGAGTCGGTCAAGAATTAGGTTTTCCTTTCCATAGTTATGTATAAATAGAGGCTCAAAGCTTATGTAAAAAGGATCATAAAACAATATCAATAAAACCAGTGTTTCGTTTATAACTCTTAACATCTATAACACACAAGTGAATGCATCCATCGATAATTACTAAATTTGAATCAATATCTTTTAATATTGCATCGCGACGGGGAAGAGGTGGAAATTCTATAGCCCTTACGTATTCCGTGTTCACATCGAAACAAATAATGCATTGATCAAAAATGTAGTCACGTCTTACTAAAAAGTAAAGACTCTGGTCACAGAAGGTAACCCGCAAGCATGTGTAAACATAAAAGTCGTTGCCATAGTTGTTTTCAATCGCAAATTCAATCTTTCTCCATGTATTTAATCTTTGGGAATAAATATAAGTCCCACGGGAACCATTTTTAACCAAATACATAAGCTTATAGTCATTGGAGGAGTCAGAATAGAAACCAACGACATCCAAACAAGGATCATAGGGACGTTCAAAGTTGGGATTAGACGGCAACTTGTAGTAGGCACCGGTCAATGGATTCCATAAAGCTAGACTCATGATGGTTTTCGACGAGGCTACACATACTAATCCATCCAAGCTTGCTAAAACCATATCAAATCTAGGATCAGCTTCTTTTAGTGGATTAAAACCTACGGTAATTGCACCGTGGTTGAGGGGTTCACTGTAATCTACATGGGGCTTCTGCTTGTCTAGTAACAGAAGCTTATAGGATTTGTTGTTAATTTGATGGATCTGGTGGTGCATCTTTCCAAACATATGTGACGATAGAAACAATTTCCAGTGTTTGGAAACAGACTTAAAACGACATATAGACTTGGTTGGAAGTCTTGGCAAGATCTCGTATTCTAGTATGTTATTATTAAGTGGCTGGAACTCAAACGTGGCTGCCATGATCGATCGATCGAAAAACCTCCTAATTATTACTTTGGTTATATAGGGATTAAGGATGGATAGATACTCTTTTTGCAATTCATCGAATGCATATATATGTCTTTCGGTATATATAGGGGTTGTTATGGCAAGACTAGGAGGCATTTAATTTGGAGGCTTTTAAGAGAAGTCCAAAGCTTTTAAATTAAGGGCTTTTAAGAGCTCAATGCCCAAAACTTCTACAAATAGACTACTTTATAACGAGTGACAAAAAAAGCCCAACCCCAAAGACTTTATACTTATCTTATACTCGTATCTATTTTAAGTTAGTAAATATATTTGTCAAACAAGCTTTTTCTTCTTCTATAAAGGATCACCATCAATAATTTAATTTAATTAGATGTTATACCAAACTGTTGTCTCAAGTAGGACTAATAAAGTCCGATTCAAATGCTCTAAAGTTATTTCCAACTTTACTACTAAAGTTAAAGATCCTACCATTGGATGAAAATTAAAGATCAAGATTTATTTTTTAATCTTAACCATTGGTTTTAATCCATTGGTCAAGATGCAACTAACTTTACTAGCAACGTTAAAGAATCCCTATCCAATAAAGTCATAGTCCAATGCACTGATACAGGGTGAAAAAAATGGCTCTAACATCTGGGTTTATCTTTTACATGGAGAGGCTATCGAGTATTCAAGTTGATGTGTTTACCAAGCCGTTGCCTTGGCTTGATGGAAAGGTTCTCATCAAGGATGGTATGAGAGTACTCGAATGCAATAAAACTGCGATTCCCTTGTTGGATACATCTTCAGAATCCCTAAAACTTAAGTATAGAATGTCTCTCGAGCAGAAATCACGTGTTGCTGGTATTTATCCCCTATCGGTGCCTGCTGATCAAAATAGCTCCCCGCCACTTGATCTTGAAAAACAAGATGTTAATGAAAACTTCAAGACGTTTGATACTGTCAATGATCATTCTGATCATCATTTTTCAGCATCCCCCTACAATGCTACAGGTAAACCATCTCTTTACAACATCCTATCTGATTTTCACTTTAGAAGTGTTTGGAATAGCGTTTTGAATGAAGTATCTAGATTTTGCATTTGCCAAATAATCAGAAAATTAAGTATTTGGCTACAAAAGTGATTATTTGCGTTCATTTAGAGAAAAACACTATCTTGAAAATGTAAGTTAAATATTTATACCTCTCTTTTGCAATCAATATACATACAGCCACACTGGGCTAACAGGATCAAGGAAGAGTGGAGAATTCTTGAGCAACACTTGCCTGGTATAATTTGCCTTTCCTTAATTTAACTATAATAATAATCAACACTCCAGGATCATAAGTCCAATAACAAGTTTTATTTTTTGTTTTTTTTTTCTTTTTTGGTTTTACAGACTCTATCTTTGTCAGAGTTTATGAACCGAGGATCAATCTTTTGAGAGCTGCAATTGTTGGACCAGAGGGGACTCCTTATCATGACGGTCTCTTCTCCTTCGATCTGTTCTTCCCAAACGATTATCCTAACAGCCCCCCCTGTATGTCATCCTCACCCGCTTCTGTCATCTACATGTGTGTGTTCCGGTTACTCTGGCATATTCAACGAGTGATTTTTTTTTTCATTTTATTGTATTGTTTCAGCTTGTGCGCTATCACTCTGGTGGTCTCGGTATCCATCCAAATATGAGAATGTGTGGTGAAGTCTGCTTGAGCCTTTTCGGTACAGAACGATTGTGAGTCCCTGGCAGAAATATTCTAAAACTTTTGATTTCCATACAGACTCTGATTTCCACCCCTAAAGCCTTTCTTCAACTTTCGTGTACATGAACGTCATATGAGAGGCAATTTCTGTTGGGAATTTGTTGCGTTGCTATACAATGAGAATACTATTGTAAAATCCCTCAAGACAATGGCGCATACCATGAACAAACCGCCCAAGGAAAGACTTTTTCCTTCTTTTCAATTTTTATTTCCCAGCCTACTTGTTTGGTAAGGTTTACTAAGTAAATTGATATCCTAATATCATGTAAAGCTTATAAGGTAGCAGCCGTTTTTTCCTCTTCATGTATTAATCTGTTGAGTAAAAATATATCAAAACTAGGCGTTAAATAATTGAGAACATGTACTTGCCTCCTGCTGGTCGTGATTAAATTAAATTAAACCAAAATAGATATCATAAACAAATTTCTATAAATACTACATGCCTACACGGTGTGTTGTATATATTTTAAATATATTAACGAAGAGAAATTGATATAATACTCCGTAATATTTATGATAAATAAAAATAGGAAAAGTAATTATATATATGTGATTATCATTCAGAGAATCATGTGGTATGATCAAATAGGATGGATGATACGATACATAGAACATTACCAATTAATTGTAGCTGAGAAAACGATAGCTAGCAGGGTGAGTAACTTACGGAGGGTTGGGAGACACAAGGATCTCCTCATATATGATTCGGCTATACGTACACTTCAACAACGACCAATGGTCTCTTGATGCTGCGAATTCCTTCATACTGATTATTGTTGGAACCACGTTAGTGTGACCGTCACTGATCATCTATCCTTCCTGATATGATAATTGACGATAACTGAAATCCCTATGTCTAGTAAATGTTCGATGGACGTATTTACTCTAAGCTATTTTCGTAAGCTATTTTCGTAAGCTATTTCGTAAGCTATCTTCGTAAGCTATTTTCGTAAGCTATTTTCGTAAGCTATTTTCGTAAGCTATTTCGTAAGCTATTTTCGTAAGCTATTTCGTAAGCTATTTTCGTAAGCTATTTCGTAAGCTATTTTCGTAAGCTATCTTTCGTAAGCTATTTCGTAAGCTATTTTCGTAAGCTATTTTCGTAAGCTATTTTCGTAAGCTATCTTCGTAAGCTTATGTTCGTAAGCTATCTTCGTAAGCTATTTTCGTAAGCTATTTTCGTAAGCTATGTTCGTAAGCTATTTTCGTAAGCTATTTTCGTAAGCTATTTTCGTAAGCTATTTTCGTAAGCTATTTTCGTAAGCTATCTTCGTAAGCTATTTTCGTAAGCTATCTTCGTAAGCTATTTTCGTAAGCTATTTTCGTAAGCTATCTTCGTAAGCTATTTCGTAAGCTATTTTCGTAAGCTATCTTCGTAAGCTATTTCGTAAGCTATTTTCGTAAGCTATCTTCGTAAGCTATTTTCGTAAGCTATCTTTCGTAAGCTATTTTCGTAAGCTATTTTCGTAAGCTATTTCGTAAGCTATTTCGTAAGCTATTTTCGTAAGCTATTTTCGTAAGCTATTTTCGTAAGCTATTTCGTAAGCTATTTTCGTAAGCTATTTTCGTAAGCTATTTTCGTAAGCTATTTTCGTAAGCTATTTCGTAAGCTATTTTCGTAAGCTATTTTCGTAAGCTATTTTCGTAAGCTATTTTCGTAAGCTATTTCGTAAGCTATTTCGTAAGCTATTTTCGTAAGCTATTTTCGTAAGCTATTTTCGTAAGCTATTTCGTAAGCTATTTTCGTAAGCTATTTTCGTAAGCTATTTTCGTAAGCTATTTCGTAAGCTATCTTTCGTAAGCTATTTCGTAAGCTATTTTCGTAAGCTATTTTCGTAAGCTATTTCGTAAGCTATTTCGTAAGCTATTTTCGTAAGCTATCTTCGTAAGCTATTTTCGTAAGCTATTTCGTAAGCTATTTTCGTAAGCTATCTTCGTAAGCTATTTTCGTAAGCTATTTCGTAAGCTATTTTCGTAAGCTATCTTCGTAAGCTATTTTCGTAAGCTATTTCGTAAGCTATTTTCGTAAGCTATCTTCGTAAGCTATCTTTCGTAAGCTATTTCGTAAGCTATTTTCGTAAGCTATTTTCGTAAGCTATTTCGTAAGCTATTTCGTAAGCTATTTTCGTAAGCTATTTTCGTAAGCTATTTCGTAAGCTATTTCGTAAGCTATTTTCGTAAGCTATTTTCGTAAGCTATTTTCGTAAGCTATTTCGTAAGCTATTTTCGTAAGCTATCTTCGTAAGCTATCTTTCGTAAGCTATTTCGTAAGCTATTTTCGTAAGCTATTTCGTAAGCTATTTTCGTAAGCTATTTCGTAAGCTATTTTCGTAAGCTATTTTCGTAAGCTATCTTCGTAAGCTATTTCGTAAGCTATTTTCGTAAGCTATTTTCGTAAGCTATTTCGTAAGCTATTTCGTAAGCTATTTTCGTAAGCTATTTTCGTAAGCTATTTTCGTAAGCTATTTCGTAAGCTATTTCGTAAGCTATCTTCGTAAGCTATTTTCGTAAGCTATTTCGTAAGCTATTTTCGTAAGCTATCTTCGTAAGCTATTTTCGTAAGCTATTTCGTAAGCTATTTTCGTAAGCTATTTCGTAAGCTATTTTCGTAAGCTATTTCGTAAGCTATTTTCGTAAGCTATTTTCGTAAGCTATCTTCGTAAGCTATTTTCGTAAGCTATATTTCGTAAGCTATTTCGTAAGCTATTTTCGTAAGCTATTTCGTAAGCTATTTTCGTAAGCTATCTTCGTAAGCTATTTTCGTAAGCTATTTCGTAAGCTATTTTCGTAAGCTATTTCGTAAGCTATTTTCGTAAGCTATCTTCGTAAGCTATTTTCGTAAGCTATCTTCGTAAGCTATTTTCGTAAGCTATCTTCGTAAGCTTTTTCGTAAGCTATTTTCGTAAGCTATTTTCGTAAGCTATTTCGTAAGCTATCTTCGTTGCTTATGTTCGTAAGCTATCTTCGTAAGTTACTTACGAAGATAGTTAACTACTTACGAATTTACTTTTATTACGAAGATAATTAACTTCTTACGAAGTTAATAACTTCTTACGAAGATAATCACTACTTACGAAGATAATCACTACTTACGAAGATAATCACTACTTACGAAGTTAATCCTTATTACGAACTTAACTATCTTCGTACCATGCTTATTTTTTCATGGATTACTGATTAACTTAGTTGATTATCAAGTTCGTGCTTATGTACCCCAGCCAGGGGCTCTGCCCCTTGGACCCCGCCAGGGGCTGCCGCCCCTTGGACCCCGCTTTCCAGGGGCGCTGCCCCCGGACCCCCGTAATGTGTGGGGGCTTCGCACTAATGTACATGGTTTCATCATTTGCGCCCAAAGGTCAAATGTGATTATCATGTTGCGCTCTTTTCTCTTTTGCATAATTAACACTTAGTATATTAATTCTGCCCAAAGGTGATTTAATATGTTTTGTGTAGCAAAGGGATTCTTTTCATGCCTAAAATTCACGATTCTTAAATTTTGTGCCCAAAGGTCAAAAGATAAGTGTTGTATTGCATGACCTAATGCTCATGTTTGCTTAGATCTTAGTTACTTCTGCCCAAAGGTGATGTAACATCTAAGTAGAGCCTTACTTTAGCTTATTGTTTTGGTGTTTACAATAGGCTTACTTATCACTAGCTTCATTACTATAATGGTCATAGTCTTATTACTCTAAGGAACAGTACTAATAGGCCTACTTATTTTAGTCATTACTTTAGTTCCATTACTCTAGAGACATTACTTAGGCTGCCTTAGATAACTTATCATCTCTCTATTACTATTGGGCCTACTTAATCTAGGCATTACTTTAGAAGAGATTACTTAGGCTGCCTTATATAACTTATCATCTCTCTATTATTATTGAGCCTACTTATTTTAGGCATTACTTTAGGAGAGATTACCTTGTCTGCATAACACGGCTGATAATGTCACTATTACTATTGGGCCTACTTATTTTAGGCATTACTATAATAATCTTCTATCGCTTATGCCCTAAATGTACATCCTTCTTATTTCCACAGTAGTACCTAACCTTGGCCTTATGACGCTCAATGGTACGAACTATGCTTCATGGAAAAGTCACTTAGATCTGACTTTGGGAATGTATGACCTTGACTACGCTATTCGTCATGATGAACCCGCTGCCCTTACTGCTGAATCCACTGCTGATCAGAAGGCGAACTTTGAAAAGTGGGAGAAGTCGAATCGCCTGTCGCTAATGTTAGTCAAGAATTCCATTGATCTGACTATTAGAGGAGCTATCCCTGACTCTGAAAAAGTCAAGGATTACCTCAAATCTGTTGAGGACCACTTCAAGGGATCGTCTAAAGCGCATGCAAGTGCCTTGATGTTGCAGATGCTTACATTGAAGTATGAAGGAACTAGCGGTGTCCGTGAGCATATTATGAAGATGACGGACATGGCCAATAAGCTTAAGACTCTAGAGATGGAAGTCTCCGATAACTTTCTGGTGCACTTCATCATGACCTCCCTGCCTGCTCGTTTGACACCTTCAAGGTTAACTACAATGCTTTGAAGGATAAATGGTCAATGAGTGAACTTATTGGACACTGTGTTAATGAGGAGGAGCGTCTTAAGCTGGCTCAACCTGAAGCTGTTCACCTGACCACCACCGCTAACTCCAAGAAGAGGAAGGGAAACAACGGTAAACAAACTGCGAACAAAGTCCAAAAGACTAATCATGGTGCAGTTGCCTCTGGCTCTAATTCCTCGACTGGCAAACTTAAATGCAACTTCTGTCGTGACAAAGGACACCGTCAGAAGGATTGCCCTAAGTTCAAGGAGTGGCTAGCTAAGAAAGGTAACGTACTTTATGTAATATTTGATTCCTTTACTACTGAGGTACCTGTTAATACATGGTGGGGTGACTCTGGTTCTATGGTTCATGTAACCAACTCATTACAGGGGTTCCTTACAATCCAGAAGCTACCAAAGGGCCAAAGAAAGCTTAGAGTTGGAAGTGGTGATCTCTTAAATGTCGAAGCCATTGGAACTTATGTCTTACATATGAGCACCGGAAAAGGCATTAGACTAATAGATACCTTATTTGTACCGAGAATTACTCGGAACCTTGTATCTATTTCTAGACTAGACCTTGAAGGTTATGTAACGATTCATGGTTTCGGCAAGATTGCCATAACTCGTAATAATGAATTGCTTGGTCGTGGTTTTTTGGATGGATTGCTGTATAAGTTAGAACTAGATCATAATTTCTCACATTCTTTGTTGTCTCTTAATGTTGATGATATAACTAAAACAAAGACAAAATCACCTAAACGAGAGAATTCCTCCATGTTGTGGCATAAACGTCTTGGCCACATCTCACGAAATCGCATGACACGACTCGTAAAGGATGGAATCTTACCCTCTCTTGATTTTAGTGATTTTGAAACATGTATACAGTGCCTCAAAGGGAAGATGGCTAAAGGGAATAAGAAAGGAGCCACAAGAAGTTCCAACTTGTTGGAAATAATTCATACTGACATAAGTGGCCCCTATCCCGCATCCATCACGGGACATACATCATTTATTACATTCATTGACGATTATTCTCGTTACATGCACCTGTATTTGATCAAAGAAAAATTTGAATCCTTACAAACTTTTGCTGATTTTAAAACTTTGGTTGAAAACCAACTTAATCGTAAAATAAAAGTTGTGAGATCAGATAGAGGAGGTGAGTATTATGGTAGACATACTGACATTGGTCAAGCTCCTGGTCCTTTCCATAATTTTTGTAAGGAACATGGCATTATTAACCAATACACCATGCCTGGTTCTCCTCAACAAAATGGTGTTGCTGAAAGGAGAAACCGAACCTTAATGGACATGGTGAGAAGTATGCTTGCCAACACTAACCTACCTACCTTTCTTTGGACTGAGGCCTTAAAAACAGCCGTTCATATACTCAATAGGGTTCCATCAAAATCTGTCCCTAAAACTCCTCATGAGATCTGGACAGGTAGAAACCGAGTCTAAAATATATGAAAGTATGGGGCTGCCCTGCCGAAGCAAAAGTCTATAACCCTAACTTAAAGAAACTGGATCCTAAAACGATTTCATGTTCCTTTATCGGTTATCCTGATAACTCAAAAGGTTATCGGTTTTACTGTCCTTCCCATACTACTACCATCGTTGACACGCAGCATGCGACGTTTCTCGAGAACTCAGAGATCAGTGGGAGCACAACAAATCCTAACTTTGATTTGCATGAAGTACAAGAAGCAAGGGGGAACCACTCGTCGATTCCTCCGATAATTCCTCTTGTACACGATGCTGCTCCTGATGTCACTGATCCAAATCCTCCTAATCAAAACCATGAAGAACCTCAAAACCAAGAAGCACCTCATGTTGCCGAGCCTCACGTTGCCGAGCCTCACGTTGCCGAGCCTCACGTTGCTCAACCCCAAAATCAACTCAGGAGATCATCAAGGGAACGCAGGGCCACTAATTTTGATGATTTCATAACTTATCTGACTGAAGTTGAGGACATTGGAAAGCTTGTTGATCCCACCTCTTATCGAGAAGCCATTAATAGTGATCAGGCCACTCAATGGAATGAGGCTATGATTGAGGAGCTAAATTCCATGCAGCATAATGACGTTTGGGAATTGGTTGAACTTCCTGAAGGATCCACAACTGTCGGTTGTAAATGGCTCTTCAAAACCAAATTAGACCCAAAAGGAAACGTCGAACGCTATAAGGCCAGATTGGTTGCGAAGGGCTATACTCAAAAGGCTGGAATTGATTATCAAGAGACCTTTTCTCCTGTCTCTCGTAAGATTCCCTAAGGATTGTTATGGCACTTGTAGCTCACTTTGATCTTGAGTTACATCAGATGGATGTCAAAACTGCTTTCTTAAATGGAGACTTGCATGAAGACGTATAATGCGGCAACCTGAAGGATTCATTCCTAAAGGTAAAGAGCACATGGTCTGCAAGTTGAAGAAGTCCATATATGGGTTGAAGCAAGCCTCACGGCAATGGTACCTTAAGTTTGATGAAGTCATGAAAGAACAAGACTTCTTAAAGAATCAAGTGGATCAATGTACCTATCTCAAGATCAGTGGGAGTAACTTTATAATCCTTGTTTTGTATGTGGATGACATTCTGCTTGCAAGTAACAACTTGGATATGCTGCATGAGTCGAAGCGAATGTTTTCGCAGAATTTTGACATGAAAGATCTCGGTGATGCCTCTTATGTCATAGGTATCGAAATACACCGGGATAGGCGTAATGGTGTTCTGGGTCTTTCTCAAAGGGCCTACATTGACCGCATCTTAGAACGCTATAAAATGCAATCATGCGCACCCACTGTAGCTCCAGTAGTTAAAGGAGACGTGTTTGGTACTTTCCAAAGTCCAAGCACTGAAGTTGAGAAGGAGCAAATGAGGATGATACCTTACTCGTCTGTAGTTGGGAGCATTATGTACGCTCAGGTCTGTACTCGACCAGATATCGCTTATATCGCCGGTATGCTTGGGCGTTACTTATCTAACCCAGGATTAGCACACTGGAAAGCGGCTAAAGGTTCTACGATATCTGCAAGGGACCAAAGACTACAAACTAACGTATAGAAGAAGTGACAATCTAGAAGTAGTAGGTTACTCTGATTCCGACTTTGCTAAAAGCAAGGAAGATAAGAAATCTACTTCTGGGTATATTTTTATGTTAGCTGGCGGACCTATCTCTTGGCGGAGTCATAAGCAGAAACTGACTGCAACGTCCACCATGATGGCTGAATATATTGCTGTTTACAATGCCACTTGTCATGGGATGTTGATAAGGAACCTGGTCGGTGGACTCAAAATCGTCAACTCTATTTCTAGACCATTGAAGCTTTACTGTGATAACTCAGCTGCCGTAACTTTCTCGAACAGTAACAGTTCGACTGGCGCTGGTCTGTATCTCGATACAAAGTATCTGTTTGTACGAACGAGTTGAGGAAAATGTTCTTTGTATTGAGTACATAAGTACAAATGATATGCTAGCGGATCCAATGACCAAAGGTCTTCCTCCTAATGTCTTCGTAAGACACGTGTCGAAGATGGGGCTTACTAAGGACTTAATTTAATAGCATATTGTACTTTTACTGGTCATTATTATTATTATTATGTTAATAAAAATTTTCCTCCTTATTCAGATTTTGTTTGTCTATTAGTTACACTTTGAGCTCATAATAGTGTAAAGACGTTATATAACAAAATTTGTCTTAGTCAATTGATCATTGCTTATTAGTGTTAAATTTGAGTCATAGTTTGACTAGTGGGGGTCCTGAGTTGATGTTCTTCTCTACGACTGTACTTATTGGCTATGATTTCGGTTTAAAACAAAAATGAGTATTATCCCGGCGGACTTATTAAATGCTCATAGATAAATGATCGCTTGGTCAAGTGGGAGAATGTTGGAACCACGTTAGTGTGACCGTCACTGATCATCTATCCTTCCTGATATGATAATTGACGATAACTGAAATCCCTATATCTAGTAAATATTCGATGGACGTATTTACTCTTAAAGACGTATTATAGGGTTTCCCATTAGGTGATTGGACTTAAGAGGACTAATGAGGCACGAATTAAACACCAGAGGGACTAAATGTGAAAATATGCTCCTTATATAAATGGAGAGTAATTAACCTAATTTAAGGTTAATTACAAACATAATCACAGCCTCCCTGAACACCCAATTCGTCCAAAATCCTCAATTGAATTCATAAATTCAGAATTCATCTTTCCATCCTAATTCAATCATCTTGTTTTGGGAACCCGAATCAATGGCATCAATGTTTAATGCCCTCACAGGTTCCTCAGGATCAACACCTACGTTCTCGAATTGAATCATGTTAATTCCATACTGATTATTTCAAAAGAGTCGTTCTCATGATCACTCTCCAAAATCGCAAAACACCTATCCCGGGCATTCCTAGTTATGTATATCCTGGACGGCCATCCGTAGGTGAAATAATATGGAGGGAATTGCACCTCCACCCACGTCGCCCTGTCACCATTCAACTTCCACACACGTCCCAATGCATCCATCGATGATTACTAAATTTGAATCAATATCGCGACGTGGAAGAGGTCGTGGAAATTGTATTACCCTTACCACTACAAACTAAATGCCATTTTGTGACTGAAGGTTTATGTGACTGATAATTACTTCAGTCATTAAAAGTCCAAAATAACATTACATTACATGTTTATATTTCTCCAGAACAACTCTTATAACTTATTTAAAAAAAATAGAAACACGCTCACATCTTTTCTCTCATGCACCTCACCTCAAAACAAATATCGGTCTCCACTCTCCACCCCCTTCTCTCTCACACAGTCACACACACACACACACACACCGCCGCTCAGGCGCTTTCACCGGACAAATCGAAACCTGTCTCCGCCTCTGCTGCCTCCTCCACATTCCTCCACTTCTGTTGTCGCCGGTCAGATTTTTGATTCCTCTGCCGCCGCTAATTCCTCCGTCTCCGGTAATGCTATAAATTTGTTCCGATTTTTGATTAACATTGAATTAAATTAATTAGTGTTTTTGTTTCTGATTCCACTCTTTGATTTGATGCATTGTTAGGTTTTGATTTCGTTTCCAATATGTATATCTATCTATATGTATATATTAACACAATAGAGATTTTATTCCCTAAATTTAGTATAAATTTGGTTTTGATTTTGTTTTCAATCTGTGTATGTATATATATATGTATATATACAATAGAGATTTTATTCCCTAAATCTAGCATTAATTAGGTTTTGATTTCGTTCTCAATCCGTATATGTATATATATGTATATATATACAATAGAGATTTTATTCCCTAAATCTAGCATTAATTAGGTTTTGATTTCGTTTTTATATGCGTGCGCGTAAATATACGATAGAGTGTATGCCATAAATCTAGCATAAGTTAGGTTTTGATATTAGTATAAGTTAGGTATTTTGATTTGTTCTTCAATGGCAGAATTCATGAAATTGACTTATGTCTACTTCTGTTTTTTAATCTAACCTTTACGTTTCGAAAAAAAATGGAGTCTATAGTGTTGTGAGTAATCTTTATTAGCTTATATGAGTTGTTAATGTCAATCATAGTAATTAACTATAAGCAGTTATGGGATCATTTACTAAAGTATCTCTTGTAATATTTCAGCCTTCATGTTTTGGTCATTTGAAATCTGATTAGCTATGCAGGTCAAAGATGTTTTTTTGCCATGGTACAATGCGTATAAATTTCTTGCTCAAAATGCGTAAAGACTTGAGGTGGAGGGTCTTGCGACATTCGTTCCTCTTGATAAAGTCTCTCTTAACTCAGATAATGTGCTTGATTAGTGGATTAACTCAGCCACTCAGAGTCTGCTTTATTTTGTTCGACAAGAAATGGATGCTTATCGACTCTATATGGTAAATTAGTTAATGGGTTAACGTTTCAATGACTATATGGTCATATGCATAACATATATACTTATGTGTGTATACATTTACATACATAAACCAACAAGGAGTTAGCCTAGTGGTAAGGCAATCACTTGATGACCTTAAAGTCTCAGGTTCGATCCCCGCTTGGCACAAAAAATAATTCCTTTAAGGTACCCGTTACCAATGAAGCCTAACCCACATGTGAAGTTTAAATACGCGGGTTCGATCCTTCGGGGTGCCCAGATCATGTGGGGATTAGGATGGAGGTATTGTACCGGCATCATATGACTCATACGGGGTGAGTCGATGGGTATCCAATTGTGGTACCAGGGCTAGGATTCCCTCCATTACCCTTTTTTTTTTACATTTATATACATAATACCCATATGCAATTTAAAGATTCCTTATCTCTTGAAGTTCTTAGACAATTTAACTAATATTTAAGTAAGAATCAACATGAAAAGATTCCTTATTCTTATATAATGATGTTTTAATACTCATTATTAGTTTCTGTAAGTTTTTTTATGATTAAATCTGTGGTTTCAGACGAGAATCGGATGGAACAAAGTGTTAATATAATGATGACAATCACTGATCTTTCATATAATACAAGGGAGCGCCACAATAAACCTCACTCAAGGAATTCATAGTTGTACATTCGGATATTGAGTTTCTTGATGATATTGCTGGGAAACTGAAAGAGGTCAGTGTTGGTTTATTATATTTTAATAGGTTCCTGAAGTCATATGCCATGTAATATATATAGATTCATTTTGAGGTGCAACACATATTTAGTCAGTCTGCTCTTTTATCACATTGCTTGTAAAAGACTGGGAAAATCAATGAGATTAGTTGCAGAGGCAGTGAAGGCAACATCTGATGAAAAGGAGAATTTATCATTTGAATAATCAGAGGAAGTTACTATTTCTGGGCACTGTTTAAAGCTCACTGATATCAAAGTAAGTGAAAGTATGTCATATTTGATGATTTAAATGAAATTTCGATTTAGTTAAACTATTCATCACAATTTGTATGTTGGCATCGTAGATTGTGCGTGGATTTAAAAGTCCCGATGGTTTGACAGAAGAGCAGATGGATGATCTACTTATGGTGAGGAAACTGGAGGGCTTTATGATATCTATGTTTATATAATGGCTCATATTCTGGTGTAATAAACGTTCCATCTGATTTTTAGGTAACGGGTTAAAATGGACTTGCGTCCTGACAATGCCTTGATCGAAGCTAGTTAATGAACAACCTTGATGAAGGTTGTTAGTTCGGAGATATTTTTTCCTTGATGAAGGTTGTTAGTTCGGAGATATTTTTTAACTTGATGAAGGTTGTTAATTCGGAGATATAAAGCTCGGACATGAGTCAAGAATGGTGTGCTCTTCTCGTGGACTCTAAAAGGCAAAACTCTTTACTTTATTCTTTATTAACAACTAATAAAGTTGGCATTTCACTTTAATAGAATTGATAAATGCCAAGCAGTTTATTAGAAGTATCTGTAGAAATCACTCTGTTGACACAACATTAAGTTACCACGTAGCTAACTATTAAAGTGTCAACAGGTAGTAGAATATATTGATGTACTGCTCATATTGATCGTTTTGAAAAGTAAGTTGCTTCAAATCTATATATGCTTTACTTAAGAATATTTCATATGATTTTGTTTAGGGGAGTCTTAGAGTGTTAATTGTACGCTAATTGTTGTAATCACTAAATTATGCAGAGTCTATTCATTGGTCAAACGGGTCGAATACATATGGATCACTAGTAGATGAAACACAAAAGCAGGATGATAATTCAGGGCAGAGTAATGGTACCTTGGGTGCGTAGCCATTCCCAACACCTTCTGAACCTAGATGTAACTCACCCGGGTGTACAATCTCTGACATGACGGATACAGATGTCATGGACGTCAAGGATGATTGCAACTCCAAACAGATTCCAAAATCCGAATGGAGTGCAGCTAGTGCAAGCCAAGGTTAAAATCCATGGCAGCACCATTGCATGAATGAACAGCGTCACATCAACTTATCAACCCCAGTTACTTGGTTCGGTAGATGAGCTTAGGTTAGTTTCAGAGCCGTGTTTTTTTATGTACTTGCTTCATTAGAAAAATGTAAGAAATTTGTATTACAACGGGTTCAGGTAGATGTAAATACACAAAATGTTCATCAAGTGCAGTATCTTTGAATTATGAACAAGTGTTCCAAGCTATAAATTCTGTAAATTTGAATTGCAATTATTATTTTTTTTTTTTTTGTGGCATTTTTGTGGCTTTTAGTGACTGAAGATATCAGTCACTACCAGATTTTTACTAGCATGTTTTTGAGGCTTTTTGTGACTGAAATTCCAGTCATTAGTTCTTCCAGGTTTTTGTGACTGTTTATTTGTGTCAAAGTAGACTTTTAGTGATGGTTCCAATAGTGACTCTTATATTTTCAGAAGGAGAAGGTCATAACAGATTTAGTGACTCTTTTAGTACTTTTAGTGACTCTTTTATTCAGTCACTAAATGTCATTTATCTTGTAGTGTACGTATTCCATGTTCACATCAAAACAAATAATGCATAATTTATCTACTAAAAAGTACAGACTCTCGTCACAGAAGGTAGCCCGAGACCATGTGTATAAATAAAAGTCGTCGCCATAGTTGTTTTCAATCGCAAATTCAATCTTTCTCCATGTATTTAATCTTTGGGAATAAATATAAGTCCCACCGGAACCTCTATTAACCAAATATAGAAGCTTATAGTCATTGGAGGAGTCGGAATAGAAACCAACGACATCCAAACTAGGATCATAGGGACGTTCAAAGTTGGGATTAGACGGCAACTTGTAGTAGGCACCGGTCAATGGATTCCATAAAGCTAGACTCATGATGGTTTTCGACGAGGCTACACATACCAATCCATCCAAACTTGCTAAAACCATATCAAATCTAGGATCAGCTTCTTCTAGTAGATTAAAACCGACAGTACCTGATGAACCGTGGTTGAGGGGTTTGCTGCAATCTACACGGGGCTTGTTAAGTAAGAGAAGCTTATAGGTTTTGTTGTTAATGTGATGGAGGCGGTGCATCTTTTCAAACATATGTGACGATAGAAACAATTTCCATTGTTTGGAAACACACTTAAAACGACATATGGACTTGCTGGAAGTCTTTGCAAGATCTCGTATTCTAGTATGTTATTATTAAGTGGCTGGAACTCAAACGTGGCTGCCATGATCGATCGATCGAAAAACCTCCTAATTATTACTTTGGTTATATACTTATATAGGGATTAATTATTATTAGGGAAATGATAAATATAGCCTCCGGGGCTATATTTAATTTGCTTGGACATGCATAACATTGTTGTACCCCGAGATTTTTACATATTTTCAGGAGGTGGTTAGATTAAATGTACAACACTTTTAAAGACAAATTAAACATAGCTCCAGGGCTATGTTTATCATTTCCCTTGTTATTATTATGGATGAATAGATACTCTTTTTGCAAGTCTTTCGATAGGGATTGTTATGGCAAGAGGCCTTTAATTTGGAGAGGCCTTTAAGAGAAGTCCAAAACTTTAAAATTAAGGGCTTTCTAGAGCTCAATGCCCAAAACTTAAAAAATTAGACTAGTTTTATAACGAGCGAGAAAGAAAGCCCAACCCAAAGACTTGATATACTCATAGTTATCGACTCGTAACTTTTGACTCGACTCGAAAACATGACTTTTTGACTCGTAACTCGGAACGTGACTCGACTCGTAAGAGTAAAGACATTTTTAAATATTACATAATATAGTATAGTTATATATATGTGACGTCTTTAAAAGTAAAATATAAGTTTATTGTCTTTAATAAAATTCAAAATATTACATATTCAACGTTTTAAGTCATAAACTTACAGTTTATCTCCAAATTCGTACTAAAAGATCAAAACTATATATAACATACAAAATAATGTAATAAAATATAATATAATATATGACCATAGTATCAAACTACAATATTTATAAGTTTGCAACTCATGACTCGGTCCAAGTTCACACAGCGACTCGTAAGAATCTGGACAAAAACGAGTCACCTAACGACTCGAATTATTTTTGGTGTAAATTGACTCGACCCGTAAGAGTCGACTTGTGATTCGTAAGAGTTAACAACTATGCTTATTTTATACTCGTATCAATTTTATATTATTAAATATTTGTCAAACAAACTTTTTCTTCTTTAAACACCGTCAATAATTTAATTAGATGTTACCAAACTATTGGCTCAAGTAGGACTAATAAAGTCGGATTAAGATGTTTCAAAGTTATTTCCAATTTTACTAGTAAAGTTAGGGAGATCTTAATTTTTGATTAAAATCAAGGTAAGATTTAAAAATATGTTGAATCTTATTGATTTTAATACAATGATCAAAATGCATCTAACTTTACTAGTAAATTTACAACTTTAAAGAATCCCTATCCAATAAAGTCATAGTCCAATGCACTGATACAGGGTGAAAAAAATGGCTCTAACATCTGGGTTTATCTTTTACATGGAGATATTATTATTATATTATTATATATATAACAATTGAAGTTGGCTTAAATACAGTAACTTTTTGCCTTTTAAAACTTTTGCCACAAAACTTTTAACTTTTACAATTTTACCCACACATTTACCTCCTCATTACTTTTCCCCAAACTTTTATTTCCTCCATTCTCTTTTCTCCTGCTGAACACTAGCTACCATGGACATCAACAAAGAAAGAAAAAAATTTAACACTACCGTCCATGCCGAGGGCATTTTTAGTAAATTGATTACAAAAAACTGGAATACATCTCAGCCATGACAATAAACTCTGACCAGCACTTCCAATCTCCGGCGGCCGCCGATTTTTAGCCAGAGGATTAAAAAAAAAGAAACAGAAAACAACACACTAAAATAAAACACAATCTACACATACAACATATACAGACATAACAGAGAAAGGAAGTGGTGTGGCGGCTCCAAAGTCTTCAACAGTTGACCCCGTATAGAAATTAATTAAACAATTTTGTGGGTTTTTCATGTTCTTGCAAGAGGATAGTGAATAGATGATTATTTTGATGATCTTTTTTATTGGAAGGGTATTTCTAATTTCTCCCTTCATGATGTTCGTCGGGTAGAACAAGAGAGGGGAGAGAAATTTTGTTATAATACGACCACCGTCGGGACTGTCGACTTCTGCTATAAATACGGGTCGATTTGAGGTGCTAACAACAATCTATGTCCTTCCATCATTTACCGAAAAAGTTGCAAATCAGATAAAGAAAGAAAGTGTGAGATTGTTTTGTTCTTTGTGTGTGTGTTTGTTAGAAAAAATGATTGAAATGAGTACATGAAAGACAAAGAGTGTGTGTGAAATTGTGAATAGATTTGGTATAATTGGGAGATACAAGAAAGAGATGGAAAAAAATCTGGCTTCATAGAAAACAGAAAACAAAAGAACAAACAGTGTGTGTGTGCTTTTCATCATAACAAACCAGGAGACGGTTTCATAAAAAAAAACTATGGGTATGAGTCATCATACACTGTTATGGGACAAATCAAAAAACAATGTAAGGTGTAACCTCATAAACATGAGTCATACACTTTTCTTACCAAACACCGCAAACACACAAACACACAACATTTTAAAACTTTTATTTAAACCGTATATTGTATAACTTTTAGACATTCCCGTGTATACAATATTAACATGATCATTATATACTATATTAAAGTCATGAAAACAAATAGGTGGTTTCGAGGCGGAAAATGTTTAGTTATGTACGCGGCTTATTATTTTCTAGGAATGAAAGTATATGGTCACGTGTTGAGGTCTCTTAACAAAGAAAATATCTTTAACGCACAGGAAAAAAACTACGTTTAGATTTAACGCATACTTTTATATGGTCTTTTCTATGAGGATTAAAGGCTTAGCTGACTCACTCCGGATAGAAAGATTGAAGGGGTCAGACACGGCGGAGACTTTCATTGAATATGGGATTGAGACTACGACTGGAATGGAATTGCTCCGTTGATAGATCCAGATTCATTCGCATCCGCCCATCTAAGAGATTTCTTCGTGCCGGGTCGTGAGCTATGTGGAGCGATAAAAAAAATGGGATCTATTGGGCTTTCACCTGCACTGCCTTCGCCTAGGACATTAGAAAATCTAATTTATATTATCAAACTAGTCTTCAGACCCGTCCAATAGACGGGTAGCTTCAAAATATATGTATTACAGATTTTGTTTCAAAGATCAAAATAATAAAAGTAGAAAAGTAGCATGAAAACAATAAAATATTATAAAAACATTAGAATTCAAAACATAATTAAGAAAATATCAATCCAAAAAAGTAAAATTTGAAATGAGCTAAACATTAAACACAAATCCTTATAGCTTTCGTTTCAAGGAAACTAAAACCTTATGTGAAAAGGGTTTGAATTTTATTTTATTTTTATGAACTATAATTGGGCATCATCCAATTGAAAGGTTTCACAGAGAATACATAACATTCATAATATTTAAGCAACATATAAAAATGATCATGAAACTCGAAGTATAGAGACAGTTTGTACTTTGAACTGATGTTTTTCTCTTTGGCCCAACCCATTGAGTAGTGAGCACAAATTACAGACTACTTGAATAGTTATAGAAGAATACCACAGTGATTGTGGGCAATATAGCAAAGGAATTGTTTTCACTCTCAGAGACATTAGAGAGAGATTTAACATCTCTAGGTCCTTTCATGTCATTCCAACAGATACAATCCTAGAGCCATGTCTCAACACAAACCCAATGGTTTATGGTGTTGCAAAAGTTGCTGCAAACACAATGTTTTCTTCGATATCTCCATTATCATCATCCACAACGATCACAAACTATCAACAATTTACAACAATCCCGTCAAATGGACGGGTAGTCTTAAAATATATTAATCAAAGCTAAAAAATTGGAATTCAAGTATATTAAATCCTTATGACCAATATCACAATTTAATCAATACGAAAACTAAAGAAGGAAACATATGAAAATTAACTCCATATAAATATTGATTCCAGTTTACCTTTTTTTCCAACTTTAGTTAAATATAATTTTTGGGAGACTTTTAAGGATAAAAAGATTGTTTTATTAATAATAAGGTCGGCCTTTAGATGAAATAATTAAAAAAATATTTTAAAAAATAGAGGATTAATGAAAAAAATATTAAAAAGATTGAAGCATGTTATAAAACTTTGTATGTGTATCTACCATCAACATTATATGTCAAAAAACCAAGATAAAAAAAATCAAAGGAATAACGCTTAAAAAAAATATCAAATCCATGAAGTTCACCATGATATAATCAATCAATAATACATGCTCATATTAAAATTAATTTCAGTTAATAGGATTACCTCTATCATTATCCATCTTTATTTATCAAACGAACATCCATCAAGGTAATGAAGACCAGAACTCAAAACAACAGTTTTAGAATCATTATAATTTAATAGATAAAAAATAGGAGTAAAACCAAAACTACCGTCCCCGAACTTTTGAAAAAACCTTTTTTAAAGATAAAAAGATTTATTTTTTATTTTTTAATAGAATATAAGTGGGCCTAAGAAACTTTAATAAAAAAATAGAAAAATAAAGGATTAATTAGGAAGGAGAATTAGGCTCAAGGAGGAGGATTAAGGGTGCCAAGTTACCCCAATCTCCTCTTTTTGTTATATTATAGATAGATTATAGATTATTTTTAAATAATTGGGTTAATTACACAAATCATCCCCGTGGTTTACACATTTTCGTGGTTTTCATCTCTTCAAGTTATTTTTAGTGGATTTCGTCCTTCATCTTTACCTTTTTAGTGGCATACATCCTTTTGAGGGATAAAAACACGAAAAGTGGCAAACTTTTTTAGCATCTTACATCCCTCAAAAGGATGTAATCCACTAAAAAGGTAAAGTTGAAGGACGAAATCCACTAAAAATAACTTGAAGGGATGAAAACCACGAAAATACGTAAACCACGGGGATGATTTGTGCAATTATTCATTAAAAATCTAATCCCAATTCAATAATTCGGGAACACTCCCTCTATATAAATTGGCGGGATGACTTGATAGAAGATCACTTTCTCATTCACGTTACAGTAGGATGGGCATGGGACCGTCCCGGACCCGTCCCGATCCCGAATTTCACCAAAACTTGGTACCGATCCCGGTCCCATATGGGACGGTACCGGGACCGGTACCGAACCGGGACGGGACCGGGATATCGGTACCAAATCCCGACAAGTCCCGACTAAAACAAATAGCTATCTCACTTAAGTCCGACCTAAGCTTGCAATTACTTGACTAATGTGTTTTTAGCTACCGAATGTTGCTTTTCTTTTCTACTTATTGTGTAAAAATTTGCTATTCAAGGGGGGACAATTACAACCGAATAGCATTGCATATCAACTAGTTATGATTAAAATTTACAAGTAAACATGTAGTTGATGTCCTAATGTTGACATAGCATTGCATCGATAAGAAGTTTTATTTTACGTTTTTGCATAATAATAGAGAAGTGGGTTGTATGGAGATGACATCAAGAGTTGGTCCAAAACTCCAAGTCCTTTGCATTTCACAATTCTAGTGACAGTTACCTTGTTTATTTAAGTTCTTTTATGCATTTGAAAAGTAAAAAGTGTATGAAAAACAGAGTGTTTTGCCTCTTTTGTTTCTCAATTATAAGAGATAACTTCCCATATTGTTGACTTTTTTGCTGTGATTTTAACTCTTATTTACAATGGTAGTCCCATTTGTTTGACACAAAAGGTTACGAGTAAATGTTAACAATTATTTCCAGTGTGAATGACATATTTCTTCTCTATATTTTGAAAGCAAAACGGTACAAACAATAGCATTTTTCAAGACATAATGTCAAGTTAATGGATTACGTATCAAGTTAATAACATCAACTGAGTTGGAATAAACACTAGCATCAAATTTAAACATACAGATTTGGATATAAATGCTACTTTCTTTGTATGTCGGGACCAAACGGGACCATCGGGAATTCCTCGGGATTTCCCGGTCCCGGACCGTTTAGTACCGGTCCCGAAAACTATCAAAACTAGGTACCGGTCCCGGTCCCGATCGGGATTCGGTACCACTTTTCGGTACCGGGATCGGGACGGGATCGGTACGGGATCGGGATTTGGGACTTTTGGCTCATCCCTAGTGGTCAGTGGTCAGTGGTCAGCTGGTTACGTGATTCTATTAACAAAATTGTCAGACGACCAAACCCCCCTAACAACAACAACAATGGCAGCAGACAAAAGCGTCAGCGGTCAGTAGTGGTCACTGGTAGCCCAAACCCGACTATCATTAATGGAGGCACACCAAAGTAGGCCTAGCAATGGATTGGATATTGATCCAAATCCGATCCGATCCAATCCATTTATATCACTTATTGGATCAAAAATAATATCCATTTATCCATTTAACAATCCAATGGATTGCTCCATTTATCCATTTAATTATTTGGATCGATCCATGATCCATCTGGATCGATCCGGATCGACATATAACCAAAATTGACTAGCGTCACGGGAGAAACGAATAAATGTGCCCCCGGTGACCCTTGTCCCGGTCACGTGTGCCCCCGGTGACCCGCGTCCCCGGTCAAAGTTGCCCCCGGTGACCCGTGTCCCGGTCAAATGGTGCCCCCGGTGACCCGTGTCCGGTCAAAGGTGCCCCCGGTGACCCGTTCCGGTCACGGGTGCCCCCGGTGACCCGTGTCCCGGTCACGGTGCCCCCGGTGACCCGTGTCCCGGTCACGTGTGCCCCCGGTGACCCGTGTCCCGGTCAAAGGTGCCCCCGGTGACCCGTGTCCCGGTCACGGTGCCCCCGGTGACCCGTGTCCGGTCAAAGGTGCCCCCGGTGACCCGTACCCGTATCCGGTCAAAGGTGCCCCCGGTGACCCGTGTCCCGGTCAAAGGTGCCCCCGGTGACCCGTGTCCGGTCAAAGGTGCCCCCGGTGACCCGTGTCCGGTCAAATGGTGCCCCCGGTGACCCGTGTCCGGTCAAAGGTGCCCCCGGTGACCCGTGTCCGGTCAAAGGTGCCCCCGGTGACCCGTGTCCCGGTCAAAGGTGCCCCCGGTGACCCGTGTCCCGGTCAAAGGTGCCCCCGGTGACCCGTGTTCCGGTCACGGGTTCCCCGGTCAATGGTGCCCTGGGGTACCATTTGACCGGGGGCACCCGTGACCGGGGACATAGGTCACGGGGCACCCATGGCCGGGGGCACTGGCACGGGCTGAGGTGACTGGGGGCGAGGGGTGACTAAGACGAGGTAACTGGGGGCACGAGTCACAGGGGACACGGGTGACGGGGGCACGAAAGGTTTCCCCTACTAAACGTTCCTTAGTTTCTGAAAAGTAAAATTTCATTCACCTAAAAAATAAAATTATTGAAAAAATTTAATGGATCGATCCGGATGATGATCCATCTATTTAAAATTATTTGGATATGGATTGGATCACGATCCATTATATTGGATCACGGATCGGATCATGATCCATTTAAGTTGGATCACTAATGGATCAGATCATGATCCAATCCATATCCATCCATTGACACCTCTACACCAAAGAGAGTATTCCTTGTATTCTCTTTCTCTGTTTATTTATTTATTTATTTATTTATATATGTTATGCAGCAGCAGGTCGAAAGTAATCCTAATGTTGATAGTTATATATACTCTGATGTATGGCAATGAAGTTGATGTTGTCACCAAACTATTGCCAATCGCCAATTGTGTTGTTGATAAGGATGGTACGTATATAACATCATCTAGACCCTCCGTTGTGATACTTGATCCGTACCTGTCAAAAAAAAAAGTACAGTAATTAGTTAATTAACATGGTTCTGCAATTTATTTATAAATTATAATTGATGATTTATAGTTTATTTATTACTGTGTGTAATGTAATACTATTATTTTATATTCTGGGCAGCTTTTGACATAACTAATATTCGATTGATGTTGTTATGCGATATTAGAAATATGATGCTAAAGATGGTATTCCTTCTATATTTTCTGTCTCTGTTTGATTTTTAGTTCCATCTCTTTTGTCGCATCTCTTATTATATTATTATTATAATTAATTACTATTATTTTATATTCTGGGCAGCTTTTGACATAACTAATATTCGATTGATGTTGTTATGCGATATTAGAAATATGATGCTAAAGATGGTATTCCTTCTATATTTTCTGTCTCTGTTTGATTTTTAGTTCCATCTCTTTTGTCGCATCTCTTATTATATTATTATTATAATTAATTATATTATAAAGACATTTGTATGTTTGTTGCTATACATGCAGCAGGAGGAATTTGCCATACGTAATGCTGATGGTTCTCATGATCCGTACGGGTATAGAGTTGATGTTTTCACCAAGCCGTTGCCTTGGCTTGATGGAAAGGTTCTCATCAAGGATGGTATGAGAGTACTCGAATGCAATAAAACTGCGATTCCCCTGTTGGATACATCTTCAGAATCCCTAAAACTTAAGTATAGAATGTCTCTCGAGCAGAAATCACGTGTTGCTGGTATTTATCCCCTATCGGTGCCTGCTGATCAAAATAGCTCCCCGCCACTTGATCTTGAAAAACAAGATGTTAATGAAAACTTCAAGACGTTTGATACTGTCAATGATCATTCTGATCATCATTTTTCAGCATCCCCCTACAATGCTACAGGTAAACCATCTCTTTACAACATCCTATCTGATTTTCACTTTAGAAGTGTTTGGAATAGCGTTTTGAATGAAGTATCTAGATTTTGCATTTGCCAAATAATCAGAAAATTAAGTATTTGGCTATAAAAGTGATTATTTACGTTCATTTAGAGAAAAACACTATCTTGAAAATGTAAGTTAAATGTTAATACCTCTCTTTTGCAATCAATATACATACAGCCACACTGGGCTAATAGGATCAAGGAAGAATGGAGAATTCTTGAGCAACACTTGCCTGGTATAATTCGCCTTTCCTTAATTTAGTTCTAATTAATAATAATCAACACTCCCGGGTCATTAGTCCAATAACAAGTTTTTTTTTTGTTTTTTGGTTTTACAGACTCTATCTTTGTCAGAGTTTATGAACCGAGGATCAATCTTTTGAGAGCTGCAATTGTTGGACCAGAGGGGACTCCTTATCATGACGGTCTCTTCTCCTTCGATCTGTTCTTCCCAAACGATTATCCTAACAGCCCCCCCTGTATGTCATCCTCACCCGCTTCTGTCATCTACATGTGTGTGTTCCGGTTACTCTGGCATATTCAACGAGTGATTTTTTTTTTCATTTTATTGTATTGTTTCAGCTTGTGCGCTATCACTCTGGTGGTCTCGGTATCCATCCAAATATGAGAATGTGTGGTGAAGTCTGCTTGAGCCTTTTCGGTACAGAACGATTGTGGGTCCCTGGAACAAATATTCTAAAACTTTTGATTTCCATACAGACTCTGATTTCCACCCAAAGCCTTTCTTCAACTTTCGTGTACATGAACGTCATATGAGAGGCAATTTCTGTTGGGAATTTGTTGCGTTGCTATACAATGAGAATACTATTGTAAAATCCCTCAAGACAATGGCGCATACCATGAACAAACCGCCCAAGGAAAGACTTTTTCCTTCTTTTCAATTTTTATTTCCCAGCCTACTTGTTTGCTAAGGTTTACTAAGTAAATTGATGATGTCGTTGGATGGTGCAGAACTTTGAGAATTTGGTAGTTGGGCACTTTCGCAAGCGTTTACATGATATCCTAATGTCATGTAAAGCTTATTAGGTTACACATGACTATTGGGCTTGGGCCCTTGTTGGACCGATACATATTCTAACACTCCCCCTCAAGTTGAATATCGGGATTACCGAAATTCAACTTGCTTAGACACTTATGAAACATAGATGTTCCCACTGCTTTAGTTAGAATATCAGCCAGTTGATCTTCAGACTTTACGAATGGTAACTTGATAATTCCACTTTCCAACTTTTCTTTTATGAAGTGACGATCAACCTCCACATGCTTGGTTCTATCATGTTGAACTGGATTCTCTGAGATCTGGATAGCAGTTTCATTATCACTCATGATTCGAATACTTTCTTTGGGGGCAAAACCTATTTCAGACACCAGCTTCTTTAACCACAAAGCTTCTGCTAGTCCTCTAGCTATACCTCTAAACTCAGCTTCAGCACTTGACAAGGAGACAACTTTCTGTTTTTTACTTTTCCATGTAACTAAATTACCACCTACCAACGAAAAATATCCTGAAGTAGATCTTCGATTACCTTTATCTCCTGCCCAATCTGCATCTGTATATAACTGAATTTTGAGGTGACCATTAGCCTTAAATAACACCCCATGACCTGAAGTTCCTTTGAGATACCTAATAATTCGCAGAACTGCATCCATATGATCTTCCTGAGGTTGATGCATAAATTGACTGACAACTCCAACAGCATATGCTATGTCTGGACGAGTGTGAGCCAAATAGATAAGTTTTCCTACCAACCTTTGATATCTTCCTTTATCAGTAGTTTTAGCATCTGTCTTCACAAACAACTTCTGATTGATGACCATGGGAGTATCTGCTGGTTTACAATCGACCATTCCTGTTTCTGCCAGAAGATCTAGTATATATTTCTTCTGACAAATAAAAATTCCTTGTTCAGATTTTGAAACTTCTATTCCAAGGAAATACTTCAGATCTCCCAAATCTTTCATTTCAAATTCTGCAAACAGAGCTGTTTTTAGTTTATTAATCTCCTTTTCATCATTCCCTGTTATAATCATGTCATCAACATAAATTATTAGACATGTCACAAGATTTCCTCTGTGGCGAAGAAACAGTGTGTGATCTGAGTTGCTTTGTTGATATCCATATTTCTTCATAGCAAGAGTAAATCTTCCAAACCAAGCTCTGGGTGATTGTTTAAGCCCATACAAGGCCTTTTTCAATTTACAAACTTCCCCATCCTTAAAGCTGTGAGAAAATCCTGGAGGAGCTTCCATATACACTTCTTCTTGTAATTCTCCGTGCAAGAAGGCATTCTTCACATCAAATTGATGAAGGGGCCAACCTAGATTTGCTGCTATTGAGAAAAGAACTCTTATTGTATCTAGCTTTGCAACTGGAGAGAAGGTTTCTGAATAGTCAATGCCATAGGTTTGAGTATACCCTTTGGCAACAAGTCTTGCTTTGTACCTCTCTATGTCTCCATTTGGTTTATATTTGATGGTATATATCCACCTGCACCCTACTGGATCCTTTCCTTTTGGAAGAATACACTTCTCCCATGTATCATTTTTTATAAGAGCCTCCATTTCACTATCCATAGCATCCTTCCAATTTTTTAATTTTAAGGCATGCTCTACATCTGACGGGAGTTCTTCTGAATATAGTTTTGCTGCAAATGCTTTTGCTTCTTTGGAGAACAAACCTTCTGCGATATTAGCAAATTTGTCTACTGGATACTTAGTAGACCGAGAACTCTTTTCTGGAGAATATCGCTTTGCAGGAATTCCTCTGGTAGACCTTGGCGGAAGAACATATCTTTCTGGAGCACTTTCTGGAGCATTTTCAGGAGGGGGTTACTTCTTCTATATTTTCTGACTCTCCATTAACATTTTCCTGTACTTCATTAGCAGGAATACCCATATTATTCAAAGTATGGCTAGGCTCAGAACTACTTACCTCGGATATCAGGTCTGGATTTGGGTTGTCACTTTGAGAGGAGGACTGTATATCTTTATCTGGAGTCTGATCTTCTGATGAGGTAGTGGACTGAACTCCTGATGAATATTGAAGCCAACTCAGTGTGTCACTTTGTTCCTCCCCCTGACCACTGAGTTCCTGAGAGTAAAAGTACTTGGTCTCCAAAAAATCACAATTCATCGTAGTAAACATACGATGAGTTTTAGGATTATAGCATCTATATCCCTTTTGATTAACCCCATATCCCACAAATACACATTTTTCAGCACACGGTTCGAGTTTATTACGATATGATTTTGGGATATGAACAAAAACCGTACATCCAAATACTCTAGTGGGCAAAGTAAGAACTGATGGGAGTTTATGAAACTCAGAGAGAACTTTCAAAGGGGTTTTCATATCGAGAATCTTTGTAGGGAGACGGTTGATCAAGTAGGTAGCAGTAGCTAAAGCTTCGGGCCAAAAACTTTTAGGAACTACGGACTCAATAATAAGTGCCCTAGTCATCTCTAAAAGAATTCTATTTTTCCTTTCAGCCACACCATTTTGTTCGGGGGTGTGAGGACAAGTGGTTTGATGGATTATACCTTTGGATTGAAAAAACAGGTTCATTTGTGAATTCACATACTCCCCACCATTATCTGTTCTCATGACTTTGATAGATTTTTGAAATTGAGTTTGAACCATGTTATAGAACACAGTAAATCTATCATAAACTTCATCTTTATTTTTCAAAAAATAAATCCATGTCATCCGGGTGCAATCATCAACAAAAATCACAAAGTACTTGAAATTATGACCTCCACTCACCGGTGCAGGACCCCACACATCTGAATGAACCAATGAAAAAGGAGATTCAACTCTACTCTTACGGGGTTTAAAAGTTTGCCTATGACTTTTTGCGAGAATGCAAGTTTCACAATCAATCTTTTTATTCAACGGAAAAAGTTTTGGAAATAAAATATGCAAATAACTCACTGATGGATGCCCCAATCTTCTATGCCATAACCATGCTTCTCTTTCACTAGTTCCATGAGCAAGCATGACATTCCCACTTTCAGTAACCTCATCAACATAATACAGTCCTCCTTTCTCAGTGCCACGCCCAATAATCCGTCCCGTCCTGATATCCTGCAACAAACAGAAGGTTGGATGCATGAGAACTGAGCAATTAAGTTCTTTTGTCACATGACTTATCGACAAAAGTTTGTGTGATAAGTCAGGCACATAAAGACAATTAGACAATTGAATGTCTGTGGAGAATTTAATTGTTCCACCATTTTTTACATCCATTTTCCCTTTATTTGCGGCTTTAATATGGGTTTTGTTGGGTTTCGTTATGACTTTAAAATCCGACAAGTCATAGGTCATTGTGTCGGTGGCTCCACAATCAAATATCCATTCTCCTTCACTTCCCTTACTTTTATCTTGGGCTACATTAGCATAACTCTCAAACTTTGGGGGTTTAATTTGAACACTTGTTTATTTGAGAGCTCAGATTATTATTCACATTTTGATCAGGCCCGTTTGAACTATTCGGCCCACAAAACTGGGCTCCAACTTTGTTGTTAGTATCGGCCGACCCATAAGTAGTATTTTTAACCCTATATACTTGTTTATATGAAAATGAGTTATAACACTTATTATTATCAAACTTTCCAAACTTAGTATCACCTGCCACCACTGAAAACTTATGTTCTTCCCCTTCATCACCTCCGGCCGCCGCTGCTACACCACCAAAACCACCTGGTCGATTGTCCCGGTTACCTTCTTTATTTGGTTTTCCAGTGATGGTAGGTATGGTGTTTTTCTTGATTGGCTGGGCTTCAAACTCGTGGGCCTCCAAACTCGTGGCCTCCACACGAGTTTGGTCTAAGCTCGTGGCCTCCACACGAGTTTGGTCTAAACTCGTGGCCTCCACACGCGTTTGGTCTAAACTCGTGGCCTCCACACGAGTTTGGCCTAAACTCGTGGTCGTCGATTTGGTGTTTTTCTTGTGATCGGACCACCAATCCGGGTAACCCACGATCTGAAAACACTGCTCTCTGGTGTGTCTCTTCATGCCACATTCATCACAGGTAAGATGAGATTTATCATCTTTATTCACCCATTTTTTTCTGCCGTTGATCCGGCGAATCGGGTTTTGTGGTTGATTGATATTGGTTTTCAAGAGATTGATATTGATTTGTAACAGATTGGCTAGTTGATTAATATTGGTTTGCAACAGATTGGCTAGTTGAAAAGCCAACTCGGAACCCGAGCTTGAGCCGCCGGCTTCGTCGGCCATGGTGGTTGCTCGATGGTTTGTGAGTATAACGGATGATTAGGTAGATGATGAGAACCGAATTAACGGCTCTGATACCATGTCAAACAGAAATTGAAGAGATGATTTTTGTATTGATATTTTGATAATATTTGATTACAACTTATGCCTCTATTTATACTAGAAATAAACCCTAATTAGGTTACACATGACTATTGGGCTTGGGCCCTTGTTGGACCGATACATATTCTAACAGCTCCCCCTACAATGCTAGTAAACCATCTCTTTACAACATCCTATCTGATTTTCACTTTAGAAGTGTTTGGAATAGCGTTTTGAATGAAGTATCTAGATTTTGCATTTGCCAAATAATCAGAAAATTAAGTATTTGGCTATAAAAGTGATTATTTACGTTCATTTAGAGAAAAACACTATCTTGAAAATGTAAGTTAAATGTTAATACCTCTCTTTTGCAATCAATATACATACAGCCACACTGGGCTAATAGGATCAAGGAAGAATGGAGAATTCTTGAGCAACACTTGCCTGGTATAATTCGCCTTTCCTTAATTTAGTTCTAATTAATAATAATCAACACTCCCGGGTCATTAGTCCAATAACAAGTTTTTTTTTTGTTTTTTTTTTTTTTGGTTTTACAGACTCTATCTTTGTCAGAGTTTATGAACCGAGGATCAATCTTTTGAGAGCTGCAATTGTTGGACCAGAGGGGACTCCTTATCATGACGGTCTCTTCTCCTTCGATCTGTTCTTCCCAAACGATTATCCTAACAGCCCCCCCTGTATGTCATCCTCACCCGCTTCTGTCATCTACATGTGTGTGTTCCGGTTACTCTGGCATATTCAACGAGTGATTTTTTTTTTCATTTTATTGTATTGTTTCAGCTTGTGCGCTATCACTCTGGTGGTCTTGGTATCCATCCAAATCTGAAAATGTGTGGTGAAGTCTGCTTGAGCCTTTTCGGTACAGAACGATTGTGAGTCCCTGGCAGAAATATTCTAAAACTTTTGATTTCCATACAGACTCTGATTTCCACCCCTAAAGCCTTTCTTCAACTTTCGTGTACATGAACGTCATATGAGAGGCAATTTCTGTTGGGAATTTGTTGCGTTGCTATACAATGAGAATACTATTGTAAAATCCCTCAAGACAATGGCGCATACCATGAACAAACCGCCCAAGGAAAGACTTTTTCCTTCTTTTCAATTTTTATTTCCCAGCCTACTTGTTTGCTAAGGTTTACTAAGTAAATTGATGATGTCGTTGGATGGTGCAGAACTTTGAGAATTTGGTAGTTGGGCACTTTCGCAAGCGTTTACATGATATCCTAATGTCATGTAAAGCTTATAAGGAAGGTCGACAGGTAGGGTGTCTTGTTAATGTTTACAACCATACCTGCTCACTCGAGTTCAAGAATGAGGTGGCATCATGCATCAAGCCCCTGGTAGATGCATTTAACAAAATTGGAGCACATGAAACTCAACAATTTCTTCATCTAACTAAAAGGAAGGACGTTGTGGATGACGATTACATGGGTGATGGAGTGAACAAAAAGAGGAAGGTATAATAAATTCTTTCCTTTCCCATCTATAGTCTAACCTAAATAATATGACAAGACGGTTCAGACCGAAGTCTAACCTAAATAATATGACAAGACGGTTCAGACCGAAGTCTAACCTAAATAATATGACAAGACGGTTCAGACCGAAGTCTAACCTAAATAATATGACAAGACGGTTCAGACCGAAGTCTAACCTAAATAATATGACAAGACGGTTCAGACCGAAGTCTAACCTAAATAATATGACAAGACGGTTCAGACCGAAGTCTAACCTAAATAATATGACAAGACGGTTCAGACCGAAGTCTAACCTAAATAATATAGACGGTTCAGACCGAAGTCTAACCTAAATAATATGACAAGACGGTTCAGACCGAAGTCTAACCTAAATAATATGACAAGACGGTTCAGACCGAAGTCTAACCTAAATAATATGACAAGACGGTTCAGACCGAAGTCTAACCTAAATAATATGACAAGACGGTTCAGACCGAAGTCTAACCTAAATAATATGACAAGACGGTTCAGACCGAAGTCTAACCTAAATAATATGACAAGACGGTTCAGACCGAAGTCTAACCTAAATAATATGACAAGACGGTTCAGACCGAAGTCTAACCTAAATAATATGACAAGACGGTTCAGACCGAAGTCTAACCTAAATAATATGACAAGACGGTTCAGACCGAAGTCTAACCTAAATAATATGACAAGACGGTTCAGACCGAAGTCTAACCTAAATAATATGACAAGACGGTTCAGACCGAAGTCTAACCTAAATAATATGACAAGACGGTTCAGACCGAAGTCTAACCTAAATAATATGACAAGACGGTTCAGACCGAAGTCTAACCTAAATAATATGACAAGACGGTTCAGACCGAAGTCTAACCTAAATAATATGACAAGACGGTTCAGACCGAAGTCTAACCTAAATAATATGACAAGACGGTTCAGACCGAAGTCTAACCTAAATAATATGACAAGACGGTTCAGACCGAAGTCTAACCTAAATAATATGACAAGACGGTTCAGACCGAAGTCTAACCTAAATAATATGACAAGACGGTTCAGACCGAAGTCTAACCTAAATAATATGACAAGACGGTTCAGACCGAAGTCTAACCTAAATAATATGACAAGACGGTTCAGACCGAAGTCTAACCTAAATAATATGACAAGACGGTTCAGACCGAAGTCTAACCTAAATAATATGACAAGACGGTTCAGACCGAAGTCTAACCTAAATAATATGACAAGACGGTTCAGACCGAAGTCTAACCTAAATAATATGACAAGACGGTTCAGACCGAAGTCTAACCTAAATAATATGACAAGACGGTTCAGACCGAAGTCTAACCTAAATAATATGACAAGACGGTTCAGACCGAAGTCTAACCTAAATAATATGACAAGACGGTTCAGACCGAAGTCTAACCTAAATAATATGACAAGACGGTTCAGACCGAAGTCTAACCTAAATAATATGACAAGACGGTTCAGACCGAAGTCTAACCTAAATAATATGACAAGACGGTTCAGACCGAAGTCTAACCTAAATAATATGACAAGACGGTTCAGACCGAAGTCTAACCTAAATAATATGACAAGACGGTTCAGACCGAAGTCTAACCTAAATAATATGACAAGACGGTTCAGACCGAAGTCTAACCTAAATAATATGACAAGACGGTTCAGACCGAAGTCTAACCTAAATAATATGACAAGACGGTTCAGACCGAAGTCTAACCTAAATAATATGACAAGACGGTTCAGACCGAAGTCTAACCTAAATAATATGACAAGACGGTTCAGACCGAAGTCTAACCTAAATAATATGACAAGACGGTTCAGACCGAAGTCTAACCTAAATAATATGACAAGACGGTTCAGACCGAAGTCTAACCTAAATAATATGACAAGACGGTTCAGACCGAAGTCTAACCTAAATAATATGACAAGACGGTTCAGACCGAAGTCTAACCTAAATAATATGACAAGACGGTTCAGACCGAAGTCTAACCTAAATAATATGACAAGACGGTTCAGACCGAAGTCTAACCTAAATAATATGACAAGACGGTTCAGACCGAAGTCTAACCTAAATAATATGACAAGACGGTTCAGACCGAAGTCTAACCTAAATAATATGACAAGACGGTTCAGACCGAAGTCTAACCTAAATAATATGACAAGACGGTTCAGACCGAAGTCTAACCTAAATAATATGACAAGACGGTTCAGACCGAAGTCTAACCTAAATAATATGACAAGACGGTTCAGACCGAAGTCTAACCTAAATAATATGACAAGACGGTTCAGACCGAAGTCTAACCTAAATAATATGACAAGACGGTTCAGACCGAAGTCTAACCTAAATAATATGACAAGACGGTTCAGACCGAAGTCTAACCTAAATAATATGACAAGACGGTTCAGACCGAAGTCTAACCTAAATAATATGACAAGACGGTTCAGACCGAAGTCTAACCTAAATAATATGACAAGACGGTTCAGACCGAAGTCTAACCTAAATAATATGACAAGACGGTTCAGACCGAAGTCTAACCTAAATAATATGACAAGACGGTTCAGACCGAAGTCTAACCTAAATAATATGACAAGACGGTTCAGACCGAAGTCTAACCTAAATAATATGACAAGACGGTTCAGACCGAAGTCTAACCTAAATAATATGACAAGACGGTTCAGACCGAAGTCTAACCTAAATAATATGACAAGACGGTTCAGACCGAAGTCTAACCTAAATAATATGACAAGACGGTTCAGACCGAAGTCTAACCTAAATAATATGACAAGACGGTTCAGACCGAAGTCTAACCTAAATAATATGACAAGACGGTTCAGACCGAAGTCTAACCTAAATAATATGACAAGACGGTTCAGACCGAAGTCTAACCTAAATAATATGACAAGACGGTTCAGACCGAAGTCTAACCTAAATAATATGACAAGACGGTTCAGACCGAAGTCTAACCTAAATAATATGACAAGACGGTTCAGACCGAAGTCTAACCTAAATAATATGACAAGACGGTTCAGACCGAAGTCTAACCTAAATAATATGACAAGACGGTTCAGACCGAAGTCTAACCTAAATAATATGACAAGACGGTTCAGACCGAAGTCTAACCTAAATAATATGACAAGACGGTTCAGACCGAAGTCTAACCTAAATAATATGACAAGACGGTTCAGACCGAAGTCTAACCTAAATAATATGACAAGACGGTTCAGACCGAAGTCTAACCTAAATAATATGACAAGACGGTTCAGACCGAAGTCTAACCTAAATAATATGACAAGACGGTTCAGACCGAAGTCTGACAAAGATGATATATGACTGTACAGACCGAAGTCTGACAAAGATAATATATGACTGTACAGACCAAAGTTTTTTTTTTTTTTTTTTTTTTTTTTTTTTTTTTTTTTTTTTTTTTTTTTTTTTTTTTTTTTTTTTTTTTTTTTTTTTTTTTTTTTTTTTTTTTTTTTTTTTTTTTTTTTTTTTTTTTTTTTTTTTTTTTTTTTTTTTTTTTTTTTTTTTTTTTTTTTTTTTTTTTTTTTTTTTTTTTTTTTTTTTTTTTTTTTTTTTTTTTTTTTTTTTTTTTTTTTTTTTTTTTTTTTTTTTTTTTTTTTTTTTTTTTTTTTTTTTTTTTTTTTTTTTTTTTTTTTTTTTTTTTTTTTTTTTTTTTTTTTTTTTTTTTTTTTTTTTTTTTTTTTTTTTTTTTTTTTTTTTTTTTTTTTTTTTTTTTTTTTTTTTTTTTTTTTTTTTTTTTTTTTTTTTTTTTTTTTTTTTTTTTTTTTTTTTTTTTTTTTTTTTTTTTTTTTTTTTTTTTTTTTTTTTTTTTTTTTTTTTTTTTTTTTTTTTTTTTTTTTTTTTTTTTTTTTTTTTTTTTTTTTTTTTATTATTTTTTTTTTATAAGCCCCCACTGCGCCGCAGTGGGAAGTTACGGAAGCAGACGACCAAACTTCCCCACTGCGCCGCAGTGGGGTGGAAACACTCCCACTGCGCCGCAGTGGGATATTTCGGACCTCGGCCTGCAGTTTTCCTGCAGGTCTAAAACTTGTGAAAAATCATAATCCAAACTTCAATCTTGCACAATCTTTTACCAGTCATATTCAAACCTTAAATCCCTTTACCAAACTTTAAAATGAGTTAAAGACACGTGATTTAAAATTCCGAAAGCTTTTATTTGATCAAGTGTAGCATTTACAACGAAACGGGTCATTTTACCCAAGTTGACACATTACAAAAGACGACATTCAAAATTGGAAATTTCGGCATGACCCATTCGTAAAATCATCATCCAAACCTGTTACGGATTATGAGTTTTCCAAAACACATTTAAACAAAATCAATACATTACGACTACAAAACGACCCATTTAAAATACCCAAAAACTCGAGTCTAACACTAGACATCATAATAATTTTCCAAAAGGACAAAACAAGAGTACAAAGAGCCGATAGTTCAAAGGGGTCACTATGGGTCCTATTGCCAATACCATTATCCGCATTTAACCAAAGCAACCCATAACCATTAAGCATCTTTAACTTCAATCTTTACATTACTTAACTCTCTTCCGCATCCGGGACAACCTATAAAAAGGGTAAACAACTAAAAAGTAAGCAAAGCTTAGTGAATAATCTTGCATACGTTTATACATACGAAGGAGGGCAATGCACAAGGACTGTTGCATATAGACTATGACACCGTCGTGTCATATCTATAATACTCACCTTGCACGCTAAACAACATATATGGATCCATATAAGCTAACCAATGAGAATATCGGGGTTCTTAGGCCCCGAAGGTTCTTAGGCCTCTTCTCCAAACAACTATAGGGGTTCTTAGGCCCCGGAGGTTCTTAGGCCTCATAAACACTGGACCCCACATGGGCCTAGCCGAATCAATTACCACACATGGATATCTCATTTCAACATGATGTGGTCAATTGACCCAACGTATACATAAAGGTATGCAAGAGTACTCACCTCCTTCGCGACCACAAATCAACAACCATCAAAACCGCAATTACACAATAGTTATGCTTCAACCTGGCAATAATTCACAAATACATATAATGTCATCAAACACACACAAGGTCACTTAGCCACATTCAATTGCATCTTAGAACCAAACCCATCTTTTATAGTCTCACATTGTTCTTAGTTTGATTTACAACATATTCGCCTCTTACATCATTATCATAAGGCCAAACTCATTTTTATACGAAAAGTATCCTTTTCATTATTCGACCAAGGTGACTTCAAACAAGCATAACTCAAGTTCTACTTACTCTTTTAACATGATTCCAGTGGTCAAGTTTACATGACACATATACCTACCTTTTATCTTTAGTGACCAATATGTGAATTGTCCTCCAAAGGTGACTTCTGGTCGTTTTAAAAACACAAACAGTTGCTGTCCTTACGCACAAAACAGATTTGACCTTACCGACTTCAAATAATCGTAACTTGAGTTCTACTTACTCTTTTAACATGATTCCAGTGGTCAAGTTTACATGACACATATACCTACCTTTTATCTTTAGTGACCAATATGTGAATTGTCCTCCAAAGGTGACTTCTGGTCGTTTTAAAAACCAAAACTGCTGCTGTTAAACAGCTTTGACCTTACTGACTTCAAATGACCATAACTTGAGTTCTACACAATATTTTGACCTCATTCCGGTGGCCACTTCTTCTTAACACAATTTAGCACATTTTATCTTCAGTGACCAAGACATGAATTTACTCATAAGAATGTGTTTTACTCGTTTTAATAACAGACGTAAAAATCAGTTTTGCTGAAAGATCAGCATGACGACCCTGAATTCAAAAATTCATATCTAGAGTTCTACTTCTTCTTTTTAACCCCTTCCAGTGGCAAATTTGAGATAACACAATAACCTACATTTTCTTTTTGGGACTCAACAAGTGAAAATTCTGTTATAGGGGTGGTTTACACGTGACAAGGTCAGGGACAGAATCTGTCCAGTTTTTTGTTCTCACATAATACTCATCAAAACTTTCATGCACCCAACTAGAAACCCCCAAATTGATTAAATTACCATAACCCTAACTTGTATTATATAAATTAACTCATATATATGAAAACCCCCAAATTTCCCAAATATAATTGATTGCATGAACCCTAATCCTTAAAGAAATCAAGAATTGGAAATTAGGTCATGAAGATTGTTACCTCAAGAACTCAAGGAATTAGACTTTGTATTAAAATTTCTTCTTTCTCCCTTTTCCTTCTCTTGAATTAGGCCAGCCCCTCAACCAAACATAAACCCTAGCTTTTTAATTTTGATGATTGAAGATTATTATTTCAATCTTAAAGGAATTCTTGAATTGTATAAAAGAATTAGATTTGATTTGGATGGAAAGAGAAGAAGAATCAAGAAGTGTTTTGAAGGTGTAATGGAATGGTTAGTAAGAGAGGGAAAACCATGGCTGGCACCACCTTGTTATGCCACGACCCAACTCACATTTTGGTGGGTATAATACCCGCTATCCGCTAAAGTTCCAACTAATTTAGCCCCTTATTCCAAAATAAAATGCTAGGAAATTATTTTAAGGTCAAAACTATTAATAAGGTTAATTTTCATTGGCCTAAAAATTTTAGGATGTTACAGTATTCCGGTATTTTAAGCCCGGTATTTTTCCGGTATTTTCACTATTCAATACCGGCCGGTATTTCCGGTATTCCCGGTATTTTCCGGTATTACCTTCCGGTATTTCCGGTATTCCCGGTATTTTCCGGTATTACCTTCCGGTATTTCCGGTATTTCCCGGTATTTTCCGGTATTACCTTCCGGTATTTCCGGTATTTCCCGGTATTTTCCGGTATTACCTTCCGGTATTTCCGGTATTTTCACTATTCAATACCGCCGGTATTTCCGGTATTTTCCGGTATTACCTTCCGGTATTTCCGGTATTTCCGGTATTTTCCGGTATTCCTCCGGTATTTCCGGTATTTTCCGGTATTACCTTCCGGTATTTCCGGTATTCCCGGTATTTTCCGGTATTACCTTCCGGTATTTCCGGTATTTCCGGTATTTCCCGGTATTTTCCGGTATTACTTCCGGTATTTCCGGTATTTCGGTATTTCCGGTATTTCCGGTATTTACCGGTATTTCCGGTATTTCCGGTATTTCCGGTATTTCCGGTATTTCCGGTATTTCCGGTATTTTCACTATTCAATACCGGCCGGTATTCCGGTATTTCCGGTATTTTCCGGTATTACCTTCCGGTATTTCCGGTATTTTCAAAAAAAAAAAAAAAAAAAAAAATTATGATATTTTAAAAAAAACGATTCGCACCTGTAAGAAAAAATACACAAAAGAATCAACTTTGTAAAATATTGTATAAAAAGTCAAAATTATCATAACCAAATTTCTAATATTTGATTTTAATAAAACATATAGACTTGAAACGTTGTTATTTTCAAGATAAAAAAATAAAAAAGTTTTGTGTATTTTTATAAAGTAAATCAAAATTAGTCGTACCGTCCGGTATTTCCGGTAATACCGATAATACCGGAAATTTTTTCCACACCGGTATGACTAAAATACCGGTTTTTAAAACATTGGGGCTAAGACTGCAGTTGATTTTTATCTTTATGAACCGGGGGTCCAGAGGTGCTGGGTCGATATAATCAAACTTGGAATCGGAGGTACATATGTGTTTATTGAGAGGTCGTGGTGGGGTCGTTTACTAGGGGTCGAACACTATGGTGGTTTCCTCGATGCGGTAAGCTAGGAAGAAATAAATTGTGAATTGTTTTGTTTTAATTCATTATATTAAGTTATTAACTAATATATATGTTTCTTATATTTAAAACAGCATATTGATGTATGGATTACACAACTTCTAATTAGGCGGTACTTCGGGAAATTCAGGAAAGAGGAAGAAATTCGATGGGCTATCATGCCTACGTCTTTTATCAGAATTCATTTGGAGGTACCGATAGATATTTCATATCAATTATCTAATGGCCAGAGGCGGAGCCAGGATTTCCTGTTGAGGGGGCTCTGACGGCAATACATACTATTCAAAAGATAAGTTTATAATTGCGGGACACGAAAACCCTTTGTTTTCGTTTCAACACGAATATAGAGTTATTTTTGTTATAGAGGAAGAACTAACAACTAATTTATGAACAACTAATAATAGTAATATCTATTTATGTGAGAGAGCTCTTTTAACATAAACCCGATTAAGATAGCATAGTCTAAATTATTCGTTATAATATTCGATTCGCACCTGTAAGAAAAAATACACAAAAGAATCAACTTTGTAAAATATTGTATAAAAAGTCAAAATTATCATAACCAAATTTCTAATATTTGATTTTAATAAAACATATAGACTTGAAACGTTGTTATTTTCAAGATAAAAAAATAAAAAATTTCTCAACGTGCTATTTTAAGATAAAACAAAAATTAGATCTTAGTATATATATGTTGCTAACTTGCTATATTAGTGATCAGTCTTTTTTGAAAATTTAGAAAAGAAAGTCTTTATGTAAAATTATGGGCTCTAAGTAATTATCTTTAAAGTTGAGGGGCCAAATCTAGACTTTTAACCGAGTATGAGGACAATAAAAAAAAACCACTACAAAACATGTAATGTTGGGAGTTGTGTCATCTTCCTCATTTGATGTCTGCAACTTCCGATTGACACCTTCAAAACGCAAATGTAAGATATGATTCATATACTTCTGCTCCAACAATAATTTGGTATGTGTTTAACTTAGACCATATATTATTGGATATTGGGGGTGGCTTAGTTCAAAAAAACCTTTGCAATAGTCAACCATGTTCTAGAGTATCAATGGAAAGCATGAATGATTGGCGGGAGCTAAGCAACCGCCAGCCCCCCTACTAGCTCCGCCACTGCTAATGGCGAAAGCCCGATTCATGCTAAACGGTGGGCAGTTGATAAGGTAAGTATATATATATCTCTATCTCTACTACATTATAAAGCATTTGTTCTCGTCAAAAAATTTTAACTTTTCAACTAAGTTTTTAAAAACCCTATAATGCCCCTATTATTTGTTCACTAATTTATATATATTTACCTAAAATAACTATAATATCCTTAGAGTAAATCTCAGCTGCTCATTTTCATCTCTCTCCTCAAATTCAACCACTAATTTTTTTTCTCTCTCCATAAATCATTTTATTCCTTTAATTCATTCAAAATCTTTTATCTCAAAAATCGTACATCGATAAATTATAAAAAAATATATGGGTGTTCTTAAAATTTCATGTTCTTTCATTAGAGAGGTCATTCGATATACTTTCGACGAATTTTTAAATCCGAGGGCGGAGCCCGTATGGTAAGGCATTTGGTTATCACACTCTATGACCTATCACCTTCTATGACCTATCACACTCTATGACCTATCACACTCTATGGCCCATCACCCTCACCATCTCACCGCCGCAACGCGCAGGTACTTTCTCTCTCTTCATTATACATATATTTTCTGATTATGCATATATCATTATTTTCTGATAACTTGGCAGGTGTATATCCCTTTTGCCACACATAGTCACTGGATTCTCGTTGAGCTTCAACTCCCGTCAATGAATACGGTGGTATATGATAGTTGTTCGAGTCACATACCCGAGGATGAGTTGAAGAACGTTATTTGTACTAAATTGACAAATCTTCTGCCCAAATACTTGGATAATATTTCCTATTGGGAGAATTCATAAACACCAGAAGCCCGAAAAGTTTAATGTTACAATGACTAGAGACATGACAATGCCACAACAAGTGAAGATACAAAGAGGAGATTGTGGTGTGTTTGTATGTATGTGGTTGAAAAGGGTGGCGAGGGGCGTGGATTTTCATCTTCCGGGAGATATAGATACAGATGCATTTGGGCTGTTTTTCCGACATTTTATGGCTAGAGAGATATACAAAAGACGCATCATCCAACCTCCAAATAATCCGTCACAAAAGTTAACCCAGACACTTGTACCTACGTAGGATCAATATAACAAAGTAATACAATTCTTCAAATCAGGAATCAGTACTTAAGAAAAGGAGTTAGGAATTCTTAGTATTTCGTTCCTTTTTTTATGTATAACTTTTTCCGGATATTTTGTAACGATATTGTTACAAATTCAGAAGCCCGATAGAGCAACAGTACTATGCATAAGAAACGTTATTTCATCTTCGTACGCATCATTCAAAATTGGCTAATGTCACACTATTACATTAAGTAAATTTACCCGACTCTCTCATTTAGTTAAGTCCTTAGGTGTAGTAGGTACATATACGTGAATAAATAAGGGGAAAAAAAGGTAATTAGATGGGAACCCCTGATCCTATGTACCATTTGATACTCACTAATTCCCCGTATGGCTAAGGCATTTGGTTATCACACTCTATGACTTATCACCTACTCAGGGAATCAAGGGAAAGTGTTAAACTACTTAAAAAGTTGATTAAACTAGACATAAACTTAAAACTCATTTGTTGATTGATTTGATTAAACTAAAATTAATAATTTGATTAACAAATTAAAACAATAATAATAAAGTAGACCATTTCTCATGCTCCCAATTATGTTTTCATCTGTGTAATCTAACCTATATTCGTTAGAAATCACATATACATGATTCGTTATAATGTTTGGATTGAATAAATGTCAAGAACTATGTTATTATGTTGTGATGATTCACGATAATGAAAACCAGGGAATTGACACAACTAAATTCTCAATTCATTACTAAAATCACAAGTTCATAAGAGATTCTTTCAATAACCATTGATTAACAAGAATTGAAATCAATTGATAGATGAAATTCATTCAAGTTATAAACATGTAATCATTCACACAATCCAAACAACATTAGATGAATAAATAAACATCTAATCCAACCTGAATATGAGAAAGACTGAACACAATTGTCTTACATATTTGTTCACAAGAGAATAATCAAAAGGAAATTAATCTAACATCTTCATCATTGAATCTTCAATTAGGGTTATGATCTCCATGTAATTGTGATATGATGATGAAAATGGGGTGTTGGAAAGGTTTGGAACTGCTCCCTGTGTGTGAAAAGAAACTGAAAGTTGAAACAAAACCACCAAACTCGTGTTTGCTTTTGATATAAACTGAAAGTTGAAACAAAACCACCAAATTCGGACCCATGTTCAGCAACCGGCGTAAATTACGCCAAGACTGACGTAATTTGTGCCACTCTCTATAAGCAACCTTTTGTTCTTCCCCTGACTTACGTTGAACACTAAAACCCAGACGCCAAAAACTGCACTTAGGAGCCACCGTAACATACGCCGATTAGCGTCGTATTATACGGCCTTCCAGATTTTGCATTTTTTTCTTTACGCCAAAACGAAGTTCTTTACGCCAACAAATCTGGCCCAGCGTAACGTACGCTGGGTTCCAGCGTCTCAAACGCTGCTCCAGAAATGGAGTTTTCCAGTTTGACCTTCTTTGACTCGTTTCTCGATCCATTTAGCTTCAATTCATAACCTGTGGCCTCAAACCACTAGCAACCGTAAACGTACCCCTAATCTTCTATTAACATGCACAAATCATGTCATTTTCACACATTAAGGTCATGCATAATTGGCGTTTATCATGTGGCCACCATTCTTATTTTTTGGATTGATTTGTGGATCTGAACTGGATCTATGTGTGTGTATTATATTGATTTTTTATTAAGGTGATGGTGGTAGTTGTGGTTTGTAATGGTGGAGTGGAAGGGGATGATGATGATATTGTTGAAATGGGTTTGTTCATGACTTTGTTGAAGTGAATGACAATAATCTTAAAGGAGAGTTGGGATTGAGCAGTAGAATAAAGTTCATCCAACTTTTGTGACAATCTTTCTAATACAATTCTTTTGTCTTCTGGATCTATGTGATTCATTATTATTTTTTTAGATTTTTCTTATTTAGTGGAATTTGTGATGTTTGGTTCTTTAAAATAGGATTTTTATGTTTGTGGTAGTTATGTTTGAATATACAATTTTCAAGAAAATGAAAGTATGAATTTGGAGTAACAAAAGAGTATTAAAAGCTTTTTTTGTGTTTGTAATTTAAAATAAGGTTTTGATGGATTTTTTTTTAGTTGGTGATGTTGTAATTGATGTAGTTGAGATTTGTTGTGTTGATTTGCAGATTAGATGTAGTTGGTGATGTTGTAATTCTGTAGTATTTGTCTGCAATTTGAAGTATTGATAAAGATGATGATATGAGGCTTGATTACACTTTTGGTCCTATGGTAAGAAAAAGTCAACACTTTTGGTCATGTGGTAAAGAAAAAGACCATTATAACCAATATGTGCAGAGCACGTGATGGGTATTTAAACAGACGTTACTACCCAGGACCAAAAGTGTTGACGGGACAAAGTTTTTTGGACTAAAACTGTAATTTATTAAACTTAGGAACGGAAGCTGCAAGTGAAGGCCCACGACAAGGACGATTTCTGTAATTAACTCAAAAATAAATATGTTGGATTTTATAATTTTTGGATTTCGATTGGGCCGTCTAAGACGAGGCTTTATGTAGGCTGAAACTTTGATATTCAAGAACTTGTTGATTCACGCACATACTAAGGATAATTCTTCTAATTATCGTTGATTCAAAGGAGAATAATGATAATCAAGGAATTTACACACTAACACACACTTATGATAGGGAGAAAATGACTTTTCATATTATTAAATAAAAAAAACTGTCTAAACAACGTAACTTTGATCCTAATTTATAGATGGGAATCATAAAAATAAAATCAATGCATTAGGAAATTCAAGAGTCAAATTAAAGAAAATGATATCTAGAATGTTTCGTGTGATTCCCCATTTTTTTGACAAAAACTCGTCCTCGAGTTTTCCTTCGGATCAAACCACCCATGTTGAAGGGGATATCGAATCGTTAGGTTGAAACCTTTAAATTCGTTGTTGCAAACACAGCCTATGCATGCAAACGTGTTTCATCAACATGCGTATCGAGAATATCTATGGCTAAAACACTTTCATTTTTTTTTTCTTAAAACCAAAAAGTGTGGCGCAGCAACTTGCGGTGCTTTTTTGGGTTTTAGGATTACAAACGTGGCGTATATGATAAATCAACAATTCGAACCTAGATGAAAGGGATTGACTCTCGGATCTTATACTTTTGTTCTTCTTTCATTGCTAGCTTGTTGTCGGGAATTGAACTTCAGCTTTAACAATTGAACTTCAGTCGCCCGTGAATATCATTCTTAATCTCTGTATTCATCAAGGTGGATAATCATAAATTATATCATTTACTAAGAGGCACCTTGATCAGGAAATTTGGCTCTCATACCAACTGATGTAGGCTAAAACTTTGATAAACAACTGAACTTGTTGATTCACGCAAATACCAAGAACAATTGTTCTTATTATCGTTGATTCAAAAGTGTAATACCCCAACTAAGGAGGAAGATCGAGATGTCACGAAATGCACAACATGACATGGAATTACATAGAAATGACTAAATGACCCAGCACTTGCACGCGTACAAGCATAACATTAAGCGCATGAACATGAACAATTCATACAAAAATGAATAATGTACTAGTATGTCATTACAACATTCAACCCTGAAGTGGGTGCATACGAGGCATTTAGCCTGTGAATCAAAAGATCAATCAAGAAACACTATTTGGAGCGCATATCCCTGAATTCTAACTAACAAAAGATGTGCCAGTTCCTCGATCTAATTCTTCTGCTCATAGCTACTTCATCCTCATCTACCCTGATCCTGAAAAGTATATTAACATATGTCAACACGAGGTTGATGAGTTCGTAGGTTTTTCTACAGAAGATCTAGTGATGAACATGAAAACATGTCGATTATTTTGAACATATGTAGTTTGTACAACATATAAGAGCATGGTGTTACATGCCACATATCTCAAACACATGAATAATGCACGCAATCACATAATGAAACTATTGCACCATATGACCAAGACTAGTACCAAGAACGCAACCCAAGGGTACTAATGAACGGGTCCCGTGAACACAGACCGACTTGGTATCATGTAATGAACATGAACAAGTAACTCTAAAATGAACAGCTCAATAAACGGTATATATTGTACATAGTAAAACAACAATCGACCAAATATTGGAAAAACATTTGTATACTTTCCACCCCAAAACAAATAAAAGATGGGCTACGAAACTCACTTAAAAAGCAAAACGAGTACAAATACCCTAGATCACGAACAAGAACACGAACACTCAAGTACACCTGAAACACGTACACGAACAGTCCAAACGGCCTACACTGTTGACAAATCAGACAGTAAGTACTAGAAACCAACAAACTTGACTATGTCTAAACTAGTGTCTTAATAAATGTCATTACTCTTGATTAATGTGTCATGTACTTTATTACGTATTTTTGAGTTTATTAGACGCTATTTATTTATATTAAAACATTCAATTGAAATAGTTATCTGGAAAACACTTTTAATACGTATAAGTCGTTTTATTATTATGAAAACATCCATCATTGATCAACTGTTATAATGTCAATTCTTGATTTGTCGTACAAATGTCATCCTGTTATAACTTGTTAACATGTCCGTCTTAATGTCACTTCACATATATTATTGTCTCTTAATGTCGATTTAGCTTCCTCTTTATTAGTTAAATGTCCATTTGATCCTATATTCGACTTAATGATAAGAACTTGCTCGAACCCGAGAATGAACACTTTCTATAACATGAACCC
>CM067173.1:97248425-97250925 GCA_034093135.1 Erigeron breviscapus | reverse complement strand
TTGACGTTCAAAGAAGCTATTGATAGGGCGTTCGATTTCATCCGCTCCAAAGAGACTGCCTCACTAGTAAGAGGTATCACAAAGAAAGATAAATCTGGGGGAGGATTGGCTAGTGAAGAGTGGAGCCGACATGACCAAAGGCGAGACGAACGTCGAGACGAGCGTCTGGATGAGATTCTTGAGAAAAGGCTTGGACCATACATCAAAGATGTACCAATTATTAACTTGATCAAATGCCCTAGAGAAATTCTGAACACTGAGACAGTGTGTGCTACTTTCAAACCTCCTTCACCAATGGCCTTCAAGTCTGGGAAAAAGAACATGAATCAATATTGTGAATTCCATGAGGACCACAGACATGATACTAATGCATTTAGACAGCTAAAGTGGGAGATCAAGAGGGCATTGGATGATGGGAAACTTGAACACCTAGTCCCAGGGGCTAAACAAGCAAAGAAGACCTTTGCATGGCAAAGAAAGTTGGTGGAGGAGGAGGATGATCCAGGAGAGCCTGAGGGCCATGTATACATGGTCCATGAATAAAACATCCCAACCTTCCTCCTTTGAATACCATTCCTTTCCTTTCTCACTTTCTCAAGCATCTTGATTAAGCTACTCTGTCACTTTATTTTTAAGTATTTTCATGTCATTTTACTTCAGCTATTGTTATGTTTGTTGGTCTGATCATGATATATCGTATTTTATACCCATTTTCCACATTGTATTTTGTTGATTTTGCATGGTTTATGAGTCGTTTTAGTATACATTTGGTGCGTTATGGTATTTGTTAGTGTTTCAGGTTACTGACAGGTATTTGAGCGCAAATCTGGAGAAAACGACATTGTTGAGGAGAATCAAGTGCTAACGGAGGATTTCGGAAGCATTTGGATGAAGAGTGCAGGAAGTCAACAAAAGTCAAAGCTGAAGAAGGCCAATTGCGCCGCAACCCAATTCCAGAAAGATAAGTTACGCCGCAACGTCTCTCCTTCTTGGCCAGCCACGAGTCAACATTAGTCAATGGTCAACGCAAGTCAACGGCGAATTGCGCCGCAACTCCTGGTTGCGCCGCAACCCAAAAGCAGAAGAATAAGTTGCGCCGCAACTCTTTCAGCTGCGCCGCAATGGGTTCATGTTCAAGCCAGCTTTGGTCAACAAAAGTCAAAGTCAAAGCCAAAAGTCAACATCTGTTGCGCCGCAACTCTTTGCGCCGCAACTGGGCCCGTTTCTGGCAGCTTTTGGGGATCGTATAAATAGCTTGCAAAATAAGCCCAAAATATTCTTCTCTTTTGAGCAGCCGTTTTTGGAGCCCTAGTTGGAGATTTTCATCAGATTTTAGGTTTTCAAACACGATTTGATCTATTTCGTTCGTAGCTTTCGATTATTATCATTAGGTAACAATGAATTCTTCATATTTTGATTGTTATTATTATTTTAATATGAGTGGCTAATCACTTCATCATCCATCTTGATGGAGTGAGACAATATGTAAAGATTGCACAATTTTTATTAATTCAATGTTGATTTCATTTAACGTTATATCGAGATCTTAGCGTATTTCTTCCTTATTATTTATCTTGAATTGATTGGTGATTTATGTGTGTCTTTAATGGTAGTTATTGATTACATATATTTCCCTTTGATTGTTTGGGTACAAACGATTGGATCTATGACGGGTACGGTAGATAATCGTTCATGATAATAGGGAAGAAATGTGTTAACGGTTGGGTACAATCGATAGGTATAATTGTTATTTCAATAACCAAACCAATTGTTTGATTAGGAAAGTTATAAAAGATGTCTTGGGGTACCGGTCTTTGTAACGAAACTAGTTTAAGTAAGAGAGTCAAATGATGTCATTAACTTGACGGGTACGGGGTTGGTGCTTTGTTTGAGTCTCGGTTATTTAATCAACTAATTTGGATTTGAACTTTATTTATGTGCAATCTGAGCGTATTGTTGAGCGAAGTCAAGATGGATGCCTTTTAAATTATTGTCTTAAAAACATTTTCAATATCGTTTACGGACGATCCCTGCCCCGGTCATACCGGATTTATTTTCGATTAATCCTTTGGGATTACTAATTATTTACTAACTTTTGCAACGTGACAATTCGGTCACAACCCCCCTATTTACTTGAATTACTTAATGTCAACAATTACTTAGTTTTAGTCCCTGTGTTCGATCCTGGACTTACCTTTTAGCTATACTATATACGAACGGGTCCACTGCCCGATAGTGTGTAGTAGTCAGTTCTAGGGTATTTCTTGTTTTAAATTATTAAACTCGATTTTACACATCAATCATGTATCCCAACCTTATCATGAATATCACTTTCTTTTCGAAAATAATTGGTTAATAAATTGTAAAGTATATTTTGGCTATGAGACATGTTAGAAGGGTAATCCGAATGAAAATTCCAGAAGTCAAAGTGCTAAGATGGAAGAAAGAATTCCTAGCCAACTTCTGACACGGATTATAAAAACCCAAGTACTTGTGAAGG
>CM067173.1:97230925-97243425 GCA_034093135.1 Erigeron breviscapus | reverse complement strand
ATATATATATAAATTGAAATTTTGTCATAATATATCAATTATACGACATTAGAAATAGAAATGTACAATATATAAAACTTTGTATGCATGAAAATATAATATATATTATATAAATAAATGATTTTTTTTATAAGTTATAACATTAAAGAATAAGGAGTACCATTATTATAAAGATTTGGTTAATAAAGTTATTGAGTGGTATTTAATTAGGCCATTTACTAAACTAAAATAAATAAAAGTAAATTGTAATAAGTAAAGTATGAGGACTAAAAATGTTATTGACCAATTCTTGGGTCAATGATGATGTCATCAAGGAAATCTAATGGTGGAAATAAAAATTAAAATGTAATCAATGGCTCACACTTTTTTAAAATTTGAATTAAGGGTTTTGTTTTAATATATATTAAAGATAATGTTACAAAAAAAGAAAAAGAAATCAAAGAATATGATAAAAAGATATCTAAGCAAAAATCTTATTTATCTTCTAAATAAATGTGTCACGTAAGATTTTTCATATCTTTTTTTATAGTTAAATAACGTAGGAAGGGATTATAAAGGTAAAAAAAGATATAAAGGTTTTGGATATAAATGCAAGATGTAATAAAATATACTCAAATGGAAAATTTACATCTAAGAGTTTACGAATACTAATGGTGTGGATATATTATGTATTTATGTTACTTGTCATATTAATTTAAATTAAATATTATATATACATTGTAAAAATTTACATCTAAAAGGTTTATTGAATAAGAAACACGTATAAATAATAATAGTGCGGATATATTATATTACTTATTTTAAATAATAATTATAATTATTAATATATACATGGTATCTAAACAAAAACCAAATATCCAAAATTAATTCAAACATAATAAAATCTCCATATAATAGCCGTGTATCATTATTATATTTATATTTATTATTAACATTCCATATAGGAAACAAATTTAATTTTAAAAACAATATTAATTTTTTAAACATAAAAGTCAAAACTAACAACAAATTTACACCTAGGATAAAAGCTTAGTTGTCAACACAAAAAATTAGCCACATAAGCATTTTAATATCCTCTCTTAGTTATATATAAGAGAGATAATCTATAATCTTTTAACAAGTAATAATATTAATTTATCCATGGAGATAATTTTCTTTATTTTTCTAATTTTTATCTTTTATATTCTATTCCATACAATATTTTGAATATTTAATAGGTAATTAAAAACTCCATTAATTGTAGAGTAAGTTTTGGCCTTAGCTTTATATGTTTTATACATGAGCAGACATTTTTAATTAACATGGATTAATAGGACATATACTTTAATCCTGTTTTAATTTATAGGTAGATTATTATTATTATATACGTAGGTATCATACATATCTATCTAATCTATCGAATTAAGAATAAGAATTAAAACAATGTAGTCCTCTGGTTTGGTTGTTTTCTTTGAAGGCTATTTCATTAAAAATAGTCTCAATGAAATTTATCAATACACACGTATCAAACTTGTAGGTTGTACGAAGGCCTTATCCAATAGGCACCTCATCCACACCTCTTTCACACCTCTTCCACACTGTGACATCAGTTTTTCTCTCTCCTCATCCACATCTTCCACACTCACTACCAATAACACCTCTTCCACACATCTCCTCAACTTTTATTTATTATATTTTATATCCACCTCCTCTCTCTCTCTCTTCCCTACTCTCTTACTCGTCTATGCACTTCCACCCATCGAAGTGTGGGGAAGAAGAGCCCATCGATGAGGCGTGGAACAGGCTGCTACCAATAGCATCCTCATCAACGAGCCCATCGATGAGGCGTGGAAGAGCCTATTGGATCCGGCCTAACATAATAATATACATACATTTATGCAAGAATCTGTACAACACAAACAGTACATACACACACACCCACACAACAGAACACACACATACACCCTGAGATCAGAAAGAATAGAGGAAGAAACAGAAACATAAAAGAAAGAACAGAAAGCAGCAGGCACCGAATATATTTAACTCTGTGTTTTCTTAGTTTTTGCTTATAAAGAGTTTATGTAATTGGGTCAATGTGGTCAACACCGAAATTGGAAGCACCGAATTTGTTTAAGTTCACAGAGTTTATCAAACTCCGTGTTTAGCCGAGAAAATGGCTTCGTAGTGAGAGAAAGGAGAGGTCAGAAATGAAAGAGATGGAAAGAATGGGAGGGTTTTTGCTCCCCATTTCTTGCATTGACTTGTCTCTGACTTTCGCCTTAATTCGATTGACTTGTCTTTGACTTTCGCCTTAATTCGTTTGACTCGATTATTTAAAGAAGCTTGAGAGTTGAGACCCATTCAAATGTGTTTAAAGAAGTTCGACACTAATTACTTGATTGAATGCAACTTTTCAATAGCCTTTAAAGGAATATATTGGCGGCGCCGGTGGCAGTAACGAATGTTGGCGTGCGGCGGTAGCGTGTTGGCGGTGGCGACGTGTTGGCGGTGGCGACTGTGTTGGCGGTGGCGACTGTGTTGGCGGTGGCGACTGTGTTGGCGGTGGCGACTGTGTTGGCGGTGGCGACTGTGTTGGCGGTGGCGACTGTGTTGGCGGTGGCGACTGTGTTGGCGGTGGCGACTGTGTTGGCGGTGGCGACTGTGTTGGCGGTGGCGACTGTGTTGGCGGTGGCGACTGTGTTGGCGGTGGCGACTGTGTTGGCGGTGGCGACTGTGTTGGCGGTGGCGACTGTGTTGGCGGTGGCGACTGTGTTGGCGGTGGCGACTGTGTTGGCGGTGGCGACTGTGTTGGCGGTGGCGACTGTGTTGGCGGTGGCGACTGTGTTGGCGGTGGCGACTGTGTTGGCGGTGGCGACTGTGTTGGCGGTGGCGACTGTGTTGGCGGTGGCGACTGTGTTGGCGGTGGCGACTGTGTTGGCGGTGGCGACTGTGTTGGCGGTGGCGACTGTGTTGGCGGTGGCGACTGTGTTGGCGGTGGCGACTGTGTTGGCGGTGGCGACTGTGTTGGCGGTGGCGACTGTGTTGGCGGTGGCGACTGTGTTGGCGGTGGCGACTGTGTTGGCGGTGGCGACTGTGTTGGCGGTGGCGACTGTGTTGGCGGTGGCGACTGTGTTGGCGGTGGCGACTGTGTTGGCGGTGGCGACTGTGTTGGCGGTGGCGACTGTGTTGGCGGTGGCGACTGTGTTGGCGGTGGCGACTGTGTTGGCGGTGGCGACTGTGTTGGCGGTGGCGACTGTGTTGGCGGTGGCGACTGTGTTGGCGGTGGCGACTGTGTTGGCGGTGGCGACTGTGTTGGCGGTGGCGACTGTGTTGGCGGTGGCGACTGTGTTGGCGGTGGCGACTGTGTTGGCGGTGGCGACTGTGTTGGCGGTGGCGACTGTGTTGGCGGTGGCGACTGTGTTGGCGGTGGCGACTGTGTTGGCGGTGGCGACTGTGTTGGCGGTGGCGACTGTGTTGGCGGTGGCGACTGTGTTGGCGGTGGCGACTGTGTTGGCGGTGGCGACTGTGTTGGCGGTGGCGACTGTGTTGGCGGTGGCGACTGTGTTGGCGGTGGCGACTGTGTTGGCGGTGGCGACTGTGTTGGCGGTGGCGACTGTGTTGGCGGTGGCGACTGTGTTGGCGGTGGCGACTGTGTTGGCGGTGGCGACTGTGTTGGCGGTGGCGACTGTGTTGGCGGTGGCGACTGTGTTGGCGGTGGCGACTGTGTTGGCGGTGGCGACTGTGTTGGCGGTGGCGACTGTGTTGGCGGTGGCGACTGTGTTGGCGGTGGCGACTGTGTTGGCGGTGGCGACTGTGTTGGCGGTGGCGACTGTGTTGGCGGTGGCGACTGTGTTGGCGGTGGCGACTGTGTTGGCGGTGGCGACTGTGTTGGCGGTGGCGACTGTGTTGGCGGTGGCGACGTGTTGGCGGTGGCGACTGTGTTGGCGGTAGCGCGACGTGTGGCGGTGGCGACGGTGTTGGCGGCGATTGGTGGTGGTGGTGGCGGCGGCAAGTAGTGTAAGTTATTGATGTAATGTGGTTTTGATTAATTGTGGAATATTGAAACTTAAAATTCAACAAAATGAGATTTGCTTTATAATATAATATAGATGTAGATAGATAATTAGATTAGGGTTTGATCGTAGATTTGTGTGCACTACTAGAAAAATAGCCTTTAATGACTCCTAATATGACACACACATCTATAATGACAAGCAAAAATGTGAGTCATAAAAAAACTGTCATAACTTGTAAAATCTGAAGGCTAGATGACACGCAATTTTTAGTGTCATAAAATAATGTCATGTAACGCGGACTACACTTTCATTTGCGTGTCATCCCCTAAGTGTAGTTTTATTATTTTATTATTTTGTTTCACCTTCACAAACCAATAAGTCTTTTCCTTCAATTATTTGACACTATGTATACAAAAAAATAAATCCCCAAAACATTCCGATCTCATATCTTCTTCTCCTACAATTCCTTTTCATCGAATAAATCCCCAAATCGTGATTACCATATCTCATCTTTTCTTTTTCTCAAAATGTGAATATGAAATCCCCAAATCGTGATCACCAGAAAAACTTTTCTTCTCTCGATCTGTTCTTCTCAAATCTCAATCGCCGGAAAAAATTTTGTCGTCGGAAAATCTCTTCTTCAGATCGATCTTCTCTTGATCTGTTCTTCTCAAATCTCAATCGCCGGAGAAACTTTCGTCAGCGTTATCTCTACAGCGGCAACGTCACTCGATTCTCACCGACCGGAGAAATTCGCGGCTCCATTAAGGATCTGTAAGTGTTTCTAATTCGTTTAACTTTTTGATTATTCTTTTAATTTCGTGATTAATTTTGCTCTTGATTTTGTGTTTATTGATTTGATTTTATTAATTGATGTTTCTATATATATATATCTCTAATACATTATAAAGCATTTGTTCCCTCCAAATTTTTTCAACTTTCAACTTTTCAACAATGTACACCTACTAATGCATAATGTACAATACATCTATATACATCTCAACCACTCATTTTTTCTCTCTCTCAAATCTCAACCATCATTTTTTTCTCTCTCCTCCATAAATCATTTTATTCCTCTAATTCATTAAAAAAAATTATCTCAAAAACCGTACATCGATAAATTATAAAAATTATTTGGGTGTTCTTAAAATTTCATGCTCTTTCATTAGAGATGTCATTCGATATACTTTCGACGAATTTTTAAATCCGAGGGCGGAGCTCGTACGGCTAAGGCATTTGGCTATCACACTCTATGACATATCACAACCTATGACCTATCACACTCTATGACCTATCACCCCACCATCTTACCGCCGCAACGCGTGGGTAATTTCTCTCGTTATAAAGCAAATAAGGTTTCAACTTTCAACTTTCAATTTCAACAATGTACACATGATAATGCATGATGTACCATACATCAATGCCCACAACTTTCAACTTTCATTTTCATCTCTCTACTCAAATCTCAACCAATCATTTTTTTCTCTCTCCTCCATAAATCATTTTATTCCTCTAATTCATTCAAAAAAAATTATCTCAAAAACCGTACATCGATAAATTATAAAAATTATATGGGTGTTCTTAAAATTTCATGCTCTTTCATTAGAGATGTCATTCGATATACTTTCGTGTAAGTCCCTCGGGTCTTATTCTTCTATCGAACCGAGATACTTAAGTAGGTTTTTATATCTACCTTTTATGATATATATATATATATCACTATATATATATATATCTTTTGCGTGAATATAAACACTCGTATTTGGTATATAGTGAAACATATATATATATATATATATATATATATATATATATATATATATATATATATATATATATATATATATATATATATATATATATATATATATATATATATATATATATATATATATATATATATATATATATATATATATATATATATATATATATATATATATATATATATATATATATATATATATATATATATATATATATATATATATATATATATATATATATATATATATATATATATATATATATATATATATATATATATATATATATATATATATATATATATATATATATATATATATATATATATATATATATATATATATATATATATATATATATATATATATATATATATATATATATATATATATATATATATATATATATATATATATATATATATATATATATATATATATATATATATATATATATATATATATATATATATATATATATATATATATATATATATATATATATATATATATATATATATATATATATATATATATATATATATATATATATATATATATATATATATATATATATATATATATATATATATATATATATATATATATATATATATATATATATATATATATATATATATATATATATATATATATATATATATATATATATATATATATATATATATATATATATATATATATATATATATATATATATATATATATATATATATATATATATATATATATATATATATATATATATATATATATATATATATATATATATATATATATATATATATATATATATATATATATATATATATATATATATATATATATATATATATATCTAAACGGATTTATATCTATGTCTATATATCTCTATATATATATATATATATATATATATATATCTTTTGCGTGAATATAAACACTCGTATTTGGTTAATATAGTGAGGCGGCTTTCCGGACGAACCTTACCAACCAACGTGGTAATCTAAGTCTACAAGCCAACCAAACCGGGTGTGTGTTTTGCGGTTCGTGCGTGAGTCGAGTACCACCCACAAGATCAACTATGCGTGTTCTTAGTTTCTCTCTCTAGGTTTTGCTCGTTTCTCTCTCTACACTCTTGTTAAGAACACACAAACACACACCCTCTATTTATAGGCAAGGGCCAAGAACACTCAAATCCATATGGATTTGCGTGTTCCTGTGTCAAGCCCATAAAGCCCATTAGGGTTTGGCCTGTTTGAGAGTTCTTATGGACAAGCATGCTTTTGCTTGTTCCACAGAAACTCTCAAACCATTTGAGTGTTCTTCTGAACAAGCAAACTTTTGCTTGTTCCCAAGAAACTCTCAAACCATTTGAGTGTTCTTCTGAACAAGCAAACTTTTGCTTGTTCCCAAGAACTCTCAAATGACACTTAGGAATATTTGAGTCCATGTTTCTACTGCTGTAAAACGCAGAAACAACATTCACTCAGCCAATGTTTCTACTGCTGTAAAACGCAGAAACAACATTGTTTATATTACCTATTGGAAGTATATATTAAGTTAATGTTTCTCCTGCTGTTAAACGCAGAAACAACATTAACTTAACTTCCCTTTGGAAGTACATTAAGTTAATATTTCAACTGCTGTTAAACGCAGAAACAATATTAACTTAATTACTCTTTACATGTAATGTCTACATTCATGTCAAGTACCTGCAAAACATAAATAATAAACAAACATATAAACATAAAAGGATCCCAATATGATCAACAATATATGTCAAGGTAATATTATTGACAAACGGTAATTACAAGATAAATTACAAGACTTGAATATATATAAATATACATCACACATCTAGAATGCTCTTGTCACCGAGAAACATGCACCAACAGTCTCCCCCTTGACATTAACATCTAGATGTGACCTTCAAGTCTTCGTTTGTCTTCCTAAGTGCTGGCCAAAAACCCTCTTCAGAACTTCAGAAGTCATCTACTTTCTTCTGCTCTTCTTCTTCCTTTTGACATGAATCTCCTTCTCAAAATCAGAATCAGACTCTGTCAGTGATTCCTTGCTTCTGCCTGCAGCAATTCTACGAGCTCTTTCTTGATCAGCCCGAGATCCTGGATCCTTTGGCTTGATCATGTCGGCCATTGCATTTTGATATGCCACGTCATCGTGTCCGAACTTTGTAAAGATCTTGTTTTTCAGAATCAAGGTGTTAGAAGAGTCAGATGATAAAACATCATCTCCAGAAAGCAGACTATCAGTATCATCATCAGATGCTGATTCCTCCTGATGACCAACCCCTTCTCCTCCAGTTGGTCGTTCCTGGACACCAACACCTACATCTCTAGTTGGTGAGGGACAAGCATCGGCAGAAGCTTTCCCTTTTCCTTTGTCTTCAGTTGTGGGGGCTCGAGAGGTACCAGCAGCACCAGGCTGGCTTTGCTCCCCCCGAGATGTGATAATCCTTATGCCCATTGAAAATCTTTGAGTCTCTTCTCTTTGTCTGCTAGGATCATCTCTCTCGTCCTTTCTTCTCTCCTTCCTAAGGGCATCATCCTTGCAGGTAGGCTGTATCTCCCCCTGAGACTTAAGATTTTCAATAATCTCATTCAGTTGGTCATAGTCGTCATCGAAGCTTGTCAGACCCGCAATTTGGCTATTTATTACTTCATTATGATTTTCCAATCTTTTGACGATCTGTTTAAGATGCTCAGATGTCTCAGATTGGATCTGTTGTAGAGCTTCCTGCCTTGTTCGAAGCTGAGCATTCTTAGCCTTCAGCTCCTCAAGCTCCTGACGATGTGATTCTTCCTGCTTAGACAGATTCTCTGTTAAGCCAGCAACCAGAGCTCTCATTTCAGCCATTTGCTTTTCCAACCCTGATATAGTATCATCGTCGGATCTAGAGCTGCTAGTTTGGGAAGAAATCACCGATGGTCGAGGAGGGATAGTTGGTGTTACAGTCGGTCTTGACTCAGACGGTCTGATTGTGGATGCATGTGGTTGTTGGATTGCAGAAGGTCCAACAACCGGAAGTGTAACTGTACTATGTGGAACTGATGTTGTAGCAGCACTGGTGAAAGATGTGAATGCAGACCCTGTTGCTGACAGTCTGATTCTTGTTCTTGATGGCTCAACCGGTGGTCTCATCATCAATCCCTTACCTGCTCCCCTAGGTCTAGCAGTTACCTCCTCAGTATCACTCTGCACATGCTCAGACGTACTCCCAGTCCCTCTTCAACTGCCACACTCATCATTGCACTAAGTCTGGGTGACTCATGTGTGCCCGATGTGCCTTCACCAGCTCTCTTTCTCCTCTTGAGCGGTTGAGGCGAACTATCTTCTTCTTCCTCCTCCTCAGGCTGAAAATCTGCATCAGCCTTCAGTTCCCGTTCAGATTGAGCAACACGTTTTTCTTGCAAAAGCTTACGTGCTCTCTCCTGAGGGTCCTCATGACCATCATCATCATCATCATCACTGGAGCTCTCCTCTTGATCGCTCTCAGTGGCATGAGGATCACTACTTGCCTCATCATCGGCCTCATGATCCTCGAACATCTCTTCGATCTCTGCCTCTAGATCTGCACGAGCGTCAAAATGTTGAACCTGATGGATGTCATCGTCAGGTTCTAACATTTGTTGTGCAACCTCCGCAGCATCTTCAGCATTTCCTTGACCCTGTTCTACTTGAAAGAACAGATCATCGACAGCTTCAGCATGTACTGGGGGTTGTTGCACGGGAGGTTGTTGTTGCTGTTGTTGTTGTTGTTGTTGTACTTGGTGTGCTGCAGGTGGTGGTTGGGGAACTTGCTGTGGAGCTGCAGCAATATCTCCTTCAACATCAGACCCATCATGTGCGAATCCGTCATTGTCTGGTGCTACATATGTCGGATTTATTACTGCACCAAAAAGATGTCTGTCTGTCGGTCGAGCTGGAGGTGGGAGTGGACCTCTATACTTGTAACTATCGCGAAATATGCGATTCGGCATGGTAGTTACATTGTCGACAGGACCCACCTGTGGTAGATTGGGCAGACGAGCGTAGATGATCATCATGATAAATCGAGGATACATCAAGAAGCGCTCGTTGGCAGCTGCACCAATTTGCCTTCTAATCTCGTTGAAGAAGAAACGAGAAAAGTTATACGGCTTGTTCAGCACAAGGGAGACAACCTGAGACTGGGTCTCGACATTCAGCTTGTCGTACCCTGACTTCCTGTTGCTAAGAGCAACCAAAATCACATGACTAAAGAACTTCCATTTCCCATGAATACAGTTCTTTGTGAAGGTGTTTTGGTTTGGATCACCAACATAACCCATTCTTCTGTAAACTCCATATCGTAGTGCCAGTGGGTATGTGATGGGACCATTGGCTCCTCCCTCTTGGGCTTCAGTACCCAAACCAAGTATCTGGACCAAATCCTGAGGAGTGAACTGGATGACCTGATTATTCACCCGAGCTTCAATCCTCTGATTATTTCCAGCAACATATCTAGCAGAGGCCCAGAATTGACGAAGATACGTCAATCGAATCACCGGGTTGGCAGTGAGAACCCTTCTAACTCTAGATCGTTGGAAGAATTCCAGAATAGGAACAAACTCTGCTGCATTCTCCTGGTGGACGTCCAAATTAATCAAATAATTATGATTCCTGTGGAACTGTCTCTCGGCCATCTGCAAAAAGATACAAACAACAACAAACATAAGGTTAGCAACAACACATAAAATCGAACTTTAAAGTTCCTAACATTTTCTAAGCCCCTGAAACTCTTAGTTTCACCGGCTCTGAAAAAGTTATCAACTTTAACCATCGATAAATAAGTTGAACGACAAAATTCTTAACGTTTTCCAAGATATTGAAACCATTTGTTTCATAATCTTCCAAAACATTACCAATTTCATCAAATCAACATGTCGAAATTAAAACTCTTAGTGTTTTCCAAGATAGTAAAACCGTTTGTTTCATAATCTTCCAAAACAATTTTAGTTTTAATAATTGACAAATTGAACTTTACTAAATTTAACCAAAACGATTTGTTTTTCTTAAATTTTCTAAAGTCCAATTTTTATAAGGCAATTGTCCTTTCTAATTTGACTCATTTTAAAATTTTCCCTTTTTGAAATTTTTTTTGAAGTCCTAGAATTGGCGAATTCCTTATACACACACATATGGTGACACTACACACATATGGTGTCGGGTTTGACTGGTCAATGCGTGTTATGTTTTATATTTTACTTATTAAAATTTTTCCAATTTAAAAGTTTTTAAGTCATGAAACACGCAAATTGTGTCACAACACGCAAATGGTGACGTACACGCAAAATGTGTATTTTTGACACATACACAAGCAAAGCAGTCATTTGCGTGTTTGTTTGTGATGACGTCATCACAAACACGCAAAAACTGGGTTAGATGAGTATCAAGAACACGCATATGCATAAGAACACGCATACTCAGAGTTCTCACTTCTCAAATCTTAGTCCAGTGATTTTGAACACTAAAAACTCCTAAATAGGTACAAATAGCTTCGTATATGTCTGATTTATCAATTTTTAGGTTCCATTTCTCCATCCATATCATGTTTATGTTCCAATCTAGAGCTTTTTAGTTCGAAAATAAAAACCCTAAAAACTTAATCATAACACATGAGATTTGGATCTAGAAATACTGTTAATCAAGTACCTTTGTTCGAAATGTGTTTATGTAAGTGTTTCTTGTGTCTAAAAATACGAACTAATCAAGTGTTATGAATCGAAAAGTGAACAGTGGGGGTACAGAGAACACGCAAAATGTGGAGGGTTTTGACAAGAACACGCAAATTGTTTAAATTTGCATTAAATGTGTGTTTTTGTCCCTTTATATACCCACACAACACGCAAACCCTAAACCCACAAAGAAACACGCAAATAGGCCCACTAAGTAAAACACGCAAATACAAATCCACTTGGCTAAAACGCGCAAATCCAGCCCATTTGGCAGAACACGCATATTAAGCCCACTTGACTAAAACACGCATATTTCACTTAGCCTATTTTTGATTCATGTGAACCTTGACTTTCCAAAAGTCAACCTTCACGAACTTGATTATCACTTTGAAAATTCACAAAGAATTTTCCCGAACCCGATACGATTAACAAAAAGAATTCTTTAGAGAACACAATAAGACAGACACCGAATTTTAATTCTATGTCACTATTCTTAGTATTTTTCTCGATAAAGAAATTCTTGATAATTGTCACCACTTTAACAAGCTTACAATATAGAATCATTAAATCAAGACCCGATATGTCACTATTTAATGAAATACATAATACCATTGTTAAGTATTTGACAATAACAGACATTGGACACAATCAATGCTGTTTAATAAATTCAAATACAACAAACAAATGACACAGATTGAATAACATGATAAGCAATCTCTCCATCTTTATTTTCGTCTCCGTTTGAATTTAGATGAGTTGTTGATGTGTAAGTGTACTCTGCTTCACCTTTAAGCTTGAGCTTTCTCCATTCCGGACTGGATAGACTCAATTTTCATACACTTTGGAGATCCTTTATCTTAACGGTTGACCCACATCCAGTTAAGATAAATAATTCTGAAACCACATCATCAAACTCATGAGATCCATACAACAAATGTATTCATCTCAATAGTAAATAATTGATCCCGAAAATACTTAAACAGATTTAACTGATAACAAACAATAGATTCTCCCAATTAAGA
>CM067173.1:97200598-97225598 GCA_034093135.1 Erigeron breviscapus | reverse complement strand
GCTTGATTTAGAGCACTGGTGTCATCTTGTGTATTACATTTCAAGCTGCCAAGAGGTTAGGGTGCTCATGCACACTCACATTTGTGTATGTATTTGTGCGTTCAGTTTTTGAAGGTTTGTTGTACTTGGAAGGGATTCAATAAACAACACATATATTGCAAGGGTTGTTATCTTGCTTTTTATTTTTTGTTGGTTGGTAAATTGCTAGAGTTTGTTTTTCAGGATATTTGTTTCCTAAGTGTTGTCGTTTTTCTTCTTGCGTTGTTTTTTGATAGGATGCTATGGAAAAAGCAATAAAAAATAAAGTGGCTAAAGCTGTTGTTCCTGCGATAGATGTCATGTTTCAAGCCTTAAGGTTTGCTATTGAACTATCATTGTTTTAATATCAGAAATTTCTTATATTGCTTTATTTTTCTGCCATTGTAATATCGAAGCCTTCTGTGCCAATAATCAGTGAATTTGGTTCAAAGATTGTGCCACCAAAGAGAATATTAAAGATACTTCCGGAACTCTTCGATCACAAAGATTGTGCCACCAAGGAGGCAGCTTGAATGAAGGTGACACAAAGAGGTCAAGGCTACACAAATAGTTACCCATACTAGAAAGCGGTTGTATGAATGTGATTAACTTTTATGGTTAATTTTAGAATTTTAAAATAACTTGTGGTTGTATGAAACACATTGTTTTGATATATATGAAATGCGCTCTTTTGCTATTTGTGTATTTATTTGTATTATGAGATTAACTGTTATTTAATGTGTGGATATTAGTAATTTTATAAAAAATATTTTTTTTTTGAACCATGACACGCAAAACATGGGTCATAAAATAGTGTCATAAAAGTTTGTCGTAAAAGCGTGTCATAAAATAGTGTCATAAAGGCATGACGCGCGGAGGGCGTGTCATATTGCTTTATGACCCCTGCATCTATGACTCCAAAAAGCGCGTCATCGGACCCCTTTAATGACACCAAATCAGCGTCATTAAAGGCATTTTTTCTAGTAGTGGTGGGTTGAAATTGTTAGGGGTATTTTGGGTACATTCAATGGATGAATGAGAAGAATGTTGAATTTGTGGGGGTAATTCAGGTATTTCAAAATCTTAATTAAGTAAGGAGGGGGTTGGGTTTGTTTTATAAGGTATTATAGATATAGATATCTAATACTATCTTATAAAGCATTTTGCCCTTTTTTTGTTATTTATCTTGACAACAAGTTATTCCTTTAGTGCTTGAATTCTCGCAATATTCTATATACTAAAGGCTCTCAAAGCTCAAAGCTCGAAATGAACATGAAATCGCTTAATTTCATACATATATAATGTCTTGCATTTGCACTTGTACATGACTAAATTTATTTATTCTAACTATATAATGACAAGTACATGAACAAAAATGAATACCAGGAACAATTCTTCTAATGACCTGATTTAAAAGAATACCGAAAATTAGGAAAATTCACACACCAACACACAATTGTGATAGGGAGAAAATGACTATTCATATTATTGATTAAAAAACTGCCTAAACAACATAACTTTGATCCCATGTTATAGATGAGAATAATAACAATAGAATAGGTGTATTAGGGAATTCAAAAGTAATGATATCTAGAATGTTATGCGGGAATGCCTCCAGCTCCTCAGACTTGGCCGCCGATCCTTTAGTCAACATGTGAACTTAAGCGTCTTAGCCATTCGAGAATATCGCTGGTCCAAAAACGAAAACCTATAATGTCGTTTTCTAGTCTTTCTATATTAGTATTTATTTTAGTTAATATGTTTAGTTATTTGTAAAAGATGTATTTTGATGAACATCTATCTTTTCCTTAAAGTTATCTTAAAAGAAATGATAAATGTTCTCCAAAATATATCTTTTAAAAATAACTAAACATGTTATTAACTAAAATAAATGCTAACATAAAAAGGATAGAAAACGACAATATAAGTTGTAGATTCTGAACCATGAATATTCTCGAATGGCTAAAACGATTGACTTCACATATTGATCGAAGAACCGGCGGCCGTGTCTGAAGAACTAGATGCTTGAAGGCATTCCCGCATCAAGGTGGCTTAGAAGTGAGGTTGCATACCATGAGGAAATGATGAAGGAGTGGAAACAAATAGCAAGATAACTGAATCAAGGATACCACGATACTCAAGAAGTGCACCTTATGCTAGAGCCCATCAGATCTAGATGACACCTTGGGAAGCAAAAACTGGTACTGCGGGGTTTGAAGGAGTTTATGCCTCTTAGTAAATTGTGAGAAAATGTAGAAGTGTTTAAGGAGATCCAACATCGTGGGTTGAGAAATGCTCAAAGAAATCTCGAATAGTGGGTTAAAGATAACAAGAAATGAGAGTGAGCTTGAATCGAGTAAATGATAGTTGGAAGAACTAAACAAGACAGTAAGTGTATACTTTTCATTAAATGGTGATAGAAGCCTTAAACAATGATGGGTTACCCTGTGCCTTATTAAATTTAAAGACTAGTGGTTGTAAGTCCAGCTTTCTGCAACATAAATAAATGTTGTTGGACCATTAATGAAGAGTGTTGGAAAAGCCCCCAAAGATCGAAAGTACTACCTCCAATTTTCAAAAGGCGGTAAAGGCCGAGTTTGCTTGTTTTACAAATCTTTAGCTTGACCGTCGAGTTTTACATATGTTTATTATGGAAAAAACACTATTAATCCAAAAAATCCATTGATAACTTAATATGCTAAAAGCGTAAAAAAATCACCCGAAAGCAAACCAAAACCAGATCATAAATCGAACCAACCAAAGTGGTTAGAGAGAGGAAGTGCGAAGTGGCTAAGACAATGTAGTGGAACGACCATTGATGCAATTTGTTTTTGAGTTTCTTTTAGCTAAGTTAAGCGTGGTGTTTATGTTTTATTTGTTGCTTAGGTCCATAAGTCATTATTCTTTACAAATCATGTTTACATGCATCGGAAGTGTAACTAAGAGGTATAAGCCTTTAGTTATCCTATTTGTGTTTGTTATAGTTGCAGTTTCATAATCGGAAAAAGAGTTCAAGAAAAAAACCAATGATCACAAAAAACAAAAAGCAAAAAAAAAATCTAAGGCAATACAAAAAACACTATATCATAGATATATTTCGATAATAGTTCGTCATATCGAATGTATATGTATTTAATAGCAATACACAACTACGCCAAAAGTTTGCGATATTTGTTTTTGTAAAATAAAGTCAATATCAAAAACAAAGAAATATAAAGAGAGTTAATGTGAGGTTAGCTCAGTTGGGGGAGACTCTTAACCCGTTTTTAATAAATTACGAGTTGTCACAGTTTGGTTCATGGAATTTGTTGAAATTCATTGGAATTGAAATCTAAATTACATTCTTTTCCTTTGTTTGGTTGAGAAATAAATAGAATTGGAATTTAAAAAATTCCATCAAATTCCTTACAACATGGAATCTACAATTCCTTCACAAAGTTGATGGAATGTTTAAACATTCCAAGGAATTCATCTATGTTTACCAAAATAGTGCCCTATCAACAATTACATACCAACAAAAATAAGTCTTCCCTGATTTGATGGTCCGGCCGGATATTAACCACCATCACCATCCACCACCACCACTGCTACTTATTCCGACTGTCGCTGCCGCCTACCAAAATTCCGGTGGCCGCTGCTGCTTCTCAGAGACATGATGAAAATGGAGGCCGACGAAAAACGTTGATGGAAGTGTAAGAAAAGGTTGAATAAGGGTGAAAGATGAATAAGGGTTCTGGTGTGTGATGGAAACGGCGGACCATTCGAATAAGGGTGTGTGTTTCTGGTGTGCACGCGTGTAAAAAATATCAACAACAACAACAAGGTACTCAATCCCGACATAAGTCGGGCTATGAGGGAGGTATGATGTAGACAGACCTTACCCCTACACAAAGGTAGGGAGGCTGCTTCCAGATCCACCGAGGTGGAAGGGACCTCCGGCCCGGGTGAAAAAAATAGGGTTAGATCCACCGGAGTGGAAGCCTTAACCGGATGGTGATAATCTCGATCTCGAACTCAATCTCTAGCTCGATCCCAATCTCCGGTGCACAAGTTCCGATCTCAGATCTGGAAAATGTGACCGTTAGAGAGGGAGAGGTAGAGAGAGAGGGCAGAGAGAGAAATCAGTAAAAAAATATCAGGGATCAGAAAAGTATTCTTCCCTGTATGATGCAAAAGGTTGTTTGACTGGTCAAGTGGATATCGTTAATTTGTTTTCATTTTTCTCATAGTTAATTAAAATCTTGAATTAATTAACTTGTATATTTTTTGTTTTCATTTTTTTTAGGGAGCAACTTTATTGGTGTGTATATAATTATAATTATAGAGTTAATTACACTTTTGGTCCCTGTCAAGGGCTAAAAATTACCGTTTTCATCCCTACCTTTCATATATTACCGTTTTGGTCCAAAACACTTTGCTCCGTCAACGCATTTGGTCCAATTCTCGAAACGGACGTTAAATACCTATCACGTGATCTGCACGTGATGGGTATTTTAGTCTTTTTTTTACCAAAGGACTAAAAGCGTAATTAACTCTAAACTCTTTGTCTCTTCCATCTATCATCTGTATATGTAATTATATCCATCCATTTAAACAAATGTTCATACAATCATTGTTTATGTGTAAAATAGCTATAAAAAACATGTAAGACACAATTTACAAACTCATTACACATGTCTACCTTCTCTTATCTTTTGTTATTGTATCATAATAAAACCTTTTGTGTAGTATCAAAAAGTGTTAGGACCAGTTCACCTGGAACTGGCCAGTCACCAGTTCACACTTGCCAGTCACCAGTTGCATCTGGAGACTAAAGGAAACTGGTGACCAAGATGATTTGTCGAGAAATATATTGAAGTCCAGTTGCACCGTACAGTTAACGCAACTGAAGACTTCCTCCAGTTGAGAACTGACCAAGTTGAAGAAGCATTCCAGTTGAAGTCGAAGACAACAAATGGAAAATAGAGAATGGCAATGGCAGCGAAGCCCAGTTTCCTTTAGTCTCAGTGGTTTTCTTGGTTGTGAAATGATCCTAGGATAGTTGACCAGTTGAATGAAATGCTAGATGTAGAACTGGACAGACACTATCAAGAGGATGAAGCTGAATTCGATGCCAGGAGCTTAAACATTTCAGTGGAGAAGGCCAAAGAGATCAGGGCTAGTGGGCTTCTAAAGAGAATTGCAAATGTCAAGAAGGTTGTGAAGAGTGTACTGGATCCACCAAGAAGAAGGATTCCACAACCAAGAAGAACACTGACAAGAGATGCAAGAGATGCTGACCTTAGCACATTCGTTGAACCAACTGGCGAGGTATCCAATGAAGACATTAAGTCCGCTGTACTGGCTGCTGGTGCTGGGAGTATAAAAATCACAAATGAATCTGAAGCTAGAAACTACTACTCCCAGATCATGTCAACCAGAAGACATAGTGGTACTATTAATAGTGTCAATGTTACAATCAAGCCAGGCACCAAGGTTTTTCAAATCGAAGTTAAGTATACTGGTGGGCCACTGGTTAGAACTGATGATCCTGGTGCTATGCAATATGGATTCAGCGAATGGGTGGAGATGGTGAATGTTTTGGATGCTAAGGCACAAAAGAATAGGTTCGAGAAAGCATGGGTAAACTTTCTAAGGGGAAGATTCAACATAAAGAAAATCTTGAGCAAAGTTGAATATTGACCCTGAAGATACTCAGCCTATCTCTTCAGTTGCCAAGAGAAGAAGAACTGGCGAAGGGCCATCTCATTAAGTTCTTTCTTCAGTTTATCTACTTGTAATTTGTATTTACATTCTGTAACTTGTATAAATTTCATCCCCTTGTATAAATGAAGTTACCAGTTTGTAACCACAAGGTAGATAATAGATTAAAATCTAACAAACATGAAAGAAAAATCTAAGGCATTTATTGATCTATAAAAATGCCTTAGATAACTTAGATAGATTTAAATCGAACAAGTCCTTCCAGTTCACACTTGTACAAATACAAGAACTAGAAAAGACTTAGACTATATTTCTAGACAAATAGGGGGAATTTGTTAGGACCAGTTCACCTGGAACTGGCCAGTCACCAGTTGCATCTGGAGACTAAAGGAAACTGGTGACCAAGATGATTTGTCGAGAAATATATTGAAGTCCAGTTGCACCGTACAGTTAACGCAACTGAAGACTTCCTCCAGTTGAGAACTGACCAAGTTGAAGAAGCATTCCAGTTGAAGTCGAAGACAACAAATGGAAAATAGAGAATGGCAATGGCAGCGAAGCCCAGTTGGCATTCTAGTCAGTTAGAAACTGGAGACCATCAGTGGAAAGCCCTTACAAAGCTTTACACTGATTACGAAGAATTGACTTGTATACTTTATGTACCTTTACCCGGATAATAAGCCTTATCTTATTATTTAAGTACTAAAAGGTACATAAAGGTGGTTATGTAAAGTCACTTTAACATACGACTTTACACTGCCTTTTAAGGAATTAAATGTTATTCCTTAAATGCTCCCAACCACATTTGTACGGCTAAAGTTAACATCTCAATGTTAACTTTGCCTATAAATACAAGTCATTGCACAACAAGAATACCAAGTTAATTCACAAAGTCGAATAACTTCACACTTTGCAAACCTGCAATATTCTTGGTGAACTTGTGCAATCTTCTCTCAATCGCTAAAAGGAACATTTCACAACTTTAAGTGTTTCGATTGTCTTGAGAAATTCCGAGTGTAGATCAATTGTATTTCATAGGTTGTTAGGATATTTACATTCGTGTATTATCTTGGTTCCGCATCAACCTTGTAATTTGTTTAACATCAATAAATAAATTACACATTGAAAAATACATATTGTCTCATCAAGTTATCTTACAAGTTATTTGTATTATTGCATTGTTCTTTACTTATTGTCTTTTATATAAGTAATCTATCTAGAACTTGGTATATACACACTGCAACTGGTCGTCTCTAGTTCAGTGCATATATTGCAAAGTAACTCCACCATCGACATAGAGGTGTCTTCAGTAGTACCATCTTACGAGTTGGGACTTACAAAAAGTCAAAAACCATCAAATGGAAAACAACTTCTCTCTCACCATCCTACGATCCTGGACTACAATAGAAACCCACACAACTTTCCTTACTCTCACTCCCTTTTCTAAAATAAATCGGCTAAGCAAAAACGATTTGTCTTCCATGCCCCCCACCCCCACCGTTTTTCTCTCTTTGTTTTTCTTGTTGCAGACTAAAAAGTAACATTTAAATGCCATTCACAAATTCTTTTTGCTCTCTTTCGAGATTCTCTAATAAGAAACACACACCACAAAAAACGCTCACCTATTTCTCCCTTGTTTCGATGAGACCAGTAAGAAGAGAACGAGACCCAGCAGCAGGGAAATATTCATATCTATATATATGGGATATAGATATGAATATTTGGTGACGATGATATGGAATTCAGATCCGAAAATATGAATATGAATATAGATATACATATATAGATTGAGATGACGATGATGGAGTATAAAGAATATAGATCTGGAAAATTATATATATATATATATAATATATATATATATATATATTTGATATATCTTCAGTCTATATATATATATATATATATATATATAGATGGAGATTATAGTTGTTGATTTAAAGATTTGAAAATTGTTATTTTTTGGGATGTGTTTTTAAAGATGTATATATGTGTGTATAGATATAGTCATATAGATATACATATCGATATAGATATGAATATAGATTGAGATTATGGATAATGGTTGATTTGTAGATCTGGAATTTTTTTTTGTGGTTAAGGATGTTTTTGATTTGATGATGATGAGAGATACACATACATATATGCAGGTCAAATGAAAATGAAAATATTAAAAAAATATTGAATTTTTTTTTGTTCTGGATGATTTTTTTTAATTACAGTTTTGGTCCATGTAAGAATAAAAAGACTAAAATACCCATCACGTGCAGGTCACGTGATAGGTATTTAACGTCCGTTTCGAGAATTGGACCAAAAGCGTTGACGGAGCAAAGTTTTTTGGACCAAAACGGTAATATATGAAAGGTAGGGATGAAAACAGTAATTTTTAACCCTCGACAGGGACCAAAAGTGTAATTAACTCTAATAACATTATATATTATTATTTATTGTGTAGTTATAAAATCAATTATATTTATAAAAATATAACATAAGGTTAATTTTGTAATTTGACATAGTTTATATTCAAATTTTTATAATTAAATTTCATTGAATTCTGTCAACCAAACACAACACAAATTTTAAAACTTTCAAATTCCAATTCCATTCAAATTCCAATTCCTTTAACAAATTTCAATTCCTTCAAAAACATTCTGTGAACCAAACTGCCCCTTATTTTCAATATGATAATCAATAACTTTTGGTAATAATAGTATTGTATATTGCCATAATTATTTAATATTTTATATCAATAATATATATATATATATATATATATATATAGGGGGAAGTGAGTATGGGGTTGTCCCCCATCTAAGCTTAGATGGGGAACCCCTCACATTTGATTTTTATAATCATGAAAATCAGGGGGGGCCATGTATCTGTTTTAAATTCAAACAAATAATAAAATATTTGTATGTGAGGGGTTCCCCATCTAAGCTTAGATGGGGAACAACCCCATACTCACTTTTCCCATATATATATATATACTATATATATAATAGATATATATATATATAGACTTTCCTTATTTTGAGAACCATTTTTTGCAAGAACCATGAGAACTCTCAAATTATGTATTGGATCACATGTTTTTTTTGTTCATTCACATGTGAAATGATATAAAAAAGTATGTTGTAGAAAAAACTTTTTTAAAAAACCTTCAAAATAGCCTTTTGTGAACTTGTGAATGAATATGTTCACGTTTTCGTTCACATGTGATCAAACGGGTATATATAAGGTTTTGAAAAAACTTTCTTCTGCAACATATATTTTTGTAACGTTTCACATGTGAAATGATAAAAAAGTATGTTGTAGAAAAAACTTTTTTAAAAAACCTTCAAAATAGCCTTTTGTGAACTTGTGAATGAATATGTTCACGTTTTCGTTCACATGTGATCAAACGGGTATATATAAGGTTTTGAAAAAACTTTCTTCTGCAACATATATTTTTATAACGTTTCACATGTGAATGAACAAAAAAAACATGTGATCCAATACATAATTTAAGAGTTCTCAAGGTTCTTACAAAAAAATGGGTTCTCAAAATAAGGGTCCCATATATATATATATATATATATAATATATTATATATATATAGGTATATATCAGATATATATATATATATAGATATAGATATATAGATATATATATATATATATATATATAATATATATTATGATATATATATATATATATATATATATATAGACTTTCCTTATTTTGAGAACCATTTTTTTTGTAAGAACCATGAGAACTCTCAAATTATGTATTGGATCACATATTTTTTTTTGTTCATTCACATGTGAAATGATATAAAAAAGTATGTTGTAGAAAAAACTTTTTTAAAAAACCTTCAAAATAGCCTTTTGTGAACTTGTGAATGAATATGTTCACGTTTTCGTTCACATGTGATCAAACGGGTATATATAAGGTTTTGAAAAAACTTTCTTCTGCAACATATATTTTTATAACGTTTCACATGTGAATGAACAAAAAAAACATGTGATCCAATACATAATTTAAGAGTTCTCAAGGTTCTTACAAAAAAATGGGTTCTCAAAATAAGGGTCCCTATATATATATATATTATATAAGGATAGAGAAACTCGAAATGTATCTAATATCAATATCGCAACTATACCAAAAAGTTTGTGATGTGAAATATATAGCTTTATTTTATACAATTAAGTCAAAAATAAAAAAAAAGGAAATTTAAAGAGGAAAAAAAACGAAAAGAAGCCCAAAATGTATTCAAGAGCCATACCACAACTACACTCAAAATCTTATGATATCAAATATATATGTTTGTTTTGTGTGATAAAGTCAAAAAATAAAAAATGTAAACAACCGGTACCTGAAATTAAAACCTAAAACCTGATATGTGTTAAACTATGATAGGCAAAACCTAAAACCTAATATATGTCAAACTATGGACGTGCGAAGTGTTAAGGTGTATGGTGCCACGTGTAAAAAGTTAAAGGCCAATTCATAACAATGACATTTAATATGAGAACTGATATTTGTACCATTATTTTTGATGGATGTACCATAATGTACAACTTGTATAACTGATTGTAGAAGCCAGTAATGCACAGTTGTGGTACATCAATCAAAAGAAATGGTACGAATATCACTTCCCATTTAATATATAGTAACTAGATTTAGGTTTCGTGTTAAAATACGGACACCACAAGATAAAATTATGTTGTTATTCTATCATACTTGACAAATGATTAGATAAAAAAGCGAGTAACCATGTATAACTTTATAACGACCCGATACTTACCAATATCTTCAGAAAAAGATAAAATATGTTCTTATAAATTATAGTAATAGTTATTTGAAGTAAATTCTAAAACTCTGTTACACATATGACGCTGAGAATAACGGCATATTAAAATTCATGTACTGAATATAAAATTCAATAACACAAACGAATTTAAGGTTTGACTTTGTTAATACATCTTTAACATAATAAAGTAAAAAAAATAAAATAATAACGTGGCATGAAAAAACTGGGTCACCAAAATATATCGAGGGTTCCATGTGATTTTTGGTTTTATATATTCTACGAAATAATATATGAAGTTTTTAAAGTTTCTTCTATTATAATTTTTCTATAGAATTGTTATTTTTTAAAAATGAAACTTATGGAGTTTTAAAAAACGTTAAAAGATATAAAATTTAAATGTAGTTTTCTTGTCGTATGAAAGTTAATATTAAAAATGTAAATGATAAAAATAATTTTACACACTTTTATACAATTAATTTAAAATTAAGATGATAACATATGCTAATTAGTTTTCTGTATGCAATTAGTTCATTGAAAAAACTAGATGATTGAATTGGACCATCAAAACCTTTGAAACTTGAAGAAATAGGTTTGGTTTGACTTGAGATTATGTAATCCGGGCGTTGTCTCGGTAGACATAACGTTGTTTTTGGAAATTTTATATAGACGGGAGATATATTCGTTTGTTTGTTATTTAAATATGTGTCTGAAAATGTATAGTTGTATACAAACATAAGATAAACAAAAAGAAAGTGAGTAATTGAAAAAAACTGTGACAAAACAAGAAAAAAAATGAAAGCGCACTAAAATTATACTATTTTATGTGAAATACAAAAAAAAAGTACCATATAATCATTGTAGAAAATAAAAGACAAATGTACTCGAATACCATATTAACTTTGTACAATAATTGTAAAAAGCCAAAAACAACTGAAATAACGACAATTTTAGTTAAAAGTATAAAGCAAAAATAAAACCGTAAACTGAACCCGCTTTTTTGTTAAGTTGTCCGATTAATAGACAGTGCCAATTTGACACAAATACTACATACTCCAACGGTCGTTAAAAAATGGACTTGATTTGAAGCAGCTTTTGTAAATCTCGTTAGACAGTAAAATAACATCTAACGATTGTTAACACTCGTTTGAGATTCTAACTTCCTGTTTGAGAAGAGGAGCTAATTTGCAGTCGTTATTGTTACTCCCGTTAAACATCCAAACAGAAGTTAATGGCCGTTAGCCCTTGTTAGAGATTTTTAACATTTTTTAATGATGGGGAGTACTATTGGAAGAGATTAAACGACGGGACTGATGTTGCGAAAAAGAGTGTCACACGAAAAAAGAATAGTCTTATGATCGTGCGATGTGGCGGTTTATTCGGCGGTGGTGGTGGGTGACAGACGGCGGCGACGGTAACGACCATAGTGGAGAATAATAAGAATAAACTAAAGGTTGTGTAAATCTTAATCTTAATATATTCTAAAAGACAGTTGAATTAATGACTTATTGACCAATCATATGACTCTTGCTTATGTCATCATTTAATTTAATTATAGATTAAAACTCCTAATAATCATTATCCAAATATATTATTATATTTGTATTTATATTAATATTTGTAGAAAAAACTCACTAATTTACCTTTTTTTTTGTTTTCCATCAATAATTTATACTTTTTACCCTCACTAAATACTTAATTTATATTATTATAATTTTAGCATCAACTTGAGAAGATTTTTTTTATTTTTCATCATTTAATTAATTAAAAAATTCAACATATGAAATATTGTCTACAAAAAAATATTTTAAAGATGAAATACAATATATGTGTGTTCAATGTTCTAGAATTGTTTTTACTTACATTTTTTACATTTAAATTTATATATTTGATAATTTATCTTATCTTTAAAATGCTATAAATAATTTTGTATTTGACACGGACATAAATTTAGCATAGACTATTAGATAAAACTTATTCTAAGGGGGTGCTTGGTTCAATTAAAGGAATGGAAAAGGGAAAGGTAAAGGGAATACTAAGGAATGCAATGGGTATTTTATTACTTTTGATGTTGCTTGGTTAAGTTGGTTTATTTTACAAACATATACAATGTATGGAAGTTTACTAAAATAAATATAATAATAATTATTTATTTAAATATTCTTCTAATTATTATTATATTTATATATTGGTGTATTAATTGTATATAGTTCAGAAAAAAACTTTTACGTTAAAAAAAATAACGTGTCAATTAATATTGTTATTATCAATAATACATATCTGGATTAATACATATTATTAAAAGATGGATGGAAAAACCTTTTAATATATAAATAAATATTTGGATTAGATAACCACCTCATGTAGAGAAATCGAGAATTGCGGATATGTATTAGTGGGGAAGAATCATGCATTAATAGGTAAGGATAGTTATTACCCCCAATTTACTCAATAATGCCTCATTACTCACTTTTGGTATTGATTAACTTCTATTTTTTTAACCAAACATAGTTTTTTATTACGGGTATCATACCATTGCTCACTCTCAAATACATCCAACCAATCACCCCCTAATGTTGATTCGTAGACAGCGAGAGAGAGCTGCAAACAATTCAAAACCCCTAATTCACATTTACATTTACAATTAACATTTTACAAAATGGACTACGAAGAATCAGGATGGATACTCGAATTCCTTCTTCGCCAACCTTCAATCGACGACACAACCTTAAACAATCTAATCAATGTTCTCCCAATTCCAAATAACAACAACAATCTACGTTTCAAGAAGACCTTAATCTTGCGAAAACTCGAAACCCATCTCGAAAAAGGTACAATCTTTGAACACACTATTGAATTGTTGGAACAGCTAGAGCAATTAGACCACTTGTTAAACAATACCCATGTTTCAGAATCCCTTAAAACTGCTTATTCGACTGTCGTTTTACATTGTACTGCTAAACTTATCGAAAAACTTGTCGAAAAAACGGATAAAAATGGTAAGGAGAGTGATGAGAATAAGAAAGGGGTGTTTGATAATGTCGTGGAGAGTATATGGGTTAGTAGGATAGAGGCGAAAAATGTGGGATTGTTTCGAGATGATTTGATAGGGTTAGTTAGTGGGATTGAGACGGGTGTGGTGGATGTTCGGGTTTGGGAGAAGGCGTTGGAAATGTATGAAGGAGTTGATGTGTTTGAGGTTGTTAGACGGTATGTGAACGACGAGAAAGAGAAGACGGGGCCTCCGTTTCTTGAATTGGCGTGCGAGGTGATTTTGAGTGATGATGGGTTGCGAAAGGTTATGGGGTTAGATGACAGTGATGGGGTTGATACTCGGGTTGATGATGGCGCGGGAAATGTTGCTGGTGCGGACGTTGTTCAAGATGTGGATGCGAAAAGGAAGAGAAATGGTAAGTTGGAGTTTGAATTAAATGACATATTGTCAAATTTAAGATATGCAGTTTGTGTTTAATGTTTTTGTTAACCTGTGAACTATCATATCTTTTATGAAATGACAGAATATTCGTATTTGCGTGTTCTGTGCTGAAATAAGTACTTGCCGGTGCTTTATTTTTACATTGGTTAAAAATGAGTATTAGCTGAAGATATGCAATTCTGAACACTCCCTTAGTTTGTTAATTTTGTTCCATATATCAGCTGATATGCTAAAACTTTGCCCATCCTTGTGCTGTTGAGCTATTGTGGGTTTTAAATTGACACTTTTGTTCCTACTTCAACATCCAGTTGGCAACTTATTGTAAATAGATATTTATTTTGGAATAAGTTGATTGGAGTTTCTGTTATCACCTCCTCCTTTATCCCATACCGCTCTAGCGTATAATTTCATTCACATGTTTGGTCTTCCACATGTATAAGTGTTGTATATTGATATTAAGGGATTGTTGGTTGTCTTTACTTAGATGCATTGAAGACTCGTGTGTTACCAATACACAAGCAAGTTTCACCAAGACGACCCAGAGGATCGGGACCTCATAGAGGAGCTAAGATAGTTGATCCCTTGGAGACATCTCACGACAACTATGATAGCATTCCTACCCCTGAAGTGAATAAAGTACAGGAAGCCCTTGAGACCAGTTCTAAAGAACTGCAAGCAGTGGTAAAGGACCCTCTTCTTGATGCATTACGCCTCGCTGAGTCTTTCAAATCTAGCAAGAGTGGAGAAAATATTTCTCATGACCATATTGTAGATAATTCTACTATGGTCACTGATGAAGCTCCCAGTTCTTCACATGATAGGAAAGGTAAAGCTCTAGAAGCCAATGGAGATGACAATTTATGTGGGAATCAAAACAAAAGGCGTAAGCTTAACTTAATGGAACGAAATGAAACTGCCCATACCGTTGAGGTAATACTTTTGCTTTTGTGCATTTCCAGGGGATCTTTGTTTTCATTTTGTTTAGCGTATGATGAAATACAACTTCTTTCGTAGTTACATTTTTAATACATCCTTCACTTGCCCATTCTGTAATTAAAGATTTTGCATCTTCAGGCCATGCATTATTTATATAAAGCACAAGAAAGATCATATAATTGTTTTCCCTCTTTGTTGTCTTGGACGAGCCACAGTATCCACTTATAGGTGATAATTCTTCATTTTGGCTAAAACTCCAGACTTGGCAAATTATGATGTCTTTGGATAGACACCCCAAGTTCTGCCCTTTTCCTTGTACATGTGTAACAACAAAATGAAAGTGGCAAAGTACCCACATCTCCTCATATTTTTGAGCAAAATTTGTGCTGAGTTTATTATTTTACGCTCTGATTGAAACATATAGAAAATACTTCCTTTCTGTTTCTCTTAAATTTCATAATTTAGCTCTTTTTTGGGTTCTGTAAAACGGAGATGAGGTATTTAGTCCAAACATAGCATGGTGGGATTTTGCATATTTGGATAGAAATGGTGTAATTTTATCACTTGCAAGCGAATGTTATAGCCTATCCCAGACAACTTAGTTATATGGCTATTTTATTTTAGTTATAGAGGAACTAGTTAAATGGGTTGAGAGGTGCCCGAAGTCTGTTTCAAGTGCATGCAGCTTCCAGATTCATTAGATTTAAGTATTTACATTATTATTGTCACAATGTTTCTTTATTCATAACTAGTGTACTAGTTACAGAGTATACAATTTATAGCATTTGGACAAACATCATTAGTGGGTCAGCCTAACCGGTCTGACCTAGTTGGACTACAATATAGTAGTACAATAGGGCCTTTTGGTGATGGGTGTGTGTCTTCACAATTAGAAAACATAACAGTATTGCTTACATACGAAGAACATTGATCTAGTTCATGACAGCTATACCTTATTGTTTTTAAGGAAAAATACATAGAAAAAAGGGTAAATTGGAAGGTACCCTCTGATTCGCTGGTACCATTATGGTACCCACCAATCCCACCCCGTAAGAGACCTGCGCCGGTAAAATACTTCCACTTAAATTCGCACATGCTAGGGTTTGAACCCCCACCAAATTGGTTTCACATGTATGACCCGAAGGTTCAAAGGCAACGGGTACCGATTGATCTATGATCAATTGGTTTGTAAGGAAAAGTATATGTATCTAAGAGAGTGTCTATTGTCAAAGACTCTCCTGCTGGTTCTTATATTCTCGTCTTTTTTTCCACTTTTAATTTGTTCAAGACCATGAGTATTAATCCATGATCAATTATTATTATTTTTTAATCTCAGTGGAGTGACTCCATTGATACCTCTGAGGAAGAGTCACCAAAAAGACCTCACTTGCCAAGTCCCAAAAAGAGAGCAGTCTCACCTTTAAACATTTACAAAATGGGAAAACTCGCAAAGCAGCGGGAGAGAAAGAAATGGACCCCTTTAGAGGAAGATACTCTTCGGGCTGGAGTGAAATTGTATGTGATACTTGTTAGTTTACTTTTTACTTCTTTTTTTTTGTTTGTATAGACTATTTTTTAATATACAAAGTCCTAGTTATCATTGTCCAAATGAGGAAAGATGTTGGGTAGGTTGGTAACGTGGTGAAATGGGTAGATTCTAATTTCGAGTCAAAATGGGTTGTGAAGTGTGAAAAAATTTAGCTTCCCCATTATATGGATATAGTTAGTAGTCGTATATTAGTTGAGTTGTGAAAACAATGCAATTATAATTATATTTTGAATCTTCAAATAAAACAATATAAAAATTGTTTATGCATTAAAAATAGATTTCGGGCAACTTTGAGCTTGTTTGATCATTTTCTTTTCATAGTCATTTGAGATAAAACATTATCAAAATTGACCTATCTATAAATAAATGGGTGTAAATTGCCAGCTTCTATTCTTTTCTAAACTTAGCAGACAGCATATGTAGACAAATAAATGTTAGTTTCTGACTACTGCAATGCTTGTTTTTGAAGGCATGGTAAAGGAAATTGGAAGCTGATCTTAAACTCATATCGCGACATCTTTGAAGATAGAACCGAGGTAGTGTAAATATCTTTGTTGAAATATCGAACCCACAATAATGTATCTTCAATTCTTCATATTGACATGTTATTGCCAAATTCATGCTTTCAGGTTGATTTGAAAGACAAGTGGAGAAATCTGACTCGCTGATGACTGTAGTTACTCTTATCAAATTACTAACCGGGCCCTAACTTTGTATTGCTAAACATCTTCATGTGAAGCGTGGATCAACAACATCCACTTGGAAAGAAGATTGACGGTAATGAAATGTTATTTTGTTAATATTGTAGTTAAACAAATCGCTAGTTGTGGTGGTAATTCTCGTTGCAACACCTGCTGGTCTGAAGCTGATTCTTTGGTATGTTTATAGTGTATGTCCTGTTTGTGGGTTTTTATGACCATGCTTCTGGATGATCCCACATGTACTGTTTTACTCTTTGGTAGAAATGCAATTTTCATCTGTTATGAGAATTTGTGTGTGTATCAGTCAATGTATTTATGTTTACGGGATATGATGGCTGCTGACGTAGAAAACGTGTACCCATAATGATATCCTGACATACCTTAATGGCAGAAACCAACATGTCCTGACCCGACCCTGTCCCTGACCCCAAGCTTACTCCGTTTGTAAAAATATTGAAGATCAGGGTTTAGCTCCTGACTTGTTAGGAGCTGACTATAGCCTTTCTTAAAAAAAAGCTTCAGACTTCTTAGGCCAAAAAATAGGGTCGAGTAGAATTGTTAATTATGTCATATGAGCATGACCTTTGGTTTTGCTCAGTCTCTATATGCTTCTTGGAGTTTTCTATCTCAAACCAAGGAACCCTAAATCCCTAATAGCCTAAGCCTGGGTTGTATCGTGAATGGCCAACTAGTCTAGGTCAGGTGGCTTCATATGCTTACATAATGAGGGCAGGGAGAATGTACATTCATCATTTCGTGTACTTATCGGCACAGGTACTACAATAATACCCAATCTTGTCAGGACGGAATAGAGAGAGTTGAGGTGAGATATTGACACTCACACCTCTACGAGAGTGTAGAAAGACTGCTTCGAGAGAGTCATATCGGCACATGTGATGTTCTTAAACTTTTAAGGAATTATCTGTATCACTCACAACTTTAGGAGGCCTAAGTAGGATGTTAGTAAAGCTCCAAGGACTTTCTACAAATATTTTTAATGATAGGTTCCTTAAATATTCAGGTACAACAACATGAAGTTATAGTGAGGGGCCATAGTGTCTGGAAAATATCTAAGAAAGAAGCTGGAAAGTAGTATGTTGCCGATAATGACCCCTCAACTTGATTCCACCATTGAAACCCCACCTGCTTATCTCAAACCACTTCAATAACAATGTTTTAAAACCTGGATTGTAACACATCAGAGAAAAATTTGTATTTTTGTCTATTGGTTCTTTTTCAATCACTTCAGTATACAGAGTATGTTTTATCTTATTATTGTTTCGTAGTTCTTTTTAATCACTTCAGTATACATAAAACAAGATATCATATACGAAAACGTAACACTTCATCCCATGTCTTGTTTTTATTGTTGTAAAACAAGACAAGATATGAAGTCTTACGTTTTGTATTCCTTGTGATCGATTGACAAACAAAATCTGCAATCGTACACAAGGAACCATGTATATGGATAAATATATAGTCATTGTATGTTGTAGGTTGAGCCACTTGGGCTTTTCATCACTTTATTTGTGGCGGCATTGACACCCTTTCACAAGGGGAATGGTGACTTGTGGTGGAGCCAAATAGACCCATCATCTTGATGTTGAGAGGGTCAGGTTTAAAGAATTGTTGGATGAGTATTTATATCTGCTGAATGAATATTAAAAAGGTATATATAGATGATGAATTATAACTATAGGTGGTACATATCAATTTGGAATAAACTTAAAACAGTGTGATTTCAAGCTTGAAAATTGAAAGTAGAGGTCTAGTTCAAGTTTTTAACATGAAGAGATCCAAGAACCAATTCTTAAAAACACTTAACTGAGGACCTATCTAGTATCTACTAATATACCAAAGGAGAAGTCCCCATGACTAGACCATCATGAATGTAACTTTTTTTTCTTTTTTTCCTTTTTTTATATCTTACGTTTTGGAAAATCTTTTATGTTTCTTACAAGACTGGTTGATGATGCCGTAAAATATAGTTACCTCTTCTCGTTATATATATATTGGCAGATCGAATATCGTCTATACCTTGCATTATGTTGCATAACTTACATTTTTTTCCATTAAAGGTGTCACATAACTTTATTAGCTTGCTATTTTGGGAATAGAACAACTAAAAAACATATCAAACTTAGAAAAAATATATAGTGTAAAACAAAAGTCGACAAAAATATGTTGATACATGAGCCTTTATGCTATTTCCTTAATAAGCCAATTTTTAATTTTATTTTGTGATACCTTTTTTTGTGATACATAGGTAAGGTTGTACAATTTTCATGCATACGTTAGGTTGTACCAATCAATTAACTAGATCCACATGTCCAATACACATGTATACATACATATATATCATAATCATATCAAAATGCTTAAGATTTTTCATTCTATTCAAATCAAGCACAACCTCTCTCTCCTCATCATCTTTCTCTCTACAATGCCTGTGGGAGAAGACTTGAGAAAGACCATAGATTCCATATTCTATAGCCTTTATGGTCCTATTATTCTTCATCTTTCTTGATTCTTACTCATCAGAAAAAAAGCCCATATTCAATTCTTTGCTTTTTCAATCTTTTGTTCTTGCTACAATTATTCCAAACACTTTTTTTTGTTTTCAAAAACTTCAAAAGAAACTACATCTGTTCCAAGATCATACACAAATACGATCCGGGCCATGACGTATCGCCGGCTACAACAAACCGACGTCAATATTCAGCCCTCGGCCGCTAATGTAAGCTCAACAGAAGGTGGCTACACGACAGGTGACGATAACTTTGATAACAACATGATGATCATACTAGCTGTCTTGCTATGTGCATTAATATGTGCACTTGGGCTTAATTCAATTGTAAGATGCTTTTTTCGGTGTGGAAGAAATTTTCTTTTTGAAAATCATGGACAAACCACAACCAGAATGTCCTCAAATGACCGAAAAAAAGGTAAGTTGAATGATATTCCGGTTGTGGTGTATCGGCTGGAGATGAAAACTCCAGCCACGGATTGTCCGATTTGCCTTGGAGAATTTAGTGATGGTGAAAAGATGAGAATTTTGCCTAAGTGTAAACATTGGTTTCATGTTAAATGTATAGATAAATGGCTTATATCACATTCATCATGTCCAATATGTCGGCAGATTTTATTTGATGAGGTTTAATTGCAATTACGAAATTTATTTTGTTGTTTATACAAGATTTGATAAGTTTAAATATATGTAGCTAGTATGGCACATGTTTTCAAATTTTGAGGGACCTTAATGTTTATTGAAATCTTAAAAAGCTGTATATGAGCCAAGTTGTATATACTACCCTTGAACTTCTCAATAATGACGAGATCATCCCTTGTGGAAGCAATGCACCAATTAGTTGCTAGTTCTCTTTCGTTTGTCGTTGCTTTCAAGGGCGGATCTATATGTATCTTACCTAGGTCCATGGACCTAGGTTACATTGAAATTTTTTCTAACAAGCTTATGGAAAATTATCTTTGGACACATGTTATCCAAATGTTTGGACCTAGGTAAATTGTAAAATAACCATTTTGAAGCATTTGAAGTGTTACTAAGGTAATTTTACAGCTTACAGTTGGTGCTTTAATGGTGGAAACTGGAAATGTTTTGTTGGGGAAGACAACCAGATGCTTTAATAAATATTTTACATAAATGCCCTTATTGATAATTGGTGTCCAGTAAGGCTTTAACAATATTATATTCATTTCTTTTATTCTCCCTTTTCAAATACTCCGTACCACATTGTGTTTCGATGGGCCCAACCCAGTGTTATTAGTTTAATTACTTTAATTTAGGGGAAATTGTTTGTATTCTCTATGGATGTCTTCATTCTAATTGCGGAGACAATTAATTGGCTTTTACCATAGTTAAAAAGAGGTTTAAACTTTAACTAGTTTACTAGAAAAACACTATTAAAATTAAACTTGGTTATATAAGTTAAAAATCCATGTATGATTTTTCACAATTTTACGTTGATTGGTTTACCATATACTGTATCTTTTAAGAATTGAAGTAAATCAATTTATATAGTAAGAATTGTACAATAATAAAAACTCATTTCATTTCTTCGTAGTTAATATAGTGGTCAGAATAAAAGTTGAGTTAATGTTATGACAACGTAGAACTAAAGAATCTTATGAGGATTTCGCTTAATTGTTAATAGGTACTTTGTGGAAAGAACTTGCTTTGCAAAAGAATTTTGATTTAATATATATAATGTTTTATGAAAACCCGACCCGACCCGTTATTGAATACGAGATTTTTTTTTATTTTTATAAAGCTAAATTTGGACACACGTGATTTTCAATCCTAGATCCGTCACTGGTTTCTTTGTTGGTTCTCTCTTATGACCCGGTTCAAATTTTAGTGAGGCTTAAAACAAATTTAAAATAGAATTTTTTTTATTTTTATAAAGCTAAATTTGGACACACGTGATTTTCAATCCTAGATCCGTCACTGGTTTCTTTGTTGGTTCTCTCTTATGACCCGGTTCAAATTTTAGTGAGGCTTAAAACAAATTTAAAATAGAATTTTTTTTGTTTGTGTATAAGATATTAAAAATATAGGCTTATTATATAAGTTCTAATATCAAAACCAAAGTTCGTTTAACAATATATCCTTCCAAGTACAATATTCATAGCAACTTCTTGATAGAGAATAAACATATAAAAAAAATGAAAAAATAAAACTTCCAAACGGTCAGAAAACTATCCTAAATAGGATAGTTTTTTCCATAAACATACATTGAACTTCATTTTTATCTAAAACTAAAAACTAAAAATAGTTCAAACTTATGATTAAAGTTTCATAATTATGATTTAAAAAGGAAGATGATGACGTGTAGGGGTAGCATAAGGTGAATATTCAGGTGTGGTGACAAAAGAAGGTGGGCCACTTGCAACAATATGAGACCTATTAGGAGTTCTAGGAGCTCTTAATGGGCTTCTTGTATTGGACATCATAACACTTCGATTATACATATTTTCCCCTGATCTTCTGGGCCCTCTTTCAGCCCATTTAAGTTCTTGTGCTTTCACTCCATTTGGGTAACCATTGAAACAACTTGAAAAGCAGCCTACATCCCCTGCCCTATGTATATACCTATACGTAACATATACATACATAAAATTAAGTGTATATATACACACTCATTCATTTAGTTATAGCTAGTCATAATATAAAGTAAGTTGTTTATTAGTGTCAAATTTTTGAGTGTTGTAACATATATGAAATATTATGAATATGAAATTTATCTACCTATTATGACAAAAATAAGATTGTTTGTTTAACGATAGTTTTTGTAAACATATTTAACACATCGATTATTTTTATGGAAGTTAGAATATATTCCGATTGCCAATTTGTACTTACCGTTGGCTGAATTTTCTTCCAAGACAATCGATACACTTTCGGCCTTCAGTCATCTCTCCCATGCCGATGTTCATACATTGTCTACAATACACTCTTCCACAAACCTGCAAAACATGTATCAATCATTAGATAGGACAACAATATGAACAATTGGAGTCATTGGACTAGATAACATCTTTTTATAAAGGTTTATTTATATTTTCATCATAATATAAGTAACAAATTATATGAACATTAATTCTTGCAAAAAGTTTTTATAATGGGTTGCAAATTTTGTTGATATGCAAGTAAACATGTCAAAATATGTTTAAATAAAACAATTGCAAAGCTTTAAGACAATTGGATTCACTAAACCAAGCTATTATAAATAAATAGGTTTCGCTACATATAGGTAATTAAAATGCATAGAATAGTTGTACACTTACCATAAAATTCAGAGGTAGACTTTTAATATAGAAGGTTGAGTTTTTTTTATGCACGTTACATACTTTATATAGCATTTTCCTAAACTAAAAATGCTCCCTAGCTAAACAAACAAGAGATCACCTTATATGACAACAATAACCAATTAACCATAAGAGAAGAGAATCATGACTTACAAGGCAACGATTACGGAACATATAGATATAGACACTGCATACAGTGCAAATATTTGAGTGAGGGATCCCAGGACGACGACGTCCTGTAGCCTTCTCTTGGTACATAGAAGTCATACTCATCCCGCTCATCACACTCATATCATCATACGCGACGCTTTTCTCCACAACATGCCCATGTTGTCCATGACCATGTCCATTTTCATGCCCATGTCCATGTCCATGTCCATGATTCTTCATTACATGATGCCCATTTGATCCTGTATTTATTAAGCATAAATATATCTTGTTAAATCCTTTACCTTACACTATAGCTCTGTCACAATTTTTTAGAGACCAAATTCATAAGATTGTTTTTTAGTCACTAATTTTGTTTAATGACTAGATTCAGTAAATACTATTTTATAATGGTGACTAAATAAGGTTATTACTGACCAGATAATAGTTGTCACTACAAAAAAATGATCATTAAAGAACTTTTTTCTTGTAGTGTTATGTAATCTTAAATAGACCATGTTTGGCATATTTATTTAAGTGTTTTTTTTTGTACCGATTGATTACCATAATAATCATGACGATCACCATGGTTATACGTGTGTTGCACCACCTCCTCGGCTTGGTTATGGTGTCTATAACTTCTCCCTGGGGGCAAACCGACAACGGGGGACCCTTCTACCACGTGGTGGCTTTGGTGATGATGATATGAAGGTGGAGGAGTGTATGTTGCTTCTAACCCTCTACTAAAATCAAGACTTGGCATCTTAGCCAAATGTGGTGGTGTAAAGTGGTCATGTTTAGGAGTCATGGATTCAGATATCGAATCCATTCTCTTAACAGGCGACACAGGTGATGGCCCGCGGTTTGGTTTCTTTTTCTTGGCAGCCGCGGCCTCAACATCTTGTGAAACTTGTGCAAAATCTTGAAAAGTTAAGTTTACTGAATCATCTGGTACTCCTAGGTACAAATCCTCTAGCTCTTTTCGAGCCTTAGCTAACGTAACTCGATCAGTCATTGTTACGAGTGTGTTGTTAGATATTAATTTAGGTGGTAACAAGAGAGAAATGAAGTAAAGGAGAAGAGAGTGTAATTAGTAAGAAATTAAGAAATGTGTTAATGAAATATCCTATATGTAATGACAATCCCATGATTGATAAAAGCCAATATTTTGTCCGGCCGGTCATATGAAAAGTATACGCATTAGGTTGACAGTTAGGAGATAGTGTGCATATATGATAGATATATATGAAAAAAATGTAACAAGAATTAATTAGTCATCCGGCAGATCGGCTTGCTAAAAAACGATAAAGAGTAGGTCAAGAATATGTATATTTCAATGTTGTTGTGAAAGACTAATAAATATATATTTTGTATATGTTATGATAACAACTCATTCTTAATTTCTTAGTTTACAATATAACTTAAAGGAATACAAACATAATACGTTCATTAGAAGTACTCCAAATCTCCAACATTGGTTGAACTCGGGTCATTTTGGTCTTAGTAGTGTGATATATATAGCCCGATTGATATCTATATATCATTTAAAGATTTGTACATATTATCATATTTACATCCAGGGGAAGCCCGTCGAATTACTTGTGAGCTACGTGAGCTGCACTCGTTTAAAGTTTAACTCGAAGGTAGTCAAAACGAGCTTAAGCCAAATGAGCCGAATTAATAAACGAGCTCAACTGCAGGCTTCGAGTTCTAAAGTCCTTTTAGGTTCGAGCTTGAACCTTCTGCCGAACTTAAGTTTAACCTATCCTTTCTTTTAGAAAGACAACAAAACTTACACACGATTAAGCTTAACCTATTTTACATCATATGTTACAACACTGTTTAAGGTAGTCAATGGGTATTTGGTCAAGCTTATGTTTTAGTAATTTGATACA
>CM067173.1:97168098-97195598 GCA_034093135.1 Erigeron breviscapus | reverse complement strand
TATTATATATATTAAAACTCAACCAGTACCCTCTGAGATTTCATCACAATACCAAGTCAAAACTACAAGCTTAACTTATATCGGAAACTCAAAGCACAACCTGACATCCACCATCTAGAATCTGATAGATGTCACAGGGTGCTGTCCCTGCCCGGGGTGGGGTGTGGTTCACTCATCTTCTACACTTCTACAACTTTCTCGGTTATATCCCGCTCCACTTTATCATCCATTGGGAGTAGGTTTTTGTCTGCAGGGGGCTGGGTAGAGGCCAACGAAGAAGGCGAAGGTTGCCCTTCAACCGGAGGCTGAGGGTGTCCATCGATTTCAATTGTAGTTTTAGTTAGCGAACAGGGTACGACTCCTGCAAACACATTCTCCCATCCTGGGGTAAATCCTGAAACATTAGCATCAACCAGGGTCATTTCTTCATCCTTATCCGGATCACAATTCAAATCCAATTGTTGTCCTACTTTGCTACTACTGCTCTCACCCACCTCGACTTCGACCATCCCAGTCTGATCAATAATCCCGATACCATTTCCTCTGCCCGATGCTGCTCCATTATTAAGAGCCGCTGCTAGTGCTTTCTGGGTATCTTCTGCCTCCTTATCCGATAACCGTTTCTTCTTTCGAAGCATTAATGTCTTAAAACGACGTTTGACTGTCAGGCAAACATTGCAGAAGCAATTGGGTTTGTGCTTTCCTTTACCACTTGGAGGTTGAATACATACGATACAAGTGCATCCGGGACGATGGCGGGGATGTTTCGTGGTGGCACCTGTTGAAGATTCAGCAAATTCGCCTATGCTTTCTCCTAATACTGCAGCAGTAGCTAATGCATCAAGTCCAGAAGGCTCTTGTTCTTCAACTGCCTTCCCGTCTGCAAGTTTTCGCTTCTTGGGATCTGGAATGACCAGAAAATAACAAATAATCATGCAATCTAATATCAAAAAGAGGACCCACAGTAAGAAGTAGTTTTTTCTAACCCCATATGAAATGGAATCAGAATATAGATGTTAAACTCCCAGAGGATATATATTTCCAAGTACTTAAATCAAATTTGCAAAATTTCCTTCAGAATGTATATCAATTGTGAATTTCATAGAATTTACTTATCAATAAACTACTACGATTTCTAGTAATAACAGATAGCATAGAGGTGAACAAACTTTGATAGAGGTGGCAAAATGATCAGGTTAGGAAGGGCAGGAAAGGTAATTCTTGGTACAGGTTACAACCAGGCCGGGATGACGCAAAAAACTTATGCCAGTAATTTTGGCTTTCCTAACAAATAAATAATGTGCTGAAGATAATATTAAACACTATTTTATCACAGCAGTATTCTATTTATTTTTTTTGAGCAACTTAGGTGGTTATATGTAAAAGAGAAAACTTGGGCAAGTTTCTACCTGTTTCCTTCTTTTTTTTTTTCATTTTTACCCATTTTACCGTTACAGACATAAGGTTACCCAGCCTGAGCCAAATATATCCCTATCTAACTATAAAAGCTAGACTGCAAGATGAAAACCTTGAATCATTGCCGTTCTAAAAAAAAAACCTTGAATCATTGATCACAGGGTTGGTTCTTAACAGAATCATACTTGAACTAAACATCAAAGGAATTTAATTTATCTAAATAGATCTGATTCATACCCTTGGCAGATTTAAATATCCGTTCCAAATCCTTTGTGCTTACTTCATCCGGAGCCGAACATGAACACCTGGTGCACGTCAAACACAAAAACATTATTACAATCTATTTTCTCAATTTCAGTTGAAGCAATCATGAGATGAACTTATAATAGTTAAATCGTAATCCATCACCTCTCTTTATCCCAAACATTATCAGAGCATGTCCATTTTGAAGGGAGAAGAACATCGGCAGGTAACCTCCTCCATTTGGAGCAACTATCACACTGACCCCATTGTTCTTGTGACCTACAGCACATTAGACAATACAAAAGATATTGAATGGAAATAAACACTTTTATATAATAAGCACACCACACAGAAGCCAGGCAAGATAAGTTTACAAAAAATATTTGTATATTCACGCCTTTCCAAATTGGTCAAAATCAAGATGATTAATAAGCACATCATGTAGACTACATGTCTGAGATCGGCAAAAGGAAGCTAGCAGCAGGTTCCAGACAAAATTAAGCAAACGACTTTCTAGCAATTAATTGACTTTTACGAGTAAATGGAATATCCCATAAGTTCAATGTTATATTAAAAAACAAGTTTTGCAATTTCAAGACAATGCTGCTTGCACTTTCTAACATTTTAAGTATACAAATCACACACACCCGGTCCCAATCTGCTTGAATACACATAGCTATGATTGACTGTTTTATAAGAGACAAGCTGATGATAATTTGGACAAAATATTTGTGAGCAGGGACAAATAAACCTCTAAATGGCCATAAAAAATATCATAGGAACGACAATACAAGATTAAAAAGGTCTGAAAGAGAGGTTAAGGTATAATACATGAAAGAACATAACATGAGCACACATCTTTCGCAAGATATAAAAGTATAAAACACTTTAAAACCCTGATAACTAATACGAAGAGCTAAAAAGAGAAATTAACCCTCGTATAAAAAGAAAATACCTCGATCATATGATATAAGACACTATACCTTCTTAGAGAAACACACCAGTTATACTAAACTTACCCAGATGCATTTATTGTGTATATGGTCTTTTTGCCAAAAACTGGTGGCTCCTGAATGGAAAAAAGAATGTATTTAGATATTTTATAAAAAAAAATACCGCAGCCATCACAAAAAGTTGCATCACATTTAGATGGATCGTTTCTTAAGCTTACATCATATTCTTCAAATTCGCAATTTTCAATCATGGAGATAGTTGGGTTAGAAGTAGGGGACGGGCGGAGCAACTCATGTGCTTCTTCCCACGTGACCTTCAGCTCCATGGCATCTTCATTATGCATCAGCAACCTCTTGTTTTTCGATCCTATATTACGAGTCTTCTTCTTTTCTTGGATCGATGGTTTTTGATCCCCATTCGTCACACCTTCATTCTCCACAGTATTCTGCAAACATATGTAACTTGCTAAGAAAAAGTCAAATTAAGTGGTGGAACAAGAAAACCATTAGAAAACTTCCATAAATAAAGCACATACTGTAGGCAGGTTTCCATTCCCAGCTGAAGTTTCCCCAGGAACGGCAGCAACACTGGCAACACCATTAGCAGCAGGTGCCTCACCTTCCTGCTTGTTTTTTCAAGGATTTCCGGTCATTACATAATATATAGGTTGACATAGCACCAAATTATTAACTAGTATTTGTGCAAATAAGAATGTTAGTCGAGGCATAGAAGGAAAAGAAGTCGTTCTTAGTCTATTTTTTAGAAAGATTGAGACTAATATGGAACGCACCAAAAGGAAAGGTAGGACCTAAAGAGAAAAAGCAAGGGATAAATACATGGTGAAAAATGAATTATACTGCAAACAGATCACCTGTGTATCAGTAGAAACCGTTGCCTTTCGACAACCTATAACAAGCTTTTCGCCTGGATCCAGTCGACTAAATATAACTGCAGAATTTCAAAAGGGTAGGAAAGCAAATTTAAAGAAGCAAGATATTATCTGCACTCATGTTAAGTACAACCAGAAAAATCTAAAGCGGTGTGCAGACTAAAGTAAAAAAGATATGATTACTCTAGGTTTAGATTAGATTATTAGAATAATATTATCATATATGTTGTAAAAAAAAGGATACCTGTGTCCCCGGCTTGCAGTTGCATATTCTGTATACAAGGAGTTACACCCTCTAATACATACATACGGCTGTTATTATTGGGCCAAAAACGGAACTGAAATGTCCACTCTTTTCCCTTTATATCCTGAATTCTTATTGGCAAACCTTCTGATTGATGAATAGCAGGGAAATATGCCTGCGCAAATGTCAGATAATTCATAATTATAAGAGTGGAGAAGTGCACAAGAAACAAAAGGGACTTTAAATAAAGAAAAACTTACTTCGGCACATGCCTTAGGCAGCACCAACCGACCGATTCGACCAGCATCACTTGCACTCAGAATCTTCTCAAATAATGGAGTAATAGTGCAATTGGACTTCAAGCTAGAGGCTACAATTAAGGAGAACTCTGTTTTTCACTCACCATTCAACATTTTTTTTAAGTTTTCTGACAGGGTAAACCTATTTCAGTTTCCAAAACGATAATGCCCCCTTTCTAGAAAAGATAAATATTAATATCAGACTACTCGTACCACATTATTAACGAAGTACTTGGCATTCGCCAAATGTCCGAGGCAAAATACATAGAGATAACTGCCCTAGATCTAATTTCTGTTTTGGGTATCCAACTTACTTTAAGCCAGAGAAAACCATCAGTGTTCTAAATAAATTGGAGTTAAGAATTTAAGATAACAGATTTCAAGCCCCGCATCAGAAAAAAAGAGAAAAGGTCAGCATGGTCAAAATTTCTAACCCACCAGTTATTACGTCATCGTTTTGATCGGATTACCGGATGAGATTACCTTAAGTCAAACTTGAAAGTCAGTTCCCTCGATTAAAAATCTTGACACTTTGTGGTGTTTCCTGGCCTAAATCAGGCTAGTTCCTAAGATAGAAATTGGATCACAGTTAATTACCCTTCTATGCTATTAGCCCAACATCCAAATGTTATCCATAGAAGAGAAAATATTAAATATGTGTTGCCTAGGCACGTTTTGACCCAAAAGTTGGCCCTTCAGAAAATTTGAACACCACATTAGCTATTAATCGCTACATGGTCAAATGATAACTGCACAAATAAAAATGCATGCATGTAGATAGAAGAATCAACATATTAACAAAGGATACTCCCCAGTTATCTGCAACAATTCTTCGTCAGTCATCTTTGGCCAATACCTTGGAAGTAATTGGCTTCGGCCTTTACCTTCAGCAGGTGGTCTTGCAACTCTGTTTTCTGAAACTGCCCCTTTATTCGACTGTGATTTTATATTAACCCCGGATTTTGATGGTTTTGAAAATGTAAGGCGCGACCTCTGCCCTTGCTTGAAAGAGGGAACTTTTGCAGGTTCTCTTCCATCCACACCTCCAACAGAATTAGGGTTTACAGAAGACGTTGTAGGGCCCAAAGCATTACCGATAGAATATTTTATAGCTGGTTGAGGCATTGATTCATATAGAGCTTTAAAACCTAAATCGGTTCTGCCATTATCTGATTTTGGAAATAAAGATGATGCATTCGGAAAGATTGTTCCAACATCTTTACTAGAAGAAAGACGGTTTTCATCTTGTTTGATTTGGTGACCGATGGATGGATTAGAAGGTAAGGGTTGGTGAGCTTCAGTTAAATGTGTGAGTTTTCCCTTATCAATGGTAGCACCATTATTAATTCGGTTGCCAATGACGGGTTGCCAAGTGCCAGAAAATGGAACGAACCCATTAGGACGCTCATTAGTGTAGCTCTGCATCAACAGTTAATTAAAATTAAGACATCAAGTTTACTAAGCTAGAAAGTAGAACAGGCAACGAGGGGCGACTATTGCAGGTTGTGTAGCAGTTTTGAACATGTTCGGATCACAGAATGTAAGATTGTTATGTGTTGAATAAGGTCGGGTTAGATTGACAGTGTTTTTGTTCGGACTTTTCAATAATTAATTCTGTCAAAAACGATTATAAAAATCATAATTATTTCATAATGAACTAAAGAATAAGATAATTCAGGAAGTAATGTGCTTCTAAAATACAATTTGGACAACATTGAACCATTCGACTCATTTACCCTTCAGAGATCAACAAATTGCCAGTATGTCCCTCGAAGTAAGCAACTACAAAAAATCGTAGATGGTAAACAGTACTAATAAGATCTGGCATTAACCTGATACACTACCGTTCTAATAAGTCCACCTTGGATAAGATATATTCCATTCATACTGATACAATAGACACTTACGGAAAGATATATAATGTCTACATAATGAATTGTATACGGTCAAGTCAGTAATGCCTTTCAAGTATAATGCAGCATCATACTACAAAATTCATTACCTGTAATGGTTTTAAAGCCTGTGTTCCCCTAGCTCTTATGCATTTTATACATGATATTCCTCCCAAATCGAGGCATTCATGAAGATACTTTGAAACAACACATCCACAGTGAATAGGCTGAAATGTAAAACATAACAAGGCTTTGTGAGTGTTCAAGTAGAACAGACGTTAAGATCCTAGAGATTTCAAGAAATACCTTGTCACAGTACTTGCATTCCCTCCATCCAGGTTCATTCAGATGGAATCTTTCACAGTAGTTTACATGATCATAGGCAGTTCTGCGGTCCACATATAGTATTTAAGCAATTTACCAGTCACAAAGAAAATCATAATTATGTCTAAATGCACAAAAAATTAGCAAAATCATCATCATGCTAAGATGTGCAACAAACATAAAACAAAGAAAAATGCTTGAAACAAGCATGCTTGGCAAAACCATCAAGCATCGTAATATTCTAAACTTTAAGGAAATTCAAATGTGTTCTAGTACTAAGCTTTCAAAAGGGCAGAAGAGTCGAGCCGATTTGAGGCATATAGGCGGAATAAGTCATTCACAATTTCTTCAAGGATATCTACACTGCTGATAAAGAGAACTTATAGAATCATAATGCAACAGTTCAGTTGGGTGGTTCTCTCTAGTTAGTTAGGTTCATGTTCTTTCATTATAATATATTGTGCTTCGAAATAATATCATTATTACATACCACCCTTTCCTGCTTTTTTATATTCTTTAGTACTAATCAACACTTATCACTCATGTTGTTGGATTTTAAGGGTCCATTAATCTCCATAGACTTTCATTGTACTCCCAACAACAATACATGATAAAGGATATGCACATGACCCATTAACACACACACACTAATCCAAAACATAATTGGCCATGTTACATGTGACTATGAGATTCTATGTCATCGGTCACTGATTTACAGTTAATATTGTCAAAATCCATAATATTGCACAGGACCTGAAACACAGACGGAACTCATGGATTGCATTACATATATACATCAAATTTTACTTTACGTCAACTCCTAAAAACTGTATTGTATTCCTACCCAATGTAAAGTTTTCAGAATTTCCATGATAATATGATTGTTCCCATTTTCAGAATTTACCCCACCTTACATTCGATGTAAATAAATTTTCAAATTTTATAATTCCTTATGAATGACCTACAACCAACCCATTTTCATGATTCACACAACCCTCAATTTGGGGAAATTAACATAAAGTTGAAACTTTTATAATTTTCTTATGATAATATCCCATTTTCATGATTCACTCGACCCTACATTTGGAGAAAATAATATAAAGTAGCAACCTTTATAGTTTCTTATGATAATATGATCCTTCCCATTTTCATAACTTAAACAAACCTACATTTGGGGGAGCTAATATAAAGATGTAGTTTTTATAATTACTTATGATAATATAATCCTTTCCATTTTAATAACTTACACATTTGGGGGAAATCATCGCATAAAGATGCAATCTTTATCATTTCTTATGATAATATAATCGCCCTCATTCGAGTCAAAAGACTCGCCCTCCCTTAGTAAACAAAACCCCCTATATCTTTTACCATTTACAAATTTCTGAGGAATAATAGAATTAAAATGCTAAGTTTATAGTAATCTCTTACACAAAGTTTCAACCTTTATTACCTAACAATTTTATACCACATACATGAAACATCACCATTATTAAATTTACAAAATAAAAATTAAGAAAAAAAACTTTAGACATTATTACAAAATCCTATGTATAATCTTAAAAAATCTTATTATTACAACATAAAAACTTATCTCATGAGATAATTTAGGGATCCTTAATTCAAAAATCCAAAAATACCCTTTTCACTACGTAAAATTCCCACAACATAAAAGGGCAAAATAGAGATAAAAATATACATATAGATATAGATATACATACCCGCAAGAATAGCAAAGAGTAGCAAAACCACCGGCTTTCATGGGCCAACCTCTTTTCCATTGTGGAGTAGATTTAGTTCCACACAATCCATTCATGCAAATCTTTGAAGGAGCAGACATTTTTTGACTTTTTTTTTGACAATATTATATATATTTTGTATCTATAGATCTTTATATAAATTACATGAAAATTTCAAAACTTTTTATGAAAAACCCCAAATTCAAAACCCTAACAACAAAACCCACAAATCAATTAGCTTGTGGGGTTGACTTACTGGATCCAAATCAATAAAATATATTACATGCATACACACTCACAAAGATAAATATATATATATATATATTATATATATAATAAAAATATATTATAACAAAAACATGAAATTAGTGTGTGTGAAATTGGAATCTGGGGCGGTTGTATAATATTATTATTAATATATAGAAAATATATGTATATAATTATATTGTATAGGTGGAGTTAATTTTGATGTATATAGGAAAAATGAAAGTTAATTTAATTTATTTGTAAAAATATTATTTTTTATTATTAAAAAAAAAAAAGTGGAGAGAAAATGTGTGTGTGTGAGTGCATGAGAAGTGAAAAAATAAAAGTGAGAAAATAATGAGAAGTGAAGAAGAAGAAGAAGAAGAGATTGGATGGAAAGACAAAAATGCATGCACGACAACAAACACACTTTGAATGAATAAACAAGAGATCATAATAAGGTCAAGATGAATTCTAACAATGGAAGAAACCCCTTTTTCTATGACCTTTTTTTTTTTTTAATATTGTGTTTTTAGAAATATGTATGTATGTATCCTATCATTTATTACTATGTACTTCATCTTTTTTATTTTTAGAAAATAGTATAGTATGGATATATTGATAAGAAGGTGAAATTTATGTAATGATGATGATGTATTTTTGTGATGAATTTAATTTTAGATTATTTAATGGTGGTTAAGAAAAAAAGAGAAAAAAAAAAGACTAATGTAGCCTGAACGTTTGATTTTATGATACTATTGTATTTGTTTAGTTAAGTTGAAAAATGTTAAACATATAAAGTTAGGGAAATGATAATGGTACCATCTTTTTTAATTATTTACCAAATTCATGTATTAAATGCTTGTACAGTATGCTATAAAAACTGTACAATATGGTAAATTAATTAAAAGAGATGGTACGGATATTACTTCCTTATGATAGATGCACATCCTGTCCACAGTTAATAGGTTGAATCTTACGGTTGACAAGCATGTAGGGTTTTTATTAAAAAATCTTATTATTACAACATAAAAACTTATCTCATGAGATAATTTAGGGATCCTTAATTCAAAAATCCAAAAATACCCTTTTCACTACGTAAAATTCCCACAACATAAAAGGGCAAAATAGAGATAAAAATATACATATAGATATAGATATACATACCCGCAAGAATAGCAAAGAGTAGCAAAACCACCGGCTTTCATGGGCCAACCTCTTTTCCATTGTGGAGTAGATTTAGTTCCACACAATCCATTCATGCAAATCTTTGAAGGAGCAGACATTTTTTGACTTTTTTTTTGACAATATTATATATATTTTGTATCTATAGATCTTTATATAAATTACATGAAAATTTCAAAACTTTTTATGAAAAACCCCAAATTCAAAACCCTAACAACAAAACCCACAAATCAATTAGCTTGTGGGGTTGACTTACTGGATCCAAATCAATAAAATATATTACATGCATACACACTCACAAAGATAAATATGTATGTATGTATCCTATCATTTATTACTATGTACTTCATCTTTTTTATTTTTAGAAATATGTATGTATGTATCCTATCATTTATTACTATGTACTTCATCTTTTTTATTTTTAGAAATATGTATGTATGTATCCTATCATTTATTACTATGTACTTCATCTTTTTTATTTTTAGAAATATGTATGTATGTATCCTATCATTTATTACTATGTACTTCATCTTTTTTATTTTTAGAAAATAGTATAGTATGGATATATTGATAAGAAGGTGAAATTTATGTAATGATGATGATGTATTTTTGTGATGAATTTAATTTTAGATTATTTAATGGTGGTTAAGAAAAAAAGAGAAAAAAAAAAGACTAATGTAGCCTGAACGTTTGATTTTATGATACTATTGTATTTGTTTAGTTAAGTTGAAAAATGTTAAACATATAAAGTTAGGGTTAATTACAAAAATGGTACCTGAACTATACACCATATTGCACAAATCATACCCAGGGTTTATTAATTACGTCCGTCATACCCAAACTTACCATTTTTCCACACAGACCATACCTGGACCAAACGTCCGTTAGTTGTGTTGTTAAGTGCCCCCATGTACAGGTATGAAATCTGTAATTTTCATTATACTTCAGGTACCATTTTTGTAATTTACCCTTATTATTAATATTTTAGTTTATAAAACTATATTTTTATCAATTAGTATTATTTAATAAAAATTAATATTGTTAATGAATATTATTTAGTAATAAACTATAATTTTATAAAAATTTATTACGTAATATTTTATAAATAATTATTTTTTTAAAAGTATTTACTTTTATTTTATGAAGTAATTTTAATTTTTATAAAAGATTATTTCTATTCTATAAAATTTATTAATTTTTATAAAAGATTATTTCTATTCTATAAAAGTTATTAATTTTTATAGAAAAAATGTATTTTATTGAAAACTATAAATATATTGAATTATAGATCCATGATTATTTTGATAAATGCGTATTTTCATATTTATTTATTTTTAAAAAAATATTGCATGGTGGTTGTGTAGGTACTAATGCGATACAAGAGATTAAGACATTCCTTCTAATTTACCTTTTTTTAAAAGAAGAAAATAAATCTTGAAATACATATCTATCAAGATCATTATAGATATATAATTCAATATGTAATAGTTTTTAATAAAATAAAAATATTAGAAAAATAATATCTTTTATAGACTAATAATAATTTTTTTATAAAAATAATTATTTTTTTAAAAGTATTTACTTTTATTTTATGAAGTAATTTTAATTTATATAAAATTATAATTTATTACTACATAATAATCATTAACAATAATATTTTTAATTAATTATAACAATACTAATTGATAAAATATAATTTTATAAAGTAAAGTATTAATAATAAGGGCAGATTACAAAGATGGTGCCTGAAGTATAGTAAAACAATATTAATAAATTTTTATAAAATTATAATTTATTACTAAATAATAGTCATTAACAATATTAATTTTTATTAAATGATACTAATTGATAAATATAGTTTTATAAACTAAAATAATAATAAGGGTAAATTACAAAAATGGTACCTGAAGTATAATGAAAATTACAGATTTCATACCTGTACTTGGGGCACTTAACAGCACAACTAACGGACGTTTGGTCCAGGTATGGTCCGAGTAGAAACATGGTAAGTTTGGGTATGACGGGCGTAATTAATAAACCCTGAGTATGATTTGTGCAATATAGTGGATAGTTCAGGTACCATTTTTGTAATTAACCCTATAAAATAAGGGAAAATGATTCGTACTGCATGGCTTTACCTATCTTAGGTACTGCCATAAAAAAATGTTACATTATAAAAATACTTAATTTTTTTATAAAATTATAATTTATTACTAAATAATAGTCATTAACAATATTAATTTTTATTAAATGATACTAATTGATAAATATAGTTTTATAAACTAAAATAATAATAAGGGTAAATTACAAAAATGGTACCTGAAGTATAATGAAAATTACAGATTTCATACCTGTACTTGGGGCACTTAACAGCACAACTAACGGACGTTTGGTCCAGGTATGGTCCGAGTAGAAACATGGTAAGTTTGGGTATGACGGGCGTAATTAATAAACCCTGAGTATGATTTGTGCAATATAGTGGATAGTTCAGGTACCATTTTTGTAATTAACCCTATAAAATAAGGGAAAATGATTCGTACTGCATGGCTTTACCTATCTTAGGTACTGCCATGTTAAAAAAAGTTACAAATCAAACCTTTGAATTTGATAAACATACATAACCCCCTGAATTTTACATAATCCCCCCTGAAATACACATGATTTACCTAAGATAGGTACTGCATGCTTTACCTAAGCTTTCCCCAATAAAATAAATGGTTACATTATTCAAAAATACTTAATTTTTTTATTTGAAATTTTAATTCATCAAAAGTTAATCACTGAAAACTTTTGAGTCCTTAAACTAGGCCCAAACAAGTATTATCAGCCGGTTGAACCAGATTTGTTTACAAGGTCGGTCCGATCCAAAAATTAATTTTCAAAACATTGTCCGATTGACCTATTTTAACCAAGTTATACAACTTTTTCTTTTCAAGCTTTTCATTTCCTTCCAACATATTTATTCAAACATTTTAACATTGTCCGATTGACCTATTTTAACCAAGTTATACAACTTTTTCTTTTCAAGCTTTTCATTTCCTTCCAACATATTTATTCAAACATTTTAACTCATTAAAGCCCATTTCACTTGAGCTCTACAAATGCATCTGCAACTGGTTATCCAACATACTATTTTAAATGTCGTATTTTGACATGTAAATGTCATATTTTGACATGTAAATGCATCTGCAACTGGTTATCCAACATACTATTTTAAATGTCGTATTTTGACATGTAAATGTCATATTTTGACATGTGAAATCTTTTTTTTTTAACGTTACCCGTAATTATTTATGTTTGTATTATATAATAGATGATGAAGATTATATCAATTAAATTTACTTTTAGAATCCAATTCATTCATATATTCTATATCAAATATTATATGACATAAGAAAAAATATTTACCGTCAAATTTGATTGAGAAAAAAAATCAAAAAGTTAAACTAATACATTTAACATAAGACGAAACTTTGGGCATTATACAAGTCAAATAACATGATGACAATTTAAAATCAACATTACCAAAACATGTGCAATCTACAACTAATTAGCTTTTCACTACCTCATTTCCGGCCTTATGTTCATCTTTTACAGCGAGTTAATGGTTATTTGTTAGCATTCGAGACACCACAGTGACATTCAATTAGGCAATATATGAAGCTCGAACCACGCATGCCTGGGGTGAAACCTAGTCTCTCGAAATCCCCCAATAATCCACTCATACAAATGTGTAGGAAGTAAGATTCGAACCCTGATAAATTTCTCTAAGGTCTAAGACCTTACCAATAAGTCACTAACCCATTGCCCATATGTTCACTTTTAACAACCGGGACGCTTGTACCTTTGAACAACTAGCAGGGCAAACAATAGCCTTATTGAGCATGTGAGCAATTAAATAAGTACAAACTCACCAATGCAATGGATTCATCAAGTCATTAATTAACACATCATCATTTATAACAACCATTGTAATACAACATGAACAGTTAATACAGTACCATCAAGAATTCAAAAAACTAAATTATACCACAATGATGATCATAAAGACATCGAACTCAATCATGATCACAAGGTGATTAGAAGAACACCAAACTTACTTATAATAATTATATAATTATATCATATTACAAGGGCACAAAACATAACGTAAATTCATATCACATGTGATCATAAGAACACCAAAACTCATTTATGATCATCAATATTACCATTAGGCCTCTTATACAGATGTAATCCAAAGTGATACCGTCTTTAGTACCTACTAGAGTGCATGCCCGTGCGTTGCACGGCTAGTGTGGCTATCTTAGCAAAAGGTAGTTACGACATATAGAAGCAAAGAAACTGAACTGATGAGAAAATCCGGTGTCAATTGGTTGAACAATTTATGGATAGATAGTTGGCTGGTATATGAGCCCAACAAAGTTCCTTTGAGACAATACTATATAAGCAAAGTAAACATAAGCATCCCAAACCCAGCCCATTCTTTAAGTTCAACTTTTAGGATCATCGGCCCATTCTTTTCCTTTTTGCGCCTTATATAAAAACGATCTGAATCTACAAGGATGTAATAATACCTGTAATATGTAAGGGGAATAAAATAAATGAAATGATGAAAATAAATGCAGGATAGTAAGTTCTGTAGGAGGTCGGTTTTATTAAATGTAACTCATATTAAATTTGAATGTATGATTAGTGAATATGAAAAGATCAGTGGCAGTTAGTTAATTATTGTCATTAATATATCAATTAAGATGGAGAATGGCAAGAGTTTGAAACTGATGTAGTTCTTGTAAAAGATTTTTGTATATATATGTATGAATGTACGTTTCATTGTTTGGTATTGTGAGTGTGTGTATCAATTTACTTAAGTAGTTTGTTATGGCTGAATTGATGTTATGGGGATATGTTGGGTCAGAGGACTCTTTCTTTTTCAATATGAGTGATGGCAAGAACAAATTGGTGAAAACTATTGAAGATGTCTTTCAGTTGGATGAAGAATTGTTGAAGGCAGTTTTGAGAATGGGTGTACCTACTGGTAATTGTTGTGTGGAATCTGGAAGGTTAATAACATTTCTGCGGAAGAGGTTTGAGATGTTAGAAGATGTAATTTTTGATTATAAGATGGAGGATGTTGAGAAGATACATAAGACCATGACAGGGTGGGGATTTTCTAAGAATTGAATCTTGTTGAAGTAATAGGAGCTGATGGTTTTTCTGCTTTCTACGATACAGTGGAAGTGTTGAGTGCAAGAAATGTGGATTGGCTTGGACAGTTTCTGGAGGTAGGACCTGTTAATGAGAATCCAAATATGTGTTTAAGGAAATTTCAGAATGATATCTTGAATCGTATTGAAGTATTGAGGTATTGGTATCGACCTTTTTATGAAGTTGCTGCTGATGGTGATGCTTCTGAGTTGCATAATGATGTTGATATGTCTTATGAGTTTTCTGATATTGGAGAATAAAGTGAAAGTTGAAATGTTTTTTTGCTATTAATGTGGGTTGATTATGAGTCTTAATTTGCATGGTCTGTGTTTTTCGTTTTGTGCTGGGGTTATGTTGAAGTAATATTATTGATCTTTTATCTATAACATAATAGTCTTGTCTTTAGTTTTGCATGAATAATAGAGTTTATTTTAGTAGGGTTTAAGGTCAGAAATTTGTATGTTTGGTTTTAATTGAAGGATTTAATCATTCACAGTGGTGTTGCTATGGATTGTTTTTCATACTGTTTATGTTGTTTATGGAGTAAGGGATGTTATTAGTAAATATTAAAGTAATATACATATGAATGTAAAAGTAGTGTACCTTTTCTGTTGTTATTTCTTGACTGTCCTTCAACTTGTATCATTACTATATTGCCTTTTGAAGTGTTGAATGCTTTGTTTCCATGCACAGCTTCATATTGAATGAGAAAAACCATTAGTAGATTCATTTAAGATAAGTATTATATGTAAAAGTATCGTAATATAACTCGAGTAATCTTACCTGGTCCAGATCCTATGCTGTTGGGGGCCGGCAATAGTAACCATGTTGTTCCTAATGTAACTTTGGGGTCGATGTATCTTCATTAGAAAGAGGCAATAATAATATACATAAGAATGTATCAAATGTAAAAGTTTGAGGGGTGTACTAATAGTTAAGGCAAGTTAAAAAAGGATATTTAATTTACATCAAAAGATCATATAAGTATTATATGAAGTCTACATACAAAAGACTGCTAAAACCTCTGTTCTACTATGACTTCTAATCATCTTCTGATTCGGAAACTTCAATTGGATTAACTTCTGATGTTCCTGGGTCTCCTGGTTTTAACTTTCGTGGCCTGAGAAAATATTTTCTTCTAAGTGGGAGTTGACCATTGAGGGCATCATATAGATCATTGTCATTTTCTGCGTTGATTTCTTCTTGTGCTGGTGCTCTGGTTCGATGTGTTGATCAGGCCCTTCAGCTTCATTAGGTAACAGGTCATTAATTGGTAGGTTTCTTTCAGCTAAAAAATCATTATCTTCTCCATTTATATGTTCAAGGTTCTCTATTGGTAGATTGTGTTGGGCTGGTTGATGATTAGCTTCTTCATCTATAGGTGGCAGGTTCTGAGTAGGTAGGTTTTCTTGGCCTGGCTGATGATTATGATCTTCATCTGTATTTGTCTCACTTGATTCGTGTTTTGTATTGCAGTGAAATAATTCTATTTCAAATTATTACTTATATTATACTAAAACATGCATATTGTTATCCAAGGATTATGTACCTTTTTCATGTCTGCTTGAATTTCTGAGTTTTAGTATAAGTCGAGATGTCTTTTTCTTTGGTGGTTCAAAGAGTAATGATTTCAGATTTGTTGGTATTGTGTCTTCTTCACTTGTAGCTGTTTCACTGTCAGAAGCTATTTGCTTTGTGATTGGATTGGGTTCTGGTTGCAAGAAGAAGAAGAAAGTGAATTTGTTAGTAGCAGGGAAATGTGATATTGTTGAATAAGGATTGTCAAGAATGAATCAGAACTACATATAGATGGAATAAACCATATAGTTGTCAGGGTCACTAATAGAAGTAAAAAAAACTGAGACCAAAGAACACAAACGATATATTTGGTTTGGGTGAATGAGGCCAAGAATGGCCATTCTCAACAGTGTTGAACATTCTCACAATTCAAGGTTTCATACTGAACGGAACTACAAATATAGTAGGTTAGAAGCTTGGCAAAACATGTACATGACATGAGATCAATATTTGTCTTGAAGTTTCCCACCTAAAACTTGGTACTGACCATATAGCATGCTTATTTAATCTAGATCCAACTTTCATCAAATTAAGTATATAAAAACTTGGTGACTACTCTTTATGTATTTTCCTACATAACATAAATGAGGATATACCTCACTATCATTGACCTTGAAACTTTCGGATCACACAACCAGTTGATACATCCCAACCGAGGACTTGTCAATCACCACCACATGAGCAGAATTTTGAGTTATCTCTACAATAAAGTCACAATGGGTAAGTTAATTAGCTTAAAAATAGTAAACAAAAAGCCCAATAACACACAACACGAACTAACCACCTAATAAGTATGATAAATAGGTAGAAAAGAATATGTTCTGATAACGGTAAGAAACTGTAACTAAACGACCCAAGCGTCCAAAACCAATTTCTTATCAACAATCTAAACTCTTGAAAAGATCAAGTTCAGACAATTTGCCAATCCAGTCAATCAAACACGGCATTTAAAATCAAACTAAGAACCGGATAATCTTAAGGACATGTATTATACTCTTTATTTCACTCATCAACCAGTACATAACCTGCATACCACACCCATTTTGTCTATGTAATGTGACTCAATGCCCTTCAATAACCACGAAACTCGATTTTGTATCTAAGTCTGTCGAGCCGCAATTTCCTCACAAAACAAACACAACTATAAAAGACGTATTTTATTATAAACTATTCCGAGTTTCCATAAAGCTTTCTTAAAAAATAGATAGCGTTAGCGGAAATTAGAAAGTTGTACCTCATGTATTTCAAGGCCACCACTTCCTGCCCATATGTTCCCCGTTTAGCTAAAAAAGATCTGCTTTAAAGAGCGAACGTCAAAGTAAACTCATATTATAGATATAAGTTTAATAAATAACTAATATACTATAGATATACGTGATGCTGCGATGTACAAAAGAGAGCGACGGAAGTACCTGTTAATAAGTGTGTTGTCATAGGGGGCTACTATCTCAACACTTCTCTTATTAATCAGGCTCGGCTCCAAATCTATAAGCAATGCTCGCGGCATATATTGTTGATCAGCAGCTTGATAGAAAGATACATCTTTCCTTTCCTGTCACATCGACCTCCAACTCCCTGCAGCATAAGTATGTTACGGACGGCAGGATCAAATATATTCGAGATGACACTAAAATTTTAAATTCTCACTTATATATATATAACACACACACACACATATAGAGTTGACTTTAAAAGCCAATGCCAAGGTGAGAGTTAGTCATTTAGTTACTTACATATATGTGTATATGTGTGTACATCAGATGTCTGAATTCCTGTAGATGCTCATTCATCAACCAAGTGTGTAGCAAGCTTTCTAATGGAATCCGTCTCTTCATTAGGCTGGGATAAGGACATAAACACCTGAACAAAAACAAATTGATGATAACTTAGAGTCATTAATCAGTCATGGCACCCAAAGAAAGTCAGGTAAAAATTACTAATGTATAAAAAAAGGACCACACCGAGTTGTGGTATTAAAAGTGGACCATACCGATAGAGGACCTACTCTTCGAATTGCGATTTCACGTTTCTCATATTTCTTCTCCCAACAAAGAAGTTTAGCCATATCCTCAATGTGCTTCTACTATTTTTTCAAGTTTTTTCTTTAGCTCGTCGCCATGATTTAAAATTATTCTTCTAGTTAAATCGGAGAACCAAAACGAACCCAGTAGACACCGCGTATGAAAACTCGATCAACTTCCATCCTGTACTTTCCACCTAGCACAAATTTCTTTATCAAGTTATTTAAACAAATCATTATATGAGTCTTTAAAACCGTTATTTATAACAAAGATTAGAGTTTATGAGATTACTATTTACGCCCCATGGAATCAAGACCCGAGTACAATGAGCCATGTCAAAGGATCTCGACGGATATGGAAGCTTTATAGTCCCAAGAACACCGATAATTACTGGAACACCTCTCTCACAGGCAAATTGAACTTGTGCTTCATGTGAGTCTCGCGGTGCAAAGACACATATATCATATTTCTTTTGAATAAATATGCACCTCAACTTGCAACCTACGCAAATTACAAATGTAACAAAAATAGCATAAATTATAAACTGTAGTGAAAAGAGAAGATCATTAATTTGACATACATGTACAAAGCCATGTCATCATAAAGCATAAACCGGACACACATAAAAATAAAAGTGTCGGTTATTAGATAAAAACCAGGCAACCACCATTTTTCCATGGGGTTCAATAAGTTTTTGTCATTAGAATTAGCACATGAGTGCATAGCCAAACACCACCAATATTTTTTCACCTTCAACACCAGTTTTTTTTATTTTTTTTTCAGCCCATAATCTCAGCCCTACACAAATATTAGCCATCATATTTTACCAATTATTGCGTTAATCCATCAAATTTATAAAAACTTTTAAGCATTTAAAAAAGTTAAGCTTCAATAGGAGTGATTTCTTGGAAAATTCATTACTCCGTGTCTACCAACTCTTTAACATCGGTAGTACTTACATTTTCGATTCTGACTGTGTAAGTGACCTGACTCCAGCTTCAAGCCCATCAAGTAGATCTTAGACATAATGGTAAAGGTACTCCAGGTCGTCAAATACACAAAATGTGTTAACCTGTCATTAAAGTACCACTCATTAGTTTTCCTTCACTAAATAACTAAAACGGATCAAAATGACATATGAGAAATGTTAACTTCCAAAAATAACTTGATAAATGTAAATAACTACTAATGCTAATGTCATCTTAGTGTACCTAAAAATAATTCATAAGAAGTTAAAGACTAAAAGTGAAGAAAGATCAGTGTTCATATGGGTTCTCTTTGAGGGGTTTACATGAAATTAACCAACAAATAAACATTTAAGTAAAAACGTAAAAAATTTAGGCAGAATTTCCAAATATCAGGTGTTTTCCGAGAACTTGAAAGTATTTATAACCCAGAAATCACTGTAAATCATTCTTTTCAGATAAACTGTAAAATACCACATTTACGAAACAAATTATTAATTTTACCCGAAGAATCAAAATACTCCGTATGAGGCAACTTCTTAGCACACTCCTCCATTAGTTCCTCCCCCAACGGTGCAACAGCCGGCCCGATTAGCTTCAACGATGATAAATCTAACTTATAAAGTTTTCATTTACTTTCCCCTAATATAAAGCATACAACCAAGTTTTCCGCCTCATATATAAAATAGATGACAACCCTAACTATTTCATATAGGCTTAGAACAAAAACATATAAAGAAAGTATCTCTCATTTTCGTCATCTAAGTTAGCAATAACCATGAATTTGAGACATTACATCGAACAGTTGGATGGCAGCACCATCTTGCATAAAAAAAAACTGTACATAACTAAAGCAATTTAAACTCACAACTGATTGAATTAAAATTGAACAATAGGAACTATTCTGAAGATGATTTAGCTAAAATGGCCACGAAAAAATAAACAAATTACAGAAGTTCATAATAAATTTATATATATATATATATATATATATATATATATATATATATATATATATATATATATATATATATATATATATATATATATATATATATATATATATATATATATATATATATATATATATATATATATATATATATATATATATATATATATATATATATATATATATATATATATATATATATATATATATATATATATATATATATATATATATATATATATATATATATATATATATATATATATATATATATATATATATATATATATATATATATATATATATATATATATATATATATATATATATATATATATATATATATATATATATATATATATATATATATATATATATATATATATATATATATATATATATATATATATATATATATATATATATATATATATATATATATATATATATATATATATATATATATATATATATATATATATATATATATATATATATATATATATATATATATATATATATATATATATATATATATATATATATATATATATATATATATATATATATATATATATATATATATATATATATATATATATATATATATATATATATATATATATATATATATATATATATATATATATATATATATATATATATATATATATATATATATATATATATATATATATATATATATATATATATATATATATATATATATATATATATATATATATATATATATATATATATATATATATATATATATATATATATATATATATATATATATATATATATATATATATATATATATATATATATATATATATATATATATATATATATATATATATATATATATATATATATATATATATATATATATATATATATATATATATATATATATATATATATATATATATATATATATATATATATATATATATATATATATATATATATATATATATATATATATATATATATATATATATATATATATATATATATATATATATATATATATATATATATATATATATATATATATATATATATATATATATATATATATATATATATATATATATATATATATATATATATATATATATATATATATATATATATATATATATATATATATATATATATATATATATATATATATATATATATATATATATATATATATATATATATATATATATATATATATATATATATATATATATATATATATATATATATATATATATATATATATATATATATATATATATATATATATATATATATATATATATATATATATATATATATATATATATATATATATATATATATATATATATATATATATATATATATATATATATATATATATATATATATATATATATATATATATATATATATATATATATATATATATATATATATATATATATATATATATATATATATATATATATATATATATATATATATATATATATATATATATATATATATATATATATATATATATATATATATATATATATATATATATATATATATATATATATATATATATATATATATATATATATATATATATATATATATATATATATATATATATATATATATATATATATATATATATATATATATATATATATATATATATATATATATATATATATATATATATATATATATATATATATATATATATATATATATATATATATATATATATATATATATATATATATATATATATATATATATATATATATATATATATATATATATATATATATATATATATATATATATATATATATATATATATATATATATATATATATATATATATATATATATATATATATATATATATATATATATATGTGTCACTCTAGTTTAATACACCTAAGCTTTTCTTAGGTCAGCCACTAATCTCCTTTAATATATATAGAGATATATAGAAGATTCACTCAAATTGGCTTGATAATGATTTTATATCCGTGAGAGCTATCAAGTGATTCAAGTCCTTGGTACCTATCCACATAATAACACTGAAATAAACAAAATTGACAAATTATTTCATCAATATTATCAGTAATATAATTAAACTTCATTTACCTTAACCTTATAAATCAACTATAACGGAATCCAAACATAAAGAACTAACCCATCATTATAGAATCAACTATAAATCATAATTATAATTAGGGTAAATTACACTTTTGGTCCTGAACTTGGCACATTTTTCACTTTTAGTCACTAAACTTCAAAAATTGCAAATTATACACTAAACTTGCCACTTTTTTTCACTTTTGGTCACCGCGTCAACTTTGTTACCTTTCCTCCGTTAACTTGCCCAGATTCGTTAGTTTTTTTTCAGTTTTCGTCATTTTCATTTATTCCATTATTAAAAGTGATAATCGATGAAAAGTACATTCAAAACTCAATCCATTTATATGATTTATTACAAATATATATACTATATTATAAAGCAGATTTCCTCTAGATTTTCAAAATTGAACTTAAATTTTCAATATTGATTTTAAGTACTTTCCCAAAATGTCTCTCCTATCTATTCTATATTTACCTAAAATAACTATAATACCCTTTCTCTCTCCTCAAATCTCAACCAATCATTTTTTTTCTCTCTCCTCCATAAATCATTTTATCCTCTAATTCATTCAAAATCTTTTATCTCAAAAACCGTACATCGATAAATTATAAAAATTATATGGGTGTTCTTAAAATTTTATGCTCTTTCATTAGAGTGGTCATTCGATATACTTTCGACGAATTTTTAAATCCGAGGGCGGAGCCCGTACGGCTAAGGGTGGAGCCCGTCAGGTAGATCACCTCATCACCGCCACCGCCGCCGCCATTACATCACCACCCCGTCATCACCTCCATCGTCGCAGCAACGCGCGGGTGGCGTTCTCGTTTATATAACACAAACAAAAATATTTACGGTTAAATCATAAGGCGTTATCGATTATTTAGAGGAAAAAAATCTAGAACACGTTACTCCGGATAACCGTTACAATATCTTATTTTTATTATAGTTTAGCAATAGTTAATAAAATGAATTAAGGAAAACTATATAAATTATATAACACAAACAAAAATATTTACGGTTAAAGTAGAAATAAAAAGACTAAAAAATTCAAACAGAGGCACTAAAAAAAATCTAACTTTATAAATAAAAATTTCAACTAACAATTATTTCATTGTCGTTCAAAAAGAAAATCAATTATTTCATCTAATCAAACTATTTTATAATCAATAAAGTAGTAAACTGTAAACATAAAAAAACTGTTTCAAAACCCCTCACAAATGAATATGTATTTTCACTAATCGAGCAAAACAATATCTAAGACCTGAAGTTAGGCCGATTATCACTTTTAATAATGGAATAAATGAAAAGGACGAAAAGTGGGGAAAAAAAACTAACGAATCTGGGCAAGTTAACGGAGGAAAGGTAACAAAGTTGACGCGGTGACCAAAAGTGAAAAAAAATCTAACTTTATAAATAAAAATTTCAACTAACAATTATTTCATTGTCGTTCAAAAAGAAAATCAATTATTTCATCGTTCAAAAAGAAAATCAATTATTTCATCTAATCAAACTATTTTATAATCAATAAAGTAGTAAACTGTAAACATAAAAAAACTGTTTCAAAACCCCTCACAAATGAATATGTATTTTCACTAATCGAACAAAACAATATCTAAGACCTGAAGTTAGGCCGATTATCACTTTTAATAATGGAATAAATGAAAAGGACGAAAAGTGGGAAAAAAAACTAACGAATCTGGGCAAGTTAACGGAGGAAAGGTAACAAAGTTGACGCGGTGACCAAAAGTGAAAAAAAGTGACAAGTTTAGTGTATAATTTGCAATTTTTGAAGTTTAGTGACCAAAAGTGAAAAACATGCCAAGTTCAAGGACCAAAAGTGTAATTTACCCTTATAATTAAAATCTATATATGTACTAAGGATGATAATAGCCATGGGCGGAGTAGGGGATTATCACTTTTAATAATGGAATAAATGAAAAGGACGAAAAGTGGGGAAAAAAAACTAACGAATCTGGGCAAGTTAACGGAGGAAAGGTAACAAAGTTGACGCGGTGACCAAAAGTGAAAAAAAGTGACAAGTTTAGTGTATAATTTGCAATTTTTGAAGTTTAGTGACCAAAAGTGAAAAACATGCCAAGTTCAAGGACCAAAAGTGTAATTTACCCTTATAATTAAAATCTATATATGTACTAAGGATGATAATAGCCATGGGCGGAGCCAGTAGGGAGACTGGCGGGTGCTTAGCCCCCGCCAACCGTTTATGCTTTCCATTGCAAGGCTAACTCATAGCTGACTAGTACAAAGGTCTTTTTGAAACGAGTCACCCCCAATCTATAAATGTTTGATTTCTAGTCATGGCAGTGCAAGTAAAACTTTTACATTGGACCCATAAAAGTAAATCATCGTCATAAAATTCTATTTTACTAACATTTTATTAAATAGTTATGTCTTTTATATTATATTGTATACAACGATCGGAGAAAAAATACGGTTAAGCCCCCCTCAACATTAAATCCTGGCTCCGCCTAATAGCATCGTTAATTAACTTATAAGACTTGAAATAAGATGAACGAGGCTTCCTTCCAATTTTTTTTTCTCTCCCACCAATCTCTCTATATCTCTCTCATTCTTTCTAGCAGTTTAGGAATAATTAATATAGATGGTATGGATGCATATTTATCTACTTAAGTTATATTGATTTTGATTTATATAATATTTTTGACTGGTGTTTACTGTTTACCTCCCGCCCCTCTAGTCTCGTAAACTAAAAGATATATACATCACTTAAAATGCGAGCCTCGACGTTAAACATATTCAACTTTAAAAATATGAAAAGGAAAAGCAAATGTCATAAGGATGGTGATCATGGTTGGGAATTCGGTTTATAAAGCCAAATTTTGTCTCTAATCCATGTAACTGGATTGAATAATAGGTCAAAGCTATACATTTTTTTTATATTTCTATTATTATCGATAAACTTTTCTAATAATTAATAGCATTATATTATAATAACAAGACTTTTAACCGGTCTTGCTAATGATAATCCTATGAACTGTCAATACAAAATAATCATATTTTTACCATAAAATTTAGGAATGAGCTTTTGATATAAAAGATATAATTCTTTTAAGCACGTTAACAACAGTTCTTAAGGTTATAATTTAAACATATTGATATATTCTGTAGGTGGACCCAATATGAGTACATAAAACTTATAATAATTTAGAACAAATGTTAGATATTGCAAATTTGTAAATTTGTATGTTTTTAATTTACTTTTTTTTATACATATAGTCAAAATAAGCTAGGTGACGAATATGTTGTGTGTAAATTATACAATGTGTGCATGCATGTGAATATATAAACAATGTGCATCTATTGCGCATGGCAATAAACTAATGGATCCATTAGGTGGAGTATCGATAATACGATCATTAACATTTATATCATAACTAGTCCTAATACCCGTATGATGTACGGTAGCTATATAAATTGTATCATAAAGAAATTCGAATATGCCTTATACATGATTTGTGAGTATGAAATAAATTGTGGTTAAAGTAAACCGATGGTCGAAGCTAAGTTATAATAAACAGTAATAATAAATATAATATATGTTTAGTTAAAGTTTTGGATTTACCTTAAATTTTTAAAATCACATCAAAATCGGAAATTGTAAGCATAGAGGATGACGACAAATAGCCTTGTGATTTTGGATCGTAAACTCAATTTTTTGAAGTCTTCATGTTATTAACTTATTATAAATAATAGGGCTAAGTGCGCCAGAATGCAGATAACTAATCCTGAAAAGTTATTGTGTGCACGAACTCTAGGTCGACTTTATTGTATTCAGGAAACTTGAAATTATGTTTATTGTGAACATAAAACGGGATTATGGCTATGTGGGACCGGTTACTTCACATAATCATCTCTGTTTGTATATATATTATTTTTATTGTGTGCATAAACTAATCCCAAAAAGTTATTGTGTGCATGCCACGTAAGCAGTCAACGGGTCAACGTGAAAGTGGTGACCGGCTAACTTCTTACCCGGTAACTTTTGTTTACTATGGGACTCTTGAACAAGTTTCCTGAATACAATAAAGCCGACCTAGAGTTCGTGCACACAATAACTTTTTGGGATTAGTTAACTGCATTCCGGCGCACTTAGCCCTAAATAATATAAGTAATAGAAGTTGAAGAATTGAGAAAGAAAAAGAGACAACTTTATTAATGAGAAAACGATCAATCAAATAAGGTTATAATGTGTTTTGTATCTATAAGCTAAGAGTTAGAGTTTAATTCTAAGTCTAATAAGAAAATTGAATCTATATATTAAAAAACTAATTTAATAAAATAAATAAATTAAAAAGACACGTGTCGATCAAGGATTACGTCACGTGTCGTTTCAAAAACATCTCAATCATGTTTTAGTGTATTGGTAGATACTATATTTATTTAAATCCTATATATTTAATATTTTTTCTTGTTGATAAAATACTCGTAATAAATTAGTTAACTTATATATAGCTAAATAATACTAATACTCGTACGATGTACGGATTACCTGTATATATTATACGATTCTTATTTATATAAAAGTTGAAAATTCGAGCCGGATAAAGTATTTGTCACGAAGTTTTGAATTTATAAATCCAAAACTATAACACTTCTTATGTATTACTTTTAAGAGTATCATGATGTGTTATCTAAATCATAAATAAGGTAAATCACAAACTTATTTTCATTACTTGAATTTCTAATTTATATCTTTTTCATCATGTGTTATCTAAATCATATATTATCTTTATAGATATAGATAATATTGGTAATGTATTTCCATGTTTGTTATTTTACAAAGTATGCATGTTATTATATATTCACATGTTTGGATTCAAACATTGATCGTAATAAAAATATATAATGTGTGCTTACAAAGACAATAAAACGATGATAACAACATATTATAACATACATTGCGCATAATTACATGGATAACAAACATTATACAACAATTTATGCATATGAAAACAATATTAATGCTATACAGATATTAGTATACATACATCTATAATAAAAAATTATATGGAAATTGTCAGATAACGTAACAGCATAAGGATAATAAATAAAACAATGATTTACAATTAAATTCAAGTGGTTAAAAGATAAAAAAAAGTTTAAAGGTAAAAACAATACTTACAAAATATGCATGAATCGATTATTAAGATGCAAATATAA